>CM055116.1:746948874-747548874 GCA_029206835.1 Rana muscosa | reverse complement strand
TTTACCTGCCTGCTGTCACAATATATATATATATATATATATATATATATATAGGGATGAGCTTCGAGTTCGAGTCGAACTCATGTTCGACTCGAACATTGCCTGTTCGCACCGTTCGCCGAACAGCGAACAAATTGGGGTGTTCGCGGCAAATTCGAAAAATCTATGGGAGAAATCTAAAGTGTTAATTATAAAGGCTAATATGCAAGTTATTGTCCTAAAAAGTGTTTGGGGACCGGGGTCCTGCCCCAGGGGACATGTATCAATGCAAAAAGAAGTTTTAAAAACGGCCGTTTTTTTGGGAGCAGTGATTTTAATAATGCTTAAAATGAAAAAATAAAAGTGAAATATTCCTTTAAATTTCGTACCTGGGGGGTGTGTATGATATGCATGTGAAGTGGCGCATGTTTCCCGTGCTTAGAACTGTCCCTGCAAAAAATGTCATTTTTGAAAGAAAAAAAGTCTTTTAAAACTGACTAGCAGCTATTAATGAATTGTCGGCTCCCGGCAATACATACAAAAGTCATTGATAAAAAAAAAAAAAAAGCGTGGGGGTTCCCCAGAATTCAGTTACCAGGCCCTTCAGGTCTGGAATGAATATTAAGGGGAACCCCGCCGCAAATTTAAAAAAAAATTGACGTGGAGTTCCCCCAAATATCCATTCCAGGCCCTTCAGATCTGGCATGGATTTTAAGGGGAACTCCACCCCAAATTTTAAAAAAAATGGCGTGGAGTCCCCCTAAAAATCCATACCAGACCCCTTATCCGAGCACGCAACCTGGCCGGCCGCAGGGGAAAAGGGGGGACGAGAGAGCGGCCCCCCCTCCCTCCTGAACCGTACCAAGCCACATGCCCTCAACATGGGGAGGATGTCCCCATGTTGATGGGGACAAGGGCCTCATCCCCACAACCCTTGCCCGGTGGTTGTGGGGGTCTGCGGGCGGGGGCCTTATCGGAATCTGGAAGACCCCTTTAACAAAGGGGACCTCCAGATCCCGGCCCCCCCCCTATGTGAATTGGTAAGGGGTACGTTGTACCCCTACCATTTCACGAAGAAAGCGTAAAAAAATGTTTAAAAAAACACACAAACACCTTGAAAAAGTCCTTTATTAAAAAAAAACAAAAAAAAAAACATTCCAGCGCTGAAATCCAGTGTCCCGCGGCGATCCCGATGTCCAGCGCTGTCCTTCATTGGTTGTGCCTGAGCGGACCTGATGGGGAACTCCCTCTCAGTATTTTAAATGTATAGACCCGCCCCTTCTAAAGTTCCCCATCAGGTCCGCTCCCTCGGTATGTCGGACCCGCCTACGTCATTGGCTTGAGCGGGGAACTTCCTTCACTGTGTAATTTAAATTTACATAGTGAAGGAAGTTCCCCGCTCAAGCCAATGACGTAGGCGGGTCTGACATACCGAGGGGGCGGACCTGATGGGGGACTGCTCTCACTTTGGTAATACATGTTGTGACAGCAGGAAGGTAAAGTCACCTGGTTGCATCCAGGGGGGTAGATATATTTCGCCCAGATTCAGGCTTTACGCCGACTTATACAACTAGGTGGAGAGTTGTATAAGGCTAGTGGGCTCATGGATGACTCATACCTCTAGGGAGAGGGCTGGGCGTCGTACAGACAGGGAGTTGATGAGGCCAGCTGAAGCTTGTCAGCTCATTTAGGCCTCTATAAGAACTCCCAGCTTCATTAGATGTTAGCTCATGCCTGGAACCAGACCTGTGTGGACTGTCTAGGGAGAGTGAACCCCTGTGCGGTGAGGCAAAGCCTGTGTGGCTATTTGTTTGGACTTTTACTAAACCAGGGACTTAGGGACTAGGACAGCACTAGGCTGATCCCAGTTGTTAGTTAGGAAACCTGTATGTTTAGTCAGAGGTCAACTTGACCAGGATTTATTTTGGTTATGTTTCTTTTGCTTTGCTGTGTTTTGTCACTGTAAATAGAAAATAAACCGCACCTTTTTTGATTTTGAAAACCACAACCTCCGTTTGCTGGGCCTGTTTTGTGTGGGGAGCCCATCCCGGGGGTCACACACACCCGCTGCCGAGCTAACCCCCTCACAGTTGGTGGAGAACCAGTGGCAGTTTTTTTTAAGCCAGCATGGAGGAGATACTGAAGCAGCTGGCTCTAGCAAATGCCAATCAACAGCAGACAAATGCAGGTTTGCAAAGGAGCCTTGCAGCCCAGCAGCAGACAAACGCAACTTTGCAACAGAGTCTGGAGGCTCAGCAACGAGCCCAGCAGCAATCTGAGGCCCGCTTCATAGACCTGTTGCAGAAGCAAGAGCAGAGACTACAACAACAGATGGAAGCAGTAATGCAGCAACGTCCGCAGACCAGTGAGGAAAGCCGTCCCACTAATACCGCGTCCTTTGGGGTGAGTCGTTTATTGACAAAAATGACTGGAGAGGATGATCCAGAGGTATTTTTGACCACATTTGAAAGGACCGCTGAAAGAGAAAAGTGGCCTGAGGAGCAGTGGGCTGGACTGGTGGCTCCTCTGTTAACTGGTGAATCGCAGAAAGCTTACTATGACCTAGAGCCTAACCAAGCAAAAGACTATGTGATGCTAAAAGCTGAAATATTGGCAAGGCTGGGTGTCACCCAGGCTGTCCGGGCTCAGCGTGTGCATAACTGGACTTTCCAGCTTGGAAAACCCCCCAGGTCTCAAATGTATGATCTCATTCACCTGAGCAGAAAGTGGCTACAGCCAGAGACTTTGTCCGCACCAAAGATTGTGGAACGTGTTGTAATGGATCGGTTTTTGAGAGCTCTTCCTACTGCCATCCAAAAGTGGGTAAGCCATGGAGACCCAGAGACGGCCGATGGTCTTGTGGATCGTGTGGAGAAATACTTGGCTACAGAGAACCTGACGGCCTCTTCCAGAGACACTCGGACTTTCCACCCTAAGACCAGACCATCCCCAGGGGCGGATAAGAGGATTCCAAGGGGTGAGGGTGGAGAGAGTGAGAGGGTGGGAGCTCTACCCCAAGTTTGGCGAGAACAGCCTGGGAAATCAGCGGCTCAAGAGGCGGCAAGAAGGATCGTTTGCTACCGCTGCCGGCAAGCGGGACATATTGCAGCCAATTGCCCGGTTGTGGAGGAACCCATGCAGTGTGACTTTCTGACGGGCAGACGTCAGTCGCTGTGTGCGACAGTCGCATGCACTGCCATTCGAGGAACTGAGAAACATTTATGCAAAATGTGTGTTAATGGTAGAAATGTTGTGGTATTGCTGGATTCAGGTAGCCTTGTGACCCTGATAAAGGCTGAGTTAGTTAAAACAGAGGTCTCTGGGAATAGCAAGGTAGCTGTTATTTGTGTGCATGGGGACAGAGAAAACCCGAGAGAGGGTATTACAGAGATTCTATTGGCCGGGGGTGATGAAGGACATAGAAAATTATTGTTCCTCCTGCCCTGTGTGTCAGAGGTTGGCCCCGATGCCACATTTCCGTAGCCCGCTGGTCCCTCTACCCATCATTGAGGTCCCGTTTGAGAGGATCGCCATGGATTTGGTAGGTCCTATAATCAAGTCCGCTAGGGGGCACCAGTACATATTAGTTATAATGGACTATGCCACCCGTTATCCAGAAGCGATCCCTCTCCGAAATACCTCGGCCAAAACCATAGCCAAAGAGCTATCTCTTGTTTTTAGCCGGGTGGGTATTTGTAAAGAACTGCTTACGGACCAAGGTACACCCTTTATGTCCCGGGTTATGAAAGAGCTGTGTAAATTGTTCAAAGTGACGCAATTGCGTACGTCTGTATATCACCCCCAAACCGATGGGCTGGTTGAAAGATTCAACAAAACCCTAAAACAAATGTTGAAGAAAGTGGTGGATAGAGATGGAAAGGATTGGGACTGTTTACTTCCTTATTTGATGTTTGCTATTAGGGAGGTGCCCCAATCCTCTACGGGATTCTCCCCCTTTGAGTTACTGTATGGGAGACACCCAAGAGGGCTGTTGGATATTGCCAAGGAAACTTGGGAAAGTGAGAGTTCTCCCCACAGGAGTGTGATTGAGCATGTCGCCCTGATGCAAGATCGAATTGCACAGGTAATGCCCATCGTGAAGGAACATTTGGCCCAAGCGCAGTTGGCACAGCAGAGAGTGTACAACCGTGGAGCCAAGACCCGTACCTTTTCCCCGGGGGATAGGATATTGGTACTTGTCCCTACGGTTGAAAGTAAATTCCTTGCCAAATGGCAAGGCCCCTACGAGATAATGGAAAAAGTGAGCGAAGTGAATTACAAGGTCAGACAACCAGGAAGGCGAAAGCCCGAACAGATATATCACGTTAATCTGTTGAAAGCCTGGAGGGATAGAGAGTCCCTAGTCGCAGACACTTGGTCACCAGCTCAAACTGGTTGCGTGATTCCGGAGGTTGGAATAGCAGCCACCTTGTCACAACCCCAACAACAGGAGGTTAAGGAGTTTGTGCTTCGCAACAAGGAGGTATTCTCTGAGCTGCCGGGACAAACATCTGGGGTAGAGCATGACATCATTACCCCGCCCGGTGAAAGGGTGAAGTTAAAACCCTATCGGATCCCAGAGGCTCGACGGGAGGCAATACGGGAGGAAGTACAGAAAATGCTGAACTTAGGGGTGATAGAGGAGTCCCAAAGTGATTGGTCTAGTCCCATCGTGTTGGTGCCTAAACCGGATGGGAGCTGGCGATTTTGTAACGATTTTCGTCAGTTGAACAAAGTTACAAAATTTGACACCTACCCCATGCCACGTATAGATGAGTTGATCGACCGGCTGGGAACAGCCCGATACATGACGACTCTTGACCTCACAAAAGGGTATTGGCAAATCCCCCTGGCCAAGTCGGCCAAAGAGAAAACCGCATTTGTAACCCCAGACGGGGCGTTCCAATATAAAAGAATGCCGTTCGGGTTACAGAATGCGCCGGCCACATTCCAGCGGAAAATGGACCAGATGCTGAGGCCCCATCGGAAGTATGCTGCGGCTTACCTGGATGACGTAATTGTCCATAGCACAGATTGGGCCTCACATCTGCCAAAAGTGCAAGCAGTCCTGGACTCTGTTCGGGAAGCGGGGTTTACGGCTAACCCCAAGAAGTGTACCATTGGGCAGGAGGAGGCCAAATATCTTGGGTACACCATTGGGAGGGGAGTAATAAAACCCCAACTCAACAAAGTCGAGGCCATCCAGAGTTGGCCACGTCCCAACAGCAAGAAGCAGGTACGAGCCTTTCTGGGAATCGCTGGGTATTATCGGCGATTCATTCCCCACTTTGCTTCTAAGGCTGTGCCCCTAACCAACCTGACGAAGGGGAAAGGGTCGGTCATGATTAAATGGACCCCCGAGGCTGAGGCAGCATTCCAGTTCTTGAAACAAGCCTTATGTAGCCAGCCAGTGTTGTACTCACCCGACTTCTCTAAAGACTTTGTCGTACAAAGTGATGCGTCAGATGTGGGGTTAGGAGCAGTATTGTCCCAGGTCTGGAACGGGGAAGAGCACCCAGTCATTTACCTCAGCAGGAAGTTGAAGTCCCATGAGGTAAATTACGCCACCGTTGAAAAGGAGTGTTTAGCGGTGAAGTGGGCTCTAGATTCCCTTCGGTACTACCTGCTAGGTAGGCACTTTGACATGGTTACGGATCACGCTCCGTTAAAGTGGATGGCTCAAAACAAGGAAACAAATAGAAGAGTGAATAGGTGGTTCCTGGCCCTCCAGGAATTCAACTTCACAGTAAAGCATCGCCCTGGCGTTCAAATGGGGAATGTGGATGCTTTGTCTCGAGTACATGAATGCCTGATTGCTGGTGTTCCAACCCCGAGGTTAAAACAAGAGGGGGGGGTATGTGACAGCAGGAAGGTAAAGTCACCTGGTTGCATCCAGGGGGGTAGATATATTTCGCCCAGATTCAGGCTTTACGCCGACTTATACAACTAGGTGGAGAGTTGTATAAGGCTAGTGGGCTCATGGATGACTCATACCTCTAGGGAGAGGGCTGGGCGTCGTACAGACAGGGAGTTGATGAGGCCAGCTGAAGCTTGTCAGCTCATTTAGGCCTCTATAAGAACTCCCAGCTTCATTAGATGTTAGCTCATGCCTGGAACCAGACCTGTGTGGACTGTCTAGGGAGAGTGAACCCCTGTGCGGTGAGGCAAAGCCTGTGTGGCTATTTGTTTGGACTTTTACTAAACCAGGGACTTAGGGACTAGGACAGCACTAGGCTGATCCCAGTTGTTAGTTAGGAAACCTGTATGTTTAGTCAGAGGTCAACTTGACCAGGATTTATTTTGGTTATGTTTCTTTTGCTTTGCTGTGTTTTGTCACTGTAAATAGAAAATAAACCGCACCTTTTTTGATTTTGAAAACCACAACCTCCGTTTGCTGGGCCTGTTTTGTGTGGGGAGCCCATCCCGGGGGTCACACACACCCGCTGCCGAGCTAACCCCCTCACAATGTATAGACCCGCCCCTTCTCATGTTCCGCATCTGGTCCGCTGAGCGGACCTGATGGGGAACTTTAGAAGGGGCGGGTCTATACATTTAAAATACTGAGAGGGAGTTCCCCATCAGGTCCGCTCAGGCACAACCAATGAAGGACAGCGCTGGACATCGGGATCGCCGCGGGACACTGGATTTCACCGCTGGAATGTTTTTTTTTTGTTTTGTTTTTTAAATAAAGGACTTTTTCAAGGTGTTTGTGTGTTTTTTTAAACATTTTTTTACGCTTTCTTCGTGAAATGGTAGGGGTACAATGTACCCCTTACCAATTCACATAGGGGGGGCCGGGATCTGGGGGTCCCCTTTGTTAAAGGGGTCTTCCAGATTCCGATAAGCCCCCCGCCCGCAGACCCCCACAACCACCGGGCAAGGGTTGTGGGGATGAGGCCCTTGTCCCCATCAACATGGGGACATCCTCCCCATGTTGAGGGCATGTGGCCTGGTATGGTTCAGGAGGGAGGGGGGGCCGCTCTCTCGTCCCCCCCTTTTCCCCTGCGGCCGGCCAATTTGCGTGCTCGGATAAGGGGTCTGGTATGGATTTTTAGGGGGACTCCACGCCATTTTTTTAAAAAATTTGGGGTGGAGTTCCCCTTAAAATCCATGCCAGATCTGAAGGGCCTGGAATGGATATTTGGGGGAACCCCACGTCAATTTTTTTTTTAAATTTGTGGCGGGGTTCCCCTTAATATCCATTCCAGACCTGAAGGGCCTGGTAATTGAATTCTGGGGAACACCCACGCTTTTTTTTTTTTTTTATCAATGACTTTTGTATGTATTGCCGGGAGCCGACAATTCATTAATAGCCGCAAGTCAGTTTTAAATGCATTTTTTTCTTTCAAAAATGACATTTTTTGCAGGGACAGTTCTAAGCACGGGAAACATGCGCCACTTCACATACATATCATACACACCCCCCAGGTACGAAATTTAAAGGAATATTTCACTTTTATTTTTTCATTTTAAGCATTATTAAAATCACTGCTCCCAAAAAAAACGGCCGTTTTTAAAACTTCTTTTTGCATTGATACATGTCCCCTGGGGCAGGACCCGGGTCCCCAAACACTTTTTAGGACAATAACTTGCATATTAGCCTTTATAATTAACACTTTAGATTTCGAACGTTCGAGTCCATTGTATTTAATAGGGTTCTAAAGTTTACACGAACATTTTGTCTGTTCGCAGGTTCTGGTGCGAACCGAACAGGGGGGTGTTCGGCTCCTCCCTGTATATATATATATAAAATGTGTAGCCAAGGTATTGCTACTGGAAAGTTATTGCATTAAGTTATGTATTGTTTATTTAGTAAGGGGTATGGCTCCCTCTGGTGACCACTGAAAGTTATTTGAACATTTAATTTCTTGGTTAAAGGATAAATAGTGATGCATTGTGGGATGTGTGGTTTAATGAGGAAGTGACTCCTACTGTGTAAATTAGTTTGAGAACTACAAACCCACAATGCTAAGCTGCGGGCCCACAATGCAAAGCGTCATCGAACAGCCTGGTGGGTAACCAGATAAAAGGACAAGCAAGGCCTCTGTTAGGCCTCTCTGGGCGCCTTTCAACTGCCAGCAGGAGGTCTGTGTGTGTGACTGAGAGCGAGAGACTGCAGCCTACAGAGGGGAGCCGGATCATCCGCCCCAGAGGGATCTTTGGAGGACAGACCTGCTAGCTGAACAGGTGGATCAGTTCACGCTTCAGAGCATTTGAAGCTGCTTCACCCGTCAGAGAGCCAGGACTGGCCGCGTGGTGTGATGGCGCCATCTTCTCTTCCAGAGGCACCATCAAGTGAAGTTCTGGACAAAGTGTACCAGCCGGCTGAGGACCTACAGTGGTGAGCGGGCACCTGCCCATTAAAGTAATTGACTGAGATATTAATACTGTAGATGATTTCTGCTATCCAGACTGTCGCTGACACTTGTAGTCCCATGAAAGGGTATCTATTGCATCTAAGTGTTTCTACAGCCGGATGTTTAGATTTAAACATTGTTTTATAAGAAGATTAATCATCTCACATCCTTCAGTGTTGCTTATTTCTTTACCACATTGGATTACAATTAAGTGCACCACCGTACACCTCAAAAACCACTGAGCTAGCTGAAGAAAATACTGGAACAGGATAAACTGCCATTACTTTATTGCTCACTAAGCTGTACTCTGTACAGTTAAGGTCACACTGAACTGCACTCTAGGGGGAGCCATTTAGCAACATAAGGTTGAAGCATATACTTTTATCATTGTGTTCATTGTTGTTTTATTGGTCTGTGTGCTTGGCCCTCGGTGGAGAGGTAATCCAATACAGATTCTGAAGTATTGGGGGGCCTGCTCCACTGTGTACTAGCTCACATATTGTTTGCTTAGTTGTTGCAGGGTAAAGTGATAGTCATTACCAAACCTGAATATACGTCTCAGTTAATGTCATTAATCTGTGTTCAGTTTTCATTGAATCTATAATACTTTCATGTCATTTCTCTGCTCTAGTAAAGTTCTTTGAGTAATTCAGAAATCTTTATTGAGTCTATCCTTATTACTGTAAGACATTTACAATGGAACCCACGGTATCAGAGGTAAGAGAGAATCTGCAGAGTCGGGAGAGCCTGTGGGGTATAGAGTCAATCAGCAGCCCCCATGGAGGAACCGCTACATATGAAGGTCCTACCGAGATACCCCATCAGGGGCTCCCAAGCAGATTAGTTGAGGCAGCCAGAGAAGAAGAGACTATGGAGCTACTCGCTGGAGCTAAGAGTATGGATGCCAGCTGGAGCAAACCATGATCCTGAGACTACCAGGAGTTCGGTGGTTCAACAGAGAGGTACGGCAGTTGATGAGAAAGGTTGTCCCAGAAAAGGGGTCCTACCTTCTGGACCTGAAACATGGGTTTGAGGAAGACTGCACCTATGCTCTGATAGTGTCACGTACCAAGTGTGACCAGAACTGTGCAGCTAGCAACAGAGGAACACCAAACACGTATAAGTGAAATATAAAGATTTATTAAAGATAAGTGAAATAATATATATATATAACCACCTCCAATACCACACAGTGCACAACAACCAATAACAAACAGAACCCACAATTAATAACAGTAACAGACAAATATGTACAAGTAATGGGGAAACCAGAATCATAAACAGGGCCAGGACGAGGTCATACACAGGGGGATCAGCAGATGGGGTAAGGATGGATCAGGACAGGGAGACAGGATCAAGCAGGGGGCAACCAGGCTGCAGAGCAGGGATCAGGGATTAGGACGGACACAACAGGTTCAGGATCAGGTTACAGGTTCAGGTTACAGGGATCAGGATACATGGATCAAGGTTCAAGCTACAGGTCAGGGCACGAGGACGATACCAGGGCAGTGTGTGTATACACCTGCCGGGTATTTATAGGAATGCCCGATTAGCTTCAGGTCACACCTGATCGGAGGGAGGGCAGTCTGCTCCACACTGCCAGGATCCATCCGCTGGTGGAAACCAGTACTGCGTCCAAAAGATAATACAACACCAGCAGGGAAAGATTCTCCTGACAGTTACAAACTGCCAGGAGACACCTGCTGGTGGACCACAGTACTGCAAGATAAATAAATGCCACCAGCGGATGGAACCTTTCCTGACAGTACCCCCCCTCAAAGGAGCGGCCTCCGGACGCTCCAACTAGCTGTTGCCGGAGAAAGTTCATGGCAATCAGCTGGGTAGTAGGCAAAGTCACATTCGGGCAGACAATCACATCAAGCTGGGCAGCAGGCATGAACACCTCGGGCTGGGCAGCGGGCTCCGGGTCATCGAGCTGGGCAGCAGACAGGAACACTTCAGGCTGGGCAGCAGGCCCCGGGTCATTGAGCTGGGCAGCAGGCAGGAACACCTCGGGCTGGGCAGCAGGCTCCGGGTCATCGAGCTGGGCAGCAGGCAGGAACACCTCGGGCTGGGCAGCAGGCTCCGGGTCATCGAGCTGGGCAGCAGACAGGAACACTTCGGGCTGGGCAGCAGGCTCCGGGTCATCGAGCTGGGCAGCAGACAGGAACACTTCGGGCTGGGCAGCAGGCTCCGGGTCATCGAGCTGGGCAGCAGGCAGGGACACTTCGGGCTGGGCAGCAGGCTCCAAGTCATCAAGCTGGGCAGCAGACAGGGACACTTCGGGCTGGGCAGCAGACGGGATCATCTCAGGCTGGGCAGCGGACGGGATCATCTCAGGCTGGGCAGCGGACGGGATCATCTCAGGCTGGGCAGCGGACGGGATCATCTCAGGCTGGGCAGCGGACGGGATCATCTCAGGCTGGGCAGCAGACGGGATCATCTCAGGCTGGGCAGCAGACGGGATCATCTCAGGCTGGGCAGCAGACGGGATCATCTCAGGCTGGGCAGCAGACGACATACCCTCGAGCCGGGAAAAGGGCTCCACAACCTCGGGCCGGGAAACGGGCACCACAACCTCAAGCCGGGAAACGGGCACCACAACCTTAAGCCGGGAAACGGGCACCACAACCTCAAGCCAGGGAACGGGCACCGCAGCGGGCACCACAACCTCAGGCCAGGAAACGGGCACCACAACCACAGGCCAGGAAACGGGCACCACAACCACAGGCCGGGAAACGGGCACCGGATCTTCCGTCTGGGACACTGTCATCAGGGCTTCAGTTTGGAAGGCTGGCACGGGAACTCCATGTTGGCAGGCTGGTACAGGGTCTTCAGGCTGGCAGGCTGGTACAGGGTCTTCAGGCTGGCAGGCTGGCACAGGGTCTTCAGGCTGGCAGGCTGGCACAGGGTCTTCAGGCTGGCAGGCTGGCACAGGGTCTTCAGGCTGGCAGGCTGGCACAGGGTCTTCAGGCTGGCAGGCTAGCTCGAGAACCGCAGACTGGAAGGCTGGCTCGAAAACCGCAGGCCGGAAGGCTGGCTCGAAAACCGCAGGCCGGAAGGCTGGCTCGAAAACCGCAGGCTGGAAGGCTGGCTCAAGGACCGCAGGCTGGAAGGCTGGCTCAAGGACCGCAGGCTGGAAGGCTGGCTCAAGGACCGCAGGCTGGAAGGCTGGCTCAAGGACTGCAGGCTGGAAGGCTGGCTCAAGGACTGCAGGCTGGAAGGCTGGCGCAAGGACTGCAGGCTGGAAGGCTGGCTCAAGGACTGGCTCTGGGACTGTAGGCTGGAAGGCTGGCTCGAGAACTGCAAGCTGGAAGGCTGGTTCGGGAACTGCAAGCTGGAAGGCTGGTTCTGGAACTGCAAGCTGGAAGGCTGGTTCTGGAACTGCAAGCTGGAAGGCTGGTTCTGGAACTGCAAGCTGGAAGGCTGGTTCTGGAACTGCAAGCTGGAAGGCTGGCTCTGGAACTGCAGGCTGGGAAGCTGGCTCGAAGGCTGGTTCTGGAACTGCAAGCTGGAAGGCTGGTTCTGGAACTGCAAGCTGGAAGGCTGGCTCTGGAACTGCAGGCTGGAAGGCTGGCTCTGGAACTGCAGGCTGGGAAGCTGGCTCGAAGGCTGGTTCTGGAACTACAGGCTGGAGCAGGTTGGTGGGTGTGGAGGAAGGTGGGATTACTGGTTGGATTGTGTGGGTAGGGAAATACTTCCGCTTCTTTTTAGATTTGGTCACTGCAGGTTTGCACATAACGGGGGGAGTATATGGAAAAGATGGAATCGAGCAAATGGAAGAATATGGCAGGGATACGGGGACAGTGGCTGGAGGAGGTTCTTGTGGGCTTGCAGGCAGCTGAGAAGAGGCAGGTGGGTTGAATGCAGGATAGGTGCAGGGAGCAGAGACTGGATATTGATACCTGGTGGGAAGTAGTGTGTACTGAACTGCGACTGGGGTTGCCATGGGTGATGGAGAAATAGACTCTTGGGCAGGCGGGTGTCTGGCAGCAGAGATGTTTTTTTGTGGGCTGGCTGGGGCCGATTGCAAAATATCAGACCATGCTGAGAGTAGTGGCTGCACAAACTGCAGTTTACATCCTGCCTGTCTGACAAGGGATTGTACACAATCAACACACTCTATTATTTTCTGTTGGGAACAAGCTGTGTAATGTTCAAAAAAGTATGGGGAGTCATCCTCCAGAAGCCAAACCAAAGATACGACCTGATTAACATTAAAGGGGGGAGAAAAATCATCATGACCCTCTGGGATACAAGGCAAAGCCAGCTCTGTGCAGATTTTAATTAAAGGTTGAACATCCCCAAACATCATACAGCCCTGATCAACCCAGGAGTGAGCTAAACGAATAATCTCTAGCAGCTGATCACTGGTCCACTCTTTCAGTGTCTGACGGAGATATTCACCACTCTCTGACGCCAGCAGAGTATAATAAGATCCCATTCACACAGGGGCAACACTACTTCCAGCGTGATTTTATGAGGCAACTCAGACACGATTTTATGAGGCAACTCAGCGCGACCTGGAGCTATTTACAAGGCAACTCCAAGTTGCCTGCAGGACAAGAGACATTCCAGTGGCCAATCAAACAAGAATCAGCTCTGTGGGAGGGAGGGGGGAGAGAGAGTTTTGCCTGATAAATGTATGTTATCTTCCTGGAGAGTCGCTCCTATTAAGACAGTGAGAGGCGACTCCCATTGAAATGAATGGTTACAGGTCGCCTAGGAGTCGGATTGAAGTAGTACAGGGACCTTTTTTGAAGTCGGAGCGACTGCAGTAGTGTGCATAAGGACGGCTCCATTAACTTACATTGATTTCTTCAGCCAGCGCGACCTGAGGCGACTAGGGGCGACCTGGGGCGATTTGGAGTCGGATCCAAAGACGCCCCTGTGTGAATGGGCTCTCAGGAATCACATCAGAGTTCATTTTAGCAGAGTAACAGAACCAAAATGAGTCCTCTGTGCAGCTACTTCTGATCATTAATGGCCCTGGTATACTGTCACGTACCAAGTGTGACCAGAACTGTGCAGCTAGCAACAGAGGAACACCAAACACGTATAAGTGAAATATAAAGATTTATTAAAGATAAGTGAAATAATATATATATATAACCACCTCCAATACCACACAGTGCACAACAACCAATAACAAACAGAACCCACAATTAATAACAGTAACAGACAAATATGTACAAGTAATGGGGAAACCAGAATCATTAACAGGGCCAGGCCGAGGTCATACACAGGGGGATCAGCAGATGGGGTAAGGATGGATCAGGACAGGGAGACAGGATCAAGCAGGGGGCAACCAGGCTGCAGAGCAGGGATCAGGGATTAGGACGGACACAACAGGTTCAGGATCAGGTTACAGGTTCAGGTTACAGGGATCAGGATACATGGATCAAGGTTCACGCTACAGGTCAGGGCACGAGGACGATACCAGGGCAGTGTGTGTATACACCTGCCGGGTATTTATAGGAATGCCCGATTAGCTTCAGGTCACACCTGATCGGAGGGAGGGCAGTCTGCTCCACACTGCCAGGATCCATCCGCTGGTGGAAACCAGTACTGCGTCCAAAAGATAATACAACACCAGCAGGGAAAGATTCTCCTGACAGTTACAAACTGTGGTGGACCACAGTACTGCAAGATAAATAAATGCCACCAGCGGATGGAACCTTTCCTGACAGATAGAATAGAAAGGGAGCATTCCGGTAGAGTTCCAGAAAAGCGTGGTGAGCCTGGCTGAAGGTCTGAAGGGCCATGTGATTCAGGTACAGCTACCCGAAGGAGCTGAGAGGAGTCCTCCTGGATCACCTACAGGAAGTTTTGTAGCCAGAGCCCCAATGACTGGCAGTCCAGTCGCATCTGGCACAGCTGTAGGGAGCTGAACAGCAGAGATGCCTCCAGCCTCTTTTTACCTAGACATGAGTCGCCTGGTCGACAGTCTGATAAAGAAACACAATGCTTCTGCCAACCAGGGACACAAGAAGTTGCCAACCTTTTCAGGTCAGTTTCCCAGACCAGATGGAGAAGAAGAATTTGACAGCTGGATGGACCGGGCCTTGCAGGCGGTTGAAGAATGGGAGGTGTCCGAGGCAGTGAAGAGGCAGCAGATCAGTGAAAGTCTCTGTAGTCCGGCAGCTGATGTCATCAGGAGTCTAAAACGGGGGAAGCCAGATTGTGAGGCTATGGACTATATTGAGGCCCTGTATGCAGTTTATGGGAGGGTAGAGAAACTACCTGATCTGATGTACAAATTTAAACACACCCACCAGTGGAAAGGAGAGAAGTTGTCAGACTATGTTGATCGGGTGGATCGCATCCTGCATCAAATCATCATAAAAAAAGGGGTCGACACTCGTGAGGCAGATAAAGTCAGGTTGGAACGGACTTTACAAGGGGCTAGACCCAACCATCCAGTGGTGCTCCGGTTACTTCTAAAAGGCACACGGTAAGCACCCTCTTTCCCTGAGTTGATGAGGCTGGTAAGGGAAGAGGAGGCCCTTCTGGATGAGAAGAATCAAGGGATCTGACCTCTGGAAAGGACACCTCAGAAGAATGAGAAAGCAACTGCCCAGTCTGTACAAGGGGATGCTAATGAGGAGGAATCTGATGAAGAATCTGAGTGGGGGGAGCACACTAAGGTCCCGGTGGAACAGTCTACTCAAAAAACTACCCCTGTCAAGCTTTCTGAAGCAGGAGGTCAAGTCCAAGACCAAGTTCAGCAGGCCTTGTCACATGTGATGGAAGCTCAAGCCGGAGTTCAGGCTGAACGAGCTGGCATAAGGAAGTTCTACAAGTGTGGTGACCTGAGACACTTCAGGGCACAGTGCCCCCAACAAGAGATAAGCAGAGAATTGTTGGCGGAACTAGTAAAGGTGCTGCAGAAGCTGTTGAAAGACAAGCCGGCAGGAAACGCCGGGGGGTCTCAGTGAGGGAGCCAACTGAAGACCCCGGTGAAAAGAGCTCCAGCAGATCAAGGAAGAAAGCAGCCAGAAGGAAGCCGTTAAAGGATATGTACAAGCCGACCTGTTCCAGATCCCAGTCAAGTAACCCAGCACTGGGGTCGTGGGGTCAGGCGCAGAGAGTCAATGCTTCACCGCCATGTAGGGCCGTGGTTAGGCCCTATCAGGATACTTCTAAGCAGTATAGCCCAATCCATAGCAGTCTAGCAACATCCTCTAGGGCTAAGTTGGGGACCCATCAGAACACCCATACAAGACTTTGTCAGTTTAGCCCAATTCAGAGTGGCCTGGCCACACCCCCTAGGGTTGCTACTAGGGCCAAACAGAATGCCTGCAAGAAGAAGAAAACTTGTAAAGTCAACCGTACTCAAGATAATGCTACTGGTCTTCTGAAAAGCTAGTGGGGCCATCCCCAATTGTGCCTGTGCAAATAGGAGAACACTTGAGTCACATCCCCCTACGCAAGTTGGAAGAATTAGAGATCTGGGGAATTGGGACGACCAAGTGTCCATATGATGGTTACATCCCTATCCGGATATCATTCGGGCCAGCAGCTGTTGGTAAATAGGAAGCCTTTGATGCCTTGGCGGTTGTGTGCCCTAGACCCCCGGAAGCAGGGCGAAACTCAATCCCAGTAGGAACCAACACAGATCTGGTAAGGAGGCTGTTATCCTCAGTCCTCACTGAAGAGGGAATTGTCAAAAGCACAATTCACCCCCAGCTCTTGAAGGCCTGTCGGAAGGTGGCTAGAGAGAAAAGAGCCCCTGAAGAAGGAGTGGGGCGGTTGTGGAGATTGAAGACAAAGTGCTGCAGCCGGGAGAGATAGCTCATGTGAAGGCCACCATCAAATTGACGTGGGACCAGCCAGGTCCTTTTGTGGTACTGGAGACAGATGAGCAGACTCAAGCGGCTGGGCTAGAGATGGTCCCTGCCTTAGTCCCCACTAGGGATCTGTTGAGAACAGGAAAATGCATGCCTATCAGTTTAAGGAATGTGTCTGATCAACCTGTCAAGTTGAGAGCTTGCATTCTGGTGGGACAGGTGAATGCAGCTACCCCTGTCCTCCCTGAAGAAGCTAAAAGTTTAAAGAACAGCCAGAAGCTTCAAGCAGAATTCCAGCAATGTGCAAAGGTCCTGCCTCCTGTTTGGCAGAAGAGGATGAAGGCCCAATTGATGAGATGGGAGAAGTTGTTCTCCAAAGATGACTTCGATGTGGGACGTGCCAGGAGTGCTCAACATAGGATCCGGCTCGGCTCCAGGAAGACCGACCTTTCCATGAACTGGCCAGAAGAATCCCTCTGAGTGACTTGGAAGACTTACGAGAGCAACTCGCTGAGTTGAAAAGGTCAAGAGTCATCCAGGAATCCCGAAGCCCCTATGCATCTCCCATTGCTGTGGTGAGGAAGAAAAACGGGTCTCTTCGCATGTGCATTGACTACCGAACTTTTAATCGGTGCACTATACCTGATCAGTACACTACGCCTCGCATAGAAGATGCTTTGCAGTGTATTACTGGAGCCAAGTGGTTTAGTGTGCGTATGCTGACCCAGGCCCTATGAATTGCATGTGGATGCCAGCAGAGAAGGGTTAGGAGGAGTATTATATCAAGAGCAGAATGGGGGATTGAGACCGGTGGCCTATGTGAGTAGGAACCTTACACCTGCTGAGAAGAACTATCCTGTTCACAAGCTGGAGTTTCTGGCCCTCAAATGGACCGTGGTGGAGAGACTACCTGTACAGAGCTGAGTTTATTGTCAAGACTGATAATAACCCCCTGACCTACATACTGACTTCAGCAAAGTTGGATGCTACCCGACACAGATGGCTAGCAGCTTTGGCTGATTTCCGGTTCAGCCTGAAGTATGCAGATGCTTTATCCCGGCGGCCTCATAGGGAAGAGAAGGACTCAGAAGAGTGAACTCATGTGAATGAAGAAAGAGTCCGAACTTTGTGTCAAGGTTTGGATCAGAATATGAAGGGAAGAGTGACTGCAGAGTACATTGGAGTCCACCCCTAGGGTATACCAAGACGTTACTGTGGACTGACCCAAGTGAGGGGAGAAGGTTTACCTCAGTTGTCAAAGAAAGATTTGAAAAAGGATCAGGAACAGGATCCGTTGGGTCAAGTGGGGATCCAAGCTCTGAATCTAGCAGAATCCTGTGTTGTTGTTAAACAGCACTGTCAAAGTAGCAAAGACATTGCACCGAGAATGGGATCGTTTACAGATCAGAGATGGAGTGCTGTACAGGCGTCGTCCGACTGGGAATGGAGAAGAGCAATGGCAGTTATTCCTGTCTTGGTATCTTTGCATGATGAACATGGTCACTTAGGGACAGATAGAATATTCCGGCTGATTAGGGACAGATTCTACTGGCCCAACATGAGAGGGGAGGTAGAGAGCTATTGTCACTCATGCCTGACTTGTATTCAATGAAAAACTTTGCCAGTTAGAGCTGCCCCAATGGGTCACCTATAGAGTCAGGAACCATTAGATCTGGTTTGCATTGACTTTCTGTGCCTGGAACCCGATACAGGTGGAAGAAACAGCATCTTGGTCGTGACTGACCACTTTACCGGCTATGCACAAGCTTACCCTACCAAAGACCAGAAGGCCAGCATGGTGGCTAAAGTGCTTATGGAAAAGTTTTTTGTGCACTATGGATTACCGGTGCGAATCCATTCGGATCAAGGAAGGGATTTTGAAAGTCAGTTGATCCACCTGTTGTGTTCTTTGCTTGGCATTAAGAAGTCTCGTACCACCCCATATCACCCGCAAGTAGATGCTCAGCCTGAGCGATTCAATAGGACTTTGCTAAACATGTTGGGGACTTTGTCACCAGAGAAAAAGCAGCATTGGGGAAATCACATAGCCGCATTGGTGCATCCTATAATAGCACAGAGAGTGATGCCACTGGTTATTCCCCGTACCGGCTTATGTTTGGAAGAGAGGCTCATCTTCCTGCTGACCTGGCCTTTGGCACTTCAGTTGATGATACCCCCTTGGTGTCACACAAGGGATATGTGGACAGGCTTCGGAAAAATTTGCGGCAGGCTTATGAGAAGGCTTTGGAGCATGCTTCTGTCAGAGAGTCCCGGAATAAAAAGAACTTTGACCTTAAAGTGAAGATACAGGATTTGCAACCCGGAGACAGAGTGTTACTGAAGAACTTAGGAGTACCGGGAAAACACAAGTTGTCTGATAGAGGAAGACCACATTCTTATGTGGTCTGTAAACAGCTTCCGGGCCTACCTGTATATCAGATTCGACCAGATGGGGAGAAAGGTCCTTTGAAGATGTGGCACCGAAATCACTTGCTTCCCTTGTCAGATGCAGTGCGGGTACCTACAGCACCTGTACCCCTTCCTCTGAAGTCTAACTCGCCTTGGACACGTTCACAAAAATACGTTTCTATCATAGATGAACAGATGGCTGGAAGTGAAGATGAATTTGGAGAAGACTATGCATGCTCCAGTTCAGAGCCTTCGTCCAGTTCAATGTATTCCTCAAGAGAGAGAAGAGAGGAGGAGGAAGAGGAAGATGAGGTTGTGGATGTGCCTTTCTGGTGGTGGCCTACTGAAGATCATTCGGTGGATAGTCCTTTGAAGAGAATGAAGGAAACTTTGGATGCCATTCAAGAATTGCCACCACAGCCACAAAGAGCAGTGAAACCGATACCTTCACAACCCAAAGAAACAGTTAGAGCAGTAAGTCGGTCCCTGGAACCAGAATTGGAGTCCCTACCGCCTTTCAAGGATGTAAGAAAGGACAATACTGAGACCATTGTATCTGAACCAGAAACCAGAGACTTGATAGACTTGTATAGTGAGTCATTAACAGCTTCTGAGCCAAGAGATACTGCCGAAATTAGAGGTTTGAATTTCGGTGAAGGAGAAGCAGAGCATCAAGAGAGCCTCCTCACTTCCCTCAAAGGAAATGATATTCCATGTTCTGGATTGAACTCTGAGAATGGAGGGGAGCCTACACATGTTGCTGGACCCAGCTCTCCAGTGCAGTTGAGGCGGAGTGTGCATCCTCCAAAGAGACCTATGATAAGTTGGGAGAGAGCTCTGATGAACTCATTAACACCATCAGTAGAACTGTTCCTGAGGCTGCACCCCCTACCGTTAATTGTGTAGGGAGCGACTCTGCTCGAACCTCTGACACCAGAGGGTGGGACATGGCAATTGCCCTGGCCTGTTCACAAACTGAATGTGAATTGACTAAGAATGTGTATAGATGGTTTTTAATGAATCCAGAAGTAAGTCAGAGTTTGTTAGACCTAGATCTTGGTTGATATTGAAATAATTTGTTAATCTTTTATTCCTCCCTTCTAGCTTCTAGGGGAGTGTCCCTCTGTCTTTGGGGACCAAAGATTCTAAGTGGGGGGGGTGTGTAGCCAAGGTATTGCTACTGGAAAGTTATTGCAGTAAGTTATTTAATGTTTACTTAGTAAAGGGTTTGGCTCCCTCTGGGGACCACTGAAAGTTATTTGAACATTTATTTTCTTGGTTAAAGGATAAATAGTGATGCATTGTGGGATATGTGGTTTAATGAGGAAGTGACTCCTACTGTGTAAATTAGTTTGAGAACTACAAACCCACAATGCTAAGCTGCGGGCCCACAATGCAAAGCATCACCGAACAGCCTGGTGGGTAACCAGATAAAAGGACAAGCAAGGCCTCTGTTAGGCCTCTCTGGATGCCTTTCAACTGCCGGCAGGAGGTCTGTGTGTGTGACTGAGAGCGAGAGACTGCGGCCTACAGCGGGGAGCCGGATCATCCGCCCCAGAGGGATCTTTGGAGGACAGCCCTGCTAGCTGAGCAGGTGGATCGGTTCGCGCTTCAGAGCATTTGAAGCTGCTTCACCCGTCAGAGAGCCGGGACCGGCCGCGCGGTGTGACGGCGCCATCTTCTCTTCCAGAGGCACCATCAAGTGAAGTTCTGGACAAAGGGTACCAGCCGGCTGAGGACCTACAGTGGTGAGTGGGCACCTGCCCATTAAAGTAATTGACTGAGATATTAATAGATGATTTCTGCTATCCAGACTGTCGCTGACACTTGTAGTCCCACGGAAGGGTATATATTGCATCTAAGTGTTTCTACAGCCGGATGTTCAGATTTAAACATTGCTTTTATAAGAGGATTAATCATCTCACATCCTTCAGTGTTGCTTATTTCTTTACCACATTGGATTACAATTAAGTGCACCACCGTACACCTCAAAAACCACTGAGCTAGCTGAAGAAAAGACTGGAACAGGAGGAACTGCCATTACTTTATTGCTCACTAAGCTGTACACTGTACAGTTAAAGAGGAATTACCCCCCCCCCCCGAAAAAATGGGATAAAAGCAAACCCTGCAAGAGAAAAGCATAATGAGCTAGTATGCATAGCATACTAGCTCATTATGTGGCACTTACCTGAAATTGAAGCCCCCGAAGTCCTCCTCGTTCCCCTCCGCCGCCATGTCCCCTCGGAGCTTCTTCCTGGTATCGCTGCTCCGGCACTGTGATTGGCTGGAGCAGTGATGACGTCACACACATGTGCGTGGGGCTGGCATTCGCCCATTCAGAAAACCTGCCGGGACGCTCAGTGCACCTACGTCATTGTCTACGCCGCGCATGCGCCGTAGACATCGGTACAGTGTTATCTGCAAATATCTCCTTAACCGTGCAGGTTAAGGAGATATTTCATGCACCTACAGGTAAGCCTTAATCTAGGCTTACCTGTAGGTGGAAGTTGTCAAAGTGGGTTTACAACCACTTTAAGGTCACACTGAACTGGACTCTAGGGGGAGCCATTTAGCAACATAAGGTTGAAGCATATACTTTAATCATTGTGTTCATTGTTGTTTTATTGGTCTGTGTGCTTGGCCCTCGGTGGAGAGGTAATCCAATACAGATTCTGAAGTATTGGGGGGCCTGCTCCACTGTGTACTAGCTCACATATCCTTTGCTTAGTTGTTGCAGGGTAAAGTGATAGTCATTACCAAACCTGAATATACGTCTCAGTTAATGTCATTAATCTGTATTCAGTTTTCATTGAATGTATAATACTTTCATGTCATTTCTCTGCTCTAGTAAAGTTCTTTGAGTAATTGAAAAATCTTGATTGAGTCTATCCTTATTACTGTAAGACATTTACAATGGAACCCAAGGTGTCAGAGTGTCAGGGCTGGGCTCAGCCCTTCCTTCTCTGTGCTGGCAGCTCAGCTGTCAGCTAATTGCTAGCTCCCATCTCTCCACAGTGATCCACCTGTTGATGATCCTGCTTGTCAGCTCTGCCTACTTAAGGACTTCCAATTCATTTGCTCTTTGCCTTTGCCTGTGTTAACATCACTCGAGACTTTCTCCTCCGTTCCAGTTGAAGACCTGCTTGTCTGACGTTCCCTCTGGCTACAGATCCTGCTTGCTGAACTACTACCTTCATTGCTGGGTCTTGGACATTGGCTTGGCCGACTACCCGATCCGGTTACTGAACTCTGACTATGTTTTGACTACGCTTACTCTGTTTACCTTTTTATTTTTATTATTAAACAAGTGTGATTTAACTGTACTCCTGTCTCGGTCTGATTCATGGTTCCTGACACAGAGGTAAGAGAGAATCTGCAGAGTCGGGACAGCCTGTGGGGTATAGAGTCAATCAGCAGCCCCCATAGGGGTACCGCTACATATATATATATATATATATATATATATATATATATATATAAATATATATAATATATAATTTTTTTCAGCATTGAGGATACCATTGATCCTGACCATATCTCCAACTCCATTCGCAGAAATGCAGCCCCAAACTTGCAGAAACCTCTATCATGCTTTACTGGAGCCTGCAGGCACTCATTATTGTATGCTCTCCAGCCCTTTATGAACACACTGCCCCCTTCTACAGCCAAATATTTCACATTTTGACTCATCAGTCCAGAGCAACTGCTGATATTTTTCTGCACCCCAGTTCCTATGTTTTCTTGCATGGGACGTGGAAACAAGACTAAGCGACTCAACTATGTATGAAAACATAGGACAAGTTGGGTAAGTTAGGGGAGGTTGCAATTGCTCCATTTTGGAGGATTTTGACAATGAAGTGATGGTAATGGATGAGAGGTTCCTAGAACAAGGCTGTACGAGACCCACTGTAATAAGGGTTTATGCAGCAGCTAGAGATACTTTGAGGGAGGCTCTTAAGAAGGAACATAAGTTGGAGAAAACTTTTCCACCGAATACAGTGTCGAATTTGAAAAAGTGAAAAAAATTCTACATAAATACTTACCTATACTGCATGGAGATGAGGGCATGAAAGACATTTTATCGCAGGGAGTGCACAACATAAAAAACAGTATGTAGGTAGGACAACAAGGTGTTTGCGTGATCAGACTTTCTCTGAAATATACGAACAAAGATAAAGAACAATGTTGCAAGACATTTTGCTGAACATCATGGGTCAAGTATAGACGCTTCTAGGGTAAAAATTATAGAAAGGGCAAACTTTCTCATTAGAGGAGGAGACCACTTCTCTTTTTTGGCTACATGAGTAGTATTTTGGATTTTTAAATTGGAAAAAATGTTTTTCTAATTCTTGCAGATTTTTAAATTGGACACTCGCATCCTAAGGGGCATGAACCATAAGTGGGATGGGACCCATTATTATGAATAAGAAAGATGAACCCCTTCCCGATGAGCGTATATGCAACCTCACGGAAGTAGGTCTTTATTTCTGGGCTGCATATATGTGCCACTGTGTTTGTGCTGGGAACACGCTAGGCAGCGTGCTTCTAGCATAAGGACAGAGCTGTCATCAAAAGGCATTTTACCGCTAAAAATGTAAAGTGCCTCTCAAGCCACCCCAGTGTGAAAGCCCGAGTACTTTCACACTGGGGCGGTGAGTTTGCAGGATGGCAGGACGTCGCCACAACACGGGCACTATTAACCCTTTATTCAGCCGCTAGCGGGGGTTAAAAGCTATAACAGCGGTAAAGCCGCGCCAAAACTAGCAGCGCTTTACCGCTAACGCCCGCACCGCCTCAGTATGAAAGGGGTCTAAATTTCAAGAACCAGGAGGCCTGATTCCCGATCACCTGATTGCTGTGATGATTATCACAGTGATCAATCACTATACAGCTCACTTGTGTTGATACATTGTATCTTTTTTTCCTTGTTAGAGTGCGTGTAAAGAAGTGTGTGTAAAAAAAATGTCATTGTACAGCCAGACCCTGTGTTTCTCCTCTTAAATGTAGAAAAAGATACATTGTATCTTTTTTCCTTGACAGAGGAGAAAAGTGTAAACAAAGAAATGTGTGTTAGGGCTTGTTGCAAACTGTTACGATGCGGGATCCCTGCAAATCCACTGCGGATTCCTGCATCGCATATCTCCCGGCGGCAGTTCACACTGCCCTATGCGAACTGCTGGGAGTCTCAATTAAAAGTTAATGACACCCAGAGGCCTAAGGCCTCGCACTCACAGGGGCCTCGCGGCCCCCTAATTTGCCTCTGCTCAGACACTGTGTGATAGATCCGTGCAACTTTATGCAGCCATTTTTATTTGCTTGAAAATTTTTACCCATTATGGGCATGGTGGGGCTCCCGTGTCTAAGTTTTGCTTAAGGCCTCACAAAGCCTAGAGCCGCCTCTGATGACACCCCCAAATCAGTTCGCATATCGCAGTGCGATCTGCAAATTCGGACAGGAATCGGATCGCATGGGTGTAAACACCCATGCGTTCCGGTTCTGCTGCGGACCAAAAAAAGGGTCCTGTGCGAGTTTGGTCCAAATGCGATGCAAATTCAGCCATACTACCTGTATGGCTGAATTTGCATCGGACGGACATTGCATGTGATTTGCACTGCAGTGTGAAGTGAATCACATACGATCTCGCACCACGCAGCAGTATGAACCGACCCTAAAAATCAATCAATCAACAAATATAGCTATATCAAGGTTTGATCTAGGTCAATGTCAGGGTTAGCGTTAGGGTCAGTGGTAGGGTCAAAGGTTATGATGAGAGTCAAATGTCAGAGTCAGTGGTCAGTTTGGTAGGATTTAAAAAAAACTTTTTTTAATTAGTATCAGTGTCAGTTAGTGATAGTGTCAGTGTGTTTTAGGTACAATAAAAAAGCAAAATGCCCTACTATGGGTACAACTAACATATACAAACAGTATGTGGTATTGTTGTGATCGTCAGGAGCAGGAAAATAAATTTTGGGGTTTTCCTTGGTGGTAGGTTATGGTAATACCAGGGAATAAACAGATACGCACATTTAGAAAATGTTTTTTTTTTTACTATTTTGTGTCAGTTTTCCTTTGATGATAAATAAAAAAAATCTGGAGATATCCATTACCATTTAACACCAAATGAAAGCCTAATTTGTCCTGAAAAAAACACAACATAATTCACCTGGACACACTAAGTCGTTGTGATGATATGTACAGTTTTACTAACACATATCAAAGTTGTAAAAGTGGTTTCTAGCATTAAGTTTTTTTTTTACCGTACAAGATCTCTTACGGTCAGAGAGACTGCTACTAAATATTTTACTAGATGGAACTATACGCCCACTAAGGTACATGCCATCTTTCCTACAGTACCCCAAACGTGCTTTAGGGGAAGCAACTCACCAGTTTCATTTCCACACAAATTTTTTGGGGAATGTGAAAAAATTTCAGAAATATGGAAACAGTTAGAAAATTTTCCTCAGCTATCTCGGGTTCCCAAATAAATCTCACACTCCCTAATTGTCTATTATTCACATGAATCATTGGTATGTCCTTACCACACATGAGACTTGTTCATACTATCTGTGTTGTCATACATTGGCTTATAGCCTATCATTGGAAATCCACATCTGTTCCGACAGCCCAATTGAAAACAAGAATAAATACTATCAACCTTATAGAAAAAATATTTCACACACTATATGTACAACACAATGCAATTCTATAAAAAAAAAAAAAAAAAAAAAAGAATAGAAATTTATGGTGGTGACGCCATACAGCTACGATCATACACACAGGAATTAGATACTCAGCACTTTCAGGGAGGAATATTTCCACCCTCTGTTTAAGTTTTTAGGTATACATTATATACTGGTTTATCAATATATAGTGGGGTAGGTGGTGTAAGTGATTTTTAAGTCGAATATTGCCCCTCAATACATGCGGATGCACAGTCAGACCGCTGTGGCCAATGCAGGATTGGGATGGAAATTTTAGGTAATTATTTCCCTATCCATCTATTTCATCTGCACATTAACCACCCTTCTATTTTGTTTTAAGGTTGGGAGATTGGCGGCTGTATTTAGGACAGCTTAGCTCCGCTATAGGATTTCATATCAGTGGGAGATTCACTATTTCCTGCATATTCAGGAAAATGGCAGCGCCCATATGCTTTGTTATGGTCTCCAACAAAATGGCGGATTGGCCATTTCCGGTCTAACGCACTATATCAACAATGCCTCAACAACCAATCAGGCTCACCTGAAGAAGTCACGAGGTACGTGACGTAACGCCGTAGGGAAGGAGTGAGGTATCACACCACAGATCGGAAGCAGCGGAGGAACAAGTAAGATGGCGCTAACAACGCCGCTATCCACACTGCATATTATAATTTCTTGTGATGTAAGAGTCCATTCTTGACATTTTTAATAAAGTTACATACTTAATTTACTACACCATCAGAGGCTTCTTTCTCGTCCTACCCTCTGTCCCTGGCTGGAGATTTGCTCCCCCCCCCCTCTTCTCTCTCAGGACAGCTGACACCTTTGGGATCAGCGTGAGTGGTGGAGGATATAGACCAGTAAAGAGTACAGTGGAGAAGATATATCGGAGAGATAAGATCACGCTTAATGCCAGATATTTTTACTGTAGAGGTGAGAGTTCTGGGAGACTGGTGTAGGATTCACACGCTGGTTCAATACTTCAATTGCTGATTCATTGTGGACATTAATGATACAGCTATAACAGCACTTAACCCAATAGAGGATTTTGTC
This sequence comes from Rana muscosa, assembly GCA_029206835.1. Taxonomy (NCBI): domain Eukaryota; kingdom Metazoa; phylum Chordata; class Amphibia; order Anura; family Ranidae; genus Rana; species Rana muscosa. Next base: position 747,522,584 of record CM055116.1, on the reverse strand, counting down.
CATCGGAGACATTTGTATGGGACCTCTTGAGACCGATTTCTCATCACTATTATTTTATAGATCAATTGCAATATTGAACTATTTGCAGTCATTTGCACGCTCTCTTTGTATTTTATTGATTGCACTTTATTGATTGCACTTTATGTACTCTCAGCACTTTATTATTGATTATTTACACTCATTGCTACGTTTGGCACCATTTCATTTAAGATTTATTATGGACATTTAGCACCATGATTTATTCACTCTGCACTTTGTATTATTTCAGATCTATAGTTGCATTGTTTGTATTGTATTATTCCTTAAGCATGAAACCCTTTATATATTGTTTGAATGTTTATGTGTAAGGTGAACACAGTTAGGTTTTGCAGCTTTTTTACACATCAACCCAGTTCTATTTATTTACTCTTTAGTAGCGCGAAAGACACCCATTCTACATAATCACTCCCTGCTTGGAGTAATAAGCCCATTCTTGAAAAGGTCCTTGGGAAAGCTGGACCTCACAAATCTTTGAGGAGGGTAGGAGTGTAACTTCAGCTTGTAGCCTTGAGACACTGTGGAGATGATCCACTTGTCTTAAACCAGCGTTATCTCCACACTCCCGCAAACTGCAGCAACCTTCCCCCCACCTGCAGGAGTGGGGGCGTCCCTTCACAAGGAAGGTTTGGTGCCAGTATTAGCAAACTTTTGGACCCACGGCCTCTTTTGACCCTGGCCTTGTTGTTTACCTTTGGCAGCAGATCCCTGGTGCCGTTGGAACTGCCTAGGGCCTTAAAAACATGCCTGAGGAAGTAGCGTGTGGCATCTTAAAAGAGGGCCGTGTATCTACCTTTTTCACAGGAAGAAGGGAACTCTTTCCTCCAGATATCCTCTGGATGTACTTATCAAGATCATCCCCAAACAAACATTCTCCATGGAAAGGAAAACCAGCTATCATCCTTTTACAAGGGAGCTCTGCTGACCAGCTTTTTAGCCATAAAATTCTGCTCATGTGCCCAGGCAGAAGAGCTACATGGGAAATCTGCTGTATGGAGTCTTTGTGGGCATCTATAGCAAAGCAAAGAACCTGAAGAAAGATCTGCTCTGTCCTTAGCAGAATCCTCTGCTCTATTGGGCCATCTAGCCTGATCCTTCAAGGCTTAAGAGACCCCAATTTCCACCACTGTGGGCTGAATAGCAGAACCTGCCAGGGCGATGCCTTTTAACAAGAAAATAAACTACAATATAGCACTAATAATTGCAATTATTAAAAATCCCGTGCAAAGATGACAATAAATTCATAAATATCAGAGTGTCCAAAAAAAAAAAAAGTAATGTACAAATACTGTAAACAAATAATAAATGCAATAAAGTGCAGAAGTATATGATCTGTGCCCGGTTGATCCTGTGTAAAATGAGCGTGATTAAACAAACGTGAAGATATGCAGGTCCATATTTGCAATCATTGTGCAAATAAACAATAGTGAAAAAAACATATATAAAAATATAAATATTTAAAAGAAAAAAATATATATGAATAAAAATTATAGAGTTCAAAGTCAAAAACGTAGCAATGTGCAAAATAATTGTGCAAAGAAAACTGACGTAAAACATAAATCCTCAATTTTCACTTAAAAAAACGTGCACAAAAAGTCTCTCTGTGAGGGAAATTTCTGAGTAATCCCAAAGCAGCATGCATATAATCCAAGTGTAGATGCAAACTCCAATTTCTAGTGAGGTATCCTCCAATGCAAGGTACATGTGCAATAATCTGGGCGGTGCAGTGGTATCGGTGCAACCCTACAATTATTAGAAAACATCAAATTGGATAATAGACCTGTATATCTCGCCACAGCAGATGTGGCATCTTTGTATACAATCATCAATCATGAAGAGGCAATACAGGCCACAAAATGGGCTCTAAGAGACCTCAGTGAACTAAAATGTGCCCAAAGGAGATTCCTTGTTAAGTGTCTAAAATACAGCCTAGACCATATTTATTTCTAGTACGAGGAGAATTATTATAAACAGATCTGCGATATAGCAATGGGTGCTAAATACGCAAGTAGTGTGGCGAATTTATATATGGCAGAATGGGAGGAGGAGGTCTTATATAGTAAGAAACCACAGCAACTCCTCCTATTCAAAAGGTACATTGATGATATCATTGTAATCTGGGCAGGAGACAGAGAAAGTCTAATAGATTTTGGATTTGATTTTAATACAAATAATAAAAATATCAAACTGACTTGGGAAATTAGTGATGAACAAAATCAACTTCCTAGACTTAGAAATTTCAAAAGATGATGGAAGACTGGCAACACAAACCCATTTTAAAACGGTAGATAGGAATAGTTATCTCCCATTAGACAGCTGCCACTATGCTCCATGGCTGGATAATATACTGTACCTAAAGGACAATTGATTTGATTGAGGAGGAATTGTACCAAGAAGGAAATTTTCCTGGAGCAAGCAAAATTTATTGGAGAAAGATTTGTCCAAAAAGGATACCAACAGAGTTTCATTGAAGGAAAAATAAAGGATATAACTGCCCTTGATAGGGAAATATTAATCCAAGATTCATCAAAAGTCCCTATGAATGGGGTCCCACTAGTTATGGATTACAATATCTAGTACAAACAGATAGAGAGAATCTGTAAAAAACATTGGAATATTGTAAAAGCAGACCGACATTTGGGAGGAATACTACCTGACAAGCCTAAGTTCACATATCGTAGGGCCCCGACCCTCAGAGATTTGATTGCCAAGAATGTGCTAGACCCGCCTACCCAAAGAAATTTCTCATTTTTTGATGGAAAGGGATATTACCCCTGCAAGACCTGCTATACTTGTAGGCACACCAAAGAGAGCAAAAAGAAAAAAGTCTCCTTAAAATCAGCGGTTACCGGGAGAGAATATCAGATCAAGGATTTAATTTCATGTAGAACAGAAGGGGCGGTGTACCTTCTGGAATGCCCATGTCGCATCCGAAACATTGGTAGAACAAGGGAGTTATGGAAAAGACTGAGGGAACACGTTCAGAATATAAAAAATGGATTCCCAAAACACAGTCTGTCAAGGCACTATGACCAATGTCATAACAGAGATCCCTCCTCCTTGTTAGTATGGGGTATTGAGAAGTATAAACCCCATTGGACTGGGGACAATAAAATCATTAAACTTAGCCAGTCTGAATCCCACTGGATACATGAGCTCCTCACTTTGGCACCGTTAGGAATTTGATCCTAATTGTTTTATATCCAATTATTGAATTATTCCTTCTCCTTTATCAGTTCTTTTTATCAGCCAGTATTTTATCGGTTTTACATATTTATAGTATGTTTTTAGATATCTTTTTGGTATTTCAATTTATTTTGAATTGTTCCTACTGCTCCTAATACTTTTGCTATTGCCTCTCGTTACCCAGGAACCCTGTTAAGATATGGTTATTTTTCCCTCTGGTTTGATATATTAATGGCCACTTACCAGTGTGCACCATTAGGTCGCTTTAGTTCATGAAGGACCTTTGTTTACATTTCCTTTGAGAGGTCATTATTTTCTTAATTAAGGTATTGGGTGTCTACTTTATTGTGACCATTAGATGTCACCTTAGTCTCATGTCATTCTACACAGCCGCCAGATGTCCCTGGTTTAATTATTACTTTCCATTAGTGTGTCATTAACTTGAGGCCCACTAGATGGAGCCCGTATTTTATATATTTTAATAGTATCATGGTTTTTAGTTTATTGCACTTATTTTATCATATTTCCATCATAATTTATTAGCATTACTATGCGGAAGAGGATCTAGGTGATTCTCCTTAGGATTCAAGGTATTCATTGCGCTGTTGGTTACCATGACAGCGCTGTATTACAGTCACGCAACGTGTCAGAGATTCAGGGGCGTGGTGACGTCACTTCCGGTCGCGGCCGAGACCGGAAGTCCCTGTATTTACACGCTGTTTGTTTGCTGCTATATTGTAAGTTTTTTACTGAATTAATAAATTACTTTTATCAATTATACTACACCATGGAGCCCCCCCCCCCTTTTTCCTCTTTATATCCTTTGAGCATGTACTCTTGGAAAACCTGACCATGCTGGAGTAAAGCAAGAATCTGATTGGTGGATAATCAGTTGGCCAGTGGAATACATTATAAAGGCTTTTTATAAGCCAGATGAGGTGAGAGTCTGGGGGAAACATGGGCACTTGCACCAGATTATTGCACATGCACCTTGCATTGGAGGATGAAGTGGTAAAGTGCAGCGCTAAATATGATAAACGTGAACACCTGCTACTCAAACATGTATTGATAGCAGAGAGTCACTGTGGTGCATACAACAAATATACAATATGAATCAAATATTGTCATTCAATAAAATATATAGTGAACAGTGACACATTTACATATGACAAAAGTGCTAGTGCATAGTTTTTACATAGTCCATAAAGTGTTTCCAGTGGAGGAAGTGACTCTCCAAGGTGAGTAATAATAAAACAGTTGTCTGTAGGTATTCCACCACCGATAAACAAGAGAGGCTTACCAGATATGTTGAACCCAAATAGGCATACGTCCAATGAGTCAACAGAGCTTGTGGTGTAGCACACCCAGGGGCGGAAAATATATCAGCATACACAGCTTCCAATGTAGACATATGAGGCGGAAGACCGTCACAATATTGTTGCCAGTAGGGTTCAACCAAGGATGCAGTGACACAAACTTAAAGGCAATTCATCCAAATAATAAATCGGTAGAAGGAGAGAAAATAGGCCACATAGTGTGATACCATTTCAACAAGAAACATTTATTGTATAAGTAAAAAATGGACACTTGCATTTGAGAAGATATTAAAAGCATATAGATAAAATCAAATGACGCAGTGGCATCAGCAGAGCCCGTCCCGACGTTTCGTCCTAAAAAGGCATCCTCCACGTCGGGACGGGCTCTGCTGATGCCACTCTCTTTTTTATCGGTGGTGGAATACCTACAGACAACTGTTTCATTATTACTTACCTTGGAGTGTTACTTTCTCCACTGGAAACACTTTATGGACTATATAAAAACTATGCACTAGCACTTTTCATCATATGTAAATGTGTCACTGTTCACTATATATTTTATTGAATGACAATATTTGATTCATATTGTATATTTGTTGTATGCACCACAGTGACTCTCTGTTATCAATACATGTTTGAGTAGCAAGTGTACACGTTTATCATATTTAGCGCTGCACTTTACCACTTTGTTTATTCACACACAGATTGATCCTTTGTTGTGCTGGCTGCTATTGTGTGTTATTTGTAGATAGTGCAGTTTTTTCCCTTCTTTTTTTCTTTGCATTGGAGGATACCTCAGTAGAAATTGGAGTTTGCATCTACACTTGGACTATATGCATGCTACTTTGGGATTACTCAGAAATTCCCCTTACAGAGAGACTTTTTTTGCATGTTTTTTAAGTCAAAATTGAGGATTTATGTTTCACGTCATTTTTCTTTGCACAATTATTTTGCACATTGCTGAGTTTTGGACTTTGAACTCTATAATACTTATATATATATATATATTTTTTCTTTTAAATATTTATATTTTTATAAACATTTTTTCACTATTGTTTATTTGCACCATGGATGCAAATATGGACCTGCATATCTTCACATTTGTTTAATCACGCTCATTTTGCACAGGATCAACCGGGCACAGATCATATACTTCTGCACTTTACTGCATTTATTATTTGTTTACAGTATTTGCACATTACTTTTTTTTGGACACTTTGATATTTATACATTTATTGTCGTCTTTGCACAGGATTTTTAATTATTGCAAATATTTGTGCTATATTGTAGTTTATTTTCTAGTAAGCGCCACCTCTACCCCCCCCCCCCCTTTACTTTTACTGTTTATTAGTGTGTCAACACTTCAGTGGTGGCTGCTGCTTTATATCCTCTTTTAGAATTAGTCTTTTACCCTTGTGGTTTGCGCATTAGTACCATTATTTATCATGCCTTTAACAAGGCTTCCAGCTTCTTATCCACAGGATCCTTAAAGACCTGTGCATTATCCACTGGACAAGTTAAGGTCTTACTAAGGGAGGAAACTGCTGCATCTACAACCGGTATGCTCCACTTCTTACTAAAGCTTTCCTCCATAGGATATAACAGGTAAAATCTCATTGGAGGCACAAACTTTCTGTCTGGGTGCTCCCAGTCCGAATATACCACCTGCTTCAAGAGTGGGTGAAAAGGAAACACCTGCGTACCCTGCTGTGGTTTCTAAGAACCCAGGGAAGAACAAAGTGTTTCAGGGACCTCTACTGGAGGTAACTTAAAAGCTGTATGAACCATCTGCATAAGAGAATGGATGAGAAGCTTTTGTGATTGAGAGGCTGATATAATCTGAGCCTCTACATGCTCTGAATCACTTGAGGCAGATTCCTCTGGTTGGATATCAGCTGCCTGATCGGCCATTACCTCTTCTACCTCATTAACCCAGTCTTGCTCCATTATAGGAGGAATAGGGGAAGGGGATCTGTCACGCTTTCTGCCACTCTACATGACAGAAGCGATCATTACAGCAATCTTTCTTTCTAGACCAGCCAAAGCTGATGATAGATCCTTCTTAGTAATATACTCTGAGGTAGAAGCATTGGTAGCATTGGTAGCAGGCACAACACCGAATAGACACAGTGGCTCAGATTGCCCAGTGTCATCTGGTCTTTTTAGCGGAGGCCAATACAGGAGCCACTGATGGAACACATGTGCCCCCAGAACGCTTCTTGGAAGACATAGCTTGCTGAAGAAAATGGTAACTGGCTTTGTGAACAGTAATACACAAGTCCCTCAGTACCACAATTTCCCCTTGGAAGACTCTTGTATAAATTACATGGTCTTCCTGTGAGTGCAACATAACTAGGCTGCCACTTGCCATCACTCAAATGATTTACATAGACCCAAGATAGGCTGCTCGGTGTCCCTTCAGTCTGTCAGCAACAAGATTTTTTTAAAAAAAAAGACAAAACGCAGAACAGCAAACCCATGCCCTCTAGAGGGCAAAACAAGCATAGAAAGGATTTTTTTTTTTTAAACCTGTCAGCCTAGACCTTAAACCTTGTCAGTCACGGACCTTCAAGGACTGGGTACCCTTTAATGTTTGAGTATCCACTCCATTGGACCTGTATAGCACCCTGCAGATATGCCTTAGCTCTGTGGTGTCCAGGATTCCACTACGCAGGGTCCAGTGCCCAAAGGTCGCATTACAGGCAAAACCTCGTAGTTGATCCTTAATCTTCTTTATGAGGCTCGGGTACCATTTATCTTAGCATAGCAGCTTTTTTTAAATGGATCCAATTTGAGAATTCTGTCCCTTGATTCTCAAGAACCTGTTCGGGATTACAGCCTGGAAGCTCACACAAAGCTTAAAAGTGACCATCCACCTTTTTAGACACTGGAGTACTTCCTGTATGTGAGGGGTTATATAGAGGGGGACTTACTGTTTTTTGTTATTCTACCAGTGTCCATTCACCTATAGATGGCGCATAACCCAGGTAGTAATGTATATGGCTGCTCTGTGTCACGTGATGTACGAGAAAGAAAGAGGACATCTTGATGGGATTACGCCTTAAACTTGAATTTCGATCCATGTTTGAGCAGGCTGAGATCCATCTATCAATCAACTTGGGTACAACCAGCCTTTAGAATTTTTGGCATGTTATAATTGCTGGCGGCTTTAGCCACTAGCAGTATTCATAGTGTTCTGCCAGTCGGGAAGGCTCCCCGTGACTCCCCACAAGCAAAACACAATAGCGCTGCAGGTGGCATCAAGTTAATTTTCTTTCCTTCCACCCATGTGGAAGGAAAGAAAATCAAATCATCTATGGGCTACCTTAGGCCCATTTTACAGGTGGAGTAGCCTGCAGGTCATTTTAAACATTGGTTACTGCAGTCTTTCTCAACTCCAGGCCTCAAGGCGCACTAACATTTCATGTTTTCAGGATTTTCCTCAGATAAAACAGCTGTGGTAATTACTAAGGCAGTAAAACAGATCAAATCACCTGTGCAAAATAATGGAAATCCTGAAAACATGACCTGTTGGTGCGCCTTGAGGACTGGAGTTGAGAAACACTGGGTTATTGCATCATTAACACCTGGCCTATAGCAAAATGATGGCCGGTTGGGGGTTTCATTGTTCTGAATTTTGCATCATATGACGTGCTTCATAACAAGCTGCTCGTGCGCACCCCTGGGGGCATCCAGGGTGGTAATCGGTAGTGGGGTGTGTCACTCAGACACACCGCATCTCCGATCACAGTAAAGAGCCTGTGACATAGGCTCTTTACCATGTGATCAGCTGTGTTCAATCACAGCTGATTACTGTGTAAAAAGGAAGTGGCAGTTATTGGCATTCCTCTACTCACACTGACAGCGTGTGAGTAAAGGAGAGCCGATAAGCATTGATTGTCAGTGACCTGGAATTTTGTAAAGTATTGTACACAGGGATTATATTACTGGAACCTAAAGACAAATAGTTGTCAGAGCCCTTCTATATTTATGATTCATAGAGAATGCTAACTTCCATAATTTTTCTTAAAAACATATTTTCTTGCATTCTGCTCATATCAGCTATCCATATTATTATGCCTATCTTGTTTTCAGAAGGTTACAGCAACAACATTAGAACTATGATCTGTAGGAGTGCTTTGAAATAATACAATGTGAATCTGAGTTCTGCAGTTTAGCACAACTTCAAAACAACCTCCTATTTGTCCCTATTCTATTTGTGCGCAGAAGATCATGCAAAAGTTTTCATGGTTCGTATAAATGAACTTGTATTCGGCAAATTTTAGGTTATGAGGAAATCAACTGTGATGTAGGTAAAGGTAAACTATAAGGGCTCGTTCACACTATACGTGCATGAAAACTGAAGTGAACTGATGGAAAAAGTCCCACCTTCCCTTAATCCCCCCTCTTGTAATGTTGATTTTATGTCAGTTTTTTTCCTATGCAGAAAGCTGCATACCCATTGCAGATTCCTGCGCAGAAAAAAATCTGCATGGTGTGGTGTGAACTATCTGTTTCCATAACAATGGGGCGGGATCTTCCTCCGTCGCCACCTGTTGCTATGGCAACTTGATAAACAATCAGCGCTACTGCTGCCGGAGCATTGCGCATGATCGATCAGTTATTCAGGAAGCGGTTGCCCACACTCATCATGGCAACGGCCAGAAGAGATCAGCAAAAAAAATATATGATTACTATCCACTAGGATATACACATATAGTTTATGTGTGTTATTAATGCAGTATGAAGGGATGCCTGGAAAAAAAAATGTTGGTGGCGGGAACTCCACTTTAAGCAGGAGTGACTATCTAAATTTAGTCTCGCTTGGTGGTAGACAAGCCAGGTTGATTTGTCTATTTGCTGATTTTGGTTTTCCCTCTAAATACATCATTGCTGTTGTTTCTCTCTGCTGCCAGTAGGTGTCACTAAGGTATGAATATTTATGTTCTTTCTGGCAAACCAGTAGGAGGTTTATTGCCACTGCCTTGTGAGCTTTCTCTTTCCTCTGGCTGTAGCCTTAGGAGGGCGTGTGGTGTGCAACTGTGTGACTATGCCTGGTGTCTAGGAGGCCTTTGCATGTGCTTGGTGCAAATGCCTGAAAGCAGAAGAAGCCTGTCTGTCCAGTGTGGTCCTGCTGCTGGAGGTCTTGGAGTCAGAGAGCTATTCAGAAGACAGGAATTTGGAAGAAGAAGTGATGCCTGGAATGTAGTACCAGAGATGATTCTGCCACTGAACATCCTGAGAATGAAGAACTTGTGAAGAGCATGTAAAACCACCAAATATCATGCTGCTTCTTCAGGAAAAGGTACAGGTTTCTGGTTTTGGCTAAAATGCCCCTTTTGCCAGTACAGAGGTCTATGGATGGAGTATGTGAGTGTGCAATCAGTAAGGGTGTTCTAAATTCCCTAACCATCTCTCCCACGAGTTACAGTAAGGAATAAAATATTTAAAAGTCCTTTAAAGTGACTGGCCCAATTGTTACACATCCCTATCTTGAAGGCCTTGGACTCATCCCTGAGAAAATGCTAGCGCACCCTGTCTCCAGGGGTACCTCCTATGCCTCTGTGGGTCTACAAACTTCTATCTCCAACATACTATAATAAGCATTTACTGTTTTGTATACCTGAAATAACCCCTTTGTAGATATGATTAATTGTTCTATGTAATTTACTTAAAAAATCCTGTTCGTTCTGCAACGAAAAAAACAGCATTTTAACCCACACAATTTATTTTTAATAATAATTAGTAATACATTTTGTCAGTGTAAAAATAGAAACTGACTTATGAAAATATGAACACTTTTGTTCTTGGCCATCTTGTAATCTAACCTTGAATAGCTTTAATAATTAGCACTCAGATGATTCAACATAATGTAAATATATTGTATGGTTTTTTTTTTGTTGGACAAGTTATGTAATGATGCTATTCCATTATACGATGTGAGATAATATAATTACTAAGCTCTCACAACGGAGCAGATGTACACAGTATTTGTGATATATGATACATTTATATTATACATGTCTACCTGGTTTCCAGAGAGCATTAGCTCAAACTCTAATGAATGCTGATTTTATATATGGAATCTCATATACTTGTTTATTTAAAGATGAATGCTAAAAATAGTTTTTTTCATCCCTATACCTCACTTATTTAAATGAGAAAAAAGAATACAGAAACAGAACCCATTGAACCAATTCTAGAATGCTGCCATATAAACAATTCTATATTTTCATGCTGACAAAATGTTGCCCAGAATGTTAATATGTATCCTTAAGGCTCCATGTACACGGAACGTTTTTACAACCTCTCCTGAACGATATAACTTGACAGATAGTAACCCACGTTTAAAAAGCCTGTTTTGCCGCATTTACATGACGCGTTTTGCCGCGTTTGCGTTTAGATTTAGAAGTGTTTAAAAAAAAAATAATAATAATTTTTTTTAAATGGGCAAAAACGAAAAACGCCTATAAACGAAAAGCTGCTAAACGCGGGTTGCCATTTAGCGTCTGAAACGTCGGAAACTTTGACAAATTAACTCATTTTTTTGCCTTAAAAAAAAAGGCCTATAAACTAGGGCTGTGGAAATTAACTATTAATTCCTCGATTAATCGATTAATTGTTTTGATCGATCAAAATTCTTTTGATCGATCAAAATTATTTTGATTGGTATGCACCTCTCCCCAGGCTTCCGGGTCTTCAGGGAGATCTGGTGATGTCACGGACACCGGCGGGGCTTGCCGTGTCCATTTGAAGGGCTCCTTTGCTGTGCCTTCATATCTGCATGCCGGCGGGACCTTACTATCTGCCACACGCTGTTACACTTCCCTCTATCACTTCCCTCTATCAACCTGGGATTCTACAGCCATCCACTGGAAGTTGTGATAGTTCCCTTCATGGGACATCTACTTGCCGACGGACTGATGTTAACCCCTCCTCATCTGGATTTAGCAGTGGTATCGTTGTACACATTTTTATACCAGTGTCATACTTAGCTACATGTTTTTATGACTGCTTTTGCTACCGTTTGGTATTACTCGCACCATTTCTACAGTTTATGTAGCTACATCAATTTTATCTCCAGTGCAATATTTATTTTGTTACCCACTTGAAGACTATACAAGTTTTAATGCTATTCCCATTGAGCGCTGCCTTTGTGTGTTTTTTGTATCCTGCTATCGATTTTTCCAGTGGTTGGTAGCTGCACTGGGAATCGGCCTGCAAGGAGATCAGCTAAAAGTAGTTGGATCTGTATGTGCGTTATAATTAATCGAAATTAGTCGATTAAAAAAAAAATTGACTAATCGAACACGAAAATTTTAATCAGTAACAGCCCTACTATAAACACAACTGCCTAAAAACGACAATAAACAAACCTGTGTACATGGACACATAGGATAACATTGAATGAGTTCAGGGGCAGTTGAAAAAAGTGTCCAACTGCCTCTGAACGTCCGTTTACCAGCAGCAGTGTACACGGGGCCTAAAACCAATAACAGCATGTCTTATACAGTGAACAAATTGCAATAACACAAAAAAAATCTAGCTCAATATAGCAATATCATTTCTCCTGTCTTAAACAGGTTGGTCTTTTTTCACCAGAGGCACCATCAAACACAGAGATTGTTTTGGGGGCGCTGAGTTTATGCCCAAAACTAAATGATAGATTATTACTGGCAGTTAGAGCAGTACCAATGGTGGTAGGCACTGAGGAATATGCAGTGCTCTTAGCCTCAGCTGCGATTCAAACCTTTTCACTAAATGTGCAATCTACATCAAGAAACCCATGTTCTCTTTATAACTGAAAAGTTTTTGTGACTAATATGCAACTCTTCACTTACATGACAGTCTCTACATTTTACGTTGTAGTAGGACCCATGCCCCCTTGCAAGAGTTGAGAAGCCTCTAAGCAATCCTTCCTACAATGATTGAATTAACTTCATGAAGGATTCTCATCTATTGCCTCACCAAACCTCCCTATCATATACTCTAGTTCTACACCAATGTCACAATCCCCAAGAGTTTTTGGCATATTTCATTTTTGAACACAGAACCTGTTCTAGTACTTGCAATGTAATGTTTTTTAAAAAGCTGTAAAACTACAGTTGAAGGAAATGGTACACAGAGACACCCGAGTATTACATTTTGACAGCAAGATAATTCTGTTCTGTGGAAAGCTTCTAAAAACCCAGATGAATTAGTAAAAATGTTTTTAGTAAAGATAACATAAAACGTTTTTACAGTATTTTTATGTAAAAAATGAATGAAAACTTTATAAAGTTGAAGATCACTTGGCTGGTTTACTTATTGTTTTATGATCTCTCTAGTGCTCTCCTTACCTTTTCTAAACCTTGCCACAGAATAAAACATTCACTGTTAGACAATAGACAATAATGAATACACCAGAAAAAAAAAAGGTGTGAGCTAAAGAATACAAATGAAAATGCATAATTGAAGCAATGTGACCAGAAATGTGTGGACTGCAAACCAACACAGGTAAAGTGTAAATAATATGATTTATTAAAAGATAAGTGAACAACAAAGAAAACACACCTCCAATACAGTAAGTAGTGTAACCCAACCAGTGAACCAACAACAAGTGAACACAAAACCAACGGCAGTCTAAATCCTATATGTACAGAGCATGGGATAACCATTTTATAATCGTACCAGAGCCAGGGTCAAACACAGGAGATCAAGTAGAAGGGAGCTGGGAACAAGACAGGACAGGGAAAGGGAACCAGGAGACGGACTGAGCAGGTGGGAAGAAATCAGGCTGCAGGATCAGAATCAGAGTTCAGGAACAGGAGATGGGATGCAGGCTTCAGGAACACAGATCAGGGGCACAAGGAGAAAATACTAAGGCAAAGTGTAATAGCATTCACCAGGTTTAAATACACTTCCTGCAATTGCAGGGGATGATGTCAGCCTCAGGGGATGTCAGGGGATGAGAGACACCCGCTGGTGGACACCGGAACTGCAGCCCATAGATCTGGGAGCCACAGTGTCACCAGCAGGTGAAACCTTTCCTGACCGTACCCCCCTTCGAAGGAGCGACCTCTGGATGCACCAACCAGCCATAGCTGAATGTGCCTCCTCTGCTGCATATATTATGCTGAATAGGAAAAGCTACTGACTGCAAACCTGAGCCCTGTTCCCGACCCAAGTTCAAGCTCACCACTGCCTGCTTTTCAGAGGAGAGTATACTTGTAACTATCAGTTTGTGATGTGAATGACAGTTCTGGACAGTAGGTGGGTCTGGGATTCGGCTCTGGTTTGGAATCAGTATTTTTTTGCTGTTCAGCAAAATAAATGCAGCAGAAGGAGCACAGGGCTTCACAATAGATGAAGGACTAGAGAATGAAGTGTGTTGGGGGTCGGCTTTGATGATGGCTGTACCTCCCACATAGGAATGCCTATACTTTTATTTTTCAGCCTGGATTAAAGCTACAGCCAGCATTGGCAGAAATAAAAATGGTGTTTTATTTCTAAACCACTGTATAGGTTTGAAGGGAATTGAGTGCTATGTGCACCGTGTTCTCTGTGGGATTCAACTTTTAAACGTATTTATTTATTACAGGTACTTATATAGCGCCATAAATTTACGCAACGCTTTTATATAATAATTATACTTTCACACCAGTCCCTGCCCTCAAGGAGCTTACAATTTAAGGTATCTAACTTACATTTATATATACACATACTAGAATCCCTACCATGACACTACCTGCACGGATTTTGCATGTTTTCCCTATGCCTGCATGGGTTTCTTCCACATATTCTCGTTTCCTCCCACACTCCAAAGGTAGGTTAATTGATTCCTGTCTAAATTGGCTCTAGTATAATTCTGGTGATACTTCAGCCCCGGAAGATTTGGCTGCTCAATGACCAGACCATTCGTGCGACGTTGTACTCAAACAAAATTGACGTCCTTTTTTTTCCACAAATAGAGCTTTCTTTTGGTGGTATTTGATCATCTATGCGGTTTTTATTTTTTGCGCTATAAACAAAAAATGAGAGACAATTTTGAAAAAAAACACAATATTGTGTACTTTTTGCTATAATAAATATCCTATTTTTTTTTTAAAAAAGCTAATTTTTTCCTCAGTTTAGGCCTGGGTGAGGAGACTGATCGTGTTCATACTTAGTATGAACACCAGATCGCTCTCCTCAGCCCTGACAGCGCGGAGATCTGTCTGTTTAAATTGACAGATCTCCGTTCTGTCTCTGTGTGGAGCGATTGCGGGTGCTCGATGGTCATCTCGCCCGCCCGGCACGCGCATCGGCTCCAGCGTCACGCCCTAGTGGTCAAAAGGCGAACCGACCTATAGCTACGACTGTTCGCCCAGGTGAGCCAACCTGCCGCAGTATAATTGCGGCGGCTGGTCGGGAAGGGGTTAAAGTAGATGTAAACCCCATGAAACCCTAATGAAATACTTAGTTTATTACTGTCCTATGTATCATAAACAATTGCCTTTATGTTTTTAATAAAATGTTTGTTTTCAATTTTTTTTTACATTTCAGTGCTACTGATCTCTTGCAGCACCTGTAGGATTAGATGAATGCAAACCATTGATGGCTACACGGCTTTTTTTCAGGGTGGATTTCTTAATGGTGACAACAGTCAACCATTAATGTGTAATGTGTGTTGAAACAGTCATTTGGAGTAACTATCAGAAGTCTGTGTGCCAATAGGCAACTAGCTCAATTAGGAGACAGGAACAGAGCACTGTCAGTCTAAAAAAGGAAGTGGCTGAAGCTTTTAGTGGATAAGTTCACCTTTCTCAACATGTTACACCCGTATTTAGGGTAACATGCTGAGCATCCCCCCTCCTTCTCCCCCGATCCTCCTTGTGACAGCAAATGAGGGGCCTCCTAAAGTAATTATTTTTATATTATCCCGATTGGGTCACTGGATGTCGTCATAGTTAATCCCGTAGTAAGAGTAAGTAGTGCAGGTGCCATTGGAGCCACTAGAGGGTCCCATATGTAAGATATCGCTGTTTAGAAGGGTTACTTAACCTCCCTGGCGGTATTCTCGAGTGTGGCTCGGGGTGAGATTTTTGTACCTAAAGCGGTAACCCCCGAGCCACACTCGGGATTGCCTCGCTGGATCCTGGAAGAGGTGACTTACCTTTTCTCTGGGATCCCGCCATGTATTCCCGCAGTGTACAGTGGCCGGATCTTCCGCCCAATGCACTGTTTGTTCCCCTGATTCCCTTCCCTGCGAGCGTCGCGACGCAGGGGGGCGGAACCGGCGGCAAATTCAAAAGTATAAAGCACAAACACACTGATACAATGTAATCCTATTGGATTACAATAAAAAATAAAATAAAGTGACCTTAGATTGCCCCCCAGTGCTTTCTCCAGTGCCCTTGTCTCCAGTTTTACTATACTTTGTATCTGTAAACTGCACAGCGACCATGGCATCCAAAAAACGTGCCTCCACCTCAAAATCGCTATATGACCTGCTGGAAGTCAGCGACAGCGACTCAGAATGGGTTGCAGAGGAGTTGAGTGACAGCGATTCATGGGAAAGTTCTTTATCGGAAGCAGAAAGTGATTATAGCGACGATCCTGCGACTGTGCCCAGCGATGTGCGGACTTGGTGCTCGATTGTTTGCGGTATGGAGCACGTAGTGCCACCAAGATTTCAGTTTACAGGAGCACCTGGGATCAAAGTGGAAGTTGAGGACAATAACCCCTTGGCATACCTCGAGCTCTTTCTGATGGATGAAGTTATTGCCAAAATTGTTTTGGAGACGAATCGCTACCAGGAGCAACAAGCTGCTATCCATCATCGCTTTTCAAGGAGCAGAAAATGGGAGCCAGTAACCAGAGAGGACATCTGGAACTTTTTGGGCCTTATAATTCTACAGGGAGTGGTGGGGAAACCCCTGCAAAAATGGTACTGGACAACCAACAAATTGCTGGCCACTCCTTTTTTTGGCACCGTTATGTCCGAATATAAATTTTCGCTTATCATGAAATATTTGCATTTTGCAAATAATTAAGATTTTGATGAGAGTTCTCATCCAGCTCCTAAGCTGAAAAAAATTTGGGAGATTTACCAACTTATTCTGACGAATTTCCAGCAGACCTATGTACCGGACAGAGATATAAGTATCGATGAAAGTCTTATGGCCTACAAAGGTAGACTTAGCTGGATACAGTTCATCACATCAAAGCAAGCTCGTTTTGGCATGAAGTCATTTATGCTGTGTAAATCCAGCTCTGGGTACATCTGGAATTCGGTCCTGTACACCGGGAAAGGGACCAAATTCAGCGATCGATTCAGCAGTTTTGGAATGGCAACCGCTTTGGTTCTCTCTTTGATTGAGCCATTGCTGAATCAGGGCTACTGTGTCACCACAGACAATTTTTACACATCCCCAGAACTCTTTGAGTTCCTTCTCCTGAACAAAACGGATGCCTATGGGACCGTTAGGCCTAACCGGCGTGACATGCTGCCAACCTTTGCCAATAAAAAGCTTGGGGCAGGAGAAATAGTTGCCTGGCAGAAAGGCAAAATGATGGCACTGAAATGGCGGGACAAAAAAAAAACGTGTGCCTTATGAGTACCATCCACAACACCTCTACTGTAATGGTACATACCAAAGGTGGAAAAGATGTCATGAAGCCACAGGTCGTGTTGGATTACAACAACACCATGGGAGGTGTGGACAGGGCTGACCAGGCCATGACCTTTTATCCTGCGATGAGGAAGCAACAGAAGAAATATTATAAAAAAATCTTCAGGCATCTTCTGGAACAGTGCCTGTGGAATGCATTCATTCTTCTGAAAAAAAATAGTGACAGGCCTATTATTCATGCGGACTTTGTGTGGAAGGTTGCCGAACTAATTTTTCTAAAGCACCAGACGCCAGCGACTGTAAGCAGATATGGACGTCAGGCTGCTGGCGTTGTGAACCCGGAACGCCTGACTGGTCGTCACTTTATGGACCACATTCCACCTACTGAAAAGAAGATAGCACCCACAAGGATGTGTGTTGTTTGCTGCTCCAAGCGTGACGACACCGGAAGGAAAATCCATAAAGAAACGCGGTTCTATTGTCCCGATTGCGACGTAGGACTTTGTGCTGTACCTTGTTTTAAAAATTTCCATACCGGAGGCGTTTACTGAAGCAATATGACTTCTAATATTGCACCCTTGTTTGAGCAAAAAAAATGTCAGTGTTTTTGATTATATTATTTACTAAAATGTATTGAATAAAAAGTATTATTATTATTAAATTATTATTTGTTATTATTTATTATATTATAATTTATGATTTTGTGTTTCAAACTTTATCATACCCGAGATGTCTACTAGACTCTGGTTTGGACAGATTTAGGTGAGTTATTACTAAGAATTACAGGCCTACAATGTAAAATGCCAAATTTCCATGCAAAATAATGGTACCGCTTTCAGCACCTAAAATCTTCCAGAATCATACCACCAGGGAGGTTAAAGTTAACACCGGCCTCCCCCTGCTAGCATAGGGCATTCTGGGTAGAGGGGTGATTGGGCACTGCTCCTCTCAATTGGTCATGAGAAGCAGTTTGAGTACCAGGGCAGCAAAAATGTAATCTTTGAGGAGACATTTTTAGAGCTCCCCCTGGGGGAAAAAATGTAAGCTAAGGTACAGCACTAGGAACTACTCACATCCTTGAGTTTTGAATGTAGAACTCTGGCAATCCCCTAGATATGGGTTACTCCTCAACTTGGCTCTCATCTAATTTCTCTCTTTTCACTTATCTAATGATTGTTTGCAACTAAGGATTGTGACATATTCTCACTTATCTAATGATTGTTTGCAACTAAGGATTGTGACATATTCTCACTTATCTAATGATTGTTTGCAACTAAGAATTGTGACATTGTGTGCATTGATATGACTGACTGCTTCAGTAAAGCATTGTAAATGCTATCTGTTTCTGGACTATTTCTTCTAACCTCTGTTGCGAATGCTTACTTCTAACAGGATCATGCAAATGCAGGTGATTGTGGAACTCTATGCTGCAAGGCCTGTAGCAGGTATGTGGAAGTGCAACTGGACAATACGGGCCAGGTTGGGTGTCTCTGAAGGGTTGAGCGCACATAAAAGGGTTAGCGATAGAAGCTTTCATAGTACTCAGATACTACTAGGAGCCCCAGAACCAGTGTATCCCAGTGTGTTTAGGGGAACCACTCTCAGTCTAGGCATGAATGGGTTAAGAGTACACATGCTGATCATTAAGCCCAGCATAAGGCAGGCCACCATTACACAACACTACATCTGAGATGATAGATTACTCCATTAGTATTAACTTCACAAAATGCTTCATACCATGTTCCTTTCCATTTAGTAATATAACTGGTTTTCTTGATTGCGGAACTGGCAATAGGAACATGACTAGCATCTACACAGGCCATGAGGCAATAAAACACATTTGTCATTATTATGTTCAGAAGGAAAGTGACTAGGAATTTAATAATTGTGTTAGGATGTGTTGTGTTTGTATGTCAGGCTTACATGATCCTAAATTCTTTATCCTTGGACAGAATATTTCAATATTTCTTAAAAATGTCTCCGATTTTTTTCAGCCTGATTATAGCACTGTGAGATCATATGGACTTTATTGCCTTTGGCATTCACTGTGATATAGCAGCAGATCACTTGGTGTGATTTTTTGATATTTGTGTGCCCTCTTTATAACTATACCCCCTCTTTAGGAGATGATTTCGCAAACTTTTTACCTCTGACCCAAAATCTAAGTCATTTGTGCAATTCCGTTTCATACGTAAGTATAAAGTATAGTAAATAGTAGGGATACCTTTGATTAAATTATCTGGATGGAAGTTGGCTGAATGAAGCATTGTATTGCCTGCCACATGCTCTCTAAATAATTTATTACCTAGCATATTTTCAGATCAAGACTGTGTTTTTTGAATATCACATGTCATTGTAAATTGAAGTACAGTATCTGTACATTGTACATTTTCACTTAGGGGTGTACTCACTTTTGTTGCCAGCAGTTTAGACATTAATGGCTGTGTGTTGAGTTATTTTGAGGGGACAGCGACTTTACACTGTTATACAAGCTGTACACTCACTAATTTACATTGTAGCAAAGTGTAATTTCTTCAGTGTTGTCACATAAAAAGGATATAATTAAAATATTTACAAAAATGTGAGGGGTGTACTCACTTTTGTGAGATACTGTATCTATGGATTACTGCTAACATTATCATTCAAACGCTGGCAACAGGACCAGAGGACCATTCCAGAAAGCAAAAATGTTATCTATATACTTGTGCCACACCGAGACATGGCACACATACCCTGACAGACAGTCAAGGGGTAAAGCCAATGGTCCCACCTCCCTAGATGTAGGTTTGTGTATGATTGGGTACAGGTAGTACCATCACCAAGCCCTGCACCTGAAGGTAGTGGGATCCATCAAAAACAAATATCTTGTGTATCGAAACAAATTCCAATGGTTGCAGCACAAATGCATTATATGAATTAAGTTCTCCTTCAGAAATGATACTATAACTTTCAAGTCTTTCACATGTGGTATACTTGTATAAAGGGTTTTAATTGACACCAATAATCATTTAATCAGATAAACTTTTCACATCCAACACAGTAAGCAAATGCATCATGTATTTATTAAAGAAAGGTAATCTTTCCACTTTTGGGTGTAATTATTCATCTATGAGGTTACCTGCATTCTGAGCAATGCCCCGTACACACGACTGGTTTTCCTGTTGGAAAAAGTCTAATAAGAGCTTTTGGTCGGGAATCCCGACCGTGTGTATGGAAAACTGCTGTGCAGGAAAACTGCTGGAAAAAGATAGAGAGCAGAATCTCTTTTTTCCCGTCTGTTCGGGATTTCCGATCGTGTGTACAAATCCCGACGCAATAAATTCCGACGCATGCTCGGAAACAAATCGACGCATGCTCGGAAACAAATCGACGCATGCTCGGAAACATGGAACTTCATTTTGTCGGCTCGTCGTAGCCTTTAACGTCACCGCGTTCTTGGCAGTCAAAAGTTCACCGGACTTTTGTGTGACCGTGTGTATGCAAGGTAGGCTTGAGAGGAATTCCGTTGGAAAAACCATCTAACTTTTTTCCGACCGGAAAACCGGTCGTGTATAAGGGGCATTAGACTATTTACCCCTAATATATTTAATACACAGCACTTATACACAATAAATATATAGTGCAATTGCAAGCAAAATACATATCAATGACAGTGCGCATTGCCTTATAGCAGTGGTTCTCAACCTTTCTAGTGCCGTGACCCCTTGATAAAAATTTCCCAAGTTGTGGGGACCCCTAACAGTAAAATTATTTTCGTAGCGTGGGTTGTCAGCACCCAAGGCAAGGCAAGTAATTTGCGCCCCCAACCCACGGACATTTAGCGATCCCCGAGTACCGTATTAAAACCCCCTTATGGTACATTTCTCTTTTGTTTTTCTTTCTTTCCCTTTTAGGTACTTATATAGCGCCGTCAATTTACGCAGCGCTTTATATGTACATTCACATCTGTCCCTACCCTCAAGGAGCTTACAATCTAAGGTCCCTAACTCACATTCATATACTAGAGCCAATTTAGACAGAAGCCAATTAACCTATCAGCATGTCTGTGGTGTTTGGGAGGAAATCAGAGTACCCGGAGGAAACCCACACAGGCACAGGGAGAACATGCAAACTCCAGGCAGGTAGTGTCGTGGTTGGGATTCGAAACCAGCGACCCTATTTACTGCTAGGCGAAAGAGCTACCCACTACACCACTGTGCCACCCAATGGGCGGCTGCGAAGAGGCTGAGTGGGCGGCCACGGGCTCCAGGAACAGTCCTGCTGGGCGGCCGCAAAAAGGCTGGGAGAGCAGTGCGGGCTTCAGGAACAGCCCAGGATTCGGTGACCCCTGGCAAATCATCATTTGACCCCCGAGGGGGTCCCGACCCCCAGGTTGAGAACCACTGCCTTATAGGAATACAAAATGTCCTTATTCATAAGTCTATTATTAGAAATAAATGTCCTTTATATATCGAAAGTGCTTGTGCAAAATGTGCTTCTTAGCCAATGGTAAAATGTCATTTTCACAGGTGCATTATCAGAAATAAAAATCGTCTATATATGTCAGTACAAAATGTGCTTCTTAAATTAATAGTGTCAATCTTCAGTGAATCACTCCACCACCATGCCTCCACCTTCACTCAGGAGAACTCACCAAAAGATCATGGCCCCCATGATTAAGAGTAGGTCAATATGCACTTTATCCCTTCAGGGATCAACCATCCAGAGCTCCTTTCCTCCAATAGTAGTACATCCATATATATATATATATATATATATATATATATATATATATATATATATATGAACCAAATGGAAACCGGAAGAAACAAGAAAGCTCCAATAGTGTAAAACCTTTTATTAAAACTTTTCACACTACTAAACCAGCAATCTATATGCTTACATTAACACTAGCAACAGTAGAGCCGAAATTGCTACATGTTAAGGCATATGTACCCAAGTGTCGGGTGGAATGAACATTTTATTGAAATGTTTTTTACTTGGAACTATATTTTGTTTTGGTTTAAAATACTCCATATTCATAGGTTCCACATTTTCATTTAGTTCCATTGTAGTTTAGTTCCATTGTAGTTATACTTTAATAGTTCAGTGAGACTTTTTAGTGCATGATAGTCTTTAATAAAAGTGCTGCACAACATCCATATGGTGAACTCTGTAAATATCCAAAGAACCTGATATATAGTGATAATATAATGTCAATGTGCCTATATACAAATTTCTTACATACAAACACAAAACAACAATGTGCTCATGAAAGGGTTCCACCACCCCTATCCTATGTATTCCTCAGTGTTTCAATAACAAATTGGTATAAATAATCACAAAAAAATAATATGTGAAGACAAATATATTAACTGAAAATATCTATCCTTATTTTATCCATGCAAAAGTTGAAAAAACAATGTCCTCGTAAAGAGGTTCCATCACCCCTGTAATCCTGCAATATATATTCTTTGATTCCTGCCCTCAAAAAATTATAATTTCTAAAGTACAAGGAGGAGAGGAATAGACTTGGATATGCGAGTACCAAGAAAAAACATAACTCCAAAGGGAAACACACAGCAGTGTAATTATCACAAATTAGAAAATATTTATTAATGGAATTTCCACAAAAAGGCAACCTTCACCACACCACAGTAAAACCAGTAAAGACAACGTTGTTAAAAATCTAATTTTAAATTAGATTTTTGACACTGTTGTCTTAAATAGTTTTACTGTGGTGTGGTGAAGGTTGCCTTTTTGTGGAAATTCCATTAATAAATATTTTCTAATTTGTGATAATTACACTGCTGTGTGTTTCCCTTTGGAGGTATTTTTTTCTTGGTACTCTCATATCCAAGTCCATTCCTCTCCTTCTAGCATGTTACTTAACTCCGGGACCCCCCCCCCCCCCCCCGTTAACAGGGGTAAGTCTGTGATTTTTCACTTCAATTGAATTAAATCAAGTGTTGATTCTCCCTTTTTAAATTTATTCACACTCAAAATAAAATACAACCTACAAAGAAAGCCAAAATTAATAAATATGGTACCCCATGTGTGTGCAGGAGGGTTCCTCTACCCCTGCTATAATGTGTAAAAATCGTTTTTTAGTATACTATTTTTTATATATAAACATTCAATACAATCAGTGTAAGAACAAAATCTCCCACATAAACACCAAAATGGCAATGTGCTCATACGGGGGTTTTCACCAGCCCTGTGATTGTTACGTACCTCCGAGGATGAGTCTGACTTGTAGGAGAAGATCTCTCATACAGCTCTGGTTCAGGAGCCACTGGAGTGGGGACAGTGGTCTCGGGAACACAGCGGGGTAGGAGTGCCTGTGAAGACTGTGGTGGTTGACACTGTAGCTGGTTAATGATCCTCCAGGTGTGACTGGAACTGTAGGTGACAGCAGAGACAGCTGCAGATCAGTGGCCTGGTGGGCTGGTGACAGCAGGATCGGTAGCAGGCTGAAGCGGGGAGAGATAAGCCAGGTCAACACAGGAACACACAGAGCAAGTAGCAGGCAGGTGCAGGGTCAGGCGAGCCGGGTCAGATCAGGTGGTCAGGCAGAGCAATGCGGTGGACTGGAGCAGGGACAGATAAGCAGGCAGAGGTCTGGCAACAGGACACCAAGTAATAGCAGCAGGGTCAAGGCAAGCCGAGGTCAGGGCTGGAGATAGCAGGTAAGTCAACAGCGCCGGGTCATCCAGGTAGTCAGATAGCAGATACAGTTAATGAGGCACAGAACCTGCAGATCAAACAGCACTGCATAAGTGCAGCTGCTGTCCTATTAAAGGCCCATTGGCGCCAAACAGTGCTTAGCGTGAACGCACACACAAGCGCCTGAGGGGCACACGCGCACACACGCGCCGCTGTCCATTCTGACCAATGACCTGCGTGCGCATGCGCGCACGCGCGTTCCTGTGTCTCGTTATGGCAAGTCCCTGACATTGCCCCCCCAAGGGGCAGCTTCCGGATGCCTAACCAGCCTTTCTTTTCAGGATGGGCAAGAAAAAATGCACAAATTAATTTCTTAGCATGAATGTTACGTTCAGGTTCCCAGGAGTTATCCTCTGGACCGTAACCTTTCCATTTAATTAGAAATTGCACTTGACCTTGCCGTTTCCTACAATCGAGAATGGCTTCCACCTCGTATTCCTCACTTCCATCAATAAAAACAGGTTTTGGTGGTCTGGACCCTCTGTCAGGGAAGGGATCAGGTACTGCAGGTTTAAGTAAAGAGACGTGAAATACTGGATGTTTTTTTAAAGAGTCAGGTAAGGAAAGTTCATACGATACCTCATTGATTTTTCTCTTCACCGGAAAAGGTCCTAAGAACTTGGGTGCTAATTTTTTCGAAGGGCAAGCCAACCTGAGGTTATTTGTGGAGAGCCATACCTGATCGTCCAATTGCGGGTCCAATTCACCACTCCTTTTCTTGTCGAAAGCCTTCTTGCTGTCTGCCTGGGCCTTGGTCACTGCTTCCTGCAACACTTGGTTATTGCGACTGAGGAAGTTCACCATGCTCTGTACTGCTGGAATTGGAGATTCTGGAAGAAAATCAGGTAAAAAAGACAGGTGAAAACCATAATTAGAGAAGAAGGGAGATTGCCCTGTGGCCAAGTGGCTGGCATTATTATAGGCAAATTCTGCTAGGGGCAGTAAGAAAACCCAATCATCTTGGACAAAGGACGTAAAGCATCTGATGTATTGTTCAAGAGTCTGATTTGTCCTCTCAGTTTGCCCATTCGTTTGGGGGTGATAAGCTGAGGACAAAGCTAGTTCGATTTTCAGGGTCTCACATAATGCTCTCCAGAAACGTGAGGTAAATTGTACTCCCCTATCTGATATGATGTTTGCAGAAACTCCATGTAATCTGACAATTTCCTTGATGAATACACGGGCTGTTTCCATAGCGGATGGGGTACTCTTTAATGGTAGGAAGTGGGCCATTTTAGAGAGTCGATCCACGACTACAAAGATTGTGGTACACCCTTCAGAACATGGAAGCTCTACTATAAAGTCCATGGAGATCATCTTCCATGGTCTATCTGGTACAGGTAAGGGTTTCAATAGTCCCCAGGCCCGACTCCTTGCTGTCTTGTTCCGGTTGCAGACGGGGCATGTACTTACATATTTCTTGCAAAACTCCCCCAGACCCGGCCACCAGAACGTGCGACGTACCAACTCGAGGGTCTTGCGGACCCCAGAGTGCCCTGCCAGTGGATGATCATGAAGAAGTTTTAATACTCCAACTTGCAAGTCTCCAGGGACAAATATTTGACTCCCCCTCCACAGTAGGCCATCTCTGGACGTCAAGGTAATCCCAGGGGGTTTTGAAGAGTCAGTGGATGCTTCCTTAATCTGGAAGAGAAGATCTGTTTGAAGAAGCAGAAAGTTTCCTACGGGTAAAATGGTGTCAGGGACAGAAAGGTCGTTAGGGTCGTCATACATACGCTATAGCGCGTCTGGTTTAGTATTCTTTGATCCAGGCCGGTACGTGATGTGGAAGGAAAAGCGAGAGAAAAACAGGGCCCATTGGGCTTGTCGAAGTTTCAGCCATCTAGCAGATCTTAGGTACTCTAGATTCTTGTGGTCGGTGTATATAAGTACCGGATGGACAGCACCCTCTAACAAGTACCTCCATTCTTCCAAAGCAACCTTGATGGCAAGTAACTCCTGATCACCCACATCGTAGTTCCTCTCTGCAGGGGAAAGCTTTCGTGAGAAGAAGGCCACAGGATGCATTAGGTCCTTAGTACCCTGGCGTTGAGAAATGACCGCCGCCACTGCATCTTCGGAGGCGTCTACCTCGAGAATGTAGGGTAGAGATGGGTCAGGGTGGCTGAGGATCGGAGCTGAAGTAAAAAGTATTTTGAGTGTTTCAAAGGCGTCTTGGGCTTTTGGATTCCAATGGAATCGCAGGTTTTGTTTAGTTAGCTGCGTGATGGCCGTGATTATTGCGGAAAAACCCTTGATGAACTTTCTGTAAAAGTTTGCAAACCCTATGAAATGTTGCACTCCCTTCTTGTCTAAGGGTACAGGCCAGTCTAGAATAGCGGACACCTTTTGGGGGTCCATCTTAATTCCCGTTGGGGAAATCACCAATCCTAGGAACTGGATGCTCCGCTGCTCAAATTCGCATTTCTCTGCCTTTGCATACAATCCATGCTGACGAAGACGGCTCAGTACCCTGCAAACATGTTCCCGATGCCGGTCTAGGGACCCCGAAAAGATTAAGATATCATCCAGATAGACAATTACAAAAATGTTCAAAAAGTCTGTGAACAGATCATTGATGAAATATTGGACGGTAGCAGGGGCATTGCAGAGCCCAAAGGGCATGACCATATATTTGTAATGGCCGAACCGGGTACGGATGTGGACAAGGTTGTAGGCCCCCCTTAGATCCAATTTAGTGAAGATAATGACAGATCTCAATTTATGGAACAGTTCAGGTATCAGGGGCAACGGATAGCGTTTTTTGACCGCAATTTTATTCAACTCGCGGTAGTACACACATGGGCGAAGGGTCTGGTCTTTCTTTGTGACGAAAAATATTCCGGCACACGCTGGTGAGGTTGAACCCTTTATTCAGATTTTCGTTGATGTAAACTTTTAGTGCCTCCTGTTCCTTTTCCGACAAAGGGAAGATGCGCCCAAAGGGGATCTCAGCTCCAGGAAGCAGTTCGATCGGGCAATCATAGGAACAGTGAGGCGGAAGGGAGTCAGCCCCCCTGTTTACTGAAAACGACAATGAACTCATGGTATGGTTCAGGCACTGACTGGAATAAGTTCTGATCGGAGTCCATACACAGCAGAGTAGTGGGTGGGTTTGAGGGTTTGGATATACAATGTTTCTGACAATAGGAGGACAGGAATCTCACTTCCCCAGATACCCAATTGATTTGGGGATTGTGAGCCTGAAGCCAAGGTAACCTCAGAATCACAGGGAACAACGGAGAAGATATGGCATCAAGAGTCAGCAGCTCTTTATGTTGGGAGAAGATGGCAACAGGCAGAGGAGGGGTCTCCTGGGTTACTTGTCCTGACTTTATGCAAGAGCCATCGGCCAGCAGGGTTGCCAACTTTCAGTAAATTTACAAACAGTTTGTAAAATCCATAATTGTTGCATCTGTCCATGAAAGTCAGTTACGGACATGAAGCCTACATGTCCGTAATGGACATTCAAGGACAGATGCAAAAAATACAGATTTTATAAACTGTTCGTAAATTTATTGAAAGTTGGCAACCCTGTCGGCCAGGTAGACAGAAAGTCCATGCGCCTTTTCTTGCAGCGGGAGGCGTTGCTGAATGGCAAAGGTGGTATCGACAAAACAGCTACATGCTCCAGAGTCAATGATAGCGTTGACTGATATTGTTCTTTCCGGAAGTTGGAATGAGAGAGGGAGAGCAAGGTGGGTTGCATTGGCAGACAGGGTTGACAGGTTAGTAGGTATGGAAGAAGAGCACTTACGCATCTTGGCAGGACAGTTGTGCACGTAGTGGCCGACCTCGCCACAGTAGAGGCAAAGATTGCGTTGTCTGCGACGTCATCGTTCTTTAGGGTGTAAATTTGATCGTATCACTCCTATTTGCATGGGCTCGGAAGTGTCTGGGACTAAACCGGCAGGATCTGAACAGGTTGGTGCCAGGTAGCGGGAAGAGGGAGCTGGAGCCCTTGGGGTCATCCACACGGGGCGGCCTTGCTGAGTGGACCGCTCTGACCGACACTCACGGAGTCGTTGATCGATTTGGATGGACAGGGTGATCAGATTTTCAAGAGTACCTGGTATACCCACTCGGGCGAGCTCATCCTTGAGACTGTCAGAAAGACCGATGTGGAATTGGTGTCGTAGGGCAGCATCATTCCAATTAAGTGTCTGCGCTCCAGCACCTAAAGTCTGTGACATAGTCCTCGGCTGCTCTGGGACCTTGCTGGAGCGCAAATAGAGCAGATTCCGCCGTGGCGGTCCCCTGGGGGTCCTCATAAAGCTGAGCCATGGCCTCAAAGAAGGCTAACAAGGAGTGGGTCTGTACACTGTTCTGCTCGAGTAGTCGGTGGGCCCAACTCTGGGGTTCTCCTTGGAGTAGGGTGATGACAAACCCCACCTTGGTGGCTTCAAGTGGCAAAAAGTCCAGGGTTGTAGGGCGAAGTATAGCTGGCATGCATTATGGAAAGCCCGAAATTTGGTTCGGTCTCCTGCGAATCTTTCTGGAACAGGAACTCTGGGTTCAGGCGGAAGCATCACTTCCAAAGGAGCGGAGGCAGTCTGTACAGGTGCAGCGGGGGGAGCCAAAGCCACATGACTGGGACCTGATACGTTCTGGACCCGCTCGTCCAATTTGACATATCCTTCTTGTAGGGATTTAACGGCTTGTGTGAGAGCTGCGAGGTGTGTGCAAATCTCCTCTATGGGTGAGGTTTCTCTTGCAGACTCGGTCATGGCTGTTTGATACTGTTACGTACCTCCGAGGATGAGTCTGACTTGTAGGAGAAGACCTCTCATACAGCTCTGGTTCAGGAGCCACTGGAGTGGGGACACTGGTCTCGGGAACACAGCAGGGTAAGAGTGCCTGTGGAGACTGTGGTGGTTGACACTGTAGCTGATTGAAGATCCTCCAGGTGTGACTGGAACTGCAGGTGACATTAGAGACAGGTGCAGGTCAGCAACCTGATAGGCTGGTAACAGCAGGATCGGTAGCAGGCTGAAGCAGGGAGAGATAAGCCAGGTCAACACAGGAACACACAGAGCAAGTAGCAGGCAGGTGAAGGGTCAGGCGAGCCGGGTCAGATCAGGTGGTCAGGCAGAGCAATGCGGTGGACTGGAGCAGGGTCAGATAAGCAGGCAGAGGTCTGGCAACAGGACGTCAAGTAATAGCAGCAGGATCAAGGCAAGCCGAGGTCAGGGTTGGAGACAGCAGGTAAGTCAGCAGCGCCGGGTCGTCCAGGTAGTCAGATAGCAGATACAGGTAATGAGGCACAGAAGCTGTAGATCAAACAGCACTGCATAAGTGCAGCTGCTGTCCTTTTAAAGGCCCATTGGCGCCAAGCAGCGCTCAGCGTGCACGCACGCACGCACACGCGCCTGAGGGGCACGAACGCACGCACACACGCGCAGCTGTCCATTCTGACCAATGACTTGCGTGCGCATGCGCGCACGTACGTTCCTGCGTCCCGTTATCGCAAGTCACTGACAGTGATGCTACTGTGTAACATAACGTTTTTTCAATCAAAATAATACATATTCCTATTGATAAATGATGTTTTAAAACCACAAAACATATGATTATTAAAGAATGTGTGAGAAGAAGGGTTCCACCACCACCACTGATATTCTGTATATGTAACACAAAGTCCCAAAGTACAAAACAGTTCTTTCATTATTAATGCAATATTCCACATGTATTCTTTTTGTTTTTATATTCACCACCGTGACAACTCTTCAGTGTACACCACCACCAATCCTTCTCCATGCTCACCTTATTGTTTTGACCTTTTAGCGGTCACCACACAATTTACCCTTTGAGGGGTCTTAGGAACCACTCCAGGACTCCAGGTGCTTCCTCCTGATTTGTTTTCCGTCTATCTCCAATAGTGTAGAAATGACCGAACCAGCGCCCCACCTTAAAGTGGAGTTTCCACCAAAAATACAAAATAGCATGATTGTGCATATAATAGCCTAAAAAAAAACCATTTGAAAACATTTTTTTTTTACTCACCTGGAAGTACCTGTTGCTATGCGGTCCCACAAAATCTGCCTTCTGAATCACCTTGGATTCTTACATCATCTCCCTCAGCTCCCTACTGCTCCTGGGAAATGTGTGCCATCATTTCCCAGGATGCAGTGCGCTTCCCCTATGGCTAGAACCACTTGTCAATACAATCCAGGAAGTAAATGCTTGTGGGCTTCACATGCCCACAAGCAAAATGAAAACTTCAGCAAAGATTTTTTTAAAGTCTCTTTTATGCAGTAATTAGGCAGATCGGCATGGTTTTTTTTTTAAATAGTAAGTCATCTTATATGTACCACTGTATTGAATGCTGAAATAACATGCTTTTAAAAAATAAAAAATGTGATTGGAACCCCACTTTAACTAGCACTTAAAGGGAATACAACATATTTTATCACTTTAAAAATCTTATAGATATTTATTAGATCTTATTAAAATGCACTCACAATAACAGTGCACTGATTCCCAGCAGTGCACAACTTTAAACATAGACTTTAAATATATGGGTATATGTCCCCCTAAGGCTAAGATCCCAGCATCACCAGTCAGTATGTATCCAGGTAGACCCTCCCTAGTGGCATGATGATGTCATTAGGCACGTTTCGTCACTTCCTGGGACTTCTTTCAAAGGGACAAGGACCTTGTCTGATCAAGCCCCATACTATTTATGTTCTCTCCAGCCACCTTCTGAGCACCCCCCCTCAGGGATTGTCTGAGACCTCATAAATATTCAGACCGCTCCCTCTGGCTGCTCCCCTCCTATTTTCTGGTGCCTTCCAGAAAGCAGGGAAAAGCATTCAAGTGTGCAGCCTGTGGGATCCTGATCAGCCTAAAACAATCAGCAGCGACTCCACTAATTACAGAGGAGCATGACAAAAAGGGACTACATTTACCTGACAGCCTAACACCTAACTAGGAGGGTGCTACAACTATAGCGTGGTATTGAGGTGGTTAAAACACACCAGGTGCAACTATTGGTTGTGTCACTAATACAAATGGGTTAAATGTCTAAATGATAACATTCACCTAAAAATAAATAACATTATAGGTAACACAAAGCTATGGTACAACTAGAAATAATATATAAAGGGGGGTACTAATGCGCAAATCAAAATAAAATACCAAATGATCTAATAACTAACAAACTAACAAAGCAGCTGCCACAATAAAGAGGTGTTCACACCTACAATAAGTGAAAAAGGGGGGGGGGGGGGTTAATGGCGCTTGTTAAAAACTATTCCCTTTATAAATAAAGTGCATCAATGTGACTGAATAAATGTGTAAAATATAAATTAGCTAAAATATCCAATAATAATAAAAATTCCAATATTAAAACCTAAAATCCCAAGCAATAACCTCATGCAAAGGATAACGGTTAGTCTCTGTGAAAAAATAGTAAAAGAATATATAAGGATCTTCTGTGCAACAAAATTGATGATATTAAAGTGCAAAAGTGAATCTCTGTGCAGTCCAAGTCCAATATAATATCAAATATCCAATAATGCAATAATAGTGAGTCTCTGTGCAATATGAAGAAAATTCAACAATTCAAGAATTGGAATTTTTATTATTATTGGATTATTTATCATGTCA
This sequence comes from Rana muscosa, assembly GCA_029206835.1. Lineage (NCBI taxonomy): Eukaryota > Metazoa > Chordata > Amphibia > Anura > Ranidae > Rana > Rana muscosa. Next base: position 747,491,140 of record CM055116.1, on the reverse strand, counting down.
GCACATTATGGAGGAATATTATTTTTTAGCTAATTTATATTTTACACATTTATTCAGTCACATTGATGCACTTTATTTATAAAGGGAATCGTTTTTAGCAAGCGCCGTTAACCCCCCCCCCCCCACTTTTTTAACTAGAAATAATAGCTTTCATAATTTGTAGGTTTTCTCCTCTGTTTCTTATGCTAGACCTGCACAAGATAATAACTGGTATTGATTCCCATGCTGTGACTTATTTGACATGAATGCAGTTAATACATTTGAATCACTTTTCATTGAATCAAGAGCAGTGAAATGATAAGTGTAACATTCCCCCATTATGTTAAGGAGACTATTGCAGTAGCTGCTGTGACTGTATACTGAATCCTGACAAATGCCAATGGCTTCAAATGGAGTCACTGACAGATTCTATTGATTGAACTTTTACAGAAGATCAAAGTAGATTAACAACACGCTGAGAAAAAATTTACATCCTCAGGTTTAGAGCAAATGTTCACATTTAAGTGAGTTCACAAAATCAAAATTCAGTATGAGGATAAAAAAGTTAAGTTAAGTGGAACGATAAAGTGCAAACCAATTTATCATTTTCTAAGACTGACTTCTCTTTGAGATCTATTGCATTGTATAAGAAGAAAGGAAGGTAAGATTAGACGAGAATGACTACATGCCCAGCAACAAGTACAACATACTGTACTAGGTGATTTTTTTCTTTGATTTCACACATGGATAGTAGTTGTATATAGCAATGTGCTAAGTGAGAATATGACAAAAGTATAACTAACCTTTGTGAAATATTCTGTGCTCCTCTCTGCTTTCTCGTCTCCATCATACGTACATTTCCAACCCTCTACTTTATACCCTGTATATATTAAAAATGTTTTATTACTGCTGCACCCATACTTCATTGTCTCCTATTCAATAATGAATGTTGCTTAAAGTGTTACTAAACCCAGAACCCTGCATTCACTATGTCTGGTCTCCCACAGTGCACAGAACATGGAAATGCGATTATTTTAGTAAAGATAAACGGCTAAATACCTTTTCTCATCAGCAGTATATGGCAGCCTAGTGACTTGTATCAGTTCCTATTAAAGCTTGTAGGAGAAGTTTTTATTCTCCCTTGATCCTCTGTCTGGACATGTCCGGACAGTGATGATTGGCCCTATGCTGATCACATGCACTCTCCTAAGAAAAAAAAAACTTGCTAGCAATACACACCAAACTGAGCATGTGCAGCCCATCCCCTGATGCTGTAAATACCAGGTAACTTTTTGGAGACAGTGAGTGAAGAGGAGGATCAGAGAAGACAGGATCAAACAACCTTTATACACAATGCAAATGATTAACCCCTTATGTTCCACAGTGCGTATAACAAGCATGCTTTACTTCATATACAGACTGATTTTACTGTTGTGGGTTTAGTAACACTTTAAAGTGGTATTAAACCCAAAAGCAAATGTATTATATTGTGGCTTACCCTTTCTTGGATGTGATGACTGCATTCATTTTCTTTTTTTTTAGGCTTTCTTCTGTCTTCATCTGGTAAACTAGCCAGTAAGTCTGTTGTTTTTCAAAAGAATCGGCTCTCCATCAAAATGTATCAGAGATGAGACAAACCATTTACCACTGACAGGGATGGCAGTGCACTTATAGTGCAAAGTGGATTTGCCTTTAGTTAATAACCCACACTTTGTTGCTTTGCAGCCTAAAATTAAGACAGACAGTGAAAGATATAACACCAACATATCAGTAAAAAAAAAATCAGATGTCTAAATGTGGTGGCTGCCTTCAATTTATTTTTATATTTTTTCCTCTTAAACCACTTCAGCCCCAGAAGAATTGGTTGCTTAACCACTTGCCGACCCCTTCACGGAGATATACGTCGGCAGAATGGCACGTACAGGCACAATCACGTACATGCACGTGTCCCTTTAACTGCCGACATCGGGGTCGCGCGCGCGCCCCAGGCGGCACGCTCGCGACCCCCCTGCCTTCCCCGTGAGTGGGACCGCGGGTCCCGCGGATTCGATCGCCGCGGGGATCCCCGCGATCGTCTCACGGAGGCTCGGAGCGGGGAGATGTGTGTGTAAACACAACATCTCCCCGCTCCTGTACTGACAATGTCAGCGATCTCCGCTCTGTGTAATCAGAGCGGAGATCGGTGATGTGTCAGTCGTACTTAACCCCTCCAGCGCCCCTAGTGGTTAACCCCTTCACTGCCAGTGTCATTTTCATAGTAACCAGTGCATTTTTATTGTCCTGATCGCTGTGAAAATGACAATGGTCCCAAAAATGTGTCAAAAGTGTCCGATGTGTCCGCCATAATGTCGCAATCACGAAAAAAATCGCTGATCGCCGCCATAACTAGTAAAAAAAATAAAAATTAATAAAAATGCCTTAAAACTATCCCCTAATTTTGTAAACGCTATAATTTTTGCGCAAACCAATCAAAGCAGATTGCGATTTTTTTTACCAAAAATATGTAGAAGAATACGTATCGGCCGAAACTGAGGAAAAAAATTTTTTTTTATATATTGTTTGGAGATATTTCTTATAGCAAAAAGTAAAAAATATGTAATTTTCTTTCAAAATTTTCGCTCTATTTTTGTTTATAGCGCAAAAAATAAAAACCGCAGAGGTGATCAAATACCACCAAAAGAAAGCTCTATTTGTGGGAAAAAAAGGACGCCAATTTTGTTTGGGAGCCACGTCGCACGACCGCGCAATTGTCAGTTAAAGCGACGCAGTGCCGAATCGCAAAAAGGGGCCTGGTCATAATGGCCCGTATTGGTCCGGGGCTTAAGTGGTTAATGACCGAGCCATTTTTTGCGATTCGGCACTGCGTCGCTTTAACTGACAATTGCGCGGTCGTGCGACGCTGACCCAAGCAAAATTGACATCCTTTTTTTCCCACAAATAGAGCTTTCTTTTGGTGGTATTTGATCATCTCGACTATTTTTATTTTTTGCGCTATAAACAAAAAAAGAGCGACAATTTTGAAAAAAACACAATAATTTGTACTTTTTGCTATAATGAATATCCCCAATTTAAAAAAAAAACAACATATTTTTGGTAATAAAAATCGCAATGAGCGTAGATTGATTGGTTTGCGCAAAAGTTATAGCGTCTACAAAATAAGGGATAGTTTTATGGCATTTTTATTATCATTTTTTTTTACTAGTAATGGCGGCGATCTGCGATCTTTATCGGTACTGCGACATTATGGCGGAAACATCGGACACTTTTGACACATTTTTGGGACCATTGGCCTTTATACAGCGATCAGTGCTATAAAAATGCACTGATTACTGTAAAAATGTCACTGGCAGGGAAGGGGTTAACACTAGGGGGTATTCAAGGGGTTAATTGTGTTCCCTGACTTTGTGATCTAACTGTGGGGGGAGGGGACTGACTAGAGGAAATGACAGATCGTGGTTCCTAGCTATTAGGAACTCACGATCTATCTCTCCTTACAGAACAAAACAGGGATTTGTGTGTTTACTAGACATGTGCACACTGAAATATTTTGTTTCGGAATTTCGTTTTCGTCCGAAAAATAAATTTATTGAGGTACTCCCGAAATTCGCTTTTATTTATTTTGTTTCGTTAAAAAAAACTGCATTCGTCCAAAAATCCGAAATAATTAGGGTCGAATCTGTCATTGAAGGCTTATGGTGTCTGTCGAATGTTCTAAGAAGATTCGACAGAGCAGCTAAACTGTATGATGCCGCAATCATACATTTCCGGTCGAATGTTCTGCCTACAAGCTATAGTATAATTCTAATGTTGTATGACACTAGTAATGATTATATTTATTAATTATTATTACTAGTCATTCAACATTATAATTCTTCTATAGCCTATGGGCGGAGCATTTGACCCTAAATGTCCGCTTGCGCCGACTGCTTCGTCGAATCTTCATGTCAAATCTTTTCTCTCTATGTCGAATAATCTTGGACTAATAGAGTTAGGTTAGGCACATTCAACCTTTTTTGCTATTGTCTCTATAATGTCGAATCTTTTCTCTCTATGTAGAATAATCTTGGACTAATAGAGTTAAGGTTAGGCACATTCGTCCACAGGTTCGATAGACACAGATCGCTATTGTCAGCGTCATGTCGAATCTCCTATCTATCTTGAACTGTTGTCGCAACAAAAACGAAAATAAGGCATTTGTTTATGTCGGATCTTTCGGTTTTTGGATTCTGCATGTTCTTTATCATTTGTTAAAAAGATAACGAAAATACCCGAAATTCGGACAAAAATGCAATCGGATGAAAACGAATGCTCATGTCTAGTGTTTACACACACACGTCCCTGTTCTGCCTCTCGTGCCCGTGATCGCTCGGGATCTTGCTGACCTGCCGCAGTATAATGACGGCGGCTGGTCGGCAAGTGGTTCATTTTAGCCGATGATCCTGCCAGTAGTGTTGGGCGAACGGTTTGAGCCGAGCAGAAGTTCGGCACGAACGTCGTCTGTTTGCCCTTTCGGTGAACACCTGAATTTGCGGGGCGCTCAGCGGGATGTTCAGTGCTATAGCAGCCACTAGCAATAATTCGCCTTCCCCGCCGGGAGAAGAAAGTGCTATAGCAGCTGCTAGCGATAGATGCAGGTAAAACCTGGCATGCTGGTTGTACCCAAGTTGACATTCAGCCTGTCCATACACAGTTTGAATCTCGGCCAGGTCCTGCTTAACCAGCCAAGATTCAAACTGTGTATGGCCTGCTTAAATGAAAGTGATGGCATCACAGATATTGGTGATATTTACATTACACTCTTCTCACACTTACCTCATTCTGCTTGTCTTTTGTTGAGGTAAAATGTATCCAGGAAAGCAATGTGTGCAGCAATATTATTACATGTTGCACACTGTCATTATACGTGTTTATGTTTGCCAGGTCTAGTAGACTAAACATGGAATATGCAATATTTAACTGTTAAAGAAAGTCTGTTACCAACATATATTTTGAGTGCACAGCTGAACTCATTTATGCACATGGACTTGTCCCTACCTATCATGTTTTGTGTGATCTCCACTGATTTCAGTTGTTAAAAAATGAATTGCCTGCTATACTTTTTATATAAAGAGAAGTCTCCACCTAGTGGTTTTAGAGGGAGGTGGGGTGGAACTTTTTATGTCGTCTGGAAGATTTTTCATTTCAGAACTTGCCAGTTTCACCTGTGCTGTGTCATGGGTGTATGTTCTAAACATTGCAGAATGAGAACACGGTAGGGGCCAATTCACACTAGTGCTGCGACTGGCGCTCACTGAAAGAACACCAGTCACTGCTAAGGCACAAATAAAACACTTGTTTTCTATGTGTCCCATTATCACTACAATACAGCCTGCAGAGTAGTGTGTCTGCATTTTCAAATAAAGTTGACCAAAAAAAAAAGGGAAAGTAAAAGGCAGTAAAATGTGCAACCACCCCCCCATATGCCCGCACCATGCAGACTAAACAGGCAGCTGCCTGCTACTAAACCACTCCGATTTAGTATGCGGGCAGTGTGAATGGGCCCTAAGAATAATCTCAGGAACTTCTAGACAGAGAATAATGGCATTTTCATGCTCTCTTTACCTTCAACTAAAACAAACAGGAAAATCTATAATTTACTGTAACAATGGAAAAGTCTTAGGCCAGAATAAGAATAAGAATAAATGTATAGTGTATGGCCAGCTTTAGGGATATTTTTTTTTTAAGTACATTAACATAACACTATACGACTCATGCCTTGAGATCTTTAACCCTTTGTCAGGACAGACAGTGCACACATCTAGGTTACAACTGATGTTTGCCAGCACATTACAGACAGAGTTAATTATGGTAAACATACGTAACTCCACAACCCTTACTGTAACATAGAAAAGGGTAAGGCTAGAGGGGATTTAAAAAAAGTAAAATGGTACGCAAAATTTTTTGAATATTTTTTAAGTTATGCTATGTAAATGGTAACATTTAACAAATACAAAGTAAGTGTTATCACAATTTGGCTGCAAAAGTGGAAATACACTTTAAGTAAAATATCAGAGTTCAGAGGCTACGCAGCCCCTCCACTTGAGTGTGATACAAAATAATTCCGCGCTGCCCTCTGGATAAGCTGCTAACACAACAAGTAGACAAATAGTAAAAAGCGTGGAAACAAAAAGTGTAGCGCTAATCAAAAAAATAAACAAGAATGCATGACGCACTCAAATGAGTATATAAAAATGGTGCAATATAAAAAAAGACACTCAAATATTAAGTAAGAACAGTAAGAAGTACTCAAATATATACAAAATGTCTATATGCGAAATACAAGTGAAAACTTGTGCAACTGAGTGTCCTAAAGTAATTCAAAACTGAAGGCAATGGTGAAATTCAAAAGTGGGTGAAGACTTTGAAGGAAAAGTGACGGTGAGAAGATGAAGAGAACCACCACCAATAGGTAAGGAGCTTACCAGATAGTTTGAACCCAGAGGAACATATGTTCAGTGGGTCAAACGGGCTTGGTGTGGTGGAACCACGATGGAACCTGGACAATCTTTATGCTGCAAATTGCTGTGCTGGAAATGGCCAAATGGCCAAATGGCCAAACATCAACAGGGAGAAAGAAACCGCAGAAGAAAGATGACCTCTTAGCAGATAACCTCATATGCAGTAGTGGTCCGGGAATATCCCAATCAATATGAGCAGGTAAGTATCATGTAATAGAGAAAAGAAACAGCTTGGGAGGACTCCATTGTTGCCACATTCTTTGCAAAGCGCTTTTATATCAACTTAAATGTAAGTGTTTCCACTACATTAAATTTTGATTTATATACAAAGTTAAGCTATGTGGCTTTTTCTTTTCTCTATTACATGATACTTACCTGCTCATATTGATTGGGATATTCCCGGACCACTACTGCATATGAGGTTATCTGCTAAGAGGTCATCTTTCTTCTGCGGTTTCTTTCTCCCTGTTGATGTTTGGCCATTTCCAGCACAGCAATTTGCAGCATACAGATTCCACCACACCAAGCCCGTTTGACCCACTGAACATATGTTCCTCTGGGTTCAAACTATCTGGTAAGCTCCTTACCTATTGGTGGTGGTTCTCTTCCTCTTCTCACCGTCACTTTTCCTTCAAAGTCTTCACCCACTTTTGAATTTCACCATTGCCTTCAGTTTTGAATTACTTTAGGACACTCAGTTGCACAAGTTTTCACTTTCACATTTTGTATATATGAGGACTTCTTACTGTTCTTACTTAATATTTGAGTGTCTTTTTTTATTGCACCATTTTTATATACTCATTTGAGTGTGTCATGCATTCTTGTTAATTTTTTTGATTAGCGCTACACTTTTTGTTTCCACACTTGAGTGTGATTGAAAATTTGTCTGTAGAAATAATTTTTGGATCATCCATCATTGAGCTTCCCTTCAATTCAGTGGGTTGTATCCATTTTTTGAAAACTGAAAGTGCAGAATTATTTTTAAAGCTGAACTCCATGAAAACAGCTAAACAAACATAAAATAGAAATATGTTGGTTGTTTTACATGGCAATAGAATGTGTATTTCTGTCCATCCAACCCGGATATTTACTTATAGCGGTAATAAAGTCAGCTTTTTATGTATACCTACAGGTAAGCCTACAATAAGGGCACTGTTTAGGAGATATTTACTTCAGTAGCAGCCAGTGACATCACTGGCACTTACGCACTGCGCTCTGAATGAACCGAATACCATCCATTGTGAGAGCTGTACAGCGACGGTGACACCTGCACACAGGTCATTGAAATGGCCAGAGCCTATAAACCTGAAAAGAATACCGGGTGAAGATGGAAACCCTGTCAGTGGTCACAGAGTGTTGCTGGAGGTCTTCATTTTAAGGTAGGTCTTTCATAATGAGCTAATATGCATCACATGCTCTTAACTTGCAGGGGAAAAATGTTTTCTTTTTTTTTTTTCTTTTTGTCACAGTTTACTACTATTTTAACTCAGGAGACCTGCTGTGACTCGGTTTTCTTTCACAGGTCTTGCCCCTCCCCCAGCCTGTGACTGGACAGTGAAAGGAGAAGCAGTAGACTGAATAACTCACATTCTTGTCACTCTGGTCTCTTCTCCTATTAGCATGCTCATTGCACTGAAGTACAACTCCCTCACCCTATCTGAGCTCCAATGTACAGGACACTGCAAGAGACTAATACCAAGTAAAATTAGGTTGCTTACAATGTTTGCCTTTAAAAACAAACTAAATTTAACAATGTATTAACCACTTGATCTCCGGAAGATTTTACCCCCTTCATGACCAGAGCATTTTTTGCTATTCAGCACTGTGCTATTTTAACTGCCAATTGCTCGGTTATGCAACACTGTACACAAATGAAATTGATATCATTTGTTTTCACACAAACAGAGATTTCTTTTGGTGGCATTTGATCACCACTGGGTTTTTTAAATTTTTATTATATAATTCTAAAAATTCTGAAAAATATATATATATTGTGTTCGTTCTGTTTAACCTCCCTGGCGGTATTCCTGAGTCAGGCTCGGGGTGAAATTTCAGCACCAAAAGCGGTAACCCCGAGCCAGACTCGGGATTGCATCACAGTAATCCAGGCAGAGTTACTTACCTTGTCCCCTGGATCCTGCGATACTTCCCTGCTGTGTGATCGAGCTGTCTCCTCGTTCGATTCACACAGTGCCCGAGTGCCGCTGAGCTCCATTCCCTGCGACGTTACGACGCACGGGGACGGAGATCGGCGCCAAATTCAAAAAAGTTAAAACACAGTACACATACAGTACACTGTAATCTTACTGATTACAGTACTGTATAAAATAATTACACACCCCCTTTGTCCCTAGTGGTCTGACCAGTGTCCTGCATGCACTTTTATATAATAAAAACTGTTCTTTTTGCCTGGAATTAGGAGATTGTCCATAGCAACCAAAAAGTGTCCCTTTACATCAAAAGTGGTTTTAGACCAGCTAGAAAACAGCGATAATAAATTAGAATCACTCGCAGAATTGAGCGATAGCGATTTGTGGGGAAATTTGTCATCAAACACTGAAAAACACTTTTATTATTATTATATTATTATTTGTTATAATTATTTATAGTTATTTATTATATTATAATTTATGATTTTTTTTTTTTTACTTTATCATACCCGGGATGTCTACTAGACTCTTGTTTGGACAGATTTAAGTGAGTTATTCCTAAGAATTGCAGGCCTACAATATAAAACGCCAAATTTCCATGCAGAATAATGGTACCGCTTTCAGCACCTAAACTCTGACAGAATCATACCGCCAGGGAGGTTAATAAACATATCCCAAAAAAAAAAATCGAATTACTTCATAAATTTAGGCCAAAATGCATTCTGTTACATCCCAATAAGTGTATATAAATTGGTTTGTGCGAAAGTTATAGCGTCTACATACAGTATCTCACAAAAGTGAGTACACCCCTCACATTTTTGTAAATATTTTATTATATCTTTTCATGTGACAACACTGAAGAAATGACACTTTGCTACAATGTAAGGTAGTGAGTGTACAGCTTGTATAACAGTGTAAATTTGCTGTCCTCTCAAAATAACTCAACACACAGCCATGTCTAAACTACTGGCAACAAAAGTGAGTACACCCAAAAGTGAAAATGTCCAAATTGGGCCCAATTAGCCATTTTCCCTCCCTGGTGTCATGTGACTCGTTAGTGTTACAAGGTCTCAGGTGTGAATGGGGAGCAGGTGTGTTAAATTCGGTGTTATTGCTCTCACCCTCTCATACTGGTCACTGGAAGTTCAACATAGCACTTCATGGCAAAGAACTCTCTGAGGATCTAAAAAAAATAATTGCTGATCTTCATAAAGATGGCCTAGACTATAAGAAGATTGCCAAGACCCTGAAACTGAGCTGCAGCATGGTGGCCAAGACCATACAGCGGTTTAACAGGACAGGTTCCACTCAGAACAGGCCTCACCATGGACGACCAAAGAAATTAAGTGCACGTGCTCAGAGTCATATCCAGAGGTTGTCTTTTTGAAATACATGTATGAGTACTGCCAGCATTGCTGCAGAGCTTAAAGGGGTGGGGGGTCAGCCTGTCAGTGCTCAGACCATACGCGGCACATTGCATCAAATTGGTCTGCATGGCTGTCGTCCCAGAAGGAAGCCTCTTCTAAAGATGATGCACAAGAAAGCCTGCAAACAGTTTGCTGAAGACAAGAAGACTAAGGACATGTATTACTGGAACCATGTCCTGTGGTCTTATGAGACCAAGATAAACTTATTTGGTTCAAAGCGTGTGTGGCAGCAACCAGGTGAAGAGTACAAAGACAATTGTGTCTTGCCTACAGTCAAGCATGGTGGTGGGAGTGTCATGGTCTGGGGGTGCATGAGTGCTTCCGGCACCGGGGAGCTACAGTTCATTGAGGGAACCAAGAATGCCAACATGTACTATGACATAATGAAGCAGAGCATGATCCCCTCCCTTCGGAGACTGGGCTGCAGGGCAGTATTCCAACATGATAACGACCCCAAACACACTTCCAAGACGACCACTGCCTTGCTAAAGAAGCTGAGGGTAAAGGTGATGGACTGGCCAAGCATGTCTCTAGACCTAAACCCTACTGAGCATCTGTGGGGTATCCTCAAATGGAAGGTGAAGGAGCGCATGGTCTCTAACATCCACCAGCTCTGTGATGTCATTATGGAGGAGTGGAAGAGGACTCCAGTGACAACCTGTGAAGCTCTGGTGAACTCCATGCCCAAGAGGGTTAAGGCAGTGCTGGAAAATAATGGTGGCCACACAAAATATTGACACTTTAGTCCCAATTTGGAAATTTTCACTTAGGGGTGTACTCACTTTTCTTGCCAGCGGTTTAGACATTAATGGCTGTGTGTTGAGTTATTTTGAGGAGACAGCAAATTTACACTGTTATACAAGCTGTACACTCACTACTTTACATTATAGCAAAAGGGGTTATTTACTAAAGCCAAATCCACTTTGTACTACAAGTGCAAAGTGCACTTGAAATTGCACTGAAAGTGCACTTGGAAGTGTAGTCACTGTAGATCCGAGGGGTACATGCAAGGAAAATAAAAAACAGAATTTTAGCTTGCACATGATTGGATGATAAAATCAGCAGAGCTTCCCCTCATTTCAGATCTACCCCTCAGATTTACAGCGACTGCACTTCCAAGTGCACTTTCAGTGCAATTTCAAGTGCACTTTGCACTTGTAGTTTGCACTTGCAGTGCAAAGTGGATTTTGCTTTAGTAAATAACCCCCAAAGTGTAATTTCTTCAGTGTTCTCACATAAAAAGGTATAATAAGATATTTACAAAAATGTGAGGGGTGTACTCACTTTTGTGAGATACTGTATATATTCTTTGACTGGAAGGGGATTACACCTAGAGCCAATCAAATGGTTAACTGCGCCTAACAATGTGTAATGTGTGTAATGTGTGCTGCTTTTACTTTACTATCTTTGCAGGGAGAAATAACAGCCAGAGTTTAGTGTTTTCGTAAAAAAATCAGATGCCAAACTCGTGCTGTGTCCAATCACAGCATGCCCCGGCGAGGGCATGGGTGAGCAGCAAGCAGTTGATAAATAGAGAGCTACATTTGATTGCGCTTTTTATATCAGCTTTAACAATGATTCTCCACATTTTCATACAGGTTTCATACAGGTAGAAAACAGTTAATTTTTAATTATAAGTGCAAGTATGTGTCAGATACTCAAAGTGGCGTTTTATGGGAACAAGACTAATCTATTCACATGATCAATGTGCATTAGTGGGGTCAAGACAAGAGTAAGTTGGAATTCAGCACAAATTTAATAGACATATCGTTCCTATGAGTGTTGCAGTAATTTGGATCTTAAAAGTATTAAAAGCCTGCGAAAGGTATTCTGCATGACTGTATAAATGCAAGATAATTTCTAATCATATCTGACAAAAAAAAGACGTAAGGGACTAATGCTTAATAACATTTGCTGGCATCGTGAGTATAATTTCCTGCCTTCTATGACTGAATTCAGGATGATATCCCCTTTGTTCTGTTTTATATAGAATATTCTACAATTAGGATATTTCATCTTAATAATTAAAGGTTTTTCATAGCTACCTGAGGTGCGTTACCATGGACAATTCTGCCTACTGCTGAGTGTATGCACAGCAGGTTAATGTACAGTGTACAATTATTTCTTAAAGTTGGTATTAGATTATATTACACTAATGACAGCAGCAAAGACAACTGATATAAATTTTTACTCTTGCCGACTTTCAATTTGTATCTTTTTATTGCATACATTTTACATTTGAAGACACCTTTTGCATCTATCTTTTAAGTTATTTTATTGTGATTGTTACTGTTTTATATTCATGTCGAAATGTCTCACAGTAAATTGCATATAATAAAATCCTACTGTGCAGGAGGTCGCCTTTTCACAGAGTTGGCTTGCATCTTAGTAGGTTATAAGCATGGAAAGCTTGAAGCCCCACCAAAAACACATGCCATAGCCTAAACCATGCCCCTTTAACAATATATTCCGTTCCCCAGACGACGCTACCTATAGCGAAACCTACGTCGGGAGGTTGACGCGCTGATGTCATCGCTGAACGGGAGACTGCATGCCGGCCGGCTCTTCCCATGTTTTTATGCCTGAATTTTACCTACTTGATGTAAGTTACCACCTTTTTATTTGAATAAATGCTGTTTGGACGATATACACTATGTGGTTTCCCCTTCTCATTTTTATGACTGGTGAATACTGAGTTCTAATATCGCAAGAGTTCCTTTCCATTCTTGGATATCCATCTACTGCAAGGAAGCGTAGTTGTTTGGCATTCCAATAGCTTGCCTCTGGTAAGCACATTATTTTGGTGGTGGTGCACGTGTGCATTCTTTTGGTGCAATTTAGGAGTTCACCCTTCTTCCAATTTGCATTGCAATTCGTTTATGTTCAGAATTTATATGGACTCTTATATGGACATTTATATGATTAACCGTTATTCCTTTGGGGTCAAACTCGATTAAAGTGTTGGTTTATCATATCATACCATACATTATTATATTTTTGTCACATTTTTTTTGTCACTATATTAAGGTATAGTTATTGCACAATATTTCCAGATTATTGTTAGATTGTATATTCACTGTATACAGGTTTGTGCAGCTCTTTTTTCCCTTTTTTTTCTGCATATTGGTGTTTTTTCTACACGTGTGAGTTTGCTGCATTTTTAGGGTTCATCAATCTATTCATTTTTTATTTCTCTTCATCCATTTAAGCGCGGTATATCCTCCTTCCCCTTTAACAATATATTTTCCTCCTTGCAGCCTTAACAGCTTTGCATTAGCAGTAAAGAAGAGTGCCTCACCCGGACACAGCAAGATCAATGTTCAGGGCATCAGGGTGTGTGGAGCCAATTTACTCTTAAATGGAAAGAAGTATTTTAATGGTGGTTGCAAATCCCATACACGGTGCTGGCTGCCCATCCATCCACTAGTGCCACCTATTGGCATGGGCCTAACTTGTGTGCCAGAAAATCTGGCTATACACATCATTTAGGTAGCCAGCCCTGAATCAGTGACTCCTCATAAGTACTGCCTATCAGTGCCCATCAGTGCCGCCTATCAGTGCTGCCTATCAGTGCCACCCATTAGTGCCCATCAGTGCCACCTATCAGTGCTGCCTATTAGTGCTGCCTATTAGTGCCCATCAGTGCCACCTCTCAGTGTCACCTATCAATGCCGCATATCAGTGCAGCTTCATCAATGCCTCCTCATCAGTGCCCACCAGTGCTGCCCCATCCGCTGCCCTGCTGACCCCATCCTATGCCCCGCTGACCCCATCCTTTGCCCATTGACAACATATGTAGCACATGGACTAATCATGTCTCAGGGTCTGATGATGAAGCCGAAGCTGTTCACTGTGAACGGCTGCAGCTTCCTCATCAGACCCTGAGACAAGAACGGTATTCCGAAGCTGGGGTGGGACAACTTAAGATGGGGGAAGACTGATTATAGTTTTGCCTAGGGCAGCATAAAACCAAAATACACCACTGTGTGTATGTATGAATGTGAGTTAAGGACCTTAGATTGTAAGCTCCTTGAGGGCAGGGACTGATGTAAATAAAAAATATGTGTGTAAAGCGCTCTGTAAATTGACAGCGCTACAGTATATAAGTACCAGTATTAAAAGAAAGGGTGCAGTGAATTTCTTTCAAGCCCTGAATGTTGATTGTTTGGAAGGTATTAATAGAAACATAGTGAGATTCTGCTGGTGTGGAAAGAGGTCTGGAATAGGATGATGGAGGAGGGCCAGTTTTGCATTCTTAGGGACCCTAAAGTGGAATATATTTGGAATAACCCAAACATTCTGAACCAGAAGGCAGTCAATTTTGGGCAGGAGCACCACATGTGGAGAACATCCCCACATTTGCTGCAGCCTCCGAACACCTATTTTCATAAGTAGCACTGGCACGATCAATCTGGGCTGGGACACAATACGACCTGAAGAGAACTTTATATGTGAATTTCAGAATATGTGTGTTAAATTAACACTTCGGTACCCACTCCAGGTGAGCACATTAGCCATCCATCCACAGCATAGCCAGGGATTAGGTGCAGGTGCTAGCACAGCTCATCTGCAGATACACAATCTAAAGAAATCCTAAAATCACTGAAACACTTCAACTTTCTCGATCCTTAATGCAAAAGACATCACAGACACAGTAAAAGTTGACGCATTTCGCACTGTGGCTAGCACTTAATCACAGTTATACAACAATTCAGTACAGTTGACTAGACTGTGCTCCAGTCCTCTAGCTTCATGGGGGCCATGGAGTCTTGCCTCCATTATGCCACATATGACTAAGAGAATAAAAAGAATCATATAGAATATAAATAAGTCTTGATCCAGGAGAATGAAAGCAGATGTCTATAAACAGTTTTCTGGAATAGAAAATCTAGGAGTTTGCGCAAAGACTGAATCCAGTGTAGAATTTAGAGGAACCAGTAGTGTTCTGGGGCAGGGGCATGATGATGCTCCTGGAGAGAAGCCCAGGAAGGAAAGGTGTGGGAAAATGTGTAAACCTGTGGGTTGTCCACCATGTAAACATGTGTGCCTGTTCTCAACCCAGAGGAAACAATGGGTTGTTACAGATAAGTAATAGGGGGTGGAATAGAGACATCAGGTTCCCAGAATAATGGATGGAGTCCCAAAGATTCAAACTATGCCGCATCAGAGGCTCAAGTAGGGAGGACACGATTTGAGAGAGAGCTACAGGAGGGTTAAGATAGGAATGGCGTCATTATTCGGGAGTTCTAGAAATACACAAAGGGGAGTATCTGAGGTGGGGTATAGCAAAGTGATCTGTGAGATATGTGCTGTCTAGTAATATTTGGTGATATTAGGAACATCCAGATTCCCTTGTAGTCGTTGTGTGTAGAGGGTGGAGCAGGGAATCCTCATATGTTTAGAGGCCCAAATAAATGAGACGATCCCTTTCTGCAAAAGACCTGGGAAAAAGGAAGGGACTTGGATTGGTAGGATTCGGAAAAAGTAAAGGAGTTTTGGAAGAATGGACATTTTGATGGCATTGACATGACCGATCCAGGATAGAGAGGGAAAATGCAGTTTTTGCATTAAGGAGGTAACAGTACGTAAGATGGGATAATAGTTGGATGAGAATAGGGAGTCATAACAAAGGAGTCAGTTGTATGTCTAAATAATCGAGCATCAAAGTCGACCAATGGTATGGGAATATGGGAGATCCATAGGTTGCAAACCACAGGGAGCAAAATGTTGAGGGTTGTGGTTTTATGATTGACACAAAGTCACAAATGTCTTTAAAGTTTGCGAGGGTTTGATGGGGATTTGGGAGAGTGGTGATGGGGTTCGTAAGCGATAGGAGAGCATCATTAATGATTTAATTGATTTTTTAATGCAACCCATAGTTCTGCATTATCCCCAATGGCAAAAGTGAGGGGTTCAACGCCGTGAATAAAAAGAATAGGAGAGAGGGGGAAACCCTATTGCATTCCTTAGAGGGTGTTGAAAATACAGGAATAATATCCAGCATATCTGACCAAGGCCGTAGGGGCAGAATAAAGGGCCAAGATCTGAAAGATAATGGAGGTCCCAAAGCCCCATTGTTGTAAGACATAGTGCATGTAGTCCTATGAGTATAATTGAATGATTTGAATATGTCAAGGGAGAGAAGAAAGCCTAGGGTTTTACATTGGAGTAGTAAATGTAGGAAATTATTCACCTTGCGGATATTGTCCCAAACCTGATGACCCATTATGAAGCCCACCTGATCTCTATGGATAAGGGAACAAAGGGTATTTGTTTTTCTAGAAACTCATTACCTTTCCCAGCTATTTATGCTTGGAAATTACTAAAACAGTGTCATGGCCTGACCAAGGGGTAGTGGGGATAGTGACTGTAGTGACCAGGGTGGAGAGATGTAAAAACATCATTAATTCTGTAAAAACTATGATGGGGGTTTGAGTTAAATGTAAATTCTCTGGAATTCAGTTGCAATTTGCTCCAAGCATCAACTAGACCATATGAGTGTAATGGCAAACTCATTTGAGCTTCCTGAAAAGAGGAAAGAGTGGATCCAGGAGTGCTCTGACTGTCAAAAGTGGAACTTAAAGTGATTGTAAAGGTTTGTTTCTTTTTTTAAATAACAAACATAGTTACATAGTTTTTTTTTTAACGTTGAACAAAGGTTTTTATTGATCAAAAGGTGCATACATGTTAAGTATACTTTGCATATAAACTTGGTAACTGATACATTGAATGTCATACATTAGGTAGGTAAGGTAACAGGTACATTGTTGTTGCCATGTGAGTATGTTCTATAAGAATACATTGTACACCCAAAGACTACCTAGGAAAACATGTGTCTGAGTATTCATTTCTGACTGATGTGGTTTTGTTATGCACAGGTATCAGACTCTTGAAGCCAGCGGTCCCATATCTTATTACATTTGTTAGGGCAACCTCTGTTGATATATATACATTTCTTGTATGGCAGGGTATTATTTACTTCAATTTTCCATTCTACTATTTTGGGAGGTGTTTGTCTCATCCATTTTTTAGCAATGATTTTCCTGGCTGAAAACAGCGTCTCATGAAGAAATATTTTTGTATATTTATCCGTTGTGTCTGGTAACATTCCAAGAAGGCATTGTTTGGGGTCCAATGCTAAGGGTGAACCCATTTTGTCATGTAGAAATGTCACAATTTGTTTCCACAAACCTTGTATTCTAGGAAATGCCCAGATCAGGTGGAAAAATGTGCCTGTCTCTTGTCCACACATCAGACATGTTGTAGAATGGGTGCGTTTGTATCTTGCCACTCTGAGGGGTGTGAGGTACGCCCTATGTAGAATATAAAGTTGCGAAAGTCGATCGGATAGCTTGGGAGACACTACTTTACAGGACTCCAGTGCCTCGCCCCACTCTTTATCCTCTATTGGCCCCACCTCCCTTTCCCTTCTGGGTTTCAGATCGTATGCTATTTTGGTAGAAATGGGGGTGGAAAGCATATTGTAAAATGCTGAGATCAGTTTGCGGGGGTCCGCGCTCTTAATTACTGCCATAATTACATAGGGCGTGGGGTGTGGGACAGAGTCAGGAAATTGCGATTGTGTCGTGTGGCGGGGTTGTAAAAATCTAAAAAATATTCGGTTTTGAAGTGTAAATTCTTCTCTGAGGGAATCAAAGGTTTTTAGATGTCTGTTTTCCAGGAGGTGATGGAGATAAAATACCCCCTGTGTGGACCATGTACTTGTATTATGTATTTTGGTGAACTCAGGGAGATTCATATTATGCCATAGCGACGTGTAGTCGTTGTATTGTGGAATACCGAGTTTGGAAGAGGCAAAAACCCATATTTTCCTGTAGTGATATAGTATGGTATGCCTATTTGTCCCCCGTTCCGCCCCTCCCGAGCCCGATTCTATAGCATATATCGAGTCTTGGGTGTGCTGTGCCCACTTTGGACATAAGAGGGTGAGGAATCTCTCACTGTCCATCTTATCCAAGTGAAATAGCTGTGACAACTGTGATGCAATGTAATATAGGTTGAAGTCAGGGAGAGCCGTGCCGCCAAGATCAGTCGGGTTCTTAAGAGTTTGCCATGCTAATTTGTGTCTATTGGCTCCCCACACAAAGGGCTTGAGAATTGCCTCCAGAGATTTGAAATGTTTCAAGGGTAGATATACTGGGGAATGCCACAAAACATATAGTATCTTAGGGAGTAAGACCATTTTAATTAGATTAATGCGGCCCCAGATCCCAAGTGGAAGTCAGGACCAGATCCGTACTTTGATTTTAACCATGGAGAGAAGGGGTTCTATATTGAGGGAAATGTAGTCTGCTGGGGACCTAGATATATGAACCCCTAGGTATTTAATGACATTGACTCTTTGTAGTGGTAATCTGGTTTGGGATTCCGGGGGTGGGAAGCTGTCGATGGGCAGGATTTGGGACTTGTCCCAATAGATTTTTAATCCTGAAAATATCCCAAATTCTTCGATCGTGTGGAGTGCAGTATGCAGAGATGGGCCTGAATCTGCTAAATATAGCAACGTATCTGATTTTGTCAATCAGGGAGCCCGGTCTCAGACCCCTAATCTCTGGGTTTGCTCGGACGGATATCGTTAGGGGTTCTGCCGCAAGAGCATATAGCAGCGGGGATAGAGGGCAGCCCTGTCTCGTGCCTCTACTGAGGTCAAACATTCGAGAGGGCCACCCGTTGGCCACCACCTTGGCTGTGGGTGCCTGATATAGTAATTGAACCCACTTAATGTATTTGGGACTGAAGCATATCCCTCTAAGCATCTCCAGAGATATTTCCACTCCACCGAGTCGAAAGCTTTTGCTGTATCCAAAGTCAATACAACTCGGGACCCAACCTCCTCATGCGTGGCTTGCAGATTTATATATAATTTTCTAAGATTAAACAATGTATTACGGCCGGGCATGAAACCTGCTTGGTCCGTGTGTATTAGGGACAAGATGACCTGATTGCACCTGATGGACAGTACTTTGGCTAGTATTTTGATGTCAACCTGTAATAGTGGCGATACGATTCTGGGTAACCCGGATCTTTTCCAGGTTTGGGAATGAGGACTATTGTAGCCTCTGTCATGGATGGAGTTAGTACACCAGACTTGAAGAGATGGTTGTATAAAGCGAGTAATTTAGGAGCGAGAGTTTCGCTAAATATAAAACTCAACGAGGAGTCCGTCTGATCCCGGGGATTTAGAGCTGGCAAAGCTAGCAATTGCCCCTGTGATTTCGTCTGTGGTGAGGGGTGCCTCCAAAAGGTCCATCTGTTCCCTGGTTAGTTGGGGGAAACCGACCCCCTCTAGAAAGAGGGACATCGATTCTGTCTCGGTAGGGGCTGTCGTTTTGTACAAGTCAGCAAAGAAGTCTCTAAACATGGAAGTTACCGTGGGAGGGTCTGTAATGTGTTTTCCACCAGGGCCATGTAATGTGATAACCACTGGGGGTCTGTCTTCACTGTGTATCAGGTACGCTAGTAATTTGCCCGCTTTTTCCCCGTGTTCAAACATTTTTTGTTTAAAGAAAAATAGTTTTTGTCTGGCTTTTTGGAACTGAAGTTGGGTGACTACTCTAGTGTGTAGTTTGAGCTGGCTTGCCTTTGCGGGAGTCGGGGAGGTGGCAAAATCTCG
The DNA here is from genome assembly GCA_029206835.1 of Rana muscosa. Taxonomy (NCBI): domain Eukaryota; kingdom Metazoa; phylum Chordata; class Amphibia; order Anura; family Ranidae; genus Rana; species Rana muscosa. The sequence goes on along the minus strand of CM055116.1, from coordinate 747,471,453 downwards.
CTCAGAGGTGGACAGGTCCGCCATTGCCCTATCAAGGACGGTGGCGGAGTCAGCCTTAATTTTATAAATTCTGGTAGTTAGCGTGGAGCGAGCGAACAACTTAAAGGAGTCCCACACCGCAGAGGGTGATGCCGAGCCATCATTCTCTGCAAAGTATAGTTTCCATTAATTCGCAAGCTCGTCATCCCCTGGTAGGAGCGAGAGCCAAAATGGGTTTAGACGCCAAGATCTAGGTGGTTTATTGATGGATATGCTTAAAGTTATCCAGTAGGGACTATGATCTGAAAGCATTCTAGGGCAGAATGCGCCTTAATTAATCGTGGTGTCAGTCTATGAGATATGAGTATAAAGTCTATGCGAGACATAGAATTATGGGTGGATGAAAAACAAGAGTATGATTTAGTATGTGGGAACTTGTGGCGCCATGTGTCTATTAAATGAGTGTTCGGGGTGGGAGGAGTCAGTTGTCACCTGTCCAGGAGTCACCTGTCCAGAGTGGGATTTAGCGTAGTATTAAAGTCACCCAACCAAACTGCAGATATGGCAGGGTGACGGGCCATAAATGACAGTCCCTCTTTGATTATGGTGATGTTGAAGGGGGGTGGCACATAAAAGGCTAGTATGAGGATGGGTTCACCATATAGTTTAGCTAGGAGGAATACGTACCGCCCCTGTGGGTCAGTGGATAGTTCACATAACTCAAAATGGACAGATTTAGCTATCAAAATTGAAACTCCCCTGGCATGGCATGTGTGGGTAGAATGGAATGCCCACCCAATCCAAGGACGGCGTAATGCCATCTGGATGCTCCCCTCAACATGTGTCTCCACCAAGACTATCACATCAGCATATTGTTTAACATAATTACATAGTTACATAGTTAAACATAAACAAGAGGACTAAGGATTGGGACTTTGAATGAAGCAGGCAGGTGTAGGTAGTTTAAAATTATTGGAGATCAACAATTTTGGGAGCTGCGATGCGTACTGCGGGTCTTCCTCCTCCCCCCATGGGGTGGGGGGACCACCCTGCACTACGCATCAACGTCACGCCCTATGCGATGGAACTGTTGTATGACGCATATGGCGCCGCTGCTTTTCCACAGCTTTTTTCATCTAGCAGCCAGGTGGGGGGACATTTCGGCACTGTTTTGCTAAGGGGCGTTTCCGCCCAGCTGCAGTTGCCTACTCCCCACAGTGCACGCCCACCTGATGTTGGTGGGATTTGCTGACCAGCCCTTATAAGCTACTCTGGGGCAGTTTGACTCACATGGTGGTTCCAGTTTCTTACCTGCACACCCTGTGCATCACTTAGAAATTAAATGCTTTTTAGGTAAATTGATCTTCTGTATCCATGCTGCACTTTATTTATTTATTTTTGATTTCCACCTTCCCCTTGGTAATGGTACTTGATTTTCTATGTATTTCACCTCTTTATCATTCTTACTTTTTACTCTCACTAACCTAATCTTACCTATACACTCATTAGCATCTCATTATCCTATCCTTTACCAAGTATAGGACTCATAGGACTCAGGGCCACCATCAGGAATTTTGGGGCCCCTTACACAGCTTCAGGCATGGGCCCCCTGGAGCAGAGGAGAACCGCTGGGGGGGGGGGGGTGCTGCCACCGCAAATTGTTGAGGTTAGGGGGCTTTGGGTGCTGATGAACAAAAAAAAAGGGGGGTTGCCATCCGGGGCCCTGGGGACCTCCGGGCCCCTTACAAAAAATAAAAGAAATAATTTATTTTTTTTAAAAAGGGGGGCTGCCTTCCGGGCCCCTGGGGACCTCGGGCCCCTTACAGGTGTACTGTCTGTACCCCCCTGATGGCGGCCCTGATAGGACTTATGACCCATGATACCACATGATACGAGTTCCCAGTCTACTTTATAATTTCACTTTTGTTTCCAGCACTCATGGTCAGTCATGGCAATTATATTTTGGAATTTCCTCTTTTGGAAACCACCCCTGTTGAGTCCCGGTCTGCCATTACCACCTTAGCTCCCACCAGCGACATCCCTAGAGGGTTTTCTGACTCATGTTGGCGCACTGCTACTGCATAGACACAGACAATGTAAGTACTGTTGAGAGTGGTTTTGGGGGGTCTATCCTACGCAATACTATCTCCTAATTATCCCATTTAACCACTTTAGAGCCGCGCTATGGCCAAAAGACGGCCACAGCGCGGACCTGAACTGCTGGGAGGGTGTCCCTGGACGTCCTTGTGTTTACTTGCGCAATGCGCGCCCGCGGCGGCACGCATCGCAGAAGAGCTGTGCCCGCTGTGTCACATGGGTGCCGATGTGCGTGCCTGGCGGCCGCGATGTCCGCCACATACTCGCGATTGGCAGTCACAGAGCCAGGGACGTGAATCTCTGTGTGTAAACACAGAGACCCAGGTCCTGTTAGGGAGAGGAGACCGATGGTGTGTCCCTTGTACATAGGGAAAACCATCGGTCACCTCCCCCAGTCAGTCCCCTCCCCCCCACAGTAAGAATCACTCATGAGGGAACACATTTAATCCCTTGATCGCCCCCTAGTGTTAACCCCTTCCCTGCCAGTCACATTTATACAGTAATCAGTGCATTTTTATAGCACTGTTCGCTGTATAAATGTGAATGATCACAAAATAGTGTCAAATAGTGTCAAAAGTGTCCGATGTGTCCGCCGTAATATCGCAGTCCTGACAAAAATCGCAGATCACCGATATTACTAGTGGGAAAAAAAAAATATGTCATAAATCTAGCCCCTATTTTGTAGGCGCTATAACTTTTGCACAAACCAATCAATAAATGTAGAAGAATACATATCGGCCTAAATTGAGAATTTTTTTTTTTTAATATAGCAAAAAGAAAAAAATATTGTGTTTTTTTCAAAATTGTCACTCTTTTTTTGTTTATAGCGCAAAAAATAAAAGCCGCAGAGGTGATCAAATACCACCAAAAGAAAGCTCTATTTGTGGGAAAAAAAATGATAAAAGTGTCATTTGGGTACAGTGTTGTATGACTGCGCAATTGTCATTCAAAGTGCATCAGCACTAAAAGCTGAAAATTGGTCTGGGCAGGAGGGGGGTTTAAGTGCCCAGTAAGGAAGTGGTTAAATCTCCTTTCCGTGACAGGGTCAGACCAGATATTCTTGTTATCAATATACTACAGCAATCAATTTCCACGTGCATGCTCCTGAAGAGTGGATGAATCCACAAAATGCATAGAGCTATTATATGCCGTGTTTTATGCCAACTACATGTTTTATCCATTTAGTGATCGTTGTATCATGTGATTTGTATTATTATTAAAGTGGAGCTCCACCCTAAATATACACTTCTGCTATTTGGAACCCTCCCCCCCTCCGGTGTCACAATTGACACCTTTCAGGGGGGAGGGGGGTGAAGATACCTGTCTAAGACAGGTATTTTCACCCACATCCGGGAGTCCTCTCTCCGGGAATCTGCGGGAGTGACGTCACTTCCCCCAGACTTCCCGTAGTGTTCTGGGAGACACTCGGCTCCCAGAACACAGGAGCACCAATCAGAACGGCACAGCACGACTCGCGCATGCGCCGTAGGGAACCGGGCATGAAGCCGCAGGGCTTCATTTCCTGGTTCCCTCAGCGAGGATGGCGGAGGGAGCAGCAGAGTGACGAGCGATCGCTCGTCCTCTGCTGCGGACGTCGCTGGACTCCAGGACAGGTAAGTGTCTAAATAATAAAAGCCAGCAGCTGCTGTAGCTGTAGCTGCTGGCTTTTAATATTTTTTTTCCGGCGGAGCTCCGCTTTAAATTGTAAATTGCAATTGCTGTATGGTTATCCACTGAATGTAATATATTGGTTCTTTATGTTTACCCATGACTACCCTCATGCCACTCATTATTGATCTCCAATAAATTTAAACTACCTACACCTGCCAGCTTCATTCAAAGTCCCAATCCTTAGTCCTCTTGTTTGTGTTAAATTAAATAGGGATAGAGGCAATTGATCTTACCAGGTCACTGCCTCATTTAAAGTCCCAACGTTCTCTTTTTCTTCCATAGTTAAATATTTAGTCAGGTTGAAAAAAGACACAAGTCCATCTAGTTCAACCATAAAAAGAAATAAAAAATAATATCAAACAATCCCATACACCCAATCCTATACCCACAGCTGATCCAGAGGAAGGCGAAAAACCCCAGCAAAGCATGATCCAATTTGCTACAGCAGGGGAAAAAATTCCTTCCTGACCCCCAAGAAGCAATCGGATTTTCCCTGGATCAACTTTACCTATAAAAGTTAGTACCCAGTTATATTATGAACACTTAGGAAAGAATCCATGGCCTTTCTTAAAGCAATCTACTGAACTGGCCAGAACCACCTCTGGAGGGAGTCTATTCCACATTTTCACAGCTCACTGTGAAGAAACCTTTCCATATTTTTAGATAAAATCTCTTTTCCTCTTGGTGTAAAGAGTGCCCCCTTGTCCTCTGTGTTGACCATGAAGTGAATAACTCAACACCAATAGGGATGAGCTTCGAGTTCGAGTCGAACTCATGTTCGACTCGAACATTGCCTGTTCGCCCGTTCGCCGAACAGCGAACAAATTGGGGTGTTCGCGGCAAATTCGAAAAATCTATGGGAGAAATCTAAAGTGTTAATTATAAAGGCTAATATGCAAGTTATTGTCCTAAAACGTGTTTGGGGACCGGGGTCCTGCCCCAGGGGACATGTATCAATGCAAAAAGAAGTTTTAAAAACGGCCGTTTTTTCGGGAGCAGTGATTTTAATAATGCTTAAAATGGAAAAATAAAAGTGAAATATTCCTTTAAATTTCGTACCTGGGGGGTGTGTATGATATGCATGTGAAGTGGCGCATGTTTCCCGTGCTTAGAACTGTCCCTGCAAAAAATTTCATTTTTGAAAGAAAAAAAGTCTTTAATAGCCGCGAGTCAGTTTTAAATGAATTGTCGGCTCCCGGCAATACATACAAAAGTCATTGATAAAAAAAAAAAAAAAAAGCGTGGGGGTTCCCCAGAATTCAATTACCAGGCCCTTCAGGTCTGGAATGGATATTAAGGGGAACCCCGCCGCAAATTAAAAAAAAAATTGACGTGGGGTTCCCCCAAATATCCATTCCAGGCCCTTCAGATCTGGCATGGATTTTAAGGGGAATTCCACCCCAAATTTAAAAAAAAAAATGGCGTGGAGTCCCCCTAAAAATCCATACCAGACCCCTTATCCGAGCACGCAACCTGGCTGGCCGCAGGGGAAAAGGGGGGGGACGAGAGAGCGGCCCCCCCTCCCTCCTGAACCGTACCAAGCCACATGCCCTCAACATGGGGAGGATGTCCCCATGTTGATGGGGACAAGGGCCTCATCCCTACAACCCTTGCCCGGTGGTTGTGGGGGTCTGCGGGCGGGGGGCTTATCGGAATCTGGAAGACCCCTTTAACAAAGGGGACCCCCAGATCCCGGCCCCCCCCCCCTATGTGAATTGGTAAGGGGTACGTTGTACCCCTACCATTTCACGAAGAAAGCGTAAAAAAATGTTTAAAAAAACACACAAACACCTTGAAAAAGTCCTTTATTAAAAAAAAAAAAAACAACATTCCAGCGGTGAAATCCAGTGTCCCGCGGCGATCCCGATGTCCAGCGCTGTCCTTCATTGGTTGTGCCTGAGCGGACCTGATGGGGAACTCCCTCTCAGTATTTTAAATGTATAGACCCGCCCCTTCTAAAGTTCCCCATCAGGTCCGCTCCCTCGGTATGTCGGACCCGCCTACGTCATTGGCTTGAGCGGGGAACTTCCTTCACTGTGTAATTTAAATTTACATAGTGAAGGAAGTTCCCCGCTCAAGCCAATGACGTAGGCGGGTCTGACATACCGAGGGGGCGGACCTGATGGGGGACTGCTCTCACTTTGGTAATACATGTATAGACCCGCCCCTTCTCATGTTCCGCATCTGGTCCGCTCTCTCGTCCCCCCCTTTTCCCCTGCGGCCGGCCAGGTTGCGTGCTCAGATAAGGGGTCTGGTATGGATTTTTAGGGGGACTCCACGCCATTTTTTTTTTAAATTTGGGGTGGAGTTCCCCTTTTTTTTTTCCGCTCTCTCGTCCCCCCCTTTTCCCCTGCGGCCGGCCAGGTTGCGTGCTCGGATAAGGGGTCTGGTATGGATTTTTAGGGGGACTCCACGCCATTTTTTTTTAAATTTGGGGTGGAGTTCCCCTTAAAATCCATGCCAGATCTGAAGGGCCTGGAATGGATATTTGGGGGAACCCCACGTCAATTTTTTTTTTTAATTTGCGGCAGGGTTCCCCTTAATATCCATTCCAGACCTGAAGGGCCTGGTAATTGAATTCTGGGGAACACCCACGCTTTTTTTTTTTTCTTTTATCAATGACTTTTGTATGTATTGCCGGGAGCCGACAATTCATTAATAGCCGTGAGTCAGTTTTAAATGCATTTTTTTCTTTCAAAAATGACATTTTTTGCAGGGACAGTTCTAAGCACAGGAAACATGCGCCACTTCACATGCATATCATACACACCCCCCAGGTACGAAATTTAAAGGAATATTTCACTTTTATTTTTTCATTTTAAGCATTATTAAAATCACTGCTCCCAAAAAAACTGACGTTTTTAAAACTTCTTTTTGCATTGATACATGTCCCCTGGGGCAGGACCCGGGTCCCCAAACACTTTTTAGGACAATAACTTGCATATTAGCCTTTATAATTAACACTTTAGATTTCGAACGTTCGAGTCCATTGTATTTAATAGGGTTCTAAAGTTTACACAAACATTTTGTCTGTTCGCAGGTTCTGGTGCGAACCGAACAGGGGGGTGTTCGGCTCATCCCTGAACACCAAGGTCACTATATGGACTCCTTATATATTTTTACATGTTGATCATATCCCCCCTTAATCTCCTATTCTCAAGAGAGAATAAATCCAGTTCCTCTAATCTTTCCTCATAGCTGAGCTCCTCCATGCCTCTTATCAGTTTGGTTGCCCTTCTCTGCACTTTCTCCAGTCCCCCGATATCCTTTTTGAGAACTGGTGCCCAAAACTGAACTGCATATTCCAGATGAGGTCTTACTAATGATTTGTACTCGCTCTCTCTGGAGTCCATACCTCTCTTAATACAAGAAAGGACTTTGCTCGCTTTGGAAATCGCATCTTGGCATTACATGTTATTATTGAGCTTATGATCTATCAAAACTCCCAGATCCTTCTCCACTACGGATCCCCCCAGTTGTACTCCCCCTAGTGTTATACTTACCTGCTCTGTGCAAGGGTTTTGCACAGAGCAGCCCCGATCCTCTTCTTCTGGGGTGCCGCAGCGGTGCTCCTGGCTCCTCCTCTTCATCGGGTGCCCCCACAGAGCAACGCTTTCCCTGGGGGGACACAGACAGCAGTGACACCCCCTGCTCCCGTGTCACTGGATGTGATTGACAGCAGTGGGAGCCGAAGGAGGACAGAGACAGCGGCTAGGGCTGCTGGGCTCATGCTCGTCACTGGAATGGATGGGTTCAGGTAAGAAAAAGGGGGGGGGGGGCTCAGGGGGAAGCTCCAGCACAGAAGGTTGAAAAACCTTGAGACTTTACAACCCCTTTAAGGTAATATTAGAGTCTCCCATGAGGAAAAGGGTGCCCTTACAGTGATGAGTAGCAACTTTGAAGAGATAAGAGAAAAACCTAGATTAAAATCTGTGAGGAGTAGGGATGAGCTCAGGGGTTCGAGTCGAACATAGGTTCGACTCGAACATCGGCTGTTCGCGCGTTCGGCGAACAACAAACGATTTGGGCCGTTCGCGCCAAATTCGAGTGACACGAACGGCCCACAATACACTGCGCCATCGCAGTGTAATCCCGGCGCTGTGATTGGCCAAGCATGCACTGTGACCCTGCATGCTTGGCCAATCACAGCGCCGGCAGCGAGGAGAGCAATGATTGGCCACAGGCAGGATGCCTGTGGCCAATTATAGCTAAGCGGGTTTAGTACACGCCCCACACTATAAAAGGCCGCCAGCGCGGCGGCCTTGTGTAGTGTGTTCCGGAGCAGGGAAAGTGAAGGATAGGCAGGGACAGTGTCAAATCTTGTCAAATCTATTCTTTGCTAAACCTTGTGTGTAGGGACAGAGAAGGATAGGCAGGGAGAGTGTCAGTGTCATATTCTTTGCTAAACCTTGTGTGTAGGGAGACGGAAGGATAGGCAGGGAGAGTGTCAGTGTCATATACTTTGATAAACCTTGTGTGCAGGGAGAGAGAAGGATAGGCAGGGGACAGTGTCAGTGTCATATTCTTTGCTAAACCTTGTGTGCAGGGAGAGAGAAGGATAGGCAGGGAGAGTGTCAGTGTCATATGCTTTGATAAACCTTGTGTGCAGGGAGAGAGAAGGATAGGCAGGGGACAGTGTCAGTGTCATTGTTGCTAAGCCTCCTGCACATTATACACCTTAACTTAGCCTGTATTGCTGCTTTTTCCTGGTGTGTTCCACCAAGAGGATTTTGCAGCACTTACAGCGGGCGGAGTGTACCTCCTGACCATATTACACCTTAACTTAGCCTGTATTGCTGCTTTTTCCTGGTGTGTTACACCAACAGGATTTTGCGGCACTTACAGCGGGCGGAGTGCGCCTCCTGACCATATTACACCTTAACTTAGCCTGTATTGCTGCTTTTTCCTGGTGTGTTACACCAACAGGATTTTGCGGCACTTACAGCGGGCGGAGTGTGCCTCCTGACCATATTACACCTTAACTTAGCCTGTATTGCTGCTTTTTCCTGGTGTGTTCCACCAAGAGGATTTTGCAGCACTTACAGCGGGCGGAGTGTACCTCCTGACCATATTACACCTTAACTTAGCCTGTATTGCTGCTTTTTCCTGGTGTGTTACACCAACAGGATTTTGCGGCACTTACAGCGGGCGGAGTGCGCCTCCTGACCATATTACACCTTAACTTAGCCTGTATTGCTGCTTTTTCCTGGTGTGTTACACCAACAGGATTTTGCGGCACTTACAGCAGGCGGAGTGTGCCTCCTGACCATATTACACCTTAACTTAGCCTGTATTGCTGCTTTTTCCTGGTGTGTTACACCAACAGGATTTTGCGGCACTTACAGCGGGCGGAGTGTACCTCCTGACCATATTACACCTTAACTTAGCCTGTATTGCTGCTTTTTCCTGGTGTGCTACACCAACAGGATTTTGCGGCACTTACAGCGGGCGGAGTGTGCCTCCTGACCATATTACACCTTAACTTAGCCTGTATTGCTGCTTTTTCCTGGTGTGTTACACCAACAGGATTTTGCGGCACTTACAGCGGGCGGAGTTTACCTCCTGACCATATTACACCTTAACTTAGCCTGTATTGCTGCTTTTTCCTGGTGTGTTACACCAACAGGATTTTGCGGCACTTACAGCGGGTGGAGTGTGCCTCCTGACCATATTACACCTTAACTTAGCCTGTATTGCTGCTTTTTCCTGGTGTGTTACACCAACAGGATTTTGCGGCACTTACAGCGGGCGGAGTGTACCTCCTGACCATATTACACCTTAACTTAGCCTGTATTGCTGCTTTTTCCTGGTGTGTTACACCAACAGGATTTTGCGGCACTTACAGCGGGTGGAGTGTGCCTCCTGACCATATTACACCTTAACTTAGCCTGTATTGCTGCTTTTTCCTGGTGTGTTATACCAACAGGATTTTGCGGCACTTACAGCGGGCGGAGTGTACCTCCTGACCATATTACACCTTAACTTAGCCTGTATTGCTGCTTTTTCCTGGTGTGTTACACCAACAGGATTTTGCGGCACTTACAGCGGGCGGAGTGTGCCTCCTGACCATATTACACCTTAACTTAGCCTGTATTGCTGCTTTTTCCTGGTGTGTTACACCAACAGGATTTTGCGGCACTTACAGCGGGCGGAGTGTACCTCCTGACCATATTACACCTTAACTTAGCCTGTATTTCTGCTTTTTCCTGGTGTGTTACACCAACAGGATTTTGCGGCACTTACAGCGGGCGGAGTGTGCCTCCTGACCATATTACACCTTAACTTAGCCTGTATTGCTGCTTTTTCCTGGTGTGTTACACCAACAGGATTTTGCGGCACTTACAGCGGGTGGAGTGTGCCTCCTGACCATATTACACCTTAACTTAGCCTGTATTGCTGCTTTTTCCTGGTGTGTTACACCAACAGGATTTTGCGGCACTTACAGCGGGCGGAGTGTGCCTCCTGACCATATTACACCTTAACTTAGCCTGTATTGCTGCTTTTCCCATTTCCCTGCAGGCCATTAGAATGTCTGGAAGGCAAACAAGGAGAGGCAGACAGTCAGGAGCCAATAAAGGAGGGCAAGCAGGCTCTGTGTCTAGAGACAACAGTGCTGGTCGTGGACGCGGTGCATCGCCATCAGCACGTGGCCATGAGACACAATTGTCCTTCTTTTCGGCAGCTGGACGTGTTGAGCCGCATCATGCCGAAGACTTGGTAGAGTGGATGATCAAGCCCTCCTCATCCTCCTCATCCTCTCTCACCCAGGCTCAGGGTACTGGCAAAGCAGCTGCCAAAGCGTCCTCTTCCCTGGTATCAATGTCATCATCAGTCACTCCTTCCCTAGACCAACCATGTCCTCCTGAGGAGTCCCCCGAACTGTTTGAGCACAGTGTTGGGTACATGCTCCAGGAGGATGCCCAGCGTTTCGAAGGGTCTGATGATGATACCCAGCTAGAGGAAGGCAGTAGCGTGAGAGCAGAGAGAGGGGATGCTCAAGAAGGACACCAATCTGGCAGTCATGTTCCAGCAACTGCAGCATACTGCCAGATTGGCTCCAGTGATGAGGAGGGAGGGGATGATGAGGTCACTGACTCCACGTGGGTGCCTAATAGGAGAGAGGAGGAGGAGGAGGAGGAGGATGAGGAGGAGGCACATCTCCAACGAGGCAGGATGCCCTCGGGGGGCCAGCGTAAGGGCAGCACACCGACGGAATCACACCGCAGAGCTCCGCCTGTGCAGGGTGCTGCTTCTGCCCGTTATTCAAAAAGTTCTTTGGTGTGGGCCTTTTTTGAGTCGAGTGCATCAGATCGCACAGCTGCTGTTTGCAACATATGTCTCAAGCGTATATCGCGTGGCCAAAACATCACCCGCTTGGGCACCACATGCTTGACCAGACATATGTTGACCTGCCATGCAGCTCGTTGGCAAGCCTACCTTAAAGACCCACACCAAAGAACAAAGCTGACCTCTTCTTGCACCGCATCAGCTGGGATCTCCAACCCCACTATACCTTCAGTCCTCTCTGAAACCTGCTCTGAGAGGAATGAAGGTGTAGAATTAGGTGTGTCACAGCCAAGTACTTGCGGCCACTCTGCTAGCAGTACACCGACGTCCGATTCTAGCACGCAAATTTCCCTGCCCCAGCTGCTGGACCGTCGAAAGAAGTTCACTCCCAGCCATCCACATGCCCAGCGGTTGAATGCTAGCTTGGCAAAATTGCTAGCGCTTCAACTGCTGCCTTTTCAGTTGGTAGACTCGGCCCCCTTCCGTGAGTTTGTGCAATGTGCGGTTCCTCAGTGGCAGGTTCCCAAACGCCACTTTTTCTCACGGAAGGCGATTCCGGCTCTCTACCGGCATGTGGAAGGCAATGTCTTGGCCTCGCTGGACAGGGCGGTCAGCGGTAAGGTGCATATTACCGCTGACTCATGGTCCAGCAGGCATGGACAGGGACGTTACCTTTCTTTCACGGCCCATTGGGTCACTCTTTTGGCAGCTGGGAAGGATGCAGGACAAGGTGCAGTAGTGTTGGAGGTTGTTCCACCGCCACGCCTCCAAAATGCTACTACTGGTTGTGACACACCTCTGTCCTCCACCCCTCCTCTTCTTCTTCCTCCGTGGCCTCTGTAGGGGTTCAAGGGGCTACGCAAGTACGCAGGCAAAAAGATGCCATGCCGTGCTTGCGCTGGTGTGTTTGGGGGACAGGAGCCACACTGGGGCAGAGGTTCTGTCTGCTCTGCAGGGGCAGGCTGAGAGGTGGTTGACGTCATGCCAGCTTAAGCCAGGAATGGTAGTTTGCGACAATGGCACCAACCTCCTCTCCGCTCTCCGACAGGGACAACTGACCCATGTGCCCTGTGTGGCTCACGTCCTTAACCTGGTGGTGCAGCGGTTCTTGGGCAGGTACCCGGGCTTACAGGATGTCCTGAGGCAGGCCAGGAAAGTCTGTGTGCATTTCCGCAGATCTTATAATGCCAGTGCTCGCCTGGCTAAGCTGCAAAAGGAGTTGAACCTGCCCAAGAACCGCCTTATATGTGACATGCCCACCAGGTGGAACTCAACGTTGGCCATGCTGCAGCGGCTGCACACGCAGCAGAGGGCCATCAATGAGTACCTGTGCGACTACGGCACCAGGACAGGGTCAGGGGAGCTCGGGTTTTTTTCACCACGCTAGTGGGGCATGATCAGGGATGCATGCACTGTCCTGGCACCATTTGAGGAGGCCACGAGCATGGTGAGCAGTGACAGTGCATGCATCAGTGACACTGTACCTCTTGTCCACCTGTTGGAACATACGCTGCGTGGAATAATGGACAGGGCACTTGAGGCAGAACAGAGGCAGGAAGAGGAGGACTTCCTTGCCTCTCAAGGCCCCCTTTACCCAGACAGTGTTCCTTCTGTCCCACCCATCGCACAGGAAGAAGAGGAGGAGGAGGAGGAGGATTGTGTCAGCATGGAGGTGGAGCCTGGCACCCAGCATCATCAGCAGCAGTCTTTTAGGGATGATTTACAGTCCCAAGAAACCAGTGGACTTGTACGTGGCTGGGAGGAGGTGGCTGCGGATCATGTCGTCCTTAGTGACCCAGAGGACTCCGGACCGAATGCCTCAGCTAACCTACGCTGCATGGCCTCCCTGATCCTGCAAAGTCTGCGGAAGGATCCTCGTATTCTTCGGATCAAGGAGAGGGACCATTACTGGCTGGCCACTCTCCTTGTTCCACGGTACAAGGGTAAGGTTGCGGACCTTATCTTACCATCACAGAGGGAGCAGAGGATGAGACAACTCCGGGAGGCCTTGCAGAAAGGTCTGTGCAAGGCGTTCCCAGAGACTGGGAGATTACAAACTCCTGGTCCTGGACAACGAGTTGCTGAGGCTTCGGTCAGTCAAAGAAGGAGCGGTGGGGAAGGTGGCCGTCTGACCGAAGCGTTCAGACAATTCTTTAGTCCGCAGCCCCGAGGTATGATCGGTTCCAGCAACCATCGCCAGCGTCTGATATACATGGTGCAGGAATACCTAGGGGCAAGGTCAGACTTGGACACCTTCCCCACCGAAAATCCTCTGGCTTACTGGGTCTTGAGGATGGATCACTGGCCAGAGCTTGCACAGAATGCAATTGAGCTAATTGCCTGTCCTGCATCCAGCATTCTTTCAGAACGCACATTCAGTGCTGCTGGAGGATTTGTCACGGATCACAGGGTGCGCCTGTCCACCGACTCTGTTGATCGACTAACCTTCATAAAGATGAACCAGTCTTGGATCACCACCAGCTACCGAACACCTGAAGCTGATATAACAGACTAATTTATTTTCAAATGTCACATCCCTTCAAGACTGATGCTGATGCTGAGAGACTGTCCTGTTATGTTGACTGACTATCCTCCTCCTCCTCAATGATCCGATTGACGATGATAGCTTGTGTCATGGATATGCAGTAGTGTTTGTCTGTCAGCTTACCTTCCTTCCCATGTGTTCATCTTAGAGGCCTGAGCCCTTTCACCTGGCTTCCTTTATAATCTCCTCCCAGCCAGACTCCACCCCAGGCCCTATCACAGAACACTATATTAACCTGTGCACTGCAAGCCTGCTTTGCTGATCAACGTGTTTGTTAGGCATTGTGTGTTTGGGTTCCTGCCTGCCGTGTGCTACGTCTGTCTCTCTGTTACGTTATTGGCTTGTCCCCGACTATCCCTGTCTGCTCGTGACCCTTGACCTTCGGCTCGTTCTTCGTTATCCTTGTCTGCTTGTGGCCCCTGACCTTCAGCTTGTTATTCGGTTCTCTCTATCGTGTGCTGCTGCTTCCCCTCTTTTCCCCTTATCCTACGGGGCGTGAGCTAGGAAACTCCAGGGGCCGCGACCTTGTCCCAGCCTGCAGCGTAACATCCTCACCACTAGAGGCCCTGGAGAAGACCAGCTGGGTCTTAGACTCCGCGCCCTGGGGAATCTTGGCTCTCGCTTCCGTTGGGATCCCGGTTGTGCTCCTCTGGTCCCGCTTTCCACAACCACCCAGTTTCCTATCCGCAGAAGCCAGCCATAGGGTTCACTACCTCGCGGTGCACTCCTGTCCCCCTACGGTGTGCATCTGTCACCTGGCCACAGGTGACCCTAACAGTTTGATCAGCCATGAACCCGGCTGACATCCCACTACCCGCGGATGATCCATTGCAGGGCATAGTTTGCAGACTTGAAACCCAGGAATCGAATCAGACTCAGGTGATGCGATTCCTCCAGGATCTGGCTTCTCGCTTAGAGCAGCTTCAGGCCTCCTTGGGAACCCTGAATCCGCAACCTCAAATACAATCAGCGGCTGCACCTATTGCACCAGTCGCAGCCACACACTCGCTACAACTGCCAGCTCCGTCCCGTTTCTCTGGGGACTCCAAGGCTTGCAGGGGGTTCCTTAGCCAATGCACGATTCATTTTGAGCTCCAGCCCCAAAACTTCCTGTCTGATCGGGCTAAGGTAGCCTATATCATTTCCCTCCTCTCTGGTGAAGCTTTAGCCTGGGCAGCCCCTCTGTGGGAACTGAATGATCCAGTGGTTTCTAGCCTGTCTGGCTTCTTGAAACTTTTTCGGAATATCTTCGAAGAACCGGCTCGTGTCTCTTCAGCGGCCAGCGCCCTTTTACGTCTCCGCCAAGAGTCTGCTTCTGTGGGACAGTATGCCCTTCATTTCCGCATACTGTCGGCTGAGTTGAGCTGGAACAATGAGGCCTTAGTCGCAACCTTTTTGCATGGCCTGTCTGATAGAGTGAAGGATGAATTAGCAGGAAGAACCATCCCCACTGATCTGGCCGGCGTTATCACCTTGTGTAACCAGATCGATATTCGCTTTCAGGAGAGGACCTTAGAAAAGCAACGCCAGCACTCCTTGGTTCTTAGTCAGCCTGAGCTCCCCTCTCTTCGACCCGTAGAGCATCTCCTACCAGCTGAGGAACCCATGCAGCTGGGTCGGACCAGGCTATCCCCCGAGGAACGTGCTAGGCGCAGAACTCTTGGTCTGTGTCTTTACTGTGGGGGCAAAGGTCATTTTCGTGACACTTGCTCTCTTTGTCCAGAAAAACGTTCGGGTCCACTTCATCTGGAAAGTGGAGTATTGGACCCAGAAATATCACCTTCCCCTTCTCGTCTTCTGCTTTCTGTGTTCCTTCATGTTGGTGCTTCTTCTCATTCGGTCTCAGCATATCTGGATTCCGGAGCCGCTGGTAATTTCATGGACTGGGAAATCGCATCGTCCATGAGACTTACTCTTTTGCCCCTCACCACGCCATTGGTGGTCTTGGCGATTGATGGTACTGTTCTCCCAGGGGGACCTATCCGCTTCCAGACCCTCCCTGTTAAGATGTCGGTAGGGACACTCCACCAGGAGTGGATATCCTTCCTTATCTTACCCAAGGCCTCAACGCCTATAATTTTGGGTCTCCCATGGTTACAGCTCCATTCTCCTCATGTGGACTGGACTACTGGACAGATCCTGGCTTGGGGTCCCTCCTGTTCCTCGTCCTGCCTACCCAAGGTTGCCCCCCGTGAATCTGAGCCGGTCATTCATTCCAGGTTGCATAACCATTTACATTTCTCTGTCCCTAACCACCCTTGGACGCACAGCCAGGCTAGCTTGTCTAAAAGCCCTGCAGTCGCTACGTCTTGCGATGCGATTCAGGTAGTCGCTACACCTGACTCAGCTATTCACTCTGCCTCTGTACTAGTTATGCCAGTCCAGCCCATGCCCAGTGAGCCGCCTACTTTTTCTTGTTCGGGACATTCTGCTTGTCCTTCAGCTATTCAGCTTGACTCCGGCGACATGTCACCTTCTAACCAACCTGACTTCAGGGTTCCACTGACATCTGCCCAGTCTGATGGTCCTGTGCAAGATGACCAGTTCCCCTTTAAGGGTCTAGGGGACCCTCCTCAGATTCCTGTTGATCCTCTCATGCCCTTGCTTATTCCTAGAGAGCCTTTGGTCCTCAATAGATCTTCTTGTCATCTCCCTACCTCGTTTTCGGTCTCTGAGGATAATCTTAAGTACGAGGTTAGACAAGTTCTGGATTCTCGGCTCTGCAGAGGCATTCTTCAGTACCTTGTGCATTGGAGAGGTTTTGGTCCTGAGGAGGCGTCTTGGATCGCTGCATCTGATGTCGCTGCACCTCATCTGTTGAGAAGGTTTCATCAGAGATTTCCCTTTAAGCCTGGGTCCAGGCGGGGGAGGGCCCATAAGAGGGAGGGTACTGTCATGGATATGCAGTAGTGTTTGTCTGTCAGCTTACCTTCCTTCCCATGTGTTCATCTTAGAGGCCTGAGCCCTTTCACCTGGCTTCCTTTATAATCTCCTCCCAGCCAGACTCCACCCCAGGCCCTATCACAGAACACTATATTAACCTGTGCACTGCAAGCCTGCTTTGCTGATCAACGTGTTTGTTAGGCATTGTGTGTTTGGGT
This sequence comes from Rana muscosa, assembly GCA_029206835.1. Lineage (NCBI taxonomy): Eukaryota > Metazoa > Chordata > Amphibia > Anura > Ranidae > Rana > Rana muscosa. Next base: position 747,454,773 of record CM055116.1, on the reverse strand, counting down.
TCCTGCCTGCCGTGTGCTACGTCTGTCTCTCTGTTACGTTATTGGCTTGTCCCCGACTATCCCTGTCTGCTCGTGACCCTTGACCTTCGGCTCGTTCTTCGTTATCCTTGTCTGCTTGTGGCCCCTGACCTTCAGCTTGTTATTCGGTTCTCTCTATCGTGTGCTGCTGCTTCCCCTCTTTTCCCCTTATCCTACGGGGCGTGAGCTAGGAAACTCCAGGGGCCGCGACCTTGTCCCAGCCTGCAGCGTAACATCCTCACCACTAGAGGCCCTGGAGAAGACCAGCTGGGTCTTAGACTCCGCGCCCTGGGGAATCTTGGCTCTCGCTTCCGTTGGGATCCCGGTTGTGCTCCTCTGGTCCCGCTTTCCACAACCACCCAGTTTCCTATCCGCAGAAGCCAGCCATAGGGTTCACTACCTCGCGGTGCACTCCTGTCCCCCTACAGTGTGCATCTGTCACCTGGCCACAGGTGACCCTGACAGCTTGGAAGAACATTTTTGTTTCTGGGTGCCGCCACCAGTGGCTAAGGCCCAATTTTTCCGCCCCTGTTTAACAGGGGTGTGTTATTACAATTTTTTATGCAATGCTTTGCAGCAGGGCTCATTTCTGCACTCCAACTAGAGTATCTGGGAGTGGTTGCAGTGTCGTGGCACCAGCACCAGTGGCTAAGGCCCAATTTTTCAGCCCCTGTTTAACAGGGGCGTGTAATTACAATTTTTGATGCAATACTTTGCAACAGGGCTCATTGCTGTGCTCCAAGTACAGTATCTGTGAGGGGTTGCAGTGTTGTGGCACCAGTGCCTAAGGCCCAATTTTTATGCCCCTGTTTAACAGGGGCATGTAATTACAATTCTTGATCTAATAATTCACAGCAGGGCCCATTCCTGCGCCCACCAAGACTAACTGTGAGGCCTTACAGTGTTGTGTCAACACCACCACCACCACCACCACCAAAGGCCCAATTTTTCAGCACCTGTTCAACAGGGGCATGCAATTACAATTCTTAATCTAATAATTCACAGCAGGGCCCATTCATGCGCCCACCAAGAGTAACTGTGAGGGCTCACAGTGTTGTGGCAACACCAACATGTAAGGGGCAAATTTCAGCTGAGTATATACGGCAGGCCCCTACTTTCAAACATCCAACTTACAAATGACTCCTCCTTGCAAACGGAAGGATACAACAGGAAGTGAGAGGAAATCTACCCCTAGGAAGGCAAATTCTCTCCTGTAAGAGTTAATATGGGAAAAAAGTGTCTCCTCTCCACTGATGCTTTATCACCAATTCTTGTTTCAATAAAAACCCCAAATTTTCAAAAAACATTTGTCATTAGGACGGAAAGTGAGGTGAACTGTTCTGAACAAGTGCACACTGCACAGACAGCAAAACAAATGTTACAGGGGTGATAACCCTTCCCTATGTTTTCCAAAAAGCTTAAAAATAGATTTTTTGGCTGGAGCTACACTTAAACAATGTACCTGTTCAAAATTACAAACAGATTCTACATAAGAACAAACCTACAGTCCCTGTCTTGTATGCACCGCCTGTATACGGCTGTTCAGAGTATATAGGGCCTTTTTTATTTTGTGTGCGGGGTTCCCCTTTATATCCATACAAGACCCAAAGGGGCTGGTAATGGGCTGGGGTAGGGGGGGGGGTGTGTGATGGGGTAGCTATGCCATTTTTCTTAAAGATTTTCATCCATATTACCGGGACCAGACATTACATTAAAGCCGCAAGCAGTTTTAAATGGCTTTTTTTCCTTTAGAAATGTAAGTTTGTGCAGGGACAGTTCTAAACACGGGAAACACGTGGCACTTCACAGGCATACTTTAGACACCCCCCAGGTACGATATTTAAAGGAATATTTGACTTTTTTTTTTCACTTTATGCATCATTAAAATGACTGCTCCAGAAAAACGGCTGTTTTTAAAACTTCTTTTTGCATTGATACATGTCCCCTGGTGCAGAACCCGGGTTCCCAAACCCTTTTTAGGACAATAACATGCATAATAGTCGTTATAATTAGCACTTTAGATTTCGAACGTTCGCATCCATTGTATTTAATAGGGTTCTAAAGTTCGTGCGAACTTTCGGTCCGTTCGTGGGTTCTGGTGCGAACCGAACCCGGGGGTGTTCGGCTCATCACTAGTGAGGAGCATAGTAGATGACTATTGTTACCTCCTGTTTGAAAAGCTTGCCCTGAAGCACTAGCGTTGCTAGCCAGGTGCGGGGGGGGCGGGCCGCACCCGGGTGACACCCACCAGAGGGTGACACCCGTGGGTAGCGCAGCGGCACCACACTGACATTGCCCGCCCGCCTGCTGCCCTGTGCCTTAGGCTCACGCTGCGGCTGTGTCCCTCAGTGGAGCGGAAGGAAGCCGCCGCCCCCTCTGCCTCCTCTCTGTTTACATCCACAGAGGAGGAGGAGGAGCCCGCGCTCGAGGGACACACCGCTGTGTGTATCTGCCGCTCTGTTCTGAGGTCTGTAAGGTAAGGGGGGCATCTTTACTGATGGGGGGAGGGGGTGTCTGTACTGCTGGGGTTTGCACCAGGGGGGGGCTGTAACTGAGGGGGGTGTCTGTACTGAGGGGGGTGTCTGTACTGAGGGGGGTGTCTGTACTGAGGGGGGTGTCTGGTACTGAGGGAGGTGTCTGGTACTGACGGGGGGTCTGGTGCTGAGGGGGGTCTGGTGCTGAGGGGGGGTCTGGTACTGAGGGGGGGTCTGTAACTGAGGGGGGGGTCTGTAACTGAGGGGGGATCTGTAACTGAGGGGGTGTCTGTAACTGAGGGGGTCTGTAACTGAGGGGGTGTCTGTAACTGAGGGGGTGTCTGTTACTGAGGGGGGTCTGTTACTGAGGGGGGTCTGTTACTGAGGGGGGTGTCTGTACTGAGGGGGGTGTCTGTAACTGAGGGGTGTCTGCACTGAGGTGGGGGTGTCTGTACTGAGGGGGAGGTTCATACTGAGGGAGGCGGGTCTATATTGATGGCGGGGAGTCTGTACTTAGTGGAGCGGGTTTGTACTGAGGGAGGGGATCTATACTGTGGGAGTGGAGTCTGTAGTTGTTGGGGGGTGACACCATTTTTTTTCGCACCGGGTGACACCAACCCTAGTGACGCCACTGCCCTGAAGGAGCAGTGGGGCCAGCATTTTCTAGGCTACAGGAGAATGTCATGACAACAGCACTAACAACCTGCGCTAGGAGCGTCGCTCTACTGCGCACAGCGCGATATCCACGGAGACAAGGAAAAAAATGTACTGGGCTTCAGATGCCAACACATAGGATGGCAACGGCCACAGAATGACCAGCAGAAAATAAGGCAAGTGTTAGATATATTTACAGATCATTTGGCGATCTATTACTATATGTAATGTAATGTTCAGTGTAATTAAATTTAACTGGCCAAAAAAAAAAAAAAAATTATGACCGGAACTCTGCTTTAAGGATGAAGAATGGAGAGGGAAAGGGAAGGGAGAGAAGGAGGAGTAAAAATGGGATGGGGACAGAAGATGCAGGAAAGGAAAGGGAGGAAGGGAAAAGAACAATGCAGAAGAGAGAAAGGGTTGGTCTAGAAAGCAGTTATGTGATAACTAGCTGAGGGGGAATGAGGGAGAATGCCCAGGCTAAGAACTGGTGAGGGGTCTTGTCCCCAATAAACCAACAACTAGAAGCACTCCTCAGGGAGTAACATGACCAATCCATGTAACCTGAGGTGGGCAAGCTAGACTGACAATGGAAATGGCAATTTAAGTTTTAAGCAACCAATCAGACATTCCATGTGTACTTTATTAAGACCCCAAATGGAAAAATGCACCATGGTTCCATCAACAGTAGACCCCCATGCCAAGCGTTGGAAGGCCACGGTCATGGAAGGGCAATGCAGAACACTGAGAACCCCATCCTGTAAAAAAATAGGTTCAGGTAATCTACAGGTGAAGTCCAAACTAGAAACCTACCCCCACCCCACCCACATAATTTGGAAGTCAGAGCGTGCAGTTCCTGATGTGGATGGGGTAAGGGCAGGCTTGTGGGAGGACACCTTCTCCCAGGAAGGACCCAGGCGGTTGGAAGCCGAGTGAGACATGGAGGATTTGGCTGGACTATGGTTGTCATCTGTGGCGGGGAGCAAGTGTAGAGATTCCAGCTTTGGCCTTGGTATGTAAAGATTATTTGAAATGGGAAACCCCACTTATATTTGATCTGAGGCATCAAGAGGACATCAGTATATGGCTTCATCTGTTCACGCTTCTGTACCTGTATAGTAAGTGGAGCCAGGTCTCTAAAGAGTTGATAGCAATGGCCCTGAAAAGAGAGATTTTGTTTATCTTGGGTGACCTATAGGTGGGTCTCCTTTGTGCCATAAAATTTATAGTAATGTCCTGTGGTGGACTTTCTGGTTTCCTTGTACCAATAGCTCTGTGGTTCTTGAAATGAAACAAGCCAGTTGAGATGGTTTGGGTGCTTTACATAGATGTTACCTGTCAGGCCTCATGCACACTGGGTATTTAGCCCCTGTGCATGAGATCCTGGGATTTTGGTGTGGGTGGAAGACACGGTCACATTGTCCAGCCCCCCTGCTGGCAGCCTTGTAAAACTCCATTGGAGACTAAAAGCTGCTTCAGCTGGACAATGCAGCGAGTGGTGCTAGCATTTAGGCCAGAATTCACCCAGGAATTAATGTGCAGATTATCTGCATTCTGGGCACTTAGCCCTGGTTGCATAATGTCCTAAATGTTCCAGTCAGTGCACTGTACAGCCTAATCAAGCCACATCAGCTTTCAAGCTCTCATAAAGTTTTACAGGCTACTAGACATGTGCATTCGTTTTCGTCCGAATGCATTTTCGTCCGAATTTCAGCTATTTTCGTTATCGTTTTAACAAACGAAAACGAAAGCACAGAATCCGAAAACCGAAAGATCCGACATAAACAAATGCTTTATTATCGTTTTCGTTGCTACAACAGTTCGATATAGATAGGAGATTTGACGTGACGCTGACAATAACAATCTGTGTCTATCGAACCTGTGGTCGAATGTGCCTAACCTTAACTCTATTAGTCCAAGATTATTCCACATAGGAGAGAAAAGATTCGACATTATAGAGAGAAAAGATTCGACATAGGAGAGAAAGATTCGACATAGGAGAGAAAAGATTCGACATAGGAGAGAAAAGATTCGACATAGGAGAGAAAAGATTCGACATAGGAGAGAAAAGATTCGACATTATAGAGAGAAAAGATTCGACATAGGAGAGAAAAGATTCGACATAGGAGAGAAAAGATTTGTTATTATAGAGAGAAAAGATTTGACATAGAGAGAAAAGATCACTGCTGGAATTGGGTGGGGGAAGTAAAATAAAAATAAAGTTGATGATGAATGTTATTGGCTGATTGTAACCACAGAGGAGGAGCAGTAAAATAGCTAGAACGACGAAGATTCGACAAAGCATCGAAAGTTAGAAGATTCGACGGTGCAGCAAAACTGTACGACGCTGCAATCGTACATTTCCGGTCAAATGCATCCGCCCATAGGCTATAGAAGAATTCTAATGTTGGTTGACTAGTAATAGTAATGAATAAATATAATTATTACTAGTCATACAACATTAGAATTCTTCTATAGCTTGTGGGTGGAACATTCGACCGGAAATGTATGATTGCAGCGTCGTACAGTTTCACTGCTCCGTCGAATCTTCTTTGAACATTCGACAGACACCATAAGCCTTCAATGACAGATTCGACCTTAATTAATTCAGATTTTCGGACGAATGCAATTTCTAACGAAAAACGAAATAAATAAAAACGAATTTCGGGAGTAACTAAATAAATTTATTTTTCGGACGAAAACGAAATTCCGAAACGAAATATTTCAGTGTGCACATGTCTACAGGCTACCAGCAACTGAGGTGGATGGTGCATCTGTGCCTTGCACCTGCACCAAAACTCTAGGATCTTATGCACAGGGACTAAACACCTAGTATACATGAGCATGTGGGTAGGGATGAGCAATTTGTGAGTTTCAAATCAAAAAGCCCATTCCACCAAGGTAAAAGGTTTCCACAAAAATAAAAATAAAACATCTGTGTGTTATGATTTTGTTTAGAGGTGCACATTTAGTTTTTTTTTGGTGGCAAGTGAATATGGTATTGCAGGGTTATCCTAGAACATGGGTAATAGAAGGTGTATTAAATTAATAGGACTGTAGACTACAGTAGCAGCGCCCACAATAGACAAGGTATGATATAATAAGAAAAAAAAGAATGGAACTGTGTTCAATTTTTTTTTCCTAAATATGCGGAATTTTGGCTGGTAGTGGTAGGCCTATAGCTATGATCGCAGCTCCAGGTAGTGGTAGCTGGTCATAGGTATGAATGGTGCTATTAGTGGTCCAACCGTCCCAGCACTTAGGCCTTCCCCAGATTAACCCTCCCTGTAACCCTCCCTTAAATGAACCTAAGGCCCTTGCCACATTATTGTTTGTGTCAGTGACAGAATCACTAAGATTCCACTCACCTACTCCTGTAGTGTCAAACCAGTGAAATGGCATCTAATTTCTGTCATATGCCAAGGTAACTGTACCACTAGACTGGGATTAACTCATGAATCAGCAATAAACCGTGCATATAAGCATTAACTGCATTGTCAATAATAAAACTATAACTAGTCTAGAATGCACTCTAGGAGAATGGCTAGGATATGGTGCAATGTTCTCTAAGAGGTACCTCTTAGCATAAGCTATAGATGAAGATCTCTGGGTAGCAACTGTAAAGGGACAATCTTTAGTCCTAACTCTAGCGTTGGGGCCCAATTATACTGTTGGTGAAAGTGAGAATATTCCCAATCATGCCTGTAGGCAGCAATAAGGTTACTAGATGGCTGTAGGGTCAGTTCCTAAAGGACACTCTAGCAGCAGATAATAAATCCCCACAGAAGCAGTGATATTGCAGCTTATCATGCGGTCCCACACAGTGTTTAGTCTACTCTCTGTTCTGCACCCAGGTGACTGTCTGTCAGCACCCCCAAACTCAGTGATCTGGATCCCGATCAGGCTGCCAATATGCAGCAGTGATGCAGAAGCTCTATCCTGAGAAAGTGTAGCTCTTTCCCTTCTTCCTGGCAATCTCGCTCTAGAAAATGCACTTCAAATGCCCTTGATTACAGTAGGGTCACTCTCCTCTGGACTACACATATATTTCACTTATGCAAGCTTATTAAAAAAAAATTACAAACAGTATTACTGATATAGGAAGTGTAGTTTTCTATAGTAACCATACATAAATGATCCCTTGATATTTATGATTAAAGCAAATTGAAAAGTAATTGGTTACTTTGGGTTTTTACACTTTGTACATTTCGTGTTCCTTGTGCTTGATAGATTTCTTGTTTCTTGTACTTTGTACATTTCTTGTTCCTTGCACTGCATTATCAAACAGACCCAATAAAATAAACTCTATTTATTACCTGACTCTTCCCATCAAAAAATGCTTCAGCAGCACAAAAGGCTTCATTTTATGTTACAGATATACGCATTACACGCTGAAATGAGTAAAAATCACATTTGTACAGCAGACAAGATGATTTTCTGCCACAAAAGACCTTACATAAATCAAAACTGCTCTAAAGCCCTGTACACACGATCAGATATCCTATGGATTCTAATCCGATGGTTTTGTCCATCGGAAATCCGATGAAGCTGACTTCCATCAGTCTTGCCTACACACCATCAGTCAAAAAACCGACCGTCCCAAACGCGGTGACGTAAAACACTCCGTTGAGCCGAGAAAAAGGAAGTTCAATGCTTCTGAGCATGCGTCGACTTGATTCTGAGCATGCGTGGGTTTTTTATCCGATGGACTTGCCCACAGACGATCGGAATTTGCTATCGGTTTTTTATCCATCGGATAATTTAAAAACATGTTCTATTTTTTTAAACCGATGGAAAAAAGACCGATGGGTCCCATACACGATCGGACGGTTTTCATCAGTTAAACCGATCGTGTGTACGGGGCTTAAGAAGGGGAAGGAGAATATTTACCCTACGTATCAGAGAAAAACTCAGCAGTACCATAAATATTTCTAGTGGATTAAAAACATGCGCTTATAATGTTTTCCAACCCCTTCTACAGCAGTTTGAATAAGTACCATATTCACATTATCTTCTGTTTACTCTTTAAAATTCTGGAAGTGGAATTCCGTGTCTCTACCACATCAGATATATATTTTACAATCTGTCAGCTGTTTGCATGATACAAGTAGCTCTAGAAAAAGAAGACAAAATTAAAATTGGATTTTGAAAACAGCAGGAATACTTTTCATCCCCCTACTTTACCCTTTCTTCTCTGTTTTGTCAATATGTTTTTGTTCTGTTTACTGTATTATTATTATTATTATTATTATACAGGATTTATATAGCGCCAACAGTTTGCGCAGCGCTTTACAACATCAGGGAAGACAGTACAGTCACAATACAATTCAATACAAAGGGATCAGAGGGCCCTGCTCGTTAGAGCTTACAGTCTAGAAGGGAGGGTCAAGTGAAACAAAGGGTAGTAGCTGTGGGGGATGATCAGGTGGACAAAATGAAAATACAGTTGTTAGGTGTGGGTAGGATAGGCTTTTTTAGGGTTTTTAGGGATCCTCTAAAACAGTGGTTCTCAACCTTCTAGTGCCGTGACCCCTTGATAAAATTTCCCAAGTTGTGGAGACCCCTAACAGTAAAATTATTTTCGTAGCGTGGGTTTTCAGCACCCAAGGCAAGACAAGTAATTTGCTCCCCTAACCCATGGACATTTAGCGCTCCCCGAGTCCCTTCCACTCGTACAGTATTAAAACCCCTTATGGTACATTTTAGGATGTGCCACTCTTTCTCTTTGTTCTCCTTTATTTCCATTTGATCTCTCTCTATCCTAATTTCTTGTTTTTTCCCCCCATCCCTCTCTCTAGCCGTCTTTCTTATTCTTTCTCTTATTCTTTCTCTCCCTTTTTCTTTGTTCCTCCCCCTCTTTTCCTCTCCCTTCCATGTATTCTCTATTTTTATTCCTTCTCCTACTCATTGGTGGGGGAGTGGGGGGAATGGGGATCAGTGGCAGTGCTGGTTTGGATTTGGGATGAGTGGCAGTGCCGGGGGGGGGGGGGGGTTCTGATTGGCCAACTTAGGTGCTCTTGATCAAGGCCATCTGCTGATCTGAGAACTGTAGTGGGGACTTTTAATGGCAACTATAATCACAGGTAGTGTTACTCACTGTGTCTCTGGCTTCACTGTGTCTCTGACTTTGTGGTGTCTTGTAGCAGTGACACCTATGTCGAAATCAGGAGATAGGGTCTCCTCCTGCCCCTCCCACTTCACATTCCGCACCAGTCAGCTGACCTCTAGTCTCTGTCCCCCAGCCATGCCGTGAACTGAATGGGTGAGGCTGAGTGGGCGGCTGCGGGCTCCAGGAACAGCCCAGCTGGGTGGCCACAGGCTCCAGGGACAGCCCTGCCGGGCGGCCGCAAAAGGGCTGGGCGAGCAATGTGGGCTTCAGGAACAGCCCAGGATTCGGTGACCCCTGGCAAATAATCATTCGACCCCCGAGGGGGTCCCGACCCCCAGGTTGAGAACCACTGCTCTAAAAGCTAATAGAGAAGGAGATAGATGGACAGATTGGGGTAAGGAGTTCCATAGGCTTGGAGAGGCTCTGGAAAAGTCCTGGAGATGAGCATGGGAGCAGGTGATGAGAGAGCTAAAGAGCAGGAGGTCTTGAGAAGAACGAAGAGAACGATTAGGTTGGTATTTAGAGACTAGGTCAGTGATGTAGCTGGGGGCAGTGTTGTGGATGGCTTTGTAGGTAGTTGTTAGTATTTTGAATTTAATTTGTTGGGTGAGCGGAAGCCAGTGGAGGGATTGACAGATAGGAGTAGCAGAGACAGAGCGGTTGGTAAGGTGGATGAGTCTGGCAGCATCATTCATGATGGACTGAAGGGGGGATAACATTTGCAGAGGTAAGGCAATGAGGAGGGAGTTGCAGTAATCGAGGCGAGAGATGACCAGGGAGTGAATTAGGAGCTTTGTTGTGTCATTGGTTAGAAAGGGGCGTATTTTGGAGATGTTGCAGAGGTTGAGGCGGCAAGATTTGGACAGTGATTGGACGTGAGTCTTAAAGGAGAGTTCAGAGTCCAGAGAGTTCAGAGGTCAGGACTACTCCTAGGACCTTGGCATGCGGGGATGGGCTGATAGTTGTGCCATCAATTTTGACAGAGAGATCGGGGGAGGAGGCACGTGGGGGAGGAAAAATGATCAGTTCTGTTTTGGATAGATTACGTTTGAGGAAGTGGCGTGACATCCAAACTGATATATCTGATAGTAAATTAGAGATACGTGAGGAGAATTAAGGTGTGGGTTGAGGGGCAGAGAAATAGATTTGAGTATCGTCAGCGTAGAGGTGGTATTGGAAGCCGTGGGAGGCTATCAGCTGACCCAGGGAGGAGGTGTAGATTGAAAATAGGAGAGGTCCAAGAACAGAACCTTGGGGGACCCCAACTGAGAAAGGAAGAGGAGAGGAGGAAGTAGAGTTGTAAGTAACGCTAAAGGTGCGGTTGGATAAGTAGGTAGAGAACCAGCGAAGAGTACAGTCGCAGAGACCAAAGGCATGGAGTTTTTTGAGGAGGAGGGGGTGGTCAACCGTATTGAAGGCAGCAGAGAGGTCCAGGAGTAGGAGTACAGAATAGTGTCCCTTAGTTTTGGCCGTTAGTAAATCATTTGTTAGTTTTAGGGGAGCAGTTGCTGTGGAATGTTGAGGACGAAATCCAGACTAAAGGGGATCAAGAAGGTTATTATCAGCAAGGTGCACGCTCAGTTGGTTGTAGACTAGACGTTCAAGGAGTTTGGATAAAAAGGGGAGCAAGGAGATGGGGCGTAGGTTGTCAAGATTTTATGAGTCAAGAGAGGGCTTTTTAAGTATGGGTCTGACTAGTGCATGTTTCAAAGAGTTAGGGAAGATGCCAGAAGAGAGGGAGAGATTGAATATGTGGGTTAGAGAGTGTAGCATAGAGCCAAAGGGATATGGAATATAAACAATAGGTATTTGTACTAGATTGTTTTAAGACTTCTCAGGTTTTACAAAGTTCTCTTATTTTAGAGTCAGAACATTTGACTTTGATTTATTATTTTGAGAAGGATTTTTTACACCCGGTTAAACTTATAGTAGACTACTATATTTCCTATTATATATACTCAAATTAAGGTCATATGTTTTCTCAAATAAAAAAAAAGTTTTTGGGTTGCTTAGAAGGGGGGGTGGGGGAGCTCCTCTTGCCTTCTCAGGCACAGTATGTTCCCTTTAGGGGTGTCTGGGGGAATGGAGGATCTCCTCATCTTCTGGTAACTATATACATATATTTTGAGATATTTAATAGGCCATCATTGCTACTTACTTTTGAAGAAGGGAAGGTTAGAATAAAGGGGTATAGAGGTAGGGGGTTACTCCTATTTTTGATAAATATATTTCAATATTTTCAGTTTTTATGGTATTTTTGCATTGATGTATTCCAACATGGTAATATTGTATTTTGAGATCTACTGATATTTAATTTGTTTGCTTGCATATTATATTGTGATACTACATTGTACTTTTTTCTGTAAAGATTGTACTGACTCTATTCAGATAATAAACTAAAACTTGAATGAAAAAAAAAAAAGAATAGAGCCAAAGGGTGAACTTAACATTTGCGAGGGAACAGGATCCAGAACACAGGTGGTAAGATGGACATTAGCAAGTAATTTAGCAATCTCGTCTATAGTGGTGGGGTTGAAAGAGGGAAGTAATGATTGTACCTGTGGGCATGAGGTGTAAAGCGTGAAGGGTATCTGAACACACAGCGACAGTTCATTTACTCTGGCTCAGTTTTCAGTCTAGAGGATTTATTTTCATATGTGTTATTGCTTGTGAATGTGACCGGCTCTCAATGGAGACGGTTCACACATGTCCGGGGCAGCCACAGTGTGGTTTCCAAAAGGGTCCTGTGCATTTTTAGGCCCGGTTCAGTTGCAAATTCAGGCAAAAAATTTCACCTGAATCACACCTAAACTGGTGAACAGAAACGCACCAGACCCCGGGCTGCAAACTGCGGCTGCACATATGCGAGCCTTACCTAAGCCTACGGAACTAACTAGCCTCAGTGATGAATTAAATCCTCCTACATAAGCTGTACCTATTTATCTGTATAGTCTCTGCTCCACAGCTGGGTGTAATCTGAGACCCGATTGGAGGGAAAGGAGTTTTTTTTTTGGGCAGAAATGCTTTTTCTTAAAACACCTTTCATGCAGGTTTGTCAGAAACATTGACACATCTCAGCATAGTGCCTACAAATATGTCAGAATGTTTATACTGAAATATAAAAATATTATTGTACTTATGGAAATAGGTAAATCTTAATTTTGGAGATTCCCAATTTACTACAATATCAAACAAGAAATTCTAAGTTCTTTATATCCATGCTAGTTTGAAGACAAGTAACACAAATGAATATTGCTTAAAATATTATATATATTTATTAACTAAAGTACAGTGCAAATCAGGTATAAGTCGTGATCAAACAAATGAATGGATATACTTCTACAATCAGAGATAAATGATGGATTATGTCCAGATAATATTTACATACATTTCTATGCAAGCTCTATATGACAAAGTATATTCACAGTTCAATACTTAAATGATACTTGTACATCTAAAACTTGGTAGCTCTTGAAATGTAACCTTCCGTGACTTCACGGCCTTAGATAAACGAACTTGTTTACATTATGTTATCTTTCTTAAGACAAACAGATCTCCTAATTACACTTCTTAAAAATACGGACAATATGTTGTCCTGTGGACAATTCTTGGTAATTTAGCCAAGAATGTCTATTTAAACACGAAGCTATCTCTAATGCATTGCTTGTTTAAACATATCTCAACATCAGGCCATTCACTAAGATTCACAATAATATTGTGATATATATAAATATGTATTTATATATATGTTTCTTCTTTAATTGCCTCCGTAACATGTCATACTGCAGTTAGAAATCTCCAGGAACCAATTAACGCTTACTAAAATAATATAATATAATGGCCCCATTCGGTATCTGCTCAAATCATCTATTGCATGTAGGATAAAAGATTTATACGTTACCAATAATTGAGAGTTCTGTCTGTTTGAGAAGCAAAGTCCCAAGAGGGACTTCTTTCACCATTGCTACATGTTTGTGTTAAGATCGCCCCTCCAGCTTCCATCAGATCTAGACCCCCGAGAGAGATCTTTTCAGAGAGTCAGTGCCTTCAGAGATCATCTCTTCTTTTCGGTCTCCTCCCTGCTATCTCAGCTGCTACTTTTATCTCACTCCAAAAGTGGGTGTGTATCTTATTACTAGGTAACTGTTTTTGGAAGGTTGTCTTAGCAACCAAATATACGCCATCTTAAACAATGTCATTTTTAACCTGTAGGGGCATTGGTGTATAAGGAATCATTCCTAATGTTAGGGTCACTAAGTTCAATTAAAATTTATGATTACCCTTTGATCTAACTTAGTAAAACACACTTAATTGTCTAAGGTTGTCAAAACACATGTCCTGTATCCCAGCTATCTCGGCGTCACTTCAGATTTACAGGTGTGAATGTTTATTATCAACACTGACCCAGGCCATTTGTTAATGTTTTGGGAAATTCCTTGAAGCTAACCACTGGAATGTATGTTTAAGCAGTTTCTAATGCTACCCCACTAATATAGTAGCATGTATACAACTCCCTAATACTAATCTATATATATGCATACATGGGTTTATACATGTATTACTAGTATAGATACTTTGTGAAGATACTTAAAATAAACCTTATTTAAGATATACAGTACACAGCTTATTTGTAAATAAACCCTTTGATCTCGCTATGTAAATACAATAATACACAGTTTGTGCTAGCCCGTATCCATACCCCCCTTGTCTCTAAGTGTCAAACCTTTGAATTACCACCCGGGGAGGCTGGTATATTTTATTAAATGTTCAAAAGCTTTGAGTTTATGGTCTGGGAAAGAGATACAGAAAAACAATGCCTTCTTGTGAGACAGTAAATAAATTTAAAGATAGTGAATGTAGGTTAACCTCTTAAGGAGAAAGTAGAAACCAAAGTGTTGTTCATAGCATCTCGTGAGCTATTTTTAACTTTAGAGACAAAATGGTCTCCCTCTTGTTCATAATATACATGAATATGAACAATATGAAAAATACGTAATATACATAATATAAAGGCCTATATGTAATTCTTTTTAACCCCAAATGTTCTGACAGGTTGAATTGGTGCAATCTCTGAACGCCTAAACACCCTGCAATTGAATTTTGGGGATCTTGAAGAGTCTTTTTAGAATCAAATCTTGGGTTGAATTTTCTGCATCAATCAGTCTTGTACAAACTGGGAGCTGTTTGAAATTAACACCGCTTGTAGATTATTTTCCTTACAGTGGGATAATTGATTTCAAATCACTTGCTAATCTTTTTAAATATCTTGTCAGACTCACATGCATCCACAACTTTCTTTTTGAGGGCTCTAGAGAGCTCTATTGATTTTGGCACAATGACACCACACATCTTTATCAAAGAGAACACCAGACCCTAGATGTTTGAGGCTTCCATCTAAATTCTTTCTAAGAAGGTTCTATACATTGGCATCTAACTTGGGACATCAGATTCTAATTTCATGGTTGTGGTAAATGTAGGGGCGTACTTACTTTTTTTTATACGACAAATATGCATTTTTGGAAATTTGGATCATAAAAATTATTACACCGTGTGAATTTTATGTGTCATTTGGTCAAGTATATCATCTTTATCTGCGGGCACTATTTAAATCAAGATCTAATATTTGCCTGTTTAAAGATCCTCTGTTTTTAACTGAACTTTAACTTTATCCTGTTTTTGAAACATTTTCAACCGGTTTTGTACGATTACAAGCTGGGAATTGTACTGGATGTTTTTTGTATTGTCCTGAAGAAAACCATAAGGTTGACTTTTAGCGGCTGTGTAGTAGCACTCTATAAAAATGTCATGTTTGTTACAGCTAGAAGTTGAAATACATGTGTGCTACATGCCATGTACTGTACATAAACAGACAATGTGAAAAGAATGCATAAAACACGACATGAGAGATTTGATTTCGGGTGCAGGTACATTTTTCCATTAGATTTCAAATGTAACAGCCTTTTTAGTGTGTGTCCATTGCAAATTTCCTAAATTTTAATACCTGGTTTTCAGTGACATATGTTGGTTCTGAAATGTACTTTTCATCCATGAAAAATGTGAATATAAATCATATTTATGTAAACAAGCCCTAAGATTTGTAAAGGGCATCCAAGCAGTGCCAGATTAAACTCTGTGGAGGCCCCTAGGCAGTTAAAACCTTGCCCCCCCCCCACGCACAGGGTTCTGGAGTCTTTTTTGTGTGTGTGCTCTAGTGGGATAACATTGAACTAAGTAGTGTGCATGTTGACCACAAGATGGAGATGACCATTACTACTGTACATGACACATATGTAAGTTGCACAATTTTTTTTTACAAATTACAGTTGAAAAAGATGAGCTTTTAAGAGACAAACTGTAATGTGAACCTGGTGTGAATGGTTTATATACTTTAAGTTGTTATTGGGTACATTACATCAATACAGTATTTTCTCTACAGTGTTTCATGAAAAGTTTTATTTTCTTAGTTGATTATGTCTTCTATCTTTTGTAAACAATTTAAGAAAGCTTCATTGTAATTTTCTTTCACGATCAAATAAATATTATATGTATCCATTGTTGAGGGGCCTTTAAATGGCATAGGGCCCATAGGCCTGTGCCTACTCCTCCTATTTGGAAATCCGGCACTGCATCCATGACCAGCAGTAGATTCTTAAAAGTCATTCCCTGACACTAGTCACCTTGGCCACCTTCAGTAATGTCTGCTCGCTACAACCAGGCGAGCAATTGGTATCACTGACTGGAGACCATGCTTTCAAATATCATATGAAAGCCCTAAACCCATCTAATTTCCTGTATGCTGGCTTGGAAATTTGCTGCTACAATTCTACTAAAAAGGTCAACAAGGCTTATCCTGAAACAAAAATAAGTTGCAGAATATCATGAGATAATGAAAAGAATTTCAGTGGGGGGCAGCTGAGATAATATTTAATATTTGTCAAAAGGTTACAAGAACACTATAGGATAACTAAAGAGACAGCACAGTAGTAGTTGCCAGCCTGCAGGATCACTTTGTCTGAATGAGACATCGCATGCAGGCCTCCTGTAAAAGCAAGTCATGCCTGTGGCTCATTTAGTTCCATGTGGAAATGCAGCTTGAGCTTGTATTTGTAAAATCACCAAAAACTCCTGTAATTGGACATGAGGCGGTTGAACAATTAAACAAAGCATAATATTTCTGTCTGAATTGATGTAATACAAAATTTACGTGGCATGCATCCATATTAAATTATCATCTGCAGTGCCCAGGCACAGAGCAGTGTTGGAAGCTCTGACTCTATTTAACTTCCAGAGTTTTAAGTACGGATTGCCAAATTGCTGATCACTTTGCAATGGTAGCATAAATTTCACAATTAGAAGTAATTTCTGTGTATCAGTCTGTCTACATCACTCGAGTCCAGCTATACAGTATGTGTGGCAGATCCACTTTAAATTAGATGTATTCTAGCTCCTATGCAATTCACTAAACAAATTTGGAGGAAAGATAAAGAAAATTATGGCCTTACATCCTCTAAATTGCCTTTGATATCTACTCATGCACGCCAAATTTTCCTGGCAGTTTACATCCCCAGATGATACATCCCTGGAAACAGTACACTTTATGAAGATTTGAACCACTGGTTTATTACTGTAATACAACTTTGTTGCTCTTCTCTGACATCCGGGAGAGGTACAAACTCACTACTTGAAAACAGAAAACCCTGCGCCAAAAAATAGTGTTAAAATAAAACAAAATAGCTGCTCCCCAAAAAGTGTAGATAATCTACTGAATTAGGAAGAAATAGTGATAGGGGGCACTAGATGTTAGATATATGTCCAACTGTGTTAAAGTGCCAGTGATAACATAGAGAAGGATAAACCAAAAAAGACCACATATGACAAATACATGGAAGTGCAAAGTGCTAAAAACAAATATAACAAATATAATAATTTAAATGTCCTTTGGATAGTCCATATAATCTTCAGTGAAGTATCTTCAATAAACAAATAACATGAAAAAGTTTCTCCACCACTTGGCAATGTATCCAAACCACACACCCAATGTGCTCAAACAGGATGTCCTACTCACTATGACAGCCATGACCTCTTTACTTAACAAGAAGGTCAAATGGTGCTTAATTGAAAATCCTGGGGCTTGCTTAGATATTCTTAGGGATAAATCAGGAGACTTGTATTTTTGCATCCTCCTCTCCACCACGATTTCCTATTGAAAATAAAAGAATGGAAGGGATCCAATAGTGTAATACTGCTTTGTTTAAAAATATTAAAACAGAAGCAAAGTGCCTGCTTACATGTAAAGGTGCCTTATCCCGGCACTAAGTATAGCCCACATGTAGTGCTGAAAGGAGCCGCACACCGCCCGACTAACGTTTAGAGATCAGCGCGCATTCCACTGCCATTTGGAGACAAACTGGAATCCAGGACCCAGAAGTGACATGACTGGAAAGCGCCTCGATGTATGTATCATTTTACAACGACATCAGAAAGCGGGGCCCTGATGACATTGTAAACTGAGACGTACGTGAAGGCGCTTTCAGGGTAACTCTGGAGGAGCTGCAGAGATCCACTGCTCAGGTGGGAGAATCTGTCCACAGGACAACTATTAGTCATGCACTCCACAAATCTGGCCTTTATGGAAGGAAGAAAGTCACTGTTGAAAGAAAGCCATAAGAAGTCTCATTTGCAGTTTGTGAGAAGCCATGTGGGGGACACAGCAAACATGTTGAAGAAGGTGCTCTGGTCAGATGAGACCAAAATTTAACTTTTTGGCCTAAGAGCAAAACGCAATATGTGGTGGAAAACTAACACTGCACATCACCCTAAATGCACCATCCCCACCGTGAAACATGGTGGTGGCAGCATCATGTTGTGGGGATGCTTTTTTTCAGCAGGGACATGGAAGCTGGTCAGCTTTGATGAGAAGATGGATGGAGCCAAATACAGGCAATCTTAGAAGAAAACCTGTTAGAGTCTGCAAAAGACTTGAGACTGGGGCGGAGGTTCACCTTCCAGCAGGACATCAACCCTTAACATACAGCCAGAGCTACAATGGAATGGTTTAGATCAAAGCATATTCATGTGTTAGAATGGCTCAGTCAAAGTCCAGACCTAAATCCAATTGAGAATCTGTGGTAAGACTTGAAAATTGCTGTTTACAGACTCTCTCCATCCAATCTGACAGAGCTTGAGCCATTTTGCAAAGAAGAATGGGCAAAAATGTCGCTCTCTAGATGTGCAAAGCTGGCAGAGACATCCCCAAAAAGACTTTGGCAGCTGTAATTGCATCAGAAGGTGGTTCTACAAAGTATTGACTCAGGGGGGCTGAATACAAATGAACGCCACACTTTTCACACATTTATTTGTAAAAAATATTAAAACTATTTATCATTTTCCTTCCACTTCACAATTATGTGCCACTTTGTGTTGGTCTATCACATAAAATCCCAATAAAATACATTTACATTTTGGGTTGTAACATGACAAAATGTGGAAAATTTCAAGGGGTATGAATACTTTTACAAGGCACTGTATATAGGCTATATAGTCTGTTGCACCTTTTGTCTTCAAAGTCATTTGAGAACTCTATGTCAGCATTTCTTACTTCTCTCTTAGACTCTATAGCGAACGCTCTAATTTTGGGTTGAATTTTCAGAAATCAGAAGTTATAAATGTCACTGTTTCCTTACTTGTTCTATTGAGGATATTTTTTTTGCCAACTTTCCACCACTTTTAACCATAATTAAACACGACCTCTAGAGATGGTCATCTCGCTTATTCTTATGGGTTGGGAGCAATAGTATCCTTTACATGCAAATATCAGCAATTTTGTTTGGCTAGAAAATGACTTAGAACTAGTGATGAGCCGAACACCCCCGGGTTCGGTTTGCACCAGAACCCGCGAACGGACCGAAAGTTCGCACGAACTTTAGAACCCTAATAAATACAATGGATGCGAACGTTTGAAATCTAAAGTGCTAATTATAACGACTATTATGCATGTTATTGTCCTAAAAAGGGTTTGGGAACCCGGGTTCTGCACCAGGGGACATGTATCAATGCAAAAAGAAGTTTTAAAAACGGCCGTTTTTCGGGAGCAGTCATTTTATGATGCATAAAGTGAAAAAAAAAAGTCAAATATTCCTTTAAATATCGTACCTGGGGGGTGTCTAAAGTATGCCTGTGAAGTTCCACATGTTTCCCGTGTTTAGAACTGTCCCTGCACAAAATTACATTTCTAAAAGAAAAAAAAGCCATTTAAAACTGCTTGCGGCTTTAATGTAATGTCTGGTCCCGGTAATATGGATGAAAATCTTTAAGAAAAATGGCATAGCTACCCCATCACAGCCCCCCCCCCCTACCCCAGCCCATTACCAGCCCCTTTGGGTCTTGTATGGATATTAAGGGGAACCCCGCACACAAAATAAAAAAGGCCCTATATACTCTGAACAGCCGTATACAGGCGGTGCATACAAGACAAGACTGTAGGTTTGTTCTTATGTAGAATCTGTTTGTAATTTTGAACAGGTACATTTTTTAAGTGTAGCTCCAGCCCAAAAATCTATTTTTAAGCTTTTTGGAAAACATAGGAAAGGGTTATCACCCCTGTAACATTTGTTTTGCTGTCTGTGCAGTCCAGAACAGTTCACCTCACTTTCCGTCCTAATGACAAATGTTTTTTGAAAATTTGGGGTTTTTATTGAAACAAGAATTGGTGATAAAGCATCAGTGGAGAGGAGACATTTTTTTCCCATATTAACTCTTACAGGAGAGAATTTGCCTTCCTAGGGGTAGATTTCCTCTCACTTCCTGTTGTATCCTTCCGTTTGCAAGGAGGAGTCGTTTGTAAGTTGGATGTTTGAAAGTAGGGGCCTGCCGTATATACTCAGCTGAAATTTGCCCCTTACATGTTGGTGTTGCCACAACACTGTGAGCCCTCACAGTTACTCTTGGTGGGCGCATGAATGGGCCCTGCTGTGAATTATTAGATCAAAAATTGTAATTGCATGCCCCTGTTGAACAGGGGCTGAAAAATTGGGCCTTTGGTGGTGCTGGTGATGGTGTTGACACAACACTGTAAGGCCTCACAGTTACTCTTGGTGGGTGCAGGAATGGGCCCTGCTGTGAATTATTAGATCAAGAATTGTAATTACATGCCCCTGTTAAACAGGGGCAGAAAAATTGGGCCATAGGCACTGGTGCCACAACACTGCAACCCCTCACAGATACTGTACTTGGAGCACAGCAATGAGCCCTGTTGCAAAGTATTGCATCAAAAATTGTAATTACACGCCCCTGTTAAACAGGGGCTGAAAAATTGGGCCTTAGCCACTGGTGCTGGTGCCACGACACTGCAACCTCTCCCAGATACTCTAGTTGGAGTGCAGGAATGAGCCCTGCTGCAAAGCATTGCATAAAAAATTGTAATAACACGCCCCTGTTAAACAGGGGCTGAAAAATTGGGCCTTAGCCACTGGTGCTGGTGCCACGACACTGCAACCTCTCCCAGATACTCTAGTTGGAGTGCAGGAATGAGCCCTGCTGCAAAGCATTGCATAAAAAATTGTAATTACATGCCCCTGTTAAACAGGAGCTGAAAAATTGGGCCTTAGCCACTGGTGGCGGCACCCAGAAACAAAAATGTTCTTCCAAGCTATCATCATCAAACGGATCATTGAGGAGGAGGAGGATAGTCAGTCAACATAACAGGACAGTCTCTCAGCATCAGCATCAGTTTTGAAGGGATGTGACTAGGGATGAGCTCGGTGTTCGAGTCGAACATAGGTTTGACTCGAACATCGGCTGTTCGCAGCGTTCGGCGAACAACGAACGATTTGGGCCGTTCGCGCCAAATTCGAGTGACGCGAACGGCCCACAATACACTGCGCCATCGCAGTGTAATCCCGGTGCTGTGATTGGCCAAGCATGCACTGTGACCCTGCATGCTTGGCCAATCACAGCGCCGGCAGCGAGGAGAGCAATGATTGGCCACAGGCAGGATGCCTGTGGCCAATTATTGCTGAGGGGGTTTAGTACATGCCCCACACTATAAAAGGCCGCCAGCGCGGCGGCCTCGTGTAGTGTGTTCCGGCGCAGGGAAAGAGTTACATAGGCAGGGACAGTGTCAGTGCTATTTGTACCTCAAACTTGTGTAGGGACAGAGAAGGATGGGTAGGGAGAGTGTCAGTGTCATATTCTTTGCTAAACCTTGTGTGTAGGGACAGACAAGGATCGGCAGGGAGAGTGTCAGGCCTCGTACACACGGCCGAGATTCTCGTTGAAAAAAAACATGTCGTTTTTTTCGACGAGATTCTTGGATAAGAAACTTGTCCCGGCCGAGTGTACACACGCTCGTTTCAAAGAACCCGCGGTTCTTTGAAAGGAGTGTACGCGGTGACGTCATCGACTACGTCGAGCATGCGCTCGTCACATTCGATGCCGTCACCGCCATCTTGGTATACCCTACGTATAACTAGGAAGCTACCGCGCATGCGTCAAATTCATTTCGAACATGCGCGGGCTTCCGGGCGGACAGGTAAGTGTACACACACTCACTTTTCTCGTCGAGAAACATGCCGAGGAGAATCTCGACGAGAAAATAGAGAGCAGGTTCTCTATTTTCTCGTCGAGGTTTCTTGTCGGTTTTCTCGACGAGAAACCCGATAGCAGCGTACACACGACCGATTTACTCGGCAAGACCTCTCAGCCAGCAAGTTTCTTGCTGGTTCTTGCCGAGAAAATCGGTCGTGTGTATGAGGCCTCAGTGTCATATTCTTTGCTAAACCTTGTGTGCTGAACCATATTGCTAAACCTTGTGTGTAGGGACAGACAAGGATAGGTAGGCAGAGTGTCAGTGTCATATTCTTTGCTAAACCTTGTTTGTAGGGACAGAGAAGGATAGGCAGGGAGAGTGTCAGTGTCATATTCTTTGCTAAACCTTGTGTGCTGAATCATATTGCTAAACCTTGTGTGTAGGGACAGACAAGGATCGGCAGGGAGAGTGTCAGTGTCATATTCTTTGCTAAACCTTGTGTGCTGAACCATATTGCTAAACTTGTGTGTAGGGACAGACAAGGATAGGTAGGCAGAGTGTCAGTGTCATATTCTTTGCTAAACCTTGTTTGTAGGGACAGAGAAGGATAGGCAGGGAGAGTGTCAGTGTCATATTCTTTGCTAAACCCTGTGTGCTGAACCATATTGCTAAACCTTGTGTGTAGGGACAGACAAGGATCGGCAGGGAGAGTGTCAGTGTCATATTCTTTGCTAAACCTTGTGTGCTGAACCATATTGCTAAACCTTGTGTGTAGGGACAGACAAGGATCGGCAGGGAGAGTGTCAGTGTCATATTCTTTGCTAAACCTTGTGTGCTGAACCATATTGCTAAACCTTGTGTGTAGGGACAGACAAGGATAGGTAGGCAGAGTGTCAGTGTCATATTCTTTGCTAAACCTTGTTTGTAGGGACAGACAAGGATAGGCAGGGAGAGTGTCAGTGTCATATTCTTTGCTAAACCTAGTGTGCTGAACCATATTGCTAAACCTTGTGTGTAGGGACAGACAAGGATAGGCAGTCGACAGTGTCAGTGTCCTATTCTTTGCTAAACCTTGTGTGCAGGGAGAGAGAAGGATAGGCAGGGGACAGTGTCAGTGTCATTGTTGCTAAGCCTCCTGCACAGTATACACCTGAAGCTACCCCTTATTGCTGGTTTTCCCATCTCCCTGCAGGCCATTAGAATGTCTGGAAGGCAAACAAGGAGAGGCAGACAGTCAGGAGCCAATAAAAGAGGGCAAGCAGGCTCTGTGTCTGGGGGCAACAGTGCTGGTCGTGGACGCGGTGCATTGTCATCAGCACATGGCCATTAGACACGCTTGTCCTTCTTTTCGGCAGCTGGACATGTTGAGCCACATCATGCCGAAGACTAGGTAGAGTGGATGACCAAGCCCTCCTCATCCTCCTCATCCTCTCTCACCCAGGCTCAGGGTACTGGCAAAGCAGCTGCCAAAGCGTCCTCTTCCCTGGTATCAATGTCATCATCAGTCACTCCTTCCCTAGACACACCATGTCCTCCTCCTGAGGAGTCCCCCGAACTGTTTGAGCACAGTGTTGGGTACATGCTCCAGGAGGATGCCCAGCGTTTTGAAGGGTCTGATGATGATACCCAGCTAGAGGAAGGCAGTAGCGTGAGAGCAGAGAGAGGGGATGCTCAAGAAGGACACCAATCTGGCAGTAATGTTCCAGCAGCTGCAGCATACTGCCAGATTGGCTCCAGTGATGAGGAGGGAGAGGATGATGAGGTCACTGACTCCACGTGGGTGCCTAATAGGAGAGAGGAGGAGGAGGAGGATGAGGAGGAGGCACATCTCCAACGAGGCAGGATGCCCTTGGGTGGCCAGCGTAAGGGCAGCACACCGACGGAATCACACCGCAGAGCTCCGCCTGTGCAGGGCGCTGCCTATGCCCGTTATTCAAAAGGTTCTTTGGTGTGGGCCTTTTTTGAGGCGAGTGCATCAGATCGCACAGCTGCTGTTTGCAACATATGTCTCAAGCGTATATCGCGTGGCCAAAACATCAGCCGCTTGGGCACCCCATGCTTGACCAGACATATGTTGACCTGCCATGCAGCTCATTGGCAAGCCTACCTTAAAGACCCACACCAAAGAACAAAGCGTACCTCTCCTTGCACCGCATCAGCTGGGATCTCCAACCCCACTATACCTTCAGTCCTCTCTGAAACCTGCACTGAGAGGAA
Source organism: Rana muscosa (assembly GCA_029206835.1). NCBI lineage: Eukaryota > Metazoa > Chordata > Amphibia > Anura > Ranidae > Rana > Rana muscosa. The sequence continues at coordinate 747,430,775 of CM055116.1, read as the reverse complement.
TGAAGGTGTAGAATTAGGTGTGTCACAGCCAAGTACTTGCGGCCGCTCTGCTAGCAGTACACCGACGTCCGATTCTAGCACGCAAATTTCCCTGCCCCAGCTGCTGGACCGTCGAAAGAAGTTCACTCCCAGCCATCCACATGCCCAGCGGTTGAATGCTAGCTTGGCAAAATTGCTAGCGCTTCAACTGCTGCCTTTTCAGTTGGTAGACTCGGCCCCCTTCCGTGAGTTTGTGCAATGTGCGGTTCCTCAGTGGCAGGTTCCCAAACGCCACTTTTTCTCACGGAAGGCGATTCCGGCTCTCTACCGGCATGTGGAAGGCAATGTCTTGGCCTCGCTGGACAGGGCGGTCAGCGGTAAGGTGCATATTACCGCTGACTCATGGTCCAGCAGGCATGGACAGGGACGTTACCTTTCTTTCACGGCCCATTGGGTCACTCTTTTGGCAGCTGGGAAGGATGCAGGACAAGGTGCAGTAGTGTTGGAGGTTGTTCCACCGCCACGCCTCCAAAATGCTACTACTGGTTGTGACACACCTCTGTCCTCCACCCCCTCCTCTTCTTCTTCCTCCGTGGCCTCTTCCTGTGCTTTGTCCTCGGAACCAGCGGTGCTCCGTAGGCGTTTAAGGGGCTACGCAAGTACGCAGGCAAAAAGATGCCATGCCGTGCTTGCGCTGGTGTGTTTGGGGGACAGGAGCCACACTGGGGCAGAGGTTCTGTCTGCTCTGCAGGGGCAGGCCGAGAGGTGGTTGACGCCACGCCAGCTTAAGCCAGGAATGGTAGTTTGCGACAATGGCACCAACCTCCTCTCCGCTCTCCGACAGGGACAACTGACCCATGTGCCCTGTGTGGCTCACGTCCTTAACCTGGTGGTGCAGCGGTTCTTGGGCAGGTAACCGGGCTTACAGGATGTCCTGAGGCAGGCCAGGAAAGTCTGTGTGCATTTCCGCAGATCTTATAATGCCAGTGCTCGCCTGGCTGAGCTGCAAAAGGAGTTGAACCTGCCCAAGAACCGCCTTATATGTGACATGCCCAGCAGGTGGAACTCAACGTTGGCCATGCTGCAGCGGCTGCACACGCAGCAGAGGGCCATCATTGAGTACCTGTGCGACTACGGCACCAGGACAGGGTCAGGGGAGCTCAGGTTTTTTTCACCACGCCAGTGGGGCATGATCAGGGATGCATGCACTGTCCTGGCACCATTTGAGGAGGCCACGAGGATGGTGAGCAGTGACAGTGCATGCATCAGTGACACTGTACCTCTTGTCCACCTGTTGGAACATACGCTGCGTGGAATAATGGACAGGGCACTTGAGGCAGAACAGAGGCAGGAAGAGGAGGACTTCCTTGCCTCTCAAGGCCCCCTTTACCCAGACAGTGTTCCTTCTGTCCCACCCATCGCACAGGAAGAAGAGGAGGAGGAGGAGGAGGATTGTGTCAGCATGGAGGTGGAGCCTGGCACTCAGCATCATCAGCAGCAGTCTTTTAGGGATGATTTACAGTCCCAAGAAACCAGTGGACTTGTACGTGGCTGGGAGGAGGTGGCTGCGGATCATGTCGTCCTTAGTGACCCAGAGGACTCCGGACTGAATGGCTTAGCTAACCTACGCTGCATGGCCTCCCTGATCCTGCAAAGTCTGCGGAAGGATCCTCGTATTCTTCAGATCAAGGAGAGGGACCATTACTGGCTTGCCACAATCCTTGATCCACGGTACAAGGGTAAGGTTGCAGACCTTATCTTACCGTCGCAGAGGGAGCAGAGGATGAGACAACTCCGGGAGGCCTTGCAGAAAGGTCTGTGCAACGCGTTCCCAGAGACTGGGAGGTTACAAACTCCTGGTCTTGGACAACGAGTTGCTGAGGCTTCGGTCAGTCAAAGAAGGAGCGGTGGGGAAGGTGGCCGTCTGACCGAAGCGTTCAGACAATTCTTTAGTCCGCAGCCCCAAGGTATGATCGGTTCCAGCAACCATCGCCAGCGTCTGATATACATGGTGCAGGAAAACCTAGGGGCAAGGTCAGACTTGGACACCTTCCCCACCGAAAATCCTCTGGCTTACTGGGTCTTGAGGATGGATCACTGGCCAGAGCTTGCACAGTATGCAATTGAGCTACTGGCCTGTCCTGTATCCAGCGTTCTTTCAGAACGCACATTCAGTGCTGCTGGAGGATTTGTCACGGATCACAGAGTGTGCCTGTCCACCGACTCTGTTGATCGACTGACCTTCATAAAGATGAACCAGTCTTGGATCACCACCAGCTACCAAACACCTGAAGCTGATATAACAGACAAATTTATTTTCAAATGTCACATCCCTTCAAGACTGATGCTGATGCTGAGAGTTTGTCCTGTTATGTTGACTGACTATCCTCCTCCTCCTCAATGATCCGATTGATGATGATAGCTTGGAAGAACATTTTTGTTTCTGGGTGCCGCCACCAGTGGCTAAGGCCCAATTTTTCAGCCCCTGTTTAACAGGGGTGTGTTATTACAATTTTTTATGCAATGCTTTGCAGCAGGGCTCATTCCTGCACTCCAACTAGAGTATCTGGGAGTGGTTGCAGTGTCGTGGCACCAGCACCAGTGGCTAAGGCCCAATTTTTCAGCCCCTGTTTAACAGGGGCCTGTAATTACAATTTTTGATGCAATACTTTGCAACAGGGCTCATTGCTGTGCTCCAAGTACAGTATCTGTGAGGGGTTGCAGTGTTGTGGCACCAGTGCCTAAGGCTCAATTTTTCTGCCCCTGTTTAACAGGGGCATGTAATTACAATTCTTGATCTAATAATTCACAGCAGGGCCCATTCCTGCGCCCACCAAGACTAACGGTGAGGCCTTACAGTGTTGTGTCAACATCACCACCACCACCAGCACCAAAAGCCCAATTTTTCAGCCCCTGTTCAACAGGGGCATGCAATTACAATTCTTGATCTAATAATTCACAGCAGGGCCCATTCATGCGCCCACCAAGAGTAACTGTGAGGGCTCACAGTGTTGTGGCAACACCAACATGTAAGGGGCAAATTTCAGCTGAGTATATACGGCAGGCCCCTACTTTCAAACATCCAACTTACAAACGACTCCTCCTTGCAAACGGAAGGATACAACAGGAAGTGAGAGGAAATCTACCCCTAGGAAGGCAAATTCTCTCCTGTAAGAGTTAATATGGGAAAAAAGTGTCTCCTCTACACTGATTCTTTATCACCAATTCTTGTTTCAATAAAAACCCCATATTTTTAAAAAACATTTGTCATTAGGACGGAAAGTGAGGTGAACTGTTCTGAACAGGTGCACACTGCACAGACAGCAAAACAAATGTTACAGGGGTGATAACCCTTCCCTATGTTTTCCAAAAAGCTTAAAAATATATTTTTTGGCTGGAGCTACACTTAAACAATGTACCTGTTCAAAATTACAAACAGATTCTACATAAGAACAAACCTACAGTCCCTGTCTTGTATGCACCGCCTGTATACGGCTGTTCAGAGTATATAGGGCCTTTTTTATTTTGTGTGCGGGGTTCCCCTTAATATCCATACAAGACCCAAAGGGGCTGGTAATGGGCTGGGGTAAGGGGGGGGGGGGTGTGTGATGGGGTAGCTATGTCATTTTTCTTAAAGATTTTCATCCATATTACCGGGACCAGACATTACATTAAAGCCGCAAGCAGTTTTAAATGGCTTTTTTTCCTTTAGAAATGTAATTTTGTGCAGGGACAGTTCTAAACACGGGAAACACGTGGCACTTCACAGGCATACTTTAGACACCCCCCAGGTACGATATTTAAAGTAATATTTGACTTTTTTTTTTCACTTTATGCATCATTAAAATGACTGCTCCAGAAAAACGGCCGTTTTTAAAACTTCTTTTTGCATTGATACATGTCCCCTGGTGCAGAACCCGGGTTCCCAAACCCTTTTTAGGACAATAACATGCATAATAGTCGTTATAATTAGCACTTTAGATTTCGAACATTCGCATCCATTGTATTTAATAGGGTTCTAAAGTTCTTGCGAACTTTCGGTCCGTTTGCGGGTTCTGGTGCGAACCGAACCCGGGGGTGTTCGGCTCATCACTAGATGTGACATTTGAAAATAAATTAGTCTGTTATATCAGCTTCAGGTGTTTGGTAGCTGGTGGTGATCCAAGACTGGTTCATCTTTATGAAGGTCAGTCGATCAACCGAGTCGGTGGACAGGCGCACCCTATGATCCGTGACAAATCATCCAGCAGCACTGAATGTGCGTTCTGAAAGAACGCTGGATGCAGGACAGGCCAGTAGCTCAATTGCATACTGTGCAAGCTCTGGCCAGTGATCCATCCTCAAGACCCAGTAAGCCAGAGGATTTTCGGTGGGGAAGGTGTCCAAGTCTGACCTTGCCCCTAGGTATTCCTGCACCATGTATATCAGACGCTGGCGATGGTTGCTGGAACCGATCATACCTTGGGGCTGCGGACTAAAGAATTGTCTGAACGCATCGGTCAGACGGCCACCTTCCCCACCGCTCCTTCTTTGACTGACCGAAGCCTCAGCAACTCGTTGTCCAGGACCAGGAGTTTGTAACCTCCCAGTCTCTGGGAACGCGTTGCACAGACCTTTCTGCAAGGCCTCCCGGAGTTGTCTCATCCTCTGCTCCCTCTGCGACGGTAAGATAAGGTCCGCAACCTTACCCTTGTACCGTGGATCAAGGAGAGTGGCCAGCCAGTAATGGTCCCTCTCCTTGATCCGAAGAATACGAGGATCCTTCCGCAGACTTTGCAGGATCAGGGAGGCCATGCAGCGTAGGTTAGCTGAGGCATTCGGTCCGGAGTCCTCTGGGTCACTAAGGACAACATGATCCGCAGCCACCTCCTCCCAGCCACAAACAGGTCCACTGGTTTCTTGGGACTGTAAATCATCCCTAAAAGACTGCTGCTGATGATGCTTTGTGCCAGGCTCCACCTCCATGCTGACACAATCCTCCTCCTCCGCCTTCTCCTCCTGTGCGATGGGTGGGACAGAAGGAACACTGTCTGGGTAAAGGGGGCCTTGAGAGGCAAGGAAGTCCTCCTCTTCCTCCCTCTAATCTGCCTCAAGTGCCCTGTCCATTATTCCACGCAGCGTATGTTCCAACAGGTGGACAAGAGGTACAGTGTCACTGATGCATGCACTGTCACTGCTCACCATCCTCGTGGCCTCCTCAAATGGTGCCAGGACAGTGCATGCATCCCTGATCATGCCCCACTGGCGTGGTGAAAAAAACCCGAGCTCCCCTGACCCTGTCCTGGTGCCGTAGTCGCACAGGTACTCATTGATGGCCCTCTGCTGCATGTGCAGCCGCTGCAGCATGGCCAACGTTGCGTTCCACCTGGTGGGCATGTCACATATAAGGCGGTTCTTGGGCAGGTTCAACTCCTTTTGCAGCTCAGCCAGGCGAGCACTGGCATTATAAGATCTGCGGAAATGCACACAGACTTTCCTGGCCTGCCTCAGGACATCCTGTAAGCCCGGGTACCTGCCCAAGAAGCGCTGAACCACCAGGTTAAGGACGTGAGCCACACAGGGCACATGGGTCAGTTGTCCCTGTCGGAGGGCGGAGAGGAGGTTGGTGCCATTGTCGCAAACCACCATTCCTGGCTTAAGCTGGCGTGGCGTCAACCACCTCTCGGCCTGCCCCTGCAGAGCAGACAGAACCTCTGCCCCAGTGTGGCTCCTGTCCCCCAAACACACCAGCGCAAGCACGGCATGGCATCTTTTTGCCTGCGTACTTGCGTAGCCCCTTGAACGCCTACGGAGCACCGCTGGTTCCGAGGACAAAGCACAGGAAGAGGCCATGGAGGAAGAAAAAGAGGAGGGGGTGGAGGAGAGAGGTGTGTCACAACCAGTAGTAGCATTTTGGAGGCGTGGCGGCGGAACAACCTCCAACACTACTGCACCTTGTCTTGCATCCTTCCCAGCTGCCAAAAGAGTGACCCAATGGGCCGTGAAAGAAAGGTAACGTCCCTGTCCATGCCTGCTGGACCATGAGTCAGCGGTAATATGCACCTTACCGCTGACCGCCCTGTCCAGCGAGGCCAAGACATTGCCTTCCACATGCCGGTAGAGAGCCGGAACCGCCTTCCATGAGAAAAAGTGGCGTTTGGGAACCTGCCACTGAGGAACCGCACATTGCACAAATTCACAGAAGGGGGCCGAGTCTACCAACTGAAAAGGCAGCAGTTGAAGCGCTAGCAATTTAGCCAAGCTAGCATTCAACCGCTGGGCATGTGGATGGCTGGGAGTGAACTTCTTTCGACGGTCCAGCAGCTGGGGCAGGGAAATTTGCGTGCTAGAATCGGACGTCGGTGTACTGCTAGCAGAGTGCCCGCAAGTACTTGGCTGTGACACACCTAATTCTACACCTTCATTCCTCTCAGTGCAGGTTTCAGAGAGGACTGAAGGTATAGTGGGGTTGGAGATCCCAGCTGATGTGGTGCAAGGAGAGGTCCGCTTTGTTCTTTGGTGTGGGTCTTTAAGGTAGGCTTGCCAATGAGCTGCATGGCAGGTCAACATATGTCTGGTCAAGCATGTGGTGCCCAAGCGGGTGATGTTTTGGCCACGCGATATACGCTTGAGACATATGTTGCAAACAGCAGCTTGCGATCTGATGCACTCGACTCAAAAAAGGCCCACACCAAAGAACTTTTTGAATAACGGGCAGAGGCAGCGCCCTGCACAGGCGGAGCTCTGCGGTGTGATTCCGTTGGTGTGCTGCCCTTACGCTGGCCCCCCGAGGGCATCCTGCCTCGTTGGAGATGTGCCTCCTCCTCATCCTCCTCCTCCTCCTCCTCCTCTCTCCTATTAGGCACCCACGTGGAGTCAGTGACCTCATCATCCCCTCCCTCCTCATCACTGGAGCCAATCTGCCAGTATGCTGCAGCTGCTGGAACATGACTGCCAGATTGGTGTCCTTCTTGAGCATCCCCTCTCTCTGCTCTCACGCTACTGCCTTTCTCTAGCTGGGTATCATCATCAGACCCTTCGAAACACTGGGCATCCTCCTGGAGCATGTACCCAACACTGTGCTCAAACAGTTCGGGGGACTCCTCAGGAGGACATGGTTGGTCTAGGGAAGGAGTGACTGATGATGACATTGATACCAGGGAAGAGGACACTTTGGCAGCTGCTTTGCCAGTACCCTGAGCCTGGGTGAGAGAGGATGAGGAGGATGAGGAGGACTTGGTCATCAACTCTACCAAGTCTTCGGCATGATGCGGCTCAACACGTCCAGCTGCCGAAAAGAAGGACAAGCGTGTCCCATGGCCACGTGCTGATGGCGATGCACCGCGTCCACGACCAGCACTGTTGTCTCTAGACACAGAGCCTGCTTGCCCTCTTTTATTGGCTCCTGACTGTCTGCCTCTCCTTGTTTGCCTTCCAGACATTCTAATGGCCTGCAGGGAGATGGGAAAACCAGCAATAAGGCCTAGCTTCAGGAGTATATTTTGCAGGAATCACACTACGCCTGCTGTAAGTGCTGCAAATGCCTGTTGGTGTAACACACCAGGAAAACACAGCAATACAGGCTAACTTCAGGTGTAATATGATCAGGAGGCACACTCCGCCCGCTGTAAGTGCTGCAAATGCCTGTTGGTGTAACACCAGGAAAACACAGCAATACAGGCTAACTTCAGGTGTATAATGTGCAGGAGGCACACTCCGCTCGCTGTAAGTGCTGCAAATGCCTGTTGGTGTAACACACCAGGAAAACACAGCAATACGGGCTAACTTCAGGTGTAATATGATCAGGAGGCACACTCCGCCCGCTGTAAGTGCTGCAAATGCCTGTTGGTGTAACACCAGGAAAACACAGCACTATAGGCTAACTTCAGGTGTATAATGTGCAGGAGGCACACTCCGCCCGCTGTAAGTGCTGCAAATGCCTGTTGGTGTAACACACCAGGAAAACACAGCAATACGGGCTAACTTCAGGTGTATAATGTGCAGGAGGCACACTCCGCCCGCTGTAAGTGCTGCAAATGCCTGTTGGTGTAACACACCAGGAAAACACAGCAATACGGGCTAACTTCAGGTGTATAATGTGCAGGAGGCACACTCGGCCCGCTGTAAGTGCTGCAAATGCCTGTTGGTGTAACACACCAGGAAAACACAGCAATACGGGCTAACTTCAGGTGTAATATGATCAGGAGGCACACTCCGCCCGCTGTAAGTGCTGCAAATGCCTGTTGGTGTAACACACCAGGAAAACACAGCAATACGGGCTAACTTCAGGTGTATAATGTGCAGGAGGCACACTCCACCCGCTGTAAGTGCTGCAAATGCCTGTTGGTGTAACACCAGGAAAACACAGCAATACAGGCTAACTTCAGGTGTATAATGTGCAGGAGACACACTCCGCCCGCTGTAAGTGCTGCAAATGCCTGTTGGTGTAACACACCAGGAAAACACAGCAATACGGGCTAACTTCAGGTGTATAATGTGCAGGAGGCTTAGCAACAATGACACTGACACTGTCCCCTGCCTATCCTTCTCTCTCCCTGCACACAAGGTTTATCAAAGAAGATGACACTGACACTCTCCCTGCCTATCCTTCTCTCTCCCTGCACACAAGGTTTAGCAAAGAATGTGACACTGACACTGTCCCCTGCCTATCCTTCTCTCTCCCTGCACACAAGGTTTATCAAAGAATATGACACTGACACTCTCCCTGCCTATCCTTCTCTCTCCCTCCCTGCACACAAGGTTTAGCAAAGAATGTGACACTGACACTGTCCCCTGCCTATCCTTCTCTCTCCCTGCACACAAGGTTTAGCAAAGAATATGACACTGACACTCTCCCTGCCTATCCTTCTCTCTCCCTACACACAAGTTTGAGGTACAAATAGCACTGACACTGTCCCTGCCTATGTAACTCTTTCCCTGCGCCGGAACACACTACACAAGGCCACCGCGCTGGCAGCCTTTTATAGTGTGGGGCGTGTGCTAAACCCCCTGAGCTATAATTGGCCACAGGCAACCTGCCTGTGGCCAATTATGGCTCTCCTAGCTGCCGGCGCTGTGATTGGCCAAGCATGCGGGGTCACAGTGCATGCTTGGCCAATCACAGCGCCGGGATTGCACTGCGATGGCGCAGTGTATTGTGGGCCGTTCGCGTCACTCGAATTTGGCGCGAACGACCCAAATCGTTCGATGTTCGCCAAACGGTCGAACAGCCGATGTTCGAGTCGAACTTATGTTCGACTCGAACACCGAGCTCATCCCTACTTAGAACCCAAACATTATATATTTTTAAGCAAAGGCCCTAGGGACTAAAATGGTGGATTTTGCAATTTTTTATGACACGTGATATTTGCGCAGCAGTTATTCAGATGCAAATTTTTTGGAAAAAATACACTTTAATGAATTCTAATGCTCACAAACACAACAAAATCACCAAAAATTTGGTAAAATATAAAAGATAATGTTATTCTGAGTAAATAGATACCTAACATGTCATGCTTTAAAATTGTGCACGCCCATGGAATAGCGACAAACTACGGTACTTAGGGTACCATAGGAGACAGTTTAAAAGGTTATCAGTTTCGATTTAAACCGGAAATCTGGTGCTGGAACCATTGCTTTCACTATGATGTTCATGGGGATGCCTCACATGTGTGGTACAATCAACATTTTCATATGCGTGCGAGACCTACGTATGCGATCACAGTTTGCATTGGGGGGGGGGGGGGCACTTTGCATTTTTTTTTTTATCTTTTATTTCAAATATTATTTAAAATTATTATTATAATTTTTTTTTTTTTTTTTACACTGTACCCTAATTTCTTTTTGGATCAACTTTATTGCTATCACAAGGGATGAACAGCAACCCTTGTGATAGCGTGGGCAGTGACAGGTGCTCTTTACTCAGACATCTCTCCTCTGCCCTTAAAAGCATCTGATCAAAAAAGATCAGTTTGATCAGATGCTATTACAAGCCAGTAACAGCTTGCTTACAACAAAGCTTCAGCCCCAGGCTCCCGGCTTCAGCCCCAGGCTCCCGGTTTCAGCCCCTCTGCCACATGTAAAAGCGACCCTTTAAAATACCACAAGGCCACCCACATGTCAGGAGTCCTTGACTAGTGTACTCATGGCTTGAACAAGCTTTGTCTGCACTTCCCCTTTTCCCCAATTGCCCTTTTTTGCATAACTTTTGGAATGTGGGGGGGGGGGCACTGTATTCAAATAACCAATGTTTGTCTTGGAGGCAACCCCACGGCCTTCTTCCTTCACCTCATACCTTTGTTGGCAAAGTAATATAAAGCCTCATACACACAATCGGATTTTCTGCGGAGAAAGCGTAGAACTTTTGTCCGAAGGGCATTGGCGAGGAACTTGTCTTGCATACAAACATCAAGAATTGTCGGCCAACAAACACAAAACAACATGGTTTTTCAGCTCTTTAGCAGCACCCTTTGGGCAACTTCTGCTAATGTTGTGTTATGCTGAGCATTGCTTCTGAGCATGCGTGTTTGTACTTTGGAGTTTTGTCTGACTGACTTGTTTACACACGATCAGAAAAGCCGACAACACACATTTGTTGGCAGACAATTTTAAAGCATGCTATCCCACATTTGTCCGATGGAGCAAACAAATGGTCGGATTTTCCGACAACAGCCGGTCATAACACAATTCCCGTTGGATAATCCGATCATGTGTACGAGGCTTAAATGTTCACTCCTAATGCATCTTTTGAATGTGGGTAAATCCTATATTCCCCCATTTTCTGGAAACAGACAACCCCTCCTACCATTAGAGTCTAGCTTAGTAGCGTCAATGAGATTAAAATTATGGAGGATGTCTTCACCTCTTTAAAATTTGGAAAGGAAAAAAGATAAAAAAGATGGACTTTCCAGGTGCCAACAATATACAGTATCTCACAAAAGTGACGTGGGGGGGGGGGGGGGGTGCGCTGCGGCCATATAATTATTGATAGGGATGTTACTAAATGAAGCATAACATTAGACTAAAAGGGTTGTATCGACTGACACTGACAGAAGATGCGGAAGTGTGAGCCAATGTCTGAACCACATTGCCAGCAAAGAGGTGAGATGGATGGATTGTGACAATGAGGACTTCAGGATTTCTATACCAGAACATTAGTACCTTAATAGCAGTCGCTCGCTCTGAATCACACATCTAGATGACTTGGAAATAGACACCCATATCTTATCCCAACAGGTGAGAGGGATGGGCTTGTGTAGAATATGGGACCATTTCTGCATATAGGAGTGAATGTCTGTGGTAAGGGGAGCAGCTTCCTGCAGTATTTTATAAATAGTAGAAATCAGATGGAGCTGATAGGGTCCCTGGGCACAAGTGAATTCAAATTTAGTAGGTTTGTCCAAGGTGAAGGTTGCAGACATAGATGAGAAGAAATGTCTAATTTGGAGATATGAGTAATGTAAATGTTGGGGATATGCTATTTAGTCTGCAGGTCTTCAAAGGTAAGCAATTTGCGGGAAACGGGGTTAACAAACTGACACAGTTGAAACAAGGTGAAACAAGGTATCTTGAGCCCATGGAGCCATATGACCATAACAAATACTGTCTGGAATAAGTATTGAAGAGGACATTGGATAGGGGAGGGCATGGTGAGGAGAGAGAGTACTTCTTGTAAGTAGCCCGCCAAATTAGCATAGTAAACAACATAGTAGCTAAACGAAAATGCCAGTGTGGAGAGAAGGAGACCATACTAAGGAACAGGGTGAACAGGATACAGGGAACCCATCTCAATCTCTGACCATCTGTTAGGAGCATATTGACTTGACCATGATGGTATAGTGCGTATTTGTGTAGCATAGTAATACTTCACAATATCAGGGGCCCCCAGGCCACCTCAAGTTCGAGGGGAGAGGACTACTGAGCTTGTGATATGATGGGCCCTGTTGTGCCATATAACGTTCAGGAACCATCATTGGAGGAGTTTTAACTGAGATAGGGGAATAGGGACAGGTAGGGTCTCAAGAGGTAGCGTAGCTTAGGGAGTATGGACATTTTTAGGACATTTATTCTCCCCAACAAGGAGATATGATAAACATCCCATTGCTTCAGCATATTCTGGATTTCCTTAAAAAGAGTAGGATAGTTAGCAGTGAATACAGAGGAGTATGTGGATGTCAGCTGTACGCCCATGTATTTGAGGGATTGAGAGTGTGACAGGGGGGTCAGCACCATCTATAGGGATATCCTTGTTGTAGGGTGGACAAAAGATCAGGGGAAAGGAGGATAGGAAGGGCTTCAGTTTTAGAAGTGTTGACTTTGTAACCCGAGAGGGAACCATAATTGAATAGTAGGTTGTGTAATGATGGAAATTAAAGGAGGGGATCAGTTATGGTCAAGAGGATGTCATCCGCGAAAAGTGAAAGTTTGTATTCCCTCTTTCGCATCAAAATTTCTTTAATGTCCGTGTGAGTGCAGATGGCAGCAGCCTGGTGTTCCAAGCACAGGATGAAGAGGAGGGGTGATAAAGGACAACCCTGTCTGGTGCCATTGGACATCGGTAAAGAATGCGACGGAAAGGCTGACATCTGGACTTGGGAAGTGGGATGGAAATACAAAGCCCTTAATGCTTATAGGAAGGGTCTCTTGAATCCATAACGAGATGGCAAACTTATAGGGCTAGGACAACCGGTCAGAGGCCTGCTGCCTGTCTTAGTATGAGTGCCAGGTGATGAAATTTATTCATAGGATCAATAAGGTTTATGGTGCGCCTAGTGTTATCTCCAGCGTGTCGAGCAGGGACAAACCTTACCCGATCTTTATCAATTAATTTGGGAAGGAATTGGGTCAGACGGTTGGCTAAAATTTTTGAGAATATTTTGTAGTCTGAGTTTAAGGGTGCGATAGGCCTGTAGTTGTCAGGGAGAGAAGGGTCCTTGCCTGGTTTCGGTATAACTGTTATATAACTGTTATGAAAGAATGCAAGAATTGGAAGTGTGGTGCTAAGATTAGCATGGCTAAGATTTGGGAGAAGCACTTGTGATAGGGAGATCATCTGGACCTGGGGATTTATGGGAAAGGAGGTGCTTAAGGACTAGTGTCAGTTCTTCCATGGCAATAGCCCCATTCAGCAGTCGTAGGTTAGTTGAGGATAATTGTGGAAGCGTGAATGCGGCAAAGAAATCGTCAAAGGCTCCCTGATTAAAGTTAAAGTTGTTTTTGGGGGTTAGGCAGTTATAAAAAATTTGGTAGAAAGTACCAAAAACCGTAGCCATGGTTCGGGGGCAATACAGGGGCGTATCGTCTGATTGGATAAGAAAATCAGGAAAAGAGTGAAAGGACTAGGCTTAAGCTTATTGACTAGCATTCTATGGGGCTTGTTGGAGAATTCATAGAATTTTTGCTTTGACCTGAGTAAGGATATAGCAATATGTTTCATACTTAGGGTTTTAAGTTTCCGAGGAAGGTTACCAATCAGAGGCGAGCCACCGTGGGAGACCGTAACAGTTGTTCTTCTGAGAGGCGTAATTTGCCTAATAAGGTGGATTTCCAAGTATTATGATATTTTTTCAAGCCAAGCCTGTGGAAATGCATTGGCCCCTAAAAAAGGCCTTGTGGGCTTCCCACAAAGTAGACTCCTCTGAGACAGAACCGTGATTGAGGTGAAAAAACTCCTCCAAGGCTTGGGTAAGTTGAGCTTTAGTGCTATCAAGGTGTAGAAAGAAATCATTCAAACGCCAGTGACATTGTTTCAAAGAGGCTGCAGACACGGTGAGATTTAAAAGTATAGGGGAATGATCCGACTATGTGAGCGGGTCAATATCAGAGGACACAACACTGGTCAAGAGGGGAGCAGAAATGTGAAAAAGGTCTAACCTAGAGAACATTTTATGAGGTGGAGAATAAAACGTTTATTGTTTATTTGTGGGGTGCTTAATGTGCCACAAATCTAGGAGGCGGTATGTGTGGAGGAGTTTGCGAAAAGAGGTAGACAGAGCCTGTAACCCAACTAGATGCAGTTGAATGAAACAGAGTCTGTCTATCGCTCACAGGAGAGCAAACCGTATTAAAATCACGACCAACAGGCTGGGCATAATGCTGTAGTGTCTCAAAGACTAAGGTGAAAAAGGCAATTTGACCAGAGTTTGGAGCATAGATGTTCATGAGGGTGAAAGGAGTAGATATGTAGTCGCAGGACAGGACCACAAATCGCCAGTGGGGGTCCAAGTGATAGGATTTTACCTGTATGGGGCAAGTGTGTTGGATCGAGATTGCTATCCCAGCCTTTCCAGTGGAATCGGAGGCTATGTAGGAGGTAGGAAAATATCTTAAGGCAAATTTGAAGGACCCTTCAGAGGGAAAATGCATCTCCTGAACCAGGACCACGCAGGCTCTAGAGTTACTGAACTCCTTTAAGGCCAGCCAGCATTTCTTGATGGAGTTCAAACCCTTCACATTATAAGACATGATTTTTAAAGCCATGGCCTGAGATTGTTAAGTAGCATACATAGGCATAACAAGTTAAGAGGGTCAACCTAACCTGATAGATGGGGAACCCAACATCCCTCAAGACAGGTGGGTGAGGACAAATAAGTGAAAATAAAAAGCAAATCATAGAAAAATTACAATGGAAACAGAATAGTCAGTGTTAGTAGGAGAGAGACCAAAAAAGACCTGTGTGACAAGTCACTTTGGGTGGGGGGTTTGTGCGGCTCAGCTTGCCTGGGAGAGCACTGGTGTCAGGTCACCTGAGTTGCCAGATGACAGATGCACACCGTAGGTCAGGAGTGCACCACAAGGTAGTGAACCCTATGGCTGACTGCTGCAGATGGAACACTGGGTGATTAAGGAAGGCAGATTCACTGGAGCACAACAGGGATCCCACAGGGAGCTAGAGCCCAATATTCCCCAGGGCGCGGAGTCTAAGATCCAGCAGGTGTTCACCAGAGCCTCTAGTGGTGAGGATGGCCATAGGGTATAGAGGATAGAGGGGAAGCAGCAGCTCAGTATACAAGAGATAGTGAGGAGATAAGCCAAGGTCAGGGCGACAAGCAGACAAGGATAAACAAAGGACAAGCCAAAGGTCAAGGTCACAAGCAGACAGGGATAGTCAAGAATCAGCCAATATCGTTAACACAGAGACAGACGTAGCACACGGCAAGCAGGAACCCAAACACACAATGCTTAACAAACAACGATGATCAGCAAGGCAGACTTGCAGTGCACAGGTTAATATAGAGTTCTCTGATAGGGCCTGGGGTGGAGCCATGCTGGGAGGAGAGATTATTAAAGCAGCCAGGTGAGAGTGTCTTGCCTCTAAGGTGAACACATGGAGAGAAAGGTAAGCTGACAGACAAACAATACTGCATATCCATGACAACTGGAGGCTCCTGGGCCAGCTCCCATGGCCCCTCCGATGTGTAAGTCACCCTGTGTCCATTCAGGGCACATGGTGGCTGAGAACTCCAGTTGGGTCTGCCTAGCCCAACTCACCGTACAACCGCACCAGACTCAGCATTTCCTTTTGACACTATTGTCCTGGATTCTGTGTGTGCGGTTTGTGCTGAAGAAGTGAAGGGGATTTTTTCACTTGGGACATTAATGTTTGTGAGCAATACCCTTCACCTTTAAGACTGCTAGACTCTTGTAAGAGTATTTCAAAGACCGGAGCAGGACAGAAAGGGGAGGGGGGATTCCTCCAACAGCTCTCCCTGCTGATAAGACTGTTTACTGATAAGAAGTTTGAATACACCTGACCTGTGTGTCTAGAGTTATTGGCCAGTTTACCCCGCCCTGAATCCAAGGGTGGGGGGGTGAGTATCTCTGAGTTATATATGTGTGGTAACATGTGCTTGAATAAAGGAGTCTGGTGGTTTTCACCCAACACTGAAGTTGACTGAGTGGGCTAAATGCACAGATTTTGGCGCTGTTCCCTGTTCTCTAAATCTTCTAGTTGAGACTGAAGTTGGAAAACTGCATGTTTGAGGGTAGAATTTTCTTCTTCTAACACATGGACATACTGAACCAAATCATCAAATTTAGTCTCTAAGTTGTCAGTACGCTCTCCAAGCTGATCAATTTCACCTTTCAGTTCCTGAAAGATTTTCTCCACTGCCTGGGAAATAGTGTGGTTTAGTGGGTGTAGCAAGGCCTGGAGCTTCCCGTCCAGGAGTGCAGGGGATAACATGGATGGTGGTGCAGAGGGGCGCTGGCTGACATAGCAGGAGCAGGTGGATCATCCCCCAAGAAGGTGCCGAGCAGCTCCTCCGGATCCCCCTGTGTACTTGAGGCCGAGGATGTGGGCCTAGTGAGGTACCGATCCATGGTGGAAGGAGGCTGCGGCTTGTGTGATGGCGGGGCGGTGAATTTTTGCCATCCGATTTTTCCCATGAGGTGTGCGGAGTGTTGAAGGGGTGGAAGAGCTTACCCCCAGTGAACTTGTTGCTGTGTAGAGCGAAGTGGGGGCCGTGGAGAAAGTGAGTGGGGACCGGAGCTTGCCTAGAAGACGTCTGCCATTCTCAATAGCCATGCATACTCCATGAACAATTCTATAAAGCCATTGATTGATGGAAGGGGCCTATTTTTGCTTCCAGCGTAATGGTATTAGGGATTTAAGGCCTGTGCACACGGCCGAGAATCCCGTCAGTAAAAAAACATTGTTTTTCCTGACGAGATTCCTGGCAAGCTTTTCTTGCCAAGCCGTGCATACAGACAGCCATTCAAAAGAACTGCCGTTCTTTTGAATGGCAAGAATGCGGTGACGTCATCGACTACGACGAGCATGCGCTCATCACATTCGATGCCATCGCCACCATCTTGCTTCACCCTACACTACCCTTGTAAGCTACCGCGCATGCATAGAAGTCTCATCAAGCATGCGCGGGCTTACCGGAGGACAGGTAGGCTTGTAGCCTCATACACACACACGGTTTTCTCGTCGGGAAGCAGGCCGTCGAGAATCCCAACGAGAAAATAGAGAGCAGGTTCTCTATTTTTCTCGTCGAGATTCCCGGCAGTTTTCTCGACGAGAAAACATACACACGAACGGTTTTCTCGGCAAAAAGCTCTGCCAGCAGTTTTCTTGCTGAGAAAACCGGCCGTGTGTACGAAGCTTAAGCCACATTGAGCTGGTGTGGAATAATAGATTGCCTGTATCAGCTGATCAGCTTACCTGTATAGTGGGCTAAGACTGGCCTTATTGTCTGCTATTAGGGCCAATACCATTCTCCAGAATGACCAAATGATGAAGCAGTGCCACCAAATGTAAGTGTTGGCCACTCTCACCCCTCAGGCTCTACAGCAAGAGATAATTTAAGAAATATAGAGTGTAGACTATCAAGGGTATAGTGCCATCTGGTTAGGAGCTTGCAGTTAACCTTTAGTTTAGACAATTAAAAAAAAAATATATATATATATATATATATATATATATATATATATATATATATATATATGGGATAATTGTAAATTATATCCTCTTGTTACTCAGAAAGTGTTGACCATTATTGTAAGTTTCCTTTGATCGAGTTTAACAAGGTTATATTATGTTTGGCTCTGAAAAGATTAGGAAGTCAGAGTGTATGTTTGATTCCTACTGTAGATAGTTAAAATGATGGGGGTTTGCCATGTATATGGGAAATAAGGTTTAAGTTATTTAATTTTGGTCTTAGATAGAGAGATAACCTGAGGCTGTGCATAAATTATTGTATACCGTGGCAGGAAAGAGCCAGACACATTGGCACCACCAGAATTTGGGGAGAAGTTTCTGGCTGAATTCAAAACACAGATAACAAAGAAGGGTGTCAGTCTATTGAGAGCCTCTTCAGTGATGGACGGAATAACTGATGGTTGCAGGTCCACTAGAAGGAGACTAGAAAATACATGGGACTGCTGATACTACCTTTGCTTTCTGCACTGCTGGGACTTGTTGTTCTGTCTGCCGTTCTGGACACTGGGACTTTTACTTTATTCGCTGTTCTTACTTCAACTACTGTGTGGCCCTGAAGCTAAGGCTAGGACACACAGCCCTTTGAAGAAATGGCTTTGTGAAGGACCTCTGCCCTCTGGACCTCTTTTTCCCAGCCACTCTGCCTTGACTTCCTCTTCTGAGGACACTGTTGGCTGGTGAATCCCTGAATTGCTGCCCTGTGCCCCTGGACTTTTCTGTACTAGATTGTGGCCTGCTACTCGCTGTGCCCGGAATGTGCCCTGTGATTCTGGACTTAGTCTCTGCTGTACTAGATTGCTGCCCTGTGCCTCTGGACTTATTCCTTGATGTGCCCTATTGTCCCCCTGTTATAATTGTGCATGTCCCACATGTTGTTGGAATTATTGCCCTGTGGCCTTCCCTTATCGGACTCCCTGTTTTTTAGACCCCAAAATAAAAAAACCCTTGGTCAGGGGCCCTAAATCCCTCTTGCTCTCCGTGTGTCTTCTGTTCCACCTACACCTCCGTCACACTCAGATTTATTTTGAAATTGCAGATTTAACATAGATTTGGGTGGAGATCATACTATACAAGGTAGATATCCTGCATAGCATATTGTGCCCCAGGCCTAAGTAGTAAAGGGTTGCCATGAGGCTCTGTAACAAGGTATGCCTCTGCTTCCAATACAAAATTCTCTTTACTGTTCATTTAAAATATGAAAAATAAAGAATTAAAAAAAATGTAATCTATTACTCTGCCTATGCCTTTAAGACAATTTTACCACTGTAAAACAAGGCAGTAGAATTGTGAAGAATCCATTGTACATTTGCCTGTTGCCATGGGGGGGGGGGGGTCAATTATTTACTTTATACTGTTGGAGTGTATGTAAGCTTTAACAATAAATCTCACTTATGTACATCCTGTTAACCACTTGCCGACCGTTGCACGCCGAGTGTCATTTACACAGTAATCAGTGCATTTTTATAGCACTGATCACTGTATAAATGACAATGGTCTCAAAATAGTGTCAAAAGTGTCCGATGTGTCTGCCGCAATGTCGCAGTCATGATAAAAATCACAGATCGCCGCCATTACTAATAAAAAAATAATAATAATAAAAACGCCATAAATTATCCCCTATATTGTAGACGCTATAACTTTTGCGCAAACCAATCAATATACGCTTATTGTGATTTTTTTTACCAAAAATATGTAGATTAATACATATCGCCCTAAACTGAGGAAAAAAATTGTTTTTTTATATATTTTTGGGAGATATTTATTATAGCAAAAAGTAAAAAATATTGCTTTTTTTCTAAATTTACGATCTTTTTTTGTTTATAGCGCAAAAAATAAAAACCACAGAGGTGATCAAATACCACCAAAAGAAAGCTCTATTTGTGGGGAAAAAAGGACATCAATTTTGTTTGGATGCACCTTCACACGACTGCGCAATTGTCAGTTAAAGCGATGCAGTGCCGTATCGCAAAAAGTGCTCTGGTCAGGAATAGTGATGAGCCGAACACCCCCGGGTTCGGTTCGCACCAGAACCCGCGAACGGACCGAAAGTTCGTACAAACATTAGAACCCTATTAAATACAATGGATGCGAACGTTCGAATTCTAAAGTGCTAATTATAACAACTATTATGCATGTTATTGTCCTAAAAAGGGTTTGGGAACCCGGGTTCTGCACCAGGGGACATGTATCAATGCAAAAATAAGTTTTAAAAACGGTCGTTTTTCGGGAGCAGTCATTTTAATGATGCATAAAGTGAAAAAAAAAAAGTCAAATATTCCTTTAAATATCGTACCTGGGGGGTGTCTAAAGTATGCCTGTGAAGTGCCACGTGTTTCCCGTGTTTAGAACTGTCCCTGCACAAAATGACACTTCTAAAGGAAAAAAAAGCCATTTAAAACTGCTTGCGGCTTTAATGTAATGTCTGGTCCCGGTAATATGGATGAAAATCTTTAAGAAAAATGGCATAGCTACCCCATGACCCCCCCCCCTACCCCAGCCCATTACCAGCCCCTTTGGGTCTTGTATGGATATTAAGGGGAACCCCGCACATAAAATAAAAAAGGCCCTATATACTCTGAACAGCCGTATACAGGCGGTGCATACAAGACAGGGACTGTATGTTTGTTCTTATGTAGAATGTGTTTGTAATTTTGAACAGGTACATTGTTTAAGTGTAGCTCCAGCCCAAAAATCTATTTTTAAACTTTTTGGAAAACATAGGTAAGGGTTATCACCCCTGTAACATTTGTTTTGCTGTCTGTGCCCCTGTTCAGAACATTTCACCTCACTTTCCGTCCCAATGACAACTGTTTTTGAAATGTGGTGTTTTTCTTGAAACAAGGATTGCTGATAAAGCATCAGTACAGAGGAGACACCTTTCTCCCATATTAATTCTTACAGGAGAGAATTTTCCTTCCTAGGGGTAGATTTCCTCTCACTTCCTGTTGTCTTCTTGCGTTTGCAAGTAGGAGTCGTTTGTAAGTTGGATGTTTGAAAGTAGGGACCTGCCGTATACAATCTGCAGAAATAGGCCCCTTAGTTGGTGTTGGCACAACACTGTAAGCACTCACAGTTACTCTTGGTTGGTGCTGGAACGCCCTGCTGTCAACTATTATATCAGGAATTGTAATTACATATAATTGTTGAACAGTGGTAGTAAAAATTGGGCCTTTGATGGTGGTGCTGGTGCCACAACACTGTAAGCCCTGACAGTTACTCTTGGTGGGTGCAGCAATGGGCCCTGCTGTGAATTATTAGATCAAGAATTGTAATTGCATGCCCCTGTTGAACAGGGGCTGAAAAATTGGGCCTTTCGTGGTGGTGGTGGTGGTGGTGGTGTTGCCACAACACTGTAAGCCCTCAGAGTTACTCTTGCTTGGTGGGTGCAGGAATGGGCCCTGCTGTGAATTATTAGATCAATAATTGTAATTACATGCCCCTGTTGAACAGGGGCTGAAAAATTGGGCCTTAGGCACTGGTGGCACAACACTGCAACCCCTCACAGATACTGTACTTGGAGCACAGCAATGAGCCCTGTTGCAAAGTATTGCTTCAAAAATTGTAATGACACGCCCCTGTTAAACAGGGGCTGAAAAATTGGGCCTTAGGCATTGGTGGCACAACACTCCAACCCCTCACACATACTGTACTTGGAGCACAGCAATGAGCCCTGTTGCAAAGTATTGCTTCAAAAATTGTAATTACACGCCCCTGTTAAACAGGGGCTGAAAAATTGGGCCTTAGCCACTGGTGGCGGCACCCATAAACAAAAATGATCTTCCAAGCTATCATCATCAATCGTATCATTGAGGACTCGGAGGAGGAGGATAGCCAGTCAACATAACAGCACAGGCACTCAGCATCAGCATCAGTCTTGAAGGGATGTGACATGTTAAAATCAATCAGTCTGTTATATCAGCATCAGGTGTGTGGTAGCTGGTGGTGATCCAAGACTGGTTCATCTTGATGAAAGTCAGTCGATCAACCGAGTCGGTGGACAGGCGCACCCTGTGATCCGTGACAAATCCTCCAGCAGCACTGAATGTGCGTTCCGAAAGAACGCTGGATGCAGGACAGGCCAGTAGCTCAATTGCATACTGTGCAAGCTCTGGCCAGTGATCCATCCTCAAGACCCAGTAAGCCAGAGGATTTTCGGTGGGGAAGGTGTCCAAGTCTGACCTTGCCCCTAGATATTCCTGCACCATGTTTATCAGACGCTGGCGATGGTTGCTGGAACCGATCATACTTTGGGGCTGCGGACTAAAGAATTGTCTGAACGCATCGGTCAGACGGCCACCTTCCCCACCGCTCCTTCTTTGACTGGCCGAAGCCTCAGCAACTCGTTGTCCAGGACCAGGAGTTTGTAACCTCCCAGTCTCTGGGAACGCGTTGCACAGACCTTTCTGCAAGGCCTCCCGGAGTTGTCTCATCCTCTGCTCCCTCTGCGACGGTAACATAAGGTCCGCAACCTTACCCTTGTACCGTGGATCAAGGAGAGTGGCCAGCCAGTAATGGTCCCTCTCCTTGATCCGAAGAATACGAGGATCCTTCCGCAGACTTTGCAGGATCAGGGAGGCCATGCAGCGTAGGTTTGCTGAGGCATTCGCTCCGGAGTCCTCTGGGTCACTAAGGACGACATGATCCGCAGTCACCTCCTCCCAGCCACGTACAAGTCCACTGGTTTCTTGGGACTGTAAATCATCCCTAAAAGACTGCTGCTGATGATGCTGAGTGCCAGCCTCCACCTCCATGCTGACACAATCCTCCTCCTCCTCCTCATCCTCCTCCTCCTCCTCTTCCTGTGCGATGGGTGGGACAGAAGGAACACTGTCTGGGTAAAGGGGGCCTTGAGAGGCAAGGAAGTCCTCCTCTTCCTGCCTCTGTTCTGCCTCAAGTGCTCTGTCCATTATTCCACGCAGCGTGTGCTCCAACAGGTGGACAAGAGGTACAGTGTCACTGATGCATGCACTGTCACTGCTCACCATCCTCGTGGCCTCCTCAAATGGTGCCAGGACAGTGCATGCATCCCTGATCATGCCCCACTGGCGTGGAGAAAAAAAAACCAAGCTCCCCTGACCCTGTCCTGGTGCCGTAGTCGCACAGGTACTCATTGATGGCCCTCTGCTGCGTGTGCAGCCGCTGCAGCATGGCCAACGTTGAGTTCCACCTGGTGGGCATGTCACATATAAGGCGGTTCTTGGGCAGGTTCAACTCCTTTTGCAGCTCAGCCAGGCGAGCACTGGCATTATAAGATCTGCGGAAATGCACACAGACTTTCCTGGCCTGCCTCAGGACATCCTGTAAGCCCGGGTACCTGCCCAAGAAACGCTGCACCACCAGGTTAAGGACGTGAGCCACACAGGGCACATGGGTCAGTTGTCCCTGTCGAAGGGCGGAGAGGAGGTTGGTGCCATTGTCGCAAACCACCATTCCTGGCTTAAGCTGGCGTGGCGTCAACCACCTCTCGGCCTGGCCCTGCAGAGCAGACAGGACCTCTGCCCCAGTGTGGCTTCTGTCCCCCAAACACACCAGCGCAAGCACGGCATGGCATCTTTTTGCCTGCGTACTTGCGTAGCCCCGTGAACGGCTACGGAGCACCGCTGGTTCATAGGACAAACCACAGGAAGAGGCCATGGAGGAAGAAGAAGAGGAGGGGGTGGAGGAGAGAGGTGTGTCACAACCAGTAGTAGCATTTTGGAGGCGTGGCGGTGGGACAACCTCCAACACTACTGCACCTTGTCCTGCATCCTCCCCAGCTGCCAAAAGAGTGACCCAATGGGCCGTGAAAGAAAGGTAACGTCCCTGTCCATGCCTGCTGGACCATGAGTCAGCGGTAATATGCACCTTACCGCTGACCGCCCTGTCCAGCGAGGCCAAGACATTGCCTTCCACATGCCGGTAGAGAGCCGGAATAGCCTTCCGTGAGAAAAAGTGGCGTTTGGGAACCTGCCACTGAGGAACCGCACATTGCACAAACTCACGGAAGGGGGCCGAGTCTACCAACTGAAAAGGCAGCAGTTGAAGCGCTAGCAATTTAGCCAAGCTAGCATTCAACCGCTGGGCATGTGGATGGCTGGGAGTGAACTTCTTTCGACGGTCCAGCAGCTGGGGCAGGGAAATTTGCCTGCTAGAATCGGACGTCGGTGTACTGCTAGCAGAGTGGCCGCAAGTACTTGGCTGTGACACACCTAATTCTACACCTTCATTCCTCTCAGTGCATGTTTCAGAGAGGACTGAAGTTATAGTGGGGTTGGAGATCCCAGCTGATGCGGTGCAAGGAGAGGTCCGCTTTGTTCTTTGGTTTGGGTCTTTGAGGTAGGCTTGCCAACGAGCTGCATGGCAGGTCAACATATGTCTGGTCAGGCATGTGGTACCCAAGCGGCTGATGTTTTGGCCACGCGATATACGCTTGAGACATATGTTGCAAACAGCAGCTGTGCGATCTGATGCACTAGCCTCAAAAAAGGCCCACACCAAGGAACTTTTTGAATGACGGGCAGATTCAGCGCCCTGCACAGGCGGAGCTCTGCGGTGTGATTCCGTCGGTGTACTGCCCTTACGCTGGCCACCAAAGGGCATCCTGCCTCGTTGGAGATGTGCCTCCTCCTCATCCTCCTCCTCCTCCTCTCTCCTATTAGGCACCCATGTGGAGTCAGTGACCTCATCATCCCCTCTCTCCTCATCACTGGAGCCAATCTGGCAGTATGCTGCAGCTGCTGGAACATGACTGCCAGATTGATGTCCTTCTTGAGCATCCCCTCTGTCTGCTCTCACCCTACTGCCTTCCTGTAGCTGGGTTTCATCATCAGACCCTTCGAAACGCTGGGCATCCTCCTGGAGCATGTACCCAACACTGTGCTCAAACAGTTCGGGGGACTCCTCAGGAGGAGGACATGGTGGGTCTAGGGAAGGAGTGACTGATGATGAGTCTGACATTGATACCAGGGAAGAGGACGCTTTGGCAGCTGCTTTGCCAGTACCCTGAGCCTGGGTGAGAGAGGATGAGGAGGAGGAGGAGGGCTTGGTCATCCACTCTACCAAGTCTTCGGCATGATGTGGCTCAACATGTCCAGCTGCCGAAAAGAAGGACAAGCGTGTCTAATGGCCATGTGCTGATGACAATGCACCGCGTCCACGACCAGCACTGTTGCCCCCAGACACAGAGCCTGCTTGCCCTCTTTTATTGCCTCCTGACTGTCTGCCTCTCCTTGTTTGCCTTCCAGACATTCTAATAGATGGCCTGCAGGGAGATGGGAAAAAAGCAATAAGGGCTACCTTCAGGTGTCCTTCTGTGTCCCTTTACTTAAGGATTTCTAAATATGGTTCAGGATGATTGCTTTTGCACAGAATAGCACAACGACAATTTCCCTGACTGTCCAAAAAACAAGGATTTCAAAGATGGTTGATGAGGAATGCTTTAGCACACTATAGCACAAGGTGAATTCACTCACTGTCCTTCCCAGTCCCTAGAAACAAGGACTTGCACAGTGAAAGAAACTGACACTCTCCCTACCTACAGTTTTCTGTCCCTAGAAAAAATGTTTTTTTTAAGCACACTATAGCACAAGGAGAATTCACTCACTGTCCTTCCCAGTCCCTAGAAACAAGGACTTGCACAGTGAAAGAAACTGACACTCTCCCTACCTAGAGTTTTCTGTCCCTAGAAAAAATGTTTTTTTTAAGCACACTATAGCACAAGGAGAATTCACTCACTGTCCTTCCCAGTCCCTAGAAACAAGGACTTGCACAGTGAAAGAAACTGACACTCTCCCTACCTACAGTTTTCTGTCCCTAGAAAAAATGTTTTTTTTAAGCACACTATAGCACAAGGAGAATTCACTCACTGTCCTTCCCAGTCCCTAGAAACAAGGACTTGCACAGTGAAAGAAACTGACACTCTCCCTACCTAGAGTTTTCTGTCCCTAGAAAAAATGTTTTTTTTAAGCACACTATAGCACAAGGAGAATTCACTCACTGTCCTTCCCAGTCCCTAGAAACAAGGACTTGCACAGTGAAAGAAACTGACACTCTCCCTACCTACAGTTTTCTGTCCCTAGAAAAAATGTTTTTTTTAAGCACACTATAGCACAAGGAGAATTCACTCACTGTCCTTCCCAGTCCCTAGAAACAAGGACTTGCACAGTGAAAGAAACTGACACTCTCCCTACCTAGAGTTTTCTGTCCCTAGAAAAAATGTTTTTTTTAAGCACACTATAGCACAAGGAGAATTCACTCACTGTCCTTCCCAGTCCCTAGAAACAAGGACTTGCACAGTGAAAGAAACTGACACTCTCCCTACCTAGAGTTTTCTGTCCCTAGAAAAAATGTTTTTTTTAAGCACACTATAGCACAAGGAGAATTCACTCACTGTCCTTCCCAGTCCCTAGAAACAAGGACTTGCACAGTGAAAGAAACTGACACTCTCCCTACCTACAGTTTTCTGTCCCTAGAAAAAATGTTTTTTTTAAGCACACTATAGCACAAGGAGAATTCACTCACTGTCCTTCCCAGTCCCTAGAAACAAGGACTTGCACAGTGAAAGAAACTGACACTCTCCCTACCTACAGTTTTCTGTCCCTAGAAAAAATGTTTTTTTTAAGCACACTATAGCACAAGGAGAATTCACTCACTGTCCTTCCCAGTCCCTAGAAACAAGGACTTGCACAGTGAAAGAAACTGACACTCTCCCTACCTACAGTTTTCTGTCCCTAGAAAAAATGTTTTTTTTAAGCACACTATAGCACAAGGAGAATTCACTCACTGTCCTTCCCAGTCCCTAGAAACAAGGACTTGCACAGTGAAAGAAACTGACACTCTCCCTACCTACAGTTTTCTGTCCCTAGAAAAAATGTTTTTTTTAAGCACACTATAGCACAAGGAGAATTCACTCACTGTCCTTCCCAGTCCCTAGAAACAAGGACTTGCACAGTGAAAGAAACTGACACTCTCCCTACCTACAGTTTTCTGTCCCTAGAAAAAATGTTTTTTTTAAGCACACTATAGCACAAGCACAAAACACACTGACACTCTCCCTACCTATCCTTCTCTTTCCCTAAACTAAAGGAATCCAGGTTAAGCAAGAAAGAAATAAAAGTCACTGTCCCTGCCTATGCTGCTCTTTCCCTGCTCCGGAACACACTACACTAGGCCGCCGTGCTGGCGGCCTTTTATAGTGTGGGGCGTGTACTAAACACCCTCAGCAATAATTGGCCACAGGCATCCTGCCTGTGGCCAATCATTGCTCTCCTCGCTGCCGGCGCTGTGATTGGCCAAGCATGCGGGGTCACAGTGCATGCTTGGCCAATCACAGCGCCTGGATGACACTGCGATGGCGTAGTGCATTGTGGGCCGTTCGCGTCACTCGAATTTGGCGCGAACGGCCCAAATCGTTCGATCTTCGTCGAACGATCGAACAGCCGATGTTCGAGTCGAACGTATGTTCGACTCGAACACGAAGCTCATCCCTAGTCAGGAAGGGGGTAAATTCTTCCGGGGCTGAAGTGGTTAAATATGCCATTGAAAGTGTTTTGTTATATCTGTTTGATAAGTGCAAAACTAAACTTGCTTTTCCAGCTATTTCTGTGGACAACAGAATCCACCTCTTTCCCTCCAGTTGTATGAAGAAGAGTAGGATGTAGGTGTTATATAGACCCACCTTAGAATGACAATACTGTCCTTTCAAAGAGACAGTGTAGTGAGTCTTGTCAACTTAGAACAGGAAGTATTTATCTTGCAAAAAAAACTGGTGAAAATAAAGAGAAAACTAAAACAGCCAATACATCTAAGGACTGGTAAGATGCAATATATTATATTTTTGTTCCTGGGATTAGATGCTATAAAATGTATGTATGAGATTGCAGACACAACACGGTTTTGTTTCTACTGTATCCAAATGGCAAGCAAAATGTGAACATTTAAAGCTGTACACAATGGAAACTTTAAAGTCAAGACATTTTGTTTAGTTTTGGCTAAGAGAAAGAAGGCCCCCTGCAAGGTTTTTCTTTTCCTATCTATTTTCCATTTTGTATTGGGGAGATTTTCCTTGACTTTCCTGTCTTGAAGATTTTCTAGAATGTTTGAAATTTCCTATTAAAGTTATCTCTGGAACAGGTGTCCTGTTCACCAACTGTTTTGGTAAGAACTGTAACAATTTGGTTTCCCATCACTTTCTGTCTTGGTGACAACTTTATAATTGAAAGGGTGAATCACCCCAGTGGAAACATGGTGAGCGGGAAAAACCTGACAGACATTCCGACTCTTCCCTGCTTTATCCAAAAGTTTTGTCTTTAGATATACTTTAAGACCCCATACAAGCATGTCCTATCATATGACATCTAGGATACAGGAATTTTAATAAGATGCTCCATGCTTCTGCATTTCATTGAGAGCATGAACATTAATTTGACATGACCTGCCAATCATAAATCTTTTTTGACTGTCACTAATAATATTCTTGTCTATGATGTAAATTTCCATAAATGTATATTTAATAACCATTTGATTATCTTCTGAAGGACTTTACTTTAAAATTACAAATTAGTTTTATTTAAAAAACATTTATGACATTCAACTCAAAAAAATATATTTTATATAGTCCAACATTAACACATACATTTTAAACCCATGGCAAACTTACAAACTCAGACTGAATATTCTGCTCACATTCATAGATAAATAAAATGTCACAATGGGGTTTATGTAAACCAACCCCATGAACAGGCAAATAGACTGTTCATTTTGTAAGGAAAGTCACACTTTGCATGGGAATTTTCCCCAGAGCCTAGTGAATGAGTTCTGCTGACTTCAACCGTCCAATCATGTGCAAGTAAAAATTACGTTCATTTTTAATTTTCCCTGCACATGAGTATTCTTTGCAAAGTGCAATTTTTTTTTTTTTTTTTTTAAACTCAATTTTATTGAGGATTTTACATATGTAACAGGTAATAAAACAAACAGTGAATATTGTATAGTTATACAGGCAGCATTTAAGTCATTACATCAATGGAGGGTCCACCTATTGTTGGGAGTCAGCTAGGTGAAAGGTCATTCATGGGGGGTATGCAGTTGGGGTGTTTAATCCAAAGGTCCCAGTTCTTTTGGAATCTAGGGAGTTGTAAGTGTGCTTTGGCGTGCATAAATTCCATTAGGCAATGGTTGTTCAAGAGGGCAGTTATTTCCGTGGTAGAGGGGGGGTTGGGAGATTTCCAATTATTGGCAATAGCCAGGTGTTTTGCAATGAGTACATGGGAGACAACCGTGCGTGAAGAGCGAGGCCAAAGTTCCATGTCTAGGCCTAATAGTACCATTTGCGGTGTAAGGGGCACAGGGTCCGGAAAAATGGAAAGGAGGAGTTTGGAGAGCTTAGTCCACAATGTTGTGATGATTGGGCAGTCCCACCATATGTGAAGTGGGGTCCCTGGGAATCCACAGTTTCTCCAGCAGAGGTTGGTAGAGTTTGGGTAGATCCGGGCAAGTTTAGATGGTGTAAGGTACCAGTTGTGGAATAATTTTTGGACAGTTTCCCAGTGGAGGAGACATTTGGATATTTTTAGAGGTGCTTGTAACGAGCGATGCCATTGATGGGGAGTGTATGAACAGTGCAGCTTTTGCTCCCATTGTAGCATCGTTAGTGACTTTGAAATGGGGCCGGTGTCAGTAAGAAGTTTATAGCAAAAGGAGATTCCACGTCGTCGAGATGTTTTGAGGTTGAAGAATGTGGTCATATGCCATGTCAGTAAATTATCAGTCCATTGTACCTTAGAGAGGATCGAGCGTATTCTCATGTATAAGAAAAAATCTGTGTGTCCAATGTGGTAATCGGTTTGGAGTTTTTGGAAGGACTTAAGGGCGGATCCTTGGTACAGGATTCCAATGTTGGATATGCCATTGCTAATCCAGTCAGAGATGTTGATGTTGGGTGTAAGAATTTGGAGGGCTTCCATTGGTATTTGCTTGAGCAGGCATAGTGGTATACCTCGAGAGGATTGTATGGTGGCTTTCCATATCCTGATGGTAGCATTAATAGTGTCCAGGTATGAATGAGTCCCTGAATGTTGCAGGAGAAGGGCGCAGAGAGTCAGTCTAGGGTGGGACAGTAGCGCTGCTTCTTCTATGTGAAGCCAGGTGGTTTGTTGCATAGGGTTCCACCAGACTCTGGCTTGATCAAGTATAATCACTTTGTAATAGGCTATTAAGTCCGGTGCTCCCATCCCTCCAGATGTTACTGGTTTGCACATAGTGCTACTCTTGAGACGTGATCGTTTTCCGCCCCATACGAAGGTCGTGATAATAGATTGTAGTTGCAGTAGTTGTTGTTTTAGGAAGGGTATTGGCAGAGTCCGGAACGTATATAAGACAAGGGGTAGAAGATACATTTTGGCGAGGGCAATTTTACCTGCCCAAGAGGCAGTAGTATGTCGAAGGTCTTGTATAGTTTTCTGGAGTTTGGTTACAAGATTATTAAAGTTGGTGGAGCGTAAGTGGGTTGAGGGTGCGGTTAATTGTATGCCTAAATACGTGAGTATGGAGTTGGGGGCCCATGAGAAAGACGTGGCATTGGTGATATCAGTTTTGGTGTTTTGGTTCAGTCCTATACTGAGCATGCTGGATTTGGAAAAGTTTATTTTATATAGTGAGGCCTTGCTGAATGCGTCTAAAGTGTGATGGAGAGCAGGGAGTGAGTTGTTAGGGTCAGTCAGGGAGATGATGACATCGTCAGCGTACAGGCCTATCTTGTGAGTTTTATCTGCAGTCGTTATCCCCGAGATGAGTGGGTTGTGTCGAATGGATTGGGCCAGGGGTTCCATAACAAGGGCGAAGATCAAGGGTGAGAGTGGGCACCCCTGACGTGTCCCATTAGAGATGTGGAAGGGGTCGGAGAGTAGTCCAGAAGTCATCACTCTAGCACTGGGCGAGGAGTAGAGGGAGAGTATAGCTTGCAGGATGGTCCCAGTGAAACCAAATTTCTGAAGGACTGCCTGCAGGTAGGACCAGTCTACTCGATCAAACGCCTTCTCCGCATCAAGAGAGATGAGCAGAGAAGGCGTTTGGTGGTGTTCCACCCATTGTATCAGATCAATGAACCTACGGGTACCGTCCGACGCTTGTCTGCCAGCCACAAAACCCACTTGGTCAATATGCACAAGTTGTGGGATGATGTTTGAAAGTCGTGTGGCCAAGATTTTGGCATATAGCTTGGTGTCAGTATTTAGCAGGGAGATGGGTCTGTAGCTGGCAGGGTCATCGGCCGGTTTGCCTGGTTTTGGAATAGTGACAATAGTGGCTTGGAGGGATTCCGGTGGGATGGAGCCAGTACTAGCGGTGAAGTTGAAGGAGTGGCATAGGTGGGGGGTAAGGAGCTTAGAGAATGTTTTGTAGTACTCGTTGCAGAACCCGTCAGGGCCTGGGGCTTTGTGGAGTGGTAGGGTGGCAATGGCTGATTCCACTTCCGTGAGGGAAAACGGGGTGGACAGCTGGTGTAGCTGATCTTGTGAGAGTGAGGGGAGATGTATGTCCTTGAGAAAGTTAGTGATGTCGGTAGAGGAGGGTGGTGGCGCAAGGTTGGAGCTGGTAAGGTTGTATAGTTTAGAGTAGTAAAGGCTAAATTGGTCAGCGATGTCTTTAGGGTTTGTGCGTTTTATGCCGCGGTGGTCGGTAAGGTACGGTATTTTAGTTTGCAAGAGTTTGCGTTTAAGCTGTCTAGCTAGGTATGCCCCAGGTTTGTTGTGTTGAGAGCAGGATTGTAGTCGGAGACGTTTAAGGTGAAAATCAAAGTTTGTGTGTAGGTGGTCACTGAGGGTCTGTCTAGATATGTGCAATTCGGAACTGAGTAGAGGGGAAGGTTGAGGTTTGTTGGCTCGCTCTAGCAATCGTATACGTTCTAGGAGTTTGTTCGTGGTGGTATTGTGTAGTTTTTTCTCATGGGCTCCCAGTTTAATCAGGAGACCTTGTATGCAGGCCTTGTGGGCGTTCCATAGAATGGTGGGGTTGTCTACCGATCCGGTGTTGGTTGTGAAGTACTGTTGCAGCTCGGATAGGATCTGTTTTTGATACAAGGGACGTGCGATAATGGAGGTGTTGAGCCTCCAGGTGGTGAGGTTTTTATAGGTAGGCGCTGGAAATAGTCTCAGTGATATGGGTGCGTGGTCAGACCACGTAATGAGCCCAATTTTAGACTCCTGTACCATTTGCAGGGTATGTTTGTCAGTCAAAAAGAGATCTATCCGAGAGTAAGCATTTTGCGTGTGGGAGAAGAAGGTGTAATCTCTTTCAGTGCCGTGAAGGCATCTCCAGGGGTCGTATAAATCTTCCGAGTGGAGTAGGGAGGAAAGCGAGGCAGAATGTTTACGAGCAGGATTAGAAGTGTCTAGTGAAGTATCAACAATTTGGTTGAAGTCGCCGCAGATAACTAAGGGGCCCTGTCTGAAAGGTTCTAGCTTCTTTAGAACGGTCTTGTAGAAGCGGTGTTGTTTGGTGTTAGGGGAGTAGATGTTAGCTATGGTGATGTTATGATTATTGATAGTGGCGTTCAAGATTATATATCTACCCTCAGGGTCTATCTCGGTGTGGAACAGCTGGAGGGAGACCGTGGAACGTATAGCAATCATAACACCTGCTTTCTTTCTTGCAGAATTGGCAAAGTAGTAGTGTGGATACTGTTTATGGGAGCAGGAGGGGGGTTTGACGGAGGCGAAGTGGGTTTCTTGTACGCATAGTACGTCAGAGGTGAGGGCTAAGGCCTCTTTCCACAGTAAATTTCTTTTGTAAGGGGAGTTTAAGCCTTTGGCGTTAATAGAGGTGATAGTGAATGACATTTTATGAAGTGACTGGTGGGGGGAGATATAGGAATACCGCTGTGAAGTGGTGCGTATAGGTGGAGGTAGACCAGTGATGGTGTTATACAATAAGCAAAATGAAGCTAGCGATTTAAGGTAATCAAGTGAACAGCGCAACAATAGGCACTAATTATGAAAAACAATAGGTAAAGTTTGAAACCTAAAGGAGATAAACAAGAAACAACGAAAGAATACAGTAATAAAGTGCGTAGCACTTTCCTTTCACCGGGGGAAAAGTGAGGAGCGTAACAGGTGGTGCGCTCATTAGGGACATCGTTGAGGTGTACAATTGCGGGATTGGCATAGTAAATGTTTCCGATGGGCACCCGGAGATTGGGATGAGAGGAGGTGGAGGAAGTCTCTATTTGCGAGTGGTGGTAGAAGCATAACGCCTGGGATCCTGGGCGAAGGTTGGGGGCCTCTGGAGTAGGGGTTCCGGTGGAGGTGAGGAGATTAGGCCCCAGTTGAGCATGCGTTTGATTCCATCTTTGGGAGTCAGGATACTGGTATTCTGGTTTTGGTACGTGACCACTAGTTTAGTGGGGAAGCCCCATTTGTATTGGATGTTGTGCTTTCTAAGAGTAGTGGTGGTCTGGGAGAATTCTCTTCTTTTTTGAGCAGTGGCAGCAGAGATGTCTGTGTACAAGGACACTGTAGAGTAGGGGTCCGGCAGCGGAGAGGAAGACCTGGCAGCCGCCATGATCTTCTCTTTCACTTGAAAGAAATGGATGCGTGCTAGAATGTCTCTAGGTACTGAGGCAGGGAGGTGGTTAGGTTTGACAATGCGGTGTGCCCGGTCAATAATCATGTCAGTTTGA
The DNA here is from genome assembly GCA_029206835.1 of Rana muscosa. Classification (NCBI taxonomy): domain Eukaryota; kingdom Metazoa; phylum Chordata; class Amphibia; order Anura; family Ranidae; genus Rana; species Rana muscosa. The sequence goes on along the minus strand of CM055116.1, from coordinate 747,397,722 downwards.
CGCAATTGAGGGATAAGCGTGAGGAAGAGTTGCTGGATGTAGGGGATGAGTTCGGGAGGTTTAACGGATTCTGGTACACCCCTAAATTTAATGTTGTTCCTCCTCGAACGGTCCTCTAAATCTGCGATTTTGGCGTACAAATAGTTAATCTCGTCAGTGTGCTGATCATGGGCATCCGCCATTTCATTATAGGCTGTAGTGTGCTCAGTGAGTGTTTTTTCAATAACCTCTGTGCGGTCCTCCACTTGATCTATTCTGGAATGCAACGTGGAGATGGAGGACCGTAATTCATTCCGCATATCATGCTGTAATGACATCAGCATAAGTTTGAGTGTGTGCTCAGATGCTGGCTGGTCAGAGGCAGGTAGTGTGGCTAGGGAGTCAGAACAGGGCACTTCAGGGCCTGTGGGTGCGTGGGGATCCCAGTGCTGTTTTTTTAGCTGAGGAGCTTTAGTGGGTGAGAGGGCTGGAGATTGTGCGGCTCTCTTACCTCGGTCAGCAGGTGAGGGCTGAGAGGATTCCGTGTGCGTGGCCGCGCTGTCCATCTCCTCTATGCAGGCAGGGTTTTCCTGCGAGCTCCCGGCGTCCAGCTGTGAGGGATATGTCGCCGCGCCGGCGCCATCTTCAGCAGTCAGCATGTCGGCTCTCCTGAAGTAGTCTGTGAGGCGGCGCGGCTGATACAGGCTGGCGGCTCTCCCCCTGGACATACCGTTCGGGTGCCCACCGGTTCCTCTCCCCTCTGGAGTGTTAGAGAGGGGGGGTGTGCGGTAGATAGATGCTGGCAGTCGCTGAATGTCCCTTGGCTGAGCGGAGCAGAGATTTCAGTCAGCCATCTCACTCCGCGGCCAGCCACGCCCCCTACTGCAAAGTGCAATTTTATTGCAAAGTGTCTCTTACTTTGCAAAGTGAACAGCCTATTTGCCTGTCTTTGGTATTTGCTGGTGTATGCTTATTTTATTTTCTGTACCTGTTTTCTCAGGCTGGTAGCTTGCAGGTAATTGGGAGCATAATGATCCTTGAAGGTCCAATGGTGTTGGTTTCACTCCCTTTTAGGGCATTAGTGATAGTGCATGGTTAGAGCCACTCTGATCATTCTGATAGGGCCTGGCAGTAGCATCGGAGAAGAAGGTAACAGTGGTACAGTAAGTAGTAGCTACCATGAAGAAATAGCAGAATATATCTTGCCCCCATTTTTAGTTCTTTGCTGACAGCCCCAGCCTACCAAAACGATGAAAACCTGCATCTGACAGCTACTCCACCTTTTCAGCAAGCACCAACACAGCAGCCACATTGTCAAACAGCTCTACCATATGTAGCACTACCCCTGAAGAAGCTGCTGGTTTAATTTGGGTCAGTACTCTGTTTGCAACCCTCTTAACTGGCTCAGACCCTCCCTTGGCACAACTGGTGTAACTGGCCATTGTGAGACCCACTGAATGCTGGGAACACAATTTGGCATGTATAACACAATAACATGTATAAGTATTGTTACCTTTCTCTGGTAGCAGTCCCTCAGGAAACAAAATACTTCAAACAGAATGGTTCACTTAACCAAGATCAAACTTTACTTGGGGTGAAAGAAAAATAACAGTAATACGCATATGCATACAGTTGACTTGGCAGGGCCCTGCAAAAGTCAATATGAACAAGGTAAAAAGGTTTTCAAACGAAGTTAAGTCTATTTGCAAACAAGGAAGACAGTCTATGCTCGCGAGCTCCCCCTAGTGGGCAATACCACCCCGTGTCTCGTAAGTGTTAGTTCCAGTCAGGCCTGACAAAGATCACTATACGAGTTCCTCAATGAGTGGGAGTCTTCGCTAGCACTTTATATTTGTAATCCAAGGTAAATTAAAGATGCAGCTAACTTCCGCAGATACAATGTTTGTGGAAGTGAACTCTCAGTTAGTATAACGCCAACTTAACTGCGTAATTATCATGCGCTGCACTATATACTTGGTGCGTGTGAGATGCACTACTCTGGTGAGGGTGAGCCCTGAAAAGTCACAGGCCTATAACAGTTGCAGATCCTGGGCAGGTGCCCGCTCACCCGAACAGGCCTAGTCCACCTGAGTTTCCTCGCTGCTGGCACCTCGATCCGTGGTCCCTCCACAACGTACAGTAAAGTTAGCCCAATTTTTTTGTATACTGTGAAAGATGATGTTACGCCAAGTAAATAGATACCTATCATAGCATGCTTTGAAATTGCGCACACTCGTGGAATGGCGACAAACTATGGTACCTAAAAATCTCCATAGGTGACACTTTAAAAAAAAAAAAAAAGGGTTACCAGGTTAGAGTTACAGAGGAGGTCTAGTGCTTTTTTTTGCTCTTGCTCTGATGATCGTGGCAATACCTCACATGTGTGATTTGAACATCGTTTACAGGCGGTGTTCCGGGGAGAGAGGCGGGAGGGGGGACGTCCACTCTCGCTCCACCGGGATAACAGCTGTACAGCTTTTAGCCGCATTGGTTGTTATCCCTGAAGAGCCGACCGCCCGCTCTAAAAAATGGTACCAGGATGATGCCTGAAATCCGAGGCCGCATATGTGCGTACGCTCGGCGGGAAGGAGATAAATGTATAAATAGATAAAAAAAAAAAATTCTGAAATTAAGAGAATGTTAATTATATCTAAATGATGGAGATACACGTTCATTATCATTTCATAATATGTCAGTTGTTCTGGTAATGAAGAATACAAATTGTTTAATTTGTTAAAATAATTAGGTTCAAGATATTGTGTAGCAGATATTGTGTAGCAGCAAAATGTACCTTGTAGGCTTTTCTTTTTCTCTTGCACAATAATGTAGTTAGGCTAAAATACTGAAGCTTAACAAATAAGTTACTTTGGTTAAAAAAAAGTATTTTTGTACAATTTATCACTAACGATAAGCAGACTTCTTGAATCTTTCCTCCCCCATCCCATCAGATCTGGTTTTTATCATGAATATACATTTTGATCTACAAATGTTCCCCCTGTGGGCTATAGGGACGCAAGCATAGAAGTTCCACATTAAAGGGTAACTCCACACTCCTGAGGAAAAAATAATAACAAATAAAAACAATAATATATCTTATACCGAATTTTTCGCACCATAAGACGCACCTGACTATAAGACGCACCTAGGTTTTAGAGGAGGAAAACAAGAAAAATAATATTCTGAACCAAATGGTGTACTAAAATATTTTCCAGTGCCCATGAAATGCAGCCTGACCATTGCCATAGTAAACGCAGCCTGACCATTGCCATAGTAAACGCAGCCTGACCACTGCCATAGTAAACGCAGCCTGATCATTGCCATAGTAAACGCAGCCTGACCATTGCCATAGTAAACGCAGAGTGACCATGCCACAGTAAACGCAGAGTGACCATGCCACAGTAAACGCAGAGTGACCATGCCACAATAAATGCAGAGTGACCATGCCACAGTAAACGCAGAGTGACCATGCCACAGTAAACACAGAGTGACCATGCCACAGTAAACGCAGAGTGACCATGCCATCAGTGGTGTATTTAGGTTTTGTGCTGCCCTAGGCCTGACTAAACTTGCGCACCCCCTAATTTAAATATGACCCACCCCTTCCTGTCAAGGTCACACCCCTTCCTTTTAAGGCCCGCCCTGTAATCTTCATGGGAAGAGGACAGAGGGGACACTGTGGGAAGAGGACAGAGGGTTGCCGTGGGTGAAGGACAGAGGGACACCCTGGGAAGAGGACAGAGTAACGCCCTGGGAAGAGGACAGAGTAACGCCCTGGGAGAAGGACGCCATGGGAAGAGGACAGAGGGGACGCCGTGGGAAGAGGACAGAGGGGACGCCGTGGGAAGAGGACAGAGGGGATGCCGTGGGAAGAGGACAGAGGGATGCCGTGGGAAGAGGACAGAGAGGGACGTTGTGGCGGTCAATAAGGCCTAGAGGATATCAGGTTAGGCACTTCCTAATGGCTCAGTCCCTGGGAACAGTAATGGATAATGGCCAACGGGCCCTCTTACCAGACCCAGCGAAATCGCAATAGTGATCCCTCTGGCTGGACGTTCGCTCACTCTGGGTTGCCGGGGTGACTCTAGTCAGTAGCGTAGCATGTCTGTATCCTGGCAGTGGCTTGGTCTTTCTCCCCCTCTGGTGGTGCGGGTACAGCGGTTACAGTGTGGCTCCCTCTCTGGTGGTGCGGGAACAGTGTGGCTCCCTCTCTGGCGGTGTGGGTGCAGCGTGGCTCTCTGGTGGTGCGGGTACAGCGTGGCTCTCTGGTGGTGCGGGTACAGCGTGGCTCTCTGGTGGTGCGGGTACAGCGTGGCTCCCTGGTGGTGCGGGGTACAGCGTGGCTCTCTGGTGGTGCGGGGTACAGCGTGGCTCTCTGGTGGTGCGGGGTACAGCGTGGCTCTCTGGTGGTGCGGGGTACAGCGTGGCTCTCTGGTGGTGTCCCCCAGCAGAGTATTCTCTTTTGGTCCTCTTCTAACACCCCGTCCCTCCTCTCCAGCAGAGTGCTTGCATGCTGCGGGAACTGGTGCCAGAACTCTGCAGTGACTTAATTTCCCATGATGCCCCCAGTGTCTTCTGATTGGCCCTCTGCTGTGGCCAATCATGGGGAGGGAAACAGTGGGCAGGAAGCTGGGTGGCGGCCCAGCAAATCCAATTAGAGCCGCTCTCTCTTTCTCTTCTCCCTTCGGCTTACAGAAAGGGAAGGCCCTCTCTCTCTTTCTCTTCGGCTTACAGAAAGGGAAGGGGGCGGCGGGGGATATACAGACAGCCCGCAGCTCTCCTCTCCCTGTCACAGCGCCGCTGCTCTATTTGCCAGAGAACTCGGCAGCGGTGCTGTGACAGGGAGAGGAGAGCTACGGGCTGTCTGTATATCCCCCGCCGCCCCCCTTCCCTTTCTGTAAGCCGAAGAGAAAGAGAGAGCGGCTCTAATTGGATTCGCCCGCTCTCTCTTTCTCTTCGGCTTACAGAAAGGGAAGGGGGCGGTGGGGGATATACAGACAGCCCGCAGCTCTCCTCTCCCTGTCACAGCGCCGCTGCTCTATTTGCCAGAGAACTCGGCAGCGGTGCTGTGACAGGGAGAGGAGAGCTACGGGCTGTCTGTATATCCCCCGCCACCCCCCTTCCCTTTCTGTAAGCCGAAGAGAAAGAGAGAGCGGCTCTAATTGGATTTGCCGCGCCGCAGTGTCAGGGGCTTTGCCAGCGGCGACGGGGGAAGCGGAGCTAGTGGCGGCGGTCGGGGGATTCCAGCGGCTGGGAGCAATGCGAGCGGATGGCAGGGGCATTGTCAGCGACGGCGGGGAGCGGGGCATGTTATGTATTCGCACTATAAGACGCAGGGACATTTTCCCCCATATTTCTGGGGGGAAAAAGTGCGTCTTATAGTCCGAAAAATACGGTACATAAGCTAGACGCTAAAATCCTGGCAAACCGTCTGCTCCCAATGCTCCCCAAAATAGTCTCCTTAGACCAAGTCGGATTCATCCCTGGTAGAGAAGCCAGGGACAATACCATGAAAGCCATTAATATACACCATTGGCTAACTTCCACTGCAACCAAAGGTTTTTTTCTTTCCCTTGACGCGGAGAAGGCATTCGACAGGGTGGCCTGGGACTTCATGTCCGCTAAATTACGAACGCTGGGACTTCCAACTCACCTTCTTCAAATGATCATGGCCCTTTACTCTTCCACTACAGCCAGGATCAGAGTCAAGGGTCGACTGTCGGACGCCTTCTCCATCGCCAATGGCACCAGGCAGGGATGTCCCCTTTCACCCCTCATTTTTGTTCTCACCATGAAACCCTTCCTCCGCAGACTAAGAGAGAACCCATATATTAAAGGAATTGACATTAATAATAAACAATACAAAATTGCTGCTTATGCAGACGATATACTTTTGTTTCTTTCAGATCCCATAACTACCATCCCCAACCTTCTTAAGGATTTCACTTTATTTAATAAACTTTCCAACCTACAGATTAATTTTGGTAAATCTAAAGCTCTTAATGTAATGCTACCATCGACGACGGTCTCCCTCTGCCAACAGAATTCCCCTTTTAGCTGGGAGCCTGGTGAAATAACATACCTAGGCATTACACTCCCTGTCAAATTGTCTGACTTGAACGTCAAACATTTCCTACCTGCGCTTCAAAAGATACAGGGAGATTTGCTCAATTAGAATAAAGGCCTCATGGTTTGGAATTTTAAAAATGAATGTTCTCCCCAGATTTCTATATTTGCTACAAGCCATCCCAATCAAACTCCCCCCTCCTTCTTTACTTCCTATAAAAGAATGTGCAGAAGCCTTTTATGGTCCTCACAAGCCCCTAGACCAGGGGTGCCCAACCTTTTGAAGCACGAGGGCCACTTAAACAACTTGGTAACTGGTCGCGGGCCACAATAAGCAGAGCGGGCAGATGGCAGGTCCATGTCCGCTCTGCATATGCAGAGCGGACACGGACACAGTCAGATCGTATTGGAGGGAGGACACAAGTCGGTTTACATCTGTCACTCCTTAGAGGTGAATGGACGGTCCAATTGGGTCAGATTGACCGTGTGAAAGGGGCCCGTGGCTGCTTTCACACTGATGCGCTGTGGTTTACCCGCACCGTGGGTACAACGCAGTGTACCTTTGGCTTTTCTGCACTTTGCAATAGACTTCTATTATATTCTGCAGGTTTGGTGCACTTTCAGAAAGCTCACCAAACTTGCAGGTAATAACAGAAGTCTATGGCTCAGTGCAGGTAACCCGCAGGTAAACTGCTCTGCATCTGCAGATTAGTTTGAAAGCAGCCCAGTAACCACTGCAGAACAGATATGTCCATATATACACTGTGATTTTAGTAATAAACTGACCTTTAATAACAGTATTCTATTCTATTCCATCCCAGAGCAGGAGGTCGCGGGCCACATCAGAGGGCTCCACGGAAAGGGGAATAGGGCTACCAGACCTATGTGCGTACTATGGGGCCTGCCAGCTCACTAGGATTGTGGATTGGCATGTCCACAAAACAAACAAAGACTGGATACAGGTGGAAAACGCCTTCACACAAGTATCACTATCTCATCTTCCCTGGATTGATCCGCAATCGACCCCTCAATCCTGTTCCAACCACCCACTGATAGGTCCTACTGTGCTAAATTTCAGAGCAGCTTGTCGAACTTTCAACATGACCCCTTTTCCCGGGCCCATGGCGCCTCTTACCCCAAATCCTGACTTCCCGTCTGACCTTCTTGCTAAAGACAGAACTATACATCTCATTGACCCCCCGGTCAGAGCACACCTGTTCTTCAATGACGGAATGCTCCTTTCGCACACGGCCATGTCTTCCAAATTCCCGGACCTTAACATTCCCTTTTTCAAACTTCTTCAACTCTGACATTTTTTCCACAGTACCCCATCTCTCTCCCACTGGTACAGGGATTTCACCCCCTTTGAACACATTTGCAACGAAACAGAACCCCAAAGTAATTTAATCTCTGCATTATATTCGCTATTACTCTCCAAATCCACCCCCAACATTAAGACCAATCAGCTTTGGGAATCGGACTTATCAATGCCATTGTCCAAGGACGATTGGGATCGCATATGGGAGCACACGCACAAAGGGTCCATCAATGTCTCCACACAAGAAAACAGGTATAAACTGTACTCTAGATGGTACCGAACACCGGATAGGATCCACAAAATTTTCCCAAGTGTTCCCCCAATTTGGTGGGAATGCCCACTAATACAAACATTCTGGAGAGAGGTACATGACCTAATTGTCCGTATCACCACCTACACTCCGGACTTCACTCCGGCACAATATCTACTGCACCATACGTCCCCACCATGGTCTACGTACCGTAAATCCCTCACGCTACACCTAATTAATGCAGCCACCCAATGCATACCAGTACACTGGAGAAGTATTAACCCCCCCACTATCGCTGAATGGCATTCCCGAGTAGACAAAAAAGCCGAAATGGAATGACTCATCCATCAAGCTAACGACACTCACACTAAATTCTGGAACACTTGGGCATGTTGGACGCATTACAGAGACTCTGGGGTGGTTAACGCCCCATGAGGCACACCTAGGCCCCTAACAGGGTTGGATAGGGCTGGTGTCCACTGATCAACATAACTCCTCCGTCACTCCTAGACCCCCCCCCTTACTTTTGTTCCCTATCCCTAACCTTCAGTCTGTGTTATAAGGATAATTACGTACCACCCCCTACTACGCAGCACACACAGTATTTTACGCTGTATAGCAGGGCGAGAACCTCTCACAACCACTAACGCTGATGAGATAATCAATTCTCTAGGGGACAGTACATACTCACCTCTCGATGAGCCGCACCTGTCCTAATACTTAGTTAAGCTGTTAAGGGTCCCCTCCCGCTCACAGTTTGATCCCTTTAGGGGTGACCAGGCTCTGGGATGACCCGTATTGATTCATCCTTTCATCTCTTTGCATTCCCCATCCCTACCACAACACGTTTGCTATCGCCGGTTTTGATGGATACCGCCCGGATTAGAAACCCCATATGTCTCATAGATGTTAATGCCCTAGTTCTGTATAGGTACTTCCTGGGTTTGCTAAAATACGCCATACTGTTTTTTTACGGACTCTACTTAGATCTCCTGTTCCACTACATCCTTTCTTGTTTTTTGGTTTTATGTAATGATATATTGGATGACTGATGTACCCATTGAATGCATTGTTCTTACTCTGTCAATGATTAAATAAAAATACTAATAAAAAAAACATAGTGCAAAAAAATAAAAAAAATAATATATCATATACAATTGCTACACAAGGCATATTGTAATTGAATATTATTGAAAATTACACTGTAATTTTCTGTAAAATTCAATGCAACATGACAACAAGGAGGTGTTCTGGACACCCATAAATTTCCTTTCCTGCTTGTGTGATTGGCTTACTGAATTCCAGAAGTCTGCACATAGATACAAGTAATACAATGCCATTTTAGGTGAGATACCTCCAAAGGATTTATCCCCTCTAATGAGATGCAAAGCCTTTATTTTCCTCATTAGAACACTGACACAAAAGATTGCGGCATACTGAAATTTGTATTGCATTTCCAAAGATACTGGTTTTGCTAGCCTGCGTGCTAGCCATTTTCCACTATATTTATAAGGAATCCAACTTGTAACGAGCATACTTAAAAAAACGGTAAACTAATCTCTGAATTAAAAAAATGTTCAGTCATTTTAGCAGAAGCACTCGTCAAACTGGAACAACCCACCAAACTTATAGGAAGAGGTAGTCTACATTACAAGTCATTATAGTCATCAGAGTCATCGTGTGACTGACATATTTCAATTTATAAAAAACAGCTAGAAAGATACCTTTGGAGTGCTCCTCATTGTACATGCTTTTATAACTAGGTCAAAAAGGACGTGAACAAACAAAAATCAAATCATTTTCAATATGATGCACATCATATCTTTATTTTGTATGTCCATCCTATAAATTTACATACAACTATTGAACTCTCTACAAATTGCCACCTAACCCCCTTCATAAATACAGTATATATTCTGACTGTAGATTTTAAATGACTGCTACAAATATTTATATACAGTGTATATGTAGCGCCCACCCCTTTTAGGGGTGCGATATACCCAAATTTAGGGGGCTGGTCTGAGTTAGTAGTTAGACTCAGATCGTTCTCATTGATAGGTTGTGCTACTTTGTTTCTCCAGGTGGTATACTGGTGTGCAGTTCCCTGTGGCCTGTAGGTGGCACTGCCATGACTGGTCAGGGTTGAACCACTGGTAATAGTGCTGTGCCTTAGGGTGTCCTCTCTCGGCAGCGGTGCCGTGGGCGTGGTTGGCCTGCTGTGCATGCTGGGAGAGGATACATAAGGGGTAGACGCCATCTTTTGGGGAGAAGTTCGCGTTACCCAGCCCTCCAGGCCAGGGGTGCGCGTGTGCATCAGTCCCAGGCACCTTTAGACCTGGGGCTGCAACTTCAGCCTTGGGCCCAGCACCTTTAGCTGGAGCCCACTTCTGGGAAGAGGAATCCCAGGGTGTCCCTTGCGAGGGAGCCAGCTTCTAAGAAGAGGAGGCCGGGGGAGGACCTTTCCGAGGGACGGGGGAGGACCTTTCCGAGGGACCGGTGAGAGTTCACGGTGAAGGAAGGGGCCCGGTAACTTTCTGGAGGGATTCATCTATCCACCAAGGGCCTAGTAATGTGCTGTTGCGGGCACCTGCCCTTGTATTGCAAAAGCTAAGAAGTTCGGGACATGATAGATTCTGTGGCAGAAGATCTCCCGATCGTATCTAAGGAAAAGAACCTAATTAAGCGTCCGAGCATCACTTCGGCTGCTAGGATCCACTTTTACAGGAGACTATCCGGGTGAGCTGAACCCACTCTGGGATAGAGTGGTGATTGCAATATTTACTTGTGCCTGGACCTACCTCCCAAAACCTTGCTGTCCTGTCTCTTATCCACCCTTTCCTATCTGCTGAACATTGAAGAAAATAAACTCAACGTTGGAGTTTAGAGTGGTGTGGACATTGGAATTACTTGGGGGGAAAACAGAGACTTGTCCCTATATCCTAGGAGATGAGAACCAGCTGATGGAGAACCTAGCTGTTTGACCCAAATACATAACACCGCTCAACCTCTTCAAACAGGAGGGTACGGGCATATAGTACGGTGTGCCCTTTTCCTGCAAGTGAGCCAAAGGTAGGAAAAAGGGTCCGTGTGCTACATATATATATGGTGTTTTTTAGTTATCATATATTTATTATGCTGAGTACTTAAAAATAAAAATGCTTTTACCCACTCGAAGGGATTATATTTTATATTTTTGCGCAATATTCCATTGCCAATAGATATCAGGAACTGGGGTATAAGATCCTGGTGGGGTGGTACAGAGTTCTGTCAGTTTTACGTAAATAATTTCCCCAAACAAGTGGCAGTTGCTGGTGGTGCCAGAAGGTAGAGGACACTCTCCTTCATGTCTTCTGGATGTGTGATAAATGTCAACATTTATGTCAGATCTGTTATTAAGCAGCTGACAGATTTTGATCTGGGCACAGACCTGGCAAAATGCCTGCTACACATGTCTCACTTACCCGTACTTGCTACAAGAAGAGTATGCTGATTTACCTGGTAAATGCAGCTAGGGCCTGCATCTCAGCCCTCTGGAAGCAGGAGACTCCCCTTCTCCTGCCCTTTGGCTCTCCAAGATTGCAGAGATTAGTCATATGGAAAGACTCATGGTGGCACTCAAGGGTAGAGAAGAGAAATTTAGACATTTAGACATACGTGGTTCCACTAGACTATGTGTACGTGTTCTCGGGACTATGAATCATTGCTGGCAGATGACGTGTAAAAACCTCTCTTGGCCTCTCATTTTGTCGCACTTGTGTATCGGACACAGTGACACTGTTGATATTTTTTTATTATTTTCCCTCCCGGTCTTTCTTGTTCTTTGATCCCTTTTTCTAAGTCCTTGTGTTTTTTCTACTCCTATGGATGGCTGAAGTTTGGCCTATGGCAGGTCTGTACAGGTGGTTTACTTCATACTGATGGGAAGATTATTGTTTGTGCACCCGACTCTTTGAGCTGGATAATCAAAATTATGTTTGATGTTGATATTTATATTTCACACCTGCAGTCAATTTATAATGCTATTGTGTCCATTTACTGCTATAAAAAAAAAAAATGCAAGGTGTTTGTTTTTCTTACATGAAAATTAAATATGGCATATGAATATTTTATGTTTACCAGTTACCACTTGCAAATTTTATATGCAAAGGCAGTTACTGATAAATCAATAGATGCATATATGAAATTGTTCAGATCCATAAAGGGTAAACAAACATCAGAATAGAAATGGACAAAAATTCAGTTTAAAAAAAAAACGTTTTTAAAATGCATTAAGACATCAGTTTTGCATATCTAATATACAACAGTGCAAATTATGATTTCAATTTAAGCTGTTGAATGCTCTAATGCATTAGGCATAATGATAGACATTAATGATAATTATAGTGTTGGAGTAATTTTGATCTATTTATCAGAGTATCAATGAAATACAAAATAACTACATTCATAAAAGGACCCCACTTCCCTGTTCAGGAACTGCAGGCAGGAACAGCAGAGTCTAGGATGGCATTCAAATCAGCATGAGTGGAACTGGCTAAAGGATACCAGTAAATAACTATGGAGCAAACTGTGTGTTAAACATCACCATACTTTTGCTAACATGTATTAGGAAAATCAGCATGCAAGGGTCAAATCTTGCAAGAATTGTATTTATATATTTTATACATATATATTTTATGCTCTCCTTTTTATTAAAAAAAAAAAAAAAAAAATTTCCAACGAGCTCCCAAACTTTGTCTAATGTTCTATTTATTTCTGCTGATTAAACAAAAGCAGATACTGATAGATAGGTGAGAAAACAACAACAAAGAGAGTGTGTACCGACCTAAGAAATTACCATAATACAATATTATTAAAAAGTATATAACAAATAATGTACTCACAAATGCATGACATGCACAAGTGTATCTAAAGGTACAGATGAGAACGCTTCCAAGCCCACGGTCCTCAACTCATGACATGGGAAGACCTCATAACATCCAAAACGGCTAATGCGCATCGAGCCCTCTTCCTCAGACCCAAACATGTGGCTGACTGAGTGCCAAGGACCGGGCCTGTTTTTCAAACTTGTTATTTACCAGTTAAAATATATTTTTTGCTAGAAAAATACTTAGAACCCCCAAACATTATATATACATTTTCTAACACCCTAGAGAATAAAATGGCAGTCGTTGCAATACTCTTTGTTACACAGTTTGTGCAGCGGTCTTACAAGCACACTTTTCTTGGAAAAAATACACTTCTTTTAATTAAAACATAAGACAACAGTAAAGTTAGCCCAATTTTTTTATTGTGAAAGATGATATTATGCCGAGTAAATTGATACCCAATATGTGACGCTTCAAAGTTGTGCCCGCTCGTGGAATGGTGACAAACTTTTACCCTTACAAACCTCCAGATGCGACGTTTAAATAATTCTATAGGTTGCATTTTTTGAGTTACAGAGGAGGTCTAGGCCTAGAATTATTGCTCTCACTCTAACGGTCGCGGTGATACCTCACATGTGTGGTTTGAACACCGTTTTCATATGTAGGCGCTACTCACGTATGCGTTCGCTACTGCACGCGAGCTCGGCGGGAGGGGGCGCATTTAAAAAAGTTTTTATTTTTCTCTTTTTTTTTCCATAAAGATTTTTATTGAGAATAAAATAAAAGAAGTCAATGTCTTTTGTAACAGATACAAGTAGTACATTGGTAAAAACATGTATTATAACCTCTACATACAGTGTTGAAGATAACTTAAGTTCACTGATGTACAGAACATTTGGGGAAGAGTCAGTCTTATCAAGAGTCACTGGACGGTCTGTTGTTATCTAGATAATTACTGAAATTTTGACCGCTTGGAAGAGTCATGTAGGGAACAGTCAGATGGTCATGAGTATTTCATTGTAGTGAATAGGGATAAGGAGTGGGTAGACCTTAGAGCTCATGGCTTTGGGATGGGCTTTAAAAGTTGTCGTAGAAAACCGTTTCCATCCAAGGGAAGGATTTATCTGGAAGTTGAAGGATAAATGGGTAAACCTAGGTATTTATAGTGTGTGGGTTGTAGTTAAGATTTAAGACAGGGGCTGGCATATACCAGCTAGAGCAGGGGGGCCTGGAATGTGGTGAGAGGGACTGGTGGGAAATCATGTCAGTGTTAAAAGTGAGGTCATTGTATGTCAGAGGGAGTGTTAGATGATAAAGAAATGAAATAAAATAACATCAAGAAACCAACAAAAAACAAATAGGTTGGGGATAGGGAAAGAGTGAAATGTTGGTGAAGAGAGTTATAGAGGGGAGGTGGAAGAGAAGTGAGGGTGGGGAGAAGGATGATGAAATGAAGGGGAGGGGGATAGGGGACCATCTCTCTCTCCCTCCAGCAGTGTACATAGGGAGAGGGGGTGTTTATCCCCAATTTAAGCAGTGGAAGTGGTAGATTAGGCGTTTATGGGGCGTGAAGGTCTTTTAGCTACAGGTACCATCTAGTTATTTGTTGGTGTCAGGTTACTGAGAGGTTCCGTTTGGGGGTTGGCATGGAAGATTACTCAGACTGTTGAAATCTGCGGTTGTTTGAAAGTGGATCCAACAGGCCCATTTGGTCGAGAATTTGGTGGGGGTGTCTCAGGGTATGCTAATCAAGCGCTCCATCTCCACTATTTTATTTATCTTTGCTAGCCATTCTTTGATTCGGGGGGTTGAGGGGAGCCCCAATAAATTGGGACACACTGTTTTGCGGCATTGATCACGTGCATTGCTAACGATTTGAAGTATACACCATGTGGGAGAGTGGAGTGATGTAGAAGGAATTGGGCAGGGGAAAGGTCTAGGTTGTAGGTAGTTACCTGAAAAATAATGCAGTGTACTTCTGACCAGAAATTTGGGATAAGTGGGCATGACCACCAGATGTGTATCAGTGTCCCTCTATCGGAATGACATCTCCAGCAAGTGTCTGGGAGGTCTGGGCAGAATTTGTGTATTAAGGTGGGAGTTCGGTACCACCTTGATTCGATTTTGTAACCATTTTCTTGGGTGGAGACGTTTATTGAGCTCTTGTGGATGTGTAGATGTATTTGTTCCCTTTCTCAGGCTTTGATTAGAGGGAATGTCCTTGGAAAGGAGGGCATGTGTTGTGGAAATCAAGTGTCGTTGAGGACTTCCCTTCAGGCAAAGAGTTTTAAAGGGTGTGAGTGCTCTGGAAATAGAGAATTTTCTGTCTAAGGTGTGGATATAGTGTGTAAGAAGCAGGTAGGTCCAAGGAGAGATGGATGGTCCATCCCTATTGGAGGGTTTGTTTTCGTAAGACAAAATCTTGTCCTGCATAAAGAAGTGATATATTAAGACATTGTCATGAGGCCAGGTATTTTTTAAGAAGTGAGAATGCATGACGGGTGGGGGGGGGGGAGTCCGGGTTTATTCAGATTGGGGTCGGGGGCCGGGAATAGACAAGATGGGGGTAGATTTACATATGTTGCTGAAGCAGCGTATGTGGGACCAGTTAAAGAATGTGTCTGAATTTTGGTTGTGACGTGATTGGGGAGGAGCCATGGTAAAGAGTTTAAGGGTAGTTGAGAGAGTGAAGCCTCTAATTCTACCCAATCCTTGAGTTTGTCGTGAATATTCCAGTCTAGAATCCTGGGGAGGTGGCACGCACGGTAGTAGTTTTTGAGATTTGGTAAGCCTATCCCACCTTTGTGTTTGGGTAAGGACAGTTGATCATAGCTTATCCTGGGCCTGCGGTTGCCCCAGAGAAATTTGGTGCATGCACTTTTGAAGTAATGTAATGTAAACACCCCTTGTAATAGAAAAAAAGCATAACAGGACCTCTTAAATATGAGATCTGGGGTCAAAAAGACCTCAGATCTCATAGTTAC
The DNA here is from genome assembly GCA_029206835.1 of Rana muscosa. NCBI lineage: Eukaryota > Metazoa > Chordata > Amphibia > Anura > Ranidae > Rana > Rana muscosa. The sequence goes on along the minus strand of CM055116.1, from coordinate 747,382,263 downwards.
ACAAAAATGCAAAAGAAAAAAAAAATTGTTTGAAAAAATAAATAAACAAATGTTGCTTTTATGGACGTCGCTTCCGCCCTGCAATGGTATGGAGCCGAGAGGGGGCCATCTTCCACTCAGTCAGCTCCAGACCACAGACCGAGAAGGATCCGATCGCCTCCGCCTCTACCGACGGCTCCAATGAGCAGTGGAGGACTCCGGAGCACGGCGGGAGGGGGCCCCCTCTCCCGCTGCTGATAAAAGTGATCTTGCGGCGAATCCACAGCAGAGACCACTTTTATCTGAAAGCGTACCTGTCGCCCGGATACCGGGGTTATGGCAGCTGGCTGCTGCCACAACAACGATATTCCTCTTCAAAGTGCTGACGTATAACGATGGCGGGAGGTCCGTAAGTGGTTAAAAAAGATGTAGTCTGATGCTCCTGCTTGTATGTCACTTCTCATGACCTCTATTTCTTGTGTTACCTCTTCTGCCCTCTGTTTCCTTGCATGTACAATTATTATCAATCATTATTAATAATGATGCCCCAATACATGGTGCCTTATGTCTATAGGTAATACTGTGCAGGGACTTATTACATAACAAATCCAAAATGGCGGTGCTGCTCTGCTCTAGAGCGCACGCTGAACTGTAGGGCCGAAAATGTGTAGGTTTGTTTGCGTTCCAACCGCTACTTTGGGTAGATATGTTGTCACTTCCGGTCCCGCCATACATAATTTTTGGTCGCTCCATGTACACGGAGCGAACCAGATAGATAGGCCCCTTATAGCACTCCCTTCTGCCCCATAGGCAGAATATGAATTTAGGATTACAGTTGATTGTACAGTCATCTGATGGTTTGCTTACTAAAGGTTCTGTGAAGTAGTGGCTTGCATCTATAAAACCTAAACAGTAAGGTGGATTTACTAAAGGCAAATCGACTGAATACTCTGCAAGGCAAGTTGCAGTTTGCAAGATAAGTTTCCCCCAAAGCTTAGGGAATGTGGTGAAATTTTACTTTGCAATGAATACCCAATCATGTGCAAGGAAAAAAAAAAAAAAAACTGATTTTTTGCTTGTACTTGACTGGGTGATGGTAGTCAATAGAAAGTGAAAGGATAATACTGCGCTGGAAATAATGTGAAACGAAGCTGCCAACACTGCTGGTACAAAAAGCTAGTAATAATCGAAAATTAAAAGTGTAGCGCTATCTAAATAAATATGTATAAATGTGAAAATATACACAAAAAACTAAATATGATAATATAGTGATAAACACGTGTATCACCCAAAATAACGTGCTGGGTGACTCCAGTGATAAAGTCCTCAAACTATATTAACACAATTATGCAAATATATGCAAATTAATGTCCATTATAGGCAAATGAATGTCCATTAGAAATGGAATCCATAAAACGAAGGTGATGAAGATCAGTCCAGAGAGAACGTGATGAATCAAAACGTGAAATTGTAATCAACAGTCTTCTGTGTGTGAGAGAAAGTAGCCACCACCAAAGTGAATAGAGGAAGGCTTACCAGAAGTTATGGATTTGGCGGGGCATAAGCCACCCAAATCAAATAAACTTGAAGAGTGTGAACACTCAAACATTAATAAAATAGAGATGTGATGTGAGATCCGCCACCAAGTATATGTTGAGGAGGCTTACCAGAGGTCTCGGATTTGGAGAGGCATACGCCGCCCAAATCTGAGATTGCTTAGGGGGTTAATGGACGCCAATGGAGATGGTCTTGAGTGGAGGGGTAGTCTGGAGTCAAAGGGGTTTAGCACTTCAATCAGACGGGACATCCAATAACACAAAACACCAATTCATGTAGGGACTCGGTATCCAATGCATATGTGTGGAGATAGAAAAGCTCACATAGCATAATTCCGTTTGGAAAGAATTTAATAAAATCAAACAATGTAACACTCACATTTTAAGATGGTCTAAAAACATGGATGCAGGTACAAGAGCGATGTATATAGACAAATCCACCCGACTAGTTTTGACTAAAAAGTCATCATCTGGGGTATGGACCTTGTCCCACAAACATCGCAAATTTATGAACATATTGACCCCCATGACCCAGGAAGCGGACCACACATGGTTCACTTCCTGTTTGATGTATGTCATGGATGGTCACAATACTTATGCACAAATCTATGACTGTATCTCAGCATGATGCAAAAAAACAGAATAACGAAGAAACGGCATTAATGGTAATAATAGGGCTCTAAATCACCTTACATACTGGCGCTATCCAAGCCTCGTTTTCAATCTCCTGGTTACTCGGCAGGAAGCAGGCTGTATCCAGGCCTCGCTATGAGAACGAGGCATGGACTCAGCATCCGCACGTCACTTCCGCCGTAACCACGAGGACCGGAAGCGGCAGCCAAGCCTCACTCTAAAGTTGAGACGTTAGGCTGCCTCTTACCTCAACTGCATCACTCCGTCGAGACACACATACAGGCATAATTGAGGCGCCTATTGGTCAATCCGCCCCTGTGAAGGGCGTGTACCTCGTCCCCTCTAAAGGGGAAGGAATGTATCTCCGACAGGGTGCGCAGATCAAATAAAAGGCGTTAGTGTAGGATAACTATTTAGCAAATATAAAAGGTATTGGTACCATACATATATTATACATGATTGAAAGTGGGAAATAATGCATATGTGACAAAACAGCCTGCATTTAGTAATCCAATCAGATCATATATAGTGCACATAATGTGCACATAGAGGTACATATAACACATCCAGAGATGTAAATGTGTGTATTAAACGCTAAAATAAAAAATGAATGTGTAAATGTACACACATAAACATGTTTTGGAAAAACATATTTTAAAAGGTTTAAAATCAGTAAAAAGGAGAGAGAAAGAAAGAGAGGTCGTATAATATTAGAGTGGTCAGGACGCATTAATAAAGGAATTAATGTCCCACTCGACATTCATTCCTTGTGGCTGATAAGTCTGAAGTTCATATATCCAGAATGTTTCTAATCTGGATACTCCTCTAGTGGTTGCTCCTCCCCTCCATGGAGCAACATATTGATCTATAACTAGAAACTGGGTGCCAACAGGGTTACGGGCATGGTATTGCCGGTAATGTCTGGGGACAGTATGTTTAGTACTTCCAAATTTTATCAGATTCACATGTTCGGATACTCTAGCGGTAAAGGATCTGATCGTTCTGCCCACATACTGTTTCCCGCATGGACAGGTCAACAGGTATACCACATGGGTAGTGGCACACGTACAAAAATGTTTAATGGGATAAACTTTATTGGTTACCGTAGATCTAAATTCCTTAGTGGGCCTTCTTCCACATGTGTTGTGTTTACAAACAATGCATTTTTTACAGGGATAGTACCCCATCCAGTTGTGAAAAAAGGTGGGTTTTATAGGTGGGTTGATGATATTCGATGCGATTTGATTCTGAAGGGAGGGTACTCCTTTATAAATAACTTTGGGCTTTTCTGGTATCAATGTGCCCAAAATCCTATCATTTTTCAATATCCCCCAATGTTTTTCAAAAATGGTTTTTATATGTCTGTATTGAGTGGAAAAGGTAGTGAGAAAAGACCATTTGAAAGTATCCTTTCTTTCTTTAGGTGGTCTAGCTTCAAACAATGTGGGTCTTTCAATATCAAGCACCTGTTTAAGGTCATTATCTATCTCTACCAGATTGTACCCCTTCTCCAGAAATCTCTTTTTGAGCACATTGGCTTGTGCCACAAAAGTTTCGGTTTCTGTACAGTTCCGACGGAGACGTAGGAACTGACTCTTGGGGACCGACTTTAACCAAGATTTGTGATGGCAACTAGTCATGGGTATAAACCCATTCCTATCAGTAGGCTTGAAATAGGTACTGAATTTGAATTGTTGTTCAGATCTTTCAATCTGTAGATCTAGAAAATGTATCCTAGATTGACTAGATTCGTACGTAAGAGAAATACCTCTATCGTTATCATTCAACAGACAAAAAAAGCCATCTAGGGTTTCTAAGGTGCCGGTCCATAGGAGGAGGATGTCGTCTATATATCTGGCCCAAAACAGGAGCCGAGGCTCCTGTAGGGCATAGACGACATCCTCCTCCCACTTGGCCATAAATAAATTGGCCAGACTAGGTGCAAATTTCGCCCCCATTGCCACACCTTTCTGTTGAAGGAAATAACGTCCATCAAACCAAAAATAGTTGTGATGCGTCGCGAATTCTAATAATTCCATAATAAACTTGACCTGTGGAGCTGCCAACGTAAGGTCCCTATTAAGAAATTCCTGTGATGCCTCCATGCCCCTGTGATGTGGGATACAGGTGTATAGGGACGCCACGTCCGCTGTGGCCATAATGAGCTCGCCTTCGAAGGTCACTGACATAAGGCGTTGAATAACATCCTTAGTATCCTTCAAATAAGAAGGTGTGGTCTTAACGGAAGGTTGCAAAAAGAAATCTATATATCTACCTATCCTCGAAGTGATGGAGTCTATTCCACTAATGATAGGTCATCCGGGAGGATGGAGGGGATCTTTGTGGATTTTAGGTAAATAATATATGATTGGAATCCTGGGGGCCACAGGAACAAGAAACGACTTCTCTTTTGAATTTAAAATTTTAGAATCAAATCCTCTAGTGATGAGACTAGTCAACTCTTTTTTATATTTAATGGTGGGATTAGTTTGTATTTCCTTATAAGTATCTTGATCGCTCAGAATATTATACATTTCAGCCATATAACTTACTTTATCTAGCAGGACGATGCCTCCGCCTTTGTCAGCAGGGCGTATGATTAGATCTTTTTTGTCACATAGAGTTTTTAGGCCCTGACTAGGTATAGGATTATTAGAAATCTTTTTAATGGGTAATTTAGCCAAATCCTGAAGGACTAAATCTCTAAACATATTGAGAGCTGGAGCAAGCTTATTGGGAGGGTTGAAAAGGGAAGGATTAGCCAACCCTGAGTTAACAGTACCTGACGTAGCTGCTCTCGCTATATTTCTAGTTGGATTTGAGGTAATATAGCGTTGAATATTAATTTTTCTAACATACTTATGTATATCTACAAAGGTGTTAAATTTATTCAGTTTACGTGGTGGGGCGAATTTAAGGCCCTTATCCAAGACCATCTTTTCTTCTTTGGAAAGTGTGACACTGCTTAAGTTGAACACACCTTGACAGGTCATGTTCGACTTTTCTTTCCTCCTTTGTGTCCTCCTCCCTCCTCTGGTCCCTCTCTGGTTTCGGGACCCCTTTTTCTTCTTGGGGGGTCCTCCCGAAAAACCTGAGAGGGATGAGGATTAGGATATGGAGATCGGTCAAACTCAGCATTGGGATAAGGATATACGCTGTCGTCATATTGATCCTGAAGAGGAAAAAATCTATTGTGAGTAGATGTGACTGGATATCCATATTGGGAAGAGTGAGAGTTATTATGAAAGTTGGATGGTGATCCCCTTTGGTGTGACCTCTCTCTTTCATAATATTGTTGGTTGTAATCATAATTGGAATGATTACCTCTATGATTTACTCCACCTCTTCTATTGGAGCTATGTCCCCTTCCCCTTTGGGTATTCTTAGGGGTATGGGTATTATGGGGGACCCCACCTTGTGTACGATCACCAGGTGGTTGACTCCTATTCATAGAAGGTTTAGGTTGATTAAGGTGTACAACTGGAGGCGCCGCACTACTTGCATGTGAGGAATTAACCTCCATGGCTGTATCCAATGTAGGCGGTTTCTGCCAGCTGTACACTTTCCCAGATTTATAATCACCAATGTCACGTGAGTATTTTTTGTGTTTTTTGGTTCTCTGGTCCTTATCTTCCTTGATGAGATAAGTTTGAAGGTTGGAGGACAGAGTGTTATATTCAACTGTATTTTTAAATACAAGTAGTCCATCCTTCAGTTCCTTAATTTCTCTATCTAAAGCCAAGAGACGGTTACGTTTCCTGGCAATAAGAAAATTGAGAAATTTGGTCCCTGCATCGTTGAAATATTTAGACCAGGAATCCAGATCTAATTCTCCCTGTTGCGGGTGTACATCCCATCTAAGACTCCGGGGTACCATGTTTTCTGCAACATATTGCTCCAGAAAAACAAGGTCCCATTGGAGATGGAGTTCTGACACCATGATGTTTTTTAACCTCAGAAATAGACCTGCTATTTCGGTGTCATTACCTGTGACAACAAAAACACCCTCCGTATTTACTATCCGCGAAGCGCGATAGTCAAAAACGTCCATAATTAAATAATAACAGTAGAATGTAATTAAGTAAGGATCTCCTGCGGCAATATGAGATTGTGAAAATGGTAATGGAAAGTGAAAGGATAATACTGCGCTGGAAATAATGTGAAACGAAGCTGCCAACACTGCTGGTACAAAAAGCTAGTAATAATCGAAAATTAAAAGTGTAGCGCTATCTAAATAAATATGTATAAATGTGAAAATATACACAAAAAACTAAATATGATAATATAGTGATAAACACGTGTATCACCCAAAATAACGTGCTGGGTGACTCCAGTGATAAAGTCCTCAAACTATATTAACACAATTATGCAAATATATGCAAATTAATGTCCATTATAGGCAAATGAATGTCCATTAGAAATGGAATCCATAAAACGAAGGTGATGAAGATCAGTCCAGAGAGAACGTGATGAATCAAAACGTGAAATTGTAATCAACAGTCTTCTGTGTGTGAGAGAAAGTAGCCACCACCAAAGTGAATAGAGGAAGGCTTACCAGAAGTTATGGATTTGGCGGGGCATAAGCCACCCAAATCAAATAAACTTGAAGAGTGTGAACACTCAAACATTAATAAAATAGAGATGTGATGTGAGATCCGCCACCAAGTATATGTTGAGGAGGCTTACCAGAGGTCTCGGATTTGGAGAGGCATACGCCGCCCAAATCTGAGATTGCTTAGGGGGTTAATGGACGCCAATGGAGATGGTCTTGAGTGGAGGGGTAGTCTGGAGTCAAAGGGGTTTAGCACTTCAATCAGACGGGACATCCAATAACACAAAACACCAATTCATGTAGGGACTCGGTATCCAATGCATATGTGTGGCGATAGAAAAACTCACATAGCATAATTCCGTTTGGAAAGAATTTAATAAAATCAAACAATGTAACACTCACATTTTAAGATGGTCTAAAAACATGGATGCAGGTACAAGAGCGATGTATATGGACAAATCCACCCGACTAGTTTTGACTAAAAAGTCATCATCTGGGGTATGGACCTTGTCCCACAAACATCGCAAATTTATGAACATATTGACCCCCATGACCCAGGAAGCGGACCACACATGGTTCACTTCCTGTTTGATGTATGTCATGGATGGTCACAATACTTATGCACAAATCTATGACTGTATCTCAGCATGATGCAAAAAAAACAGAATAACGAAGAAACGGCATTAATGGTAATAATAGGGCTCTAAATCACCTTACATACTGGCGCTATCCAAGCCTCGTTTTCAATCTCCTGGTTACTCGGCAGGAAGCAGGCTGTATCCAGGCCTCGCTATGAGAACGAGGCATGGACTCAGCATCCGCACGTCACTTCCGCCGTAACCACGAGGACCGGAAGCGGCAGCCAAGCCTCACTCTAAAGTTGAGACGTTAGGCTGCCTCTTACCTCAACTGCGTCACTCCGTCGAGACACACATACAGGCATAATTGAGGCGCCTATTGGTCAATCCGCCCCTGTGAAGGGCGTGTACCTCGTCCCCTCTAAAGGGGAAGGAATGTATCTCCGACAGGGTGCGCAGATCAAATAAAAGGCGTTAGTGTAGGATAACTATTTAGCAAATATAAAAGGTATTGGTACCATACATATATTATACATGATTGAAAGTGGGAAATAATGCATATGTGACAAAACAGCCTGCATTTAGTAATCCAATCAGATCATATATAGTGCACATAATGTGCACATAGAGGTACATATAACACATCCAGAGATGTAAATGTGTGTATTAAACGCTAAAATAAAAAATGAATGTGTAAATGTACACACATAAACATGTTTTGGAAAAACATATTTTAAAAGGTTTAAAATCAGTAAAAAGGAGAGAGAAAGAAAGAGAGGTCGTATAATATTAGAGTGGTCAGGACGCATTAATAAAGGAATTAATGTCCCACTCGACATTCATTCCTTGTGGCTGATAAGTCTGAAGTTCATATATCCAGAATGTTTCTAATCTGGATACTCCTCTAGTGGTTGCTCCTCCCCTCCATGGAGCAACATATTGATCTATAACTAGAAACTGGGTGCCAACAGGGTTACGGGCATGGTATTGCCGGTAATGTCTGGGGACAGTATGTTTAGTACTTCCAAATTTTATCAGATTCACATGTTCGGATACTCTAGCGGTAAAGGATCTGATCGTTCTGCCCACATACTGTTTCCCGCATGGACAGGTCAACAGGTATACCACATGGGTAGTGGCACACGTACAAAAATGTTTAATGGGATAAACTTTATTGGTTACCGTAGATCTAAATTCCTTAGTGGGCCTTCTTCCACATGTGTTGTGTTTACAAACAATGCATTTTTTACAGGGATAGTACCCCATCCAGTTGTGAAAAAAGGTGGGTTTTATAGGTGGGTTGATGATATTCGATGCGATTTGATTCTGAAGGGAGGGTACTCCTTTATAAATAACTTTGGGCTTTTCTGGTATCAATGTGCCCAAAATCCTATCATTTTTCAATATCCCCCAATGTTTTTCAAAAATGGTTTTTATATGTCTGTATTGAGTGGAAAAGGTAGTGAGAAAAGACCATTTGAAAGTATCCTTTCTTTCTTTAGGTGGTCTAGCTTCAAACAATGTGGGTCTTTCAATATCAAGCACCTGTTTAAGGTCATTATCTATCTCTACCAGATTGTACCCCTTCTCCAGAAATCTCTTTTTGAGCACATTGGCTTGTGCCACAAAAGTTTCGGTTTCTGTACAGTTCCGACGGAGACGTAGGAACTGTCTCTTGGGGACCGACTTTAACCAAGATTTGTGATGGCAACTAGTCATGGGTATAAACCCATTCCTATCAGTAGGCTTGAAATAGGTACTGAATTTGAATTGTTGTTCAGATCTTTCAATCTGTAGATCTAGAAAATGTATCCTAGATTGACTAGATTCGTACGTAAGAGAAATACCTCTATCGTTATCATTCAACAGACAAAAAAAGCCATCTAGGGTTTCTAAGGTGCCGGTCCATAGGAGGAGGATGTCGTCTATATATCTGGCCCAAAACAGGAGCCGAGGCTCCTGTAGGGCATAGACGACATCCTCCTCCCACTTGGCCATAAATAAATTGGCCAGACTAGGTGCGAATTTCGCCCCCATTGCCACACCTTTCTGTTGAAGGAAATAACGTCCATCAAACCAAAAATAGTTGTGATGCGTCGCGAATTCTAATAATTCCATAATAAACTTGACCTGTGGAGCTGCCAACGTAAGGTCCCTATTAAGAAATTCCTGTGACGCCTCCATGCCCCTGTGATGTGGGATACAGGTGTATAGGGACGCCACGTCCGCTGTGGCCATAATGAGCTCGCCTTCGAAGGTCACTGACATAAGGCGTTGAATAACATCCTTAGTATCCTTCAAATAAGAAGGTGTGGTCTTAACGGAAGGTTGCAAAAAGAAATCTATATATCTACCTATCCTCGAAGTGATGGAGTCTATTCCACTAATGATAGGTCGTCCGGGAGGATGGAGGGGATCTTTGTGGATTTTAGGTAAATAATATATGATTGGAATCCTGGGGGCCACAGGAACAAGAAACGACTTCTCTTTTGAATTTAAAATTTTAGAATCAAATCCTCTAGTGATGAGACTAGTCAACTCTTTTTTATATTTAATGGTGGGATTAGTTTGTATTTCCTTATAAGTATCTTGATCGCTCAGAATATTATACATTTCAGCCATATAACTTGCTTTATCTAGCAGGACGATGCCTCCGCCTTTGTCAGCGGGGCGTATGATTAGATCTTTTTTGTCACATAGAGTTTTTAGGCCCTGACTAGGTATAGGATTATTAGAAATCTTTTTAATGGGTAATTTAGCCAAATCCTGAAGGACTAAATCTCTAAACATATTGAGAGCTGGAGCAAGCATATTGGGAGGGTTGAAAAGGGAAGGATTAGCCAACCCTGAGTGAACAGTACCTGACGTAGCTGCTCTCGCTATATTTCTAGTTGGATTTGAGGTAATATAGCGTTGAATATTAATTTTTCTAACATACTTATGTATATCTACAAAGGTGTTAAATTTATTCAGTTTACGTGGTGGGGCGAATTTAAGGCCCTTATCCAAGACCATCTTTTCTTCTTTGGAAAGTGTGACACTGCTTAAGTTGAACACACCTTGACAGGTCATGTTCGACTTTTCTTTCCTCCTTTGTGTCCTCCTCCCTCCTCTGGTCCCTCTCTGGTTTCGGGACCCCTTTTTCTTCTTGGGGGGTCCTCCCGAAAAACCTGAGAGGGATGAGGATTAGGATATGGAGATCGGTCAAACTCAGCATTGGGATAAGGATATACTCTGTCGTCATATTGATCCTGAAGAGGAAAAAATCTATTGTGAGTAGATGTGACTGGATATCCATATTGGGAAGAGTGAGAGTTATTATGAAAGTTGGATGGTGATCCCCTTTGGTGTGACCTCTCTCTTTCATAATATTGTTGGTTGTAATCATAATTGGAATGATTACCTCTATGATTTACTCCACCTCTTCTATTGGAGCTATGTCCCCTTCCCCTTTGGGTATTCTTAGGGGTATGGGTATTATGGGGGACCCCACCTTGTGTACGATCACCAGGTGGTTGACTCCTATTCATAGAAGGTTTAGGTTGATTAAGGTGTACAACTGGAGGCGCCGCACTACTTGCATGTGAGGAATTAACCTCCATGGCTGTATCCAATGTAGGCGGTTTCTGCCAGCTGTACACTTTCCCAGATTTATAATCACCAATGTCACGTGAGTATTTTTTGTGTTTTTTGGTTCTCTGGTCCTTATCTTCCTTGATGAGATAAGTTTGAAGGTTGGAGGACAGAGTGTTATATTCAACTGTATTTTTAAATACAAGTAGTCCATCCTTCAGTTCCTTAATTTCTCTATCTAAAGCCAAGAGGCGGTTACGTTTCCTGGCAATAAGAAAATTGAGAAATTTGGTCCCTGCATCGTTAAAATATTTAGACCAGGAATCCAGATCTAATTCTCCCTGTTGCGGGTGTACATCCCATCTAAGACTCCGGGGTACCATGTTTTCTGCAACATATTGCTCCAGAAAAACAAGGTCCCATTGGAGATGGAGTTCTGACACCATGATGTTTTTTAACCTCAGAAATAGACCTGCTATTTCGGTGTCATTACCTGTGACAACAAAAACACCCTCCGTATTTACTATCCGCGAAGCGCGATAGTCAAAAACGTCCATAATTAAATAATAACAGTAGAATGTAATTAAGTAAGGATCTCCTGCGGCAATATGAGATTGTGAAAATGGTAATGGAAAGTGAAAGGATAATACTGCGCTGGAAATAATGTGAAACGAAGCTGCCAACACTGCTGGTACAAAAAGCTAGTAATAATCGAAAATTAAAAGTGTAGCGCTATCTAAATAAATATGTATAAATGTGAAAATATACACAAAAAACTAAATATGATAATATAGTGATAAACACGTGTATCACCCAAAATAACGTGCTGGGTGACTCCAGTGATAAAGTCCTCAAACTATATTAACACAATTATGCAAATATATGCAAATTAATGTCCATTATAGGCAAATGAATGTCCATTAGAAATGGAATCCATAAAACGAAGGTGATGAAGATCAGTCCAGAGAGAACGTGATGAATCAAAACGTGAAATTGTAATCAACAGTCTTCTGTGTGTGAGAGAAAGTAGCCACCACCAAAGTGAATAGAGGAAGGCTTACCAGAAGTTATGGATTTGGCGGGGCATAAGCCACCCAAATCAAATAAACTTGAAGAGTGTGAACACTCAAACATTAATAAAATAGAGATGTGATGTGAGATCCGCCACCAAGTATATGTTGAGGAGGCTTACCAGAGGTCTCGGATTTGGAGAGGCATAAGCCGCCCAAATCTGAGATTGCTTAGGGGGTTAATGGACGCCAATGGAGATGGTCTTGAGTGGAGGGGTAGTCTGGAGTCAAAGGGGTTTAGCACTTCAATCAGACGGGACATCCAATAACACAAAACACCAATTCATGTAGGGACTCGGTATCCAATGCATATGTGTGGAGATAGAAAAGCTCACATAGCATAATTCCGTTTGGAAAGAATTTAATAAAATCAAACAATGTAACACTCACATTTTAAGATGGTCTAAAAACATGGATGCAGGTACAAGAGCGATGTATATGGACAAATCCACCCGACTAGTTTCGACTAAAAAGTCATCATCTGGGGTATGGACCTTGTCCCACAAACATCGCAAATTTATGAACATATTGACCCCCATGACCCAGGAAGCGGACCACACATGGTTCACTTCCTGTTTGATGTATGTCATGGATGGTCACAATACTTATGCACAAATCTATGACTGTATCTCAGCATGATGCAAAAAAAACAGAATAACGAAGAAACGGCATTAATGGTAATAATAGGGCTCTAAATCACCTTACATACTGGCGCTATCCAAGCCTCGTTTTCAATCTCCTGGTTACTCGGCAGGAAGCAGGCTGTATCCAGGCCTCGCTATGAGAACGAGGCATGGACTCAGCATGCGCACGTCACTTCCGCCGTAACCACGAGGACCGGAAGCGGCAGCCAAGCCTCACTCTAAAGTTGAGACGTTAGGCTGCCTCTTACCTCAACTGCGTCACTCCGTCGAGACACACATACAGGCATAATTGAGGCGCCTATTGGTCAATCCGCCCCTGTGAAGGGCGTGTACCTCGTCCCCTCTAAAGGGGAAGGAATGTATCTCCGACAGGGTGCGCAGATCAAATAAAGTAGGATTTTTAAAACAGCTTACCTGTAAAATCCTTTTCTTGGAGTACATCACGGGACACAGAGCAGCATAGTCATTACTATGTGGTTATATAGATTACCTTCAGGTGCTGGCACTGGCAACTTCCAAAACAGGAAGTACCCTCCCCTATATAAGCCCCTCCCATCCGGGAGTACCTCAGTTTTGTAGCAAAGCAATACGTGTCCCCAAAAGAGGGGTGGGAGCTCTGTGTCCCGTGATGTACTCCAAGAAAAGGATTTTACAGGTAAGCTGTTTTAAAAATCCTACTTTCTTGTTCATACATCACGGGACACAGAGCAGCATAGTCATTACTATGTGGGACGTCCCAAAGCAATGCCACATGAGGGGGGGGATACACCATACATAAGCTGGGCGCCATCAGGCATGAGGATCTTTTGCGGCCTGCAACACACTGCGCCCAAAGGCGACATCCTCCTGACTTCTAACGTCCACCTGGTAGAACCCAGTAAACGTGTGTACTGAAGACCATGTTGCGGCCTTACAAATTTGCGCCAGGGAGGCCTGGTGATGCACTGCCCATGAAGTTCCAACTGCTCTCGTGGAGTGCGCCCCAACTTTGAACGGAGGCGGTCTACTTCTCAAGCCATAGGCTTGTATTATGACCTGTCGAATCCACTTGGCTAAAGTAGATTTTGATGCTGCCTGACCCTTTCTGGGGCCTTCCGGCAGAACAAACAAAGAATCCGTTCTACGAATCTGAGCAGTGGCTTCTAGATAAGCTTTAACTGCTCTTACTACATCCAAAGAATGCAATAACTTTTCCTCTACCGAAGTAGGTTTGGGGAAAAAAGAAGGAAGAACCACATCCTGGTTCAAGTGAAACCTCGATACCACCTTAGGAAGAAAGGCTGGGTGAGGACGTAATACTACTCTGTCCTTATGGATAACCAGATATGGCTCTTTACAGGACATGGCGGCTAATTCCGACACTCTTCTAGCCGAGCATATGGCTCCTAAAAATATCAATTTCCTGGTGAGTAGAACCAAGGAAATGTGCCGCAAAGGTTCAAATGGCTGCTTCTGCAGAACCGACAGAACCAAATTTAGATCCCATGGGCATATGGGAGCCTTAATCGGTGGAATAATACGAGTCACACCTTGCATAAAGGATTTGACAAGTGAATGCATAGCCAGGGGCCTTTGAAATAGTATTGACAAGGCCGAAACCTGGCCCTTGATAGTACTTAAGGCAAACTTCCTGTCTACAGCCCACTGCAGGAAGTCCAGAATTCTGCCTATAACGTACTTACGTGGATGCCATTTTCTGGCCTCGCACCAAGTGATGTACGCCTTCCAAACTCTATAGTAGATCTGCCTGGATACAGGCTTCCTGGCATTGATTATAGTTGATACCACAGAGTTAGAGAGACCTCTCTTCTTTAGGATGTGGGATTCAATAGCCAGGCCGTTAAACTTAGAGTTAGTAAGGAAGGGTGGTATATCGGTCCTTGCGAAAGCAGGTCCGGACGACGTGGAAGGGTCCAAGGACTCCCCACAGACATTTTGATGATCTCCGCGTACCAGGCCCTTCGGGGCCACGCTGGAGCCACCAGGATCACCGGCTTCTTCTCCAACCTGACTCTGCGAAGGAGTCGAGGCAACAATTGTAGCGGAGGGAATGCATATATCAGTCTGAACTGATCCCAAGGGAACACCAGAGCATCCGAGCCGCAAGCGAGGGGATCCCTTGTCCGGGAGACAAATCTGTCCACCTTTGCGTTGAATCTGGATGCTAGCAGATCTACATCCGGTGTTCCCCACCGCTGACATATTGCTCGGAAGACCTCGGGATGAAGGGACCATTCCCCTGGGCATAACTGTTGGCGACTCAGAAAGTCCGCCTTCCAATTCTCCACCCCTGGAATGAAGACAGCTGATATACATGGGACATGCTTTTCTGCCCATTCCAGGATGTGACTTACTTCCCTCTGGGCTGCACGACTCCTGGTGCCTCCCTGATGATTGATATATGCCACTGCTGTGGCATTGTCTGATTGAATTCTGACAGGGGACCCTTGGAGTCTGGATGTCCAGGCTACTAGGGCGTACCGGGCTGCTCGTATCTCTAAGAGATTGATGGGCAGGGTTTTTACTACATTTGACCATCTGCCCTGGAGAGACCATTGCTCCAGTACTGCCCCCCAGCCTATAAGGCTGGCATCTGTAGTGACCACCTTCCAAGATATCGGGCTGAAGGGTTTTCCCTTCTGGAGATTCTGGGGGATCAACCACCAGCAGAGACTCTTCCGAACGGAAGGGGACAAAGCCATCGGGAAGTCTAGAGCCTGAACTTTTCCGTTCCAGGCTGACAATATGGCCCTTTGTAAATTCCTTGAGTGGAATTGGGCGTATGGTACAGCTTCGAATGATGCTACCATCTTTCCTAGCAGCCTCATGCACAGGCGTATGGACGGCTGTCTTTTTGCACAAAGCAGACGGACCAAGGCCCTCAAAGAGGATACCTTGTCTAGAGGTAAGAAAATCTTCCTCTGGTCTGAATCCAGCCGTAGCCCTAGATATACCAGGTTTTTCACTGGCTGTAGGGCTGACTTGTCCAGGTTGATGACCCAACCGTGAGATTCTAGATACTTGATTGTATCGACAATTACCACTTCTAGCTTGGCAACTGAGTGGTCCATCAACAACAGGTCGTCTAGGTATGCCATTATCGTTACACCCCGTGTTCTTAGATCGGCCAACAGTGGGGCCAGAATTTTTGTGAACACTCGTGGTGCTGTGGCCAGACCAAATGGTAAGGCTCTGAACTGAAAATGGCGCCCTTCTACTGCAAAGCGTAGGAATTTTTGATGACCTGGAAAGATGGGAACATGCAAGTAAGCATCTTTGATGTCGATCGAGGCTAACCATTCCTCCCCTTGTAGGGCAGCGGTGACCGATCGGATCGACTCCATCCGGAAAGACCGGACGTTTAGAAATTTGTTTAGACTCTTTAGGTCCAATATGGGTCTTATGTCCCCGTTTGGCTTCGGGACTGTGAAAAGGTTTGAGTAGAAACCCAACCCCCACTCTTCCATAGGAACCTCCATAATTACTCCTTGGAGCAATAGTTGTTCTAACGCCAATAGGAGAGACCCTCTTTTTAGAGGGTCTCTTGGCATGCCTGACCACATAAAATGGGACGGAGGAGACTCTTTTAACTCCAACTTGTATCCCAGAGTTACTGCGGAGAGCACCCATCTGTCTTTGATCGTCTCCCGCCAGGTCTCTGCGAACAACTGAAGTCTTCCCCCCACCCGTTTGAGTGGGGGCAGCCCTTCATAGGCTTGACTTGGAGGCTGGTTTAGTACCTCTTCGGATCCAGGGCTTTTTATTACCCTGTGGCTGTCCCTGATTTTTACCTCCTGAGTTTGACCGAGGAGGCCGTCGGAACTGCTTAGTAGCAGACGTCGCAGGGATAGGAGAGGTAGTCCTCTTAAAAGATGGACCCCTAGACCTCTTTTTACTCGGTAAGAGAGTACTTTTACCACTGGAAATCTTCTGGATATACTTATCCAGGTCTTCGCCAAAAAGGCGTTCCCCATGAAATGGGAAGCTAACTAAGAGCTTCTTACAGGGAGCTTCAGCAGACCAGTTTTTGAGCCACAGAAGCCTACGCATATGTACCAAAGACAGCGTGAGGCGGGAGGCCTGATGGATAGAATCCTTGATGGCGTCAACCGCAAAGCATAATGCTCTAGGCAGATCAGCCAGAGCCTGGGCCTGCTGGTCTGGCAAATCCCTCAGGACCATTTTCATTTGATCCTTTAAAGCTTGGCAGACCCCAATAGCTGCCACTGCTGGCTGTGTAACAGCCCCTGCTGTGGAAAAAGCAGATTTTAATAAAGATTCCAATTTTTTATCCACTGGATCTTTGAACATTTGAACATTATCTACTGGACATGTCAGTGATTTGTTCACAGAAGAGATGGCTGCATCCACCGTAGGAACATTCCATCTCTGGGTGAACTTTTCCTCCATGGGATAGATCACCGGAAACCTTTTAGGCGGAACAAATAGTTTATCAGGATGTTCCCAGTCCTGGTATATAAGTCCTTCCAATAATGGATGTATTGGAAAGGAGCAATTAACCTGGGGAGCTTTTAGCGACCCCAATGAGGAGACAGCAGTAGTTGATGGTTCAACAAGAGGCATTTTAAATGCAGATCGAACCATGTCAGTTAGGGTCTGGACCCACAATCTTTCAGTCTGCGATGCTGAAAATGGTTCATCTACTGTCGATTCCTCAAAAACAGAGCTAACCTCCTCCTGATCCCCTTCAGGTAGGTCGGTCCCTTCCTGGGACTGTTGCTCTGCCAACAGGCACTCTAATGGAGGTGATGGAGATCTGGCGCGCTTTCTTTCCTGTAGAGAAGAAGCGATCAATGCTGCCAATCTCTGCTCCAATCCCTCCAGAGTTGAGGAAAAAACCTCCTCTGTTATATATGCAGGAGCAGGTGGACTGAGGACAGCCGCAGTACCTGGCACTCCCGGGGGTTCCTTATGGGTATTAACCTCTGATTTCTCAGGGGAGGAGGGTGCAGATGACTGCTCCAGATCCTCAGAGCCCGATGGAGACCCCCTACACTTCCTGAGAGGTATATCTCGGAGTTTTTTAGGCGGCATATTCCTTAGTTCAAAGCTGAGGTATTCCAGCCGCAATACACCCCTTACTGAAATAGTCTAATGCAATTTGCTGCTATGTACATCAGTGGGTGTCTACTAATGCGTCTTTCTGGGGATGCCTGTATCAACCGCCCGCTGTAAGCCCCTATACCATGCTACCAGCTCCTTTTCATGCTCTGTGTCCATAGCAAGCAGCGTGGACTGAGTCCTTTTATCTTGCTGGGACGCCCGCACATGCGCAGAAGCGCTGGGCGCACAGAGCGCGTCATCCGCCAGGCTCCGCCCCCTTTTTTTAAGCTAAACCTTATAAAAGGAAAGCATGTGTGCGCGCGCGCGCGCGTGCACGTGTGCGCTCTTGGCGCCATGTAGGGAGAGGAGCCAGGGTCCCTGTTTCACCAGGACTCGGGGATGGAAGGAAACTACTTGGCAGCATGACAGAGGAATGCAGCTTCCCTGATAGAGAGCTCACTCATCTGCCTGGACTTTCACCATGGAAGGAATAGTCCCAAGAAAAAAGACGTTCCACAGCGGCCTCTAGTGGACAAACACAGGTACCGCACCTTTGTCTTTTTTTTTTTTTTTTAAAACCTCCTTTATGAAAAAACATTTCCAGGTTTACAGTTTTTTTAAAACTTCCCTTATGAAAAAACATTTCTAGGATTTCTTAGGCATATACAGCTATTAGCGGGAATACCCTTTAGGTAACAGGCAGAAAGACATATTAGGCTTGGGGGTCCCCTCAATAGAACCAAGTTCCTGAGGGGCCCCCACTTACCTTTTCCCCGCCGCAGGACTTTGTTTGGTCCACAGAAGCCCAAACTTCACCTCTCACAGCAGGCATTGTACTAGACCTTCAGGGACCGGGTTCCCAAGGATTCCACTCCCCTGGACCTGTATAGCACCCTGCACAGATAGCCTCTTGGTTTTGGGTATGACCGGAGCTCTGGATCCCAGGGTCCAGCCCTCCTAAGAGAGGCATTACAGGCAAAACCCTGCTCTTCTCTGCAAGGCCCGGGTACCGACCGTTTAGCTATGAAGCTTTTTTGGTCGGATCCGGAATAGCTTGCTAAGGCCCAGAGAACCTGTACACAAGCCCAGATGAATACATGTTAACCTTGGCCAACACCTTAGACACTGGCAAAAAACTGAGGTACTCCCGGATGGGAGGGGCTTATATAGGGGAGGGTACTTCCTGTTTTGGAAGTTGCCAGTGCCAGCACCTGAAGGTAATCTATATAACCACATAGTAATGACTATGCTGCTCTGTGTCCCGTGATGTATGAACAAGAAAAGGCGTTAGTGTAGGATAACTATTTAGCAAATATAAAAGGTATTGGTACCATACATATATTATACATGATTGAAAGTGGGAAATAATGCATATGTGACAAAACAGCCTGCATTTAGTAATCCAATCAGATCATATATAGTGCACATAATGTGCACATAGAGGTACATATAACACATCCAGAGATGTAAATGTGTGTATTAAACGCTAAAATAAAAAATGAATGTGTAAATGTACACACATAAACATGTTTTGGAAAAACATATTTTAAAAGGTTTAAAATCAGTAAAAAGGAGAGAGAAAGAAAGAGAGGTCGTATAATATTAGAGTGGTCAGGACGCATTAATAAAGGAATTAATGTCCCACTCGACATTCATTCCTTGTGGCTGATAAGTCTGAAGTTCATATATCCAGAATGTTTCTAATCTGGATACTCCTCTAGTGGTTGCTCCTCCCCTCCATGGAGCAACATATTGATCTATAACTAGAAACTGGGTGCCAACAGGGTTACGGGCATGGTATTGCCGGTAATGTCTGGGGACAGTATGTTTAGTACTTCCAAATTTTATCAGATTCACATGTTCGGATACTCTAGCGGTAAAGGATCTGATCGTTCTGCCCACATACTGTTTCCCGCATGGACAGGTCAACAGGTATACCACATGGGTAGTGGCACACGTACAAAAATGTTTAATGGGATAAACTTTATTGGTTACCGTAGATCTAAATTCCTTAGTGGGCCTTCTTCCACATGTGTTGTGTTTACAAAAAATGCATTTTTTACAGGGATAGTACCCCATCCAGTTGTGAAAAAAGGTGGGTTTTATAGGTGGGTTGATGATATTCGATGCAATTTGATTCTGAAGGGAGGGTACTCCTTTATAAATAACTTTGGGCTTTTCTGGTATCAATGTGCCCAAAATCCTATCATTTTTCAATATCCCCCAATGTTTTTCAAAAATGGTTTTTATATGTCTGTATTGAGTGGAAAAGGTAGTGAGAAAAGACCATTTGAAAGTATCCTTTCTTTCTTTAGGTGGTCTAGCTTCAAACAATGTGGGTCTTTCAATATCAAGCACCTGTTTAAGGTCATTATCTATCTCTACCAGATTGTACCCCTTCTCCAGAAATCTCTTTTTGAGCACATTGGCTTGTGCCACAAAAGTTTCGGTTTCTGTACAGTTCCGACGGAGACGTAGGAACTGACTCTTGGGGACCGACTTTAACCAAGATTTGTGATGGCAACTAGTCATGGGTATAAACCCATTCCTATCAGTAGGCTTGAAATAGGTACTGAATTTGAATTGTTGTTCAGATCTTTCAATCTGTAGATCTAGAAAATGTATCCTAGATTGACTAGATTCGTACGTAAGAGAAATACCTCTATCGTTATCATTCAACAGACAAAAAAAGCCATCTAGGGTTTCTAAGGTGCCGGTCCATAGGAGGAGGATGTCGTCTATATATCTGGCCCAAAACAGGAGCCGAGGCTCCTGTAGGGCATAGACGACATCCTCCTCCCACTTGGCCATAAATAAATTGGCCAGACTAGGTGCGAATTTCGCCCCCATTGCCACACCTTTCTGTTGAAGGAAATAACGTCCATCAAACCAAAAATAGTTGTGATGCGTCGCGAATTCTAATAATTCCATAATAAACTTGACCTGTGGAGCTGCCAACGTAAGGTCCCTATTAAGAAATTCCTGTGACGCCTCCATGCCCCTGTGATGTGGGATACAGGTGTATAGGGACGCCACGTCCGCTGTGGCCATAATGAGCTCGCCTTCGAAGGTCACTGACATAAGGCGTTGAATAACATCCTTAGTATCCTTCAAATAAGAAGGTGTGGTCTTAACGGAAGGTTGCAAAAAGAAATCTATATATCTACCTATCCTCGAAGTGATGGAGTCTATTCCACTAATGATAGGTCGTCCGGGAGGATGGAGGGGATCTTTGTGGATTTTAGGTAAATAATATATGATTGGAATCCTGGGGGCCACAGGAACAAGAAACGACTTCTCTTTTGAATTAAAAATTTTAGAATCAAATCCTCTAGTGATGAGACTAGTCAACTCTTTTTTATATTTAATGGTGGGATTAGTTTGTATTTCCTTATAAGTATCTTGATCTTGGTGACATTGGTGATTATAAATCTGGGAAAGTGTACAGCTGGCAGAAACCGCCTACATTGGATACAGCCATGGAGGTTAATTCCTCACATGCAAGTAGTGCGGCGCCTCCAGTTGTACACCTTAATCAACCTAAACCTTCTATGAATAGGAGTCAACCACCTGGTGATCGTACACAAGGTGGGGTCCCCCATAATACCCATACCCCTAAGAATACCCAAAGGGGAAGGGGACATAGCTCCAATAGAAGAGGTGGAGTAAATCATAGAGGTAATCATTCCAATTATGATTACAACCAACAATATTATGAAAGAGAGAGGTCACACCAAAGGGGATCACCATCCAACTTTCATAATAACTCTCACTCTTCCCAATATGGATATCCAGTCACATCTACTCACAATAGATTTTTTCCTCTTCAGGATCAATATGACGACAGAGTATATCCTTATCCCAATGCTGAGTTTGACCGATCTCCATATCCTAATCCTCATCCCTCTCAGGTTTTTCGGGAGGACCCCCCAAGAAGAAAAAGGGGTCCCGAAACCAGAGAGGGACCAGAGGAGGGAGGAGGACACAAAGGAGGAAAGAAAAGTTGAACATGACCTGTCAAGGTGTGTTCAACTTAAGCAGTGTCACACTTTCCAAAGAAGAAAAGATGGTCTTGGATAAGGGCCTTAAATTCGCCCCACCACGTAAACTGAATAAATTTAACACCTTTGTAGATATACATAAGTATGTTAGAAAAATTAATATTCAACGCTATATTACCTCAAATCCAACTAGAAATATAGCGAGAGCAGCTACGTCAGGTACTGTTCACTCAGGGTTGGCTAATCCTTCCCTTTTCAACCCTCCCAATAAGCTTGCTCCAGCTCTCAATATGTTTAGAGATTTAGTCCTTCAGGATTTGGCTAAATTACCCATTAAAAAGATTTCTAATAATCCTATACCTAGTCAGGGCCTAAAAACTCTATGTGACAATAAAGATCTAATCATACGCCCCGCTGACAAAGGCGGAGGCATCGTCCTGCTAGATAAAGCAAGTTATATGGTTGAAATGTATAATATTCTGAGCGATCAAGATACTTATAAGGAAATACTAACTAATCCCACCATTAAATATAAAAAAGAGTTGACTAGTCTCATCACTAGAGGATTTGATTCTAAAATTTTAAATTCAAAAGAGAAGTCGTTTCTTGTTCCTGTGGCCCCCAGGATTCCAATCATATATTATTTACCTAAAATCCACAAAGATCCCCTCCATCCTCCCGGACGACCTATCATTAGTGGAATAGACTCCATCACTTCGAGGATAGGTAGATATATAGATTTCTTTTTGCAACCTTCCGTTAAGACCACACCTTCTTATTTGAAGGATACTAAGGATGTTATTCAACGCCTTATGTCAGTGACCTTCGAAGGCGAGCTCATTATGGCCACAGCGGACGTGGCGTCCCTATACACCTGTATCCCACATCACAGGGGCATGGAGGCGTCACAGGAATTTCTTAATAGGGACCTTACGTTGGCAGCTCCACAGGTCAAGTTTATTATGGAATTATTAGAATTCGCGACGCATCACAACTATTTTTGGTTTGATGGACGTTATTTCCTTCAACAGAAAGGTGTGGCAATGGGGGCGAAATTCGCACCTAGTCTGGCCAATTTATTTATGGCCAAGTGGGAGGAGGATGTCGTCTATGCCCTACAGGAGCCTCGGCTCCTGTTTTGGGCCAGATATATAGACGACATCCTCCTCCTATGGACCGGCACCTTAGAAACCCTAGATGGCTTTTTTTGTCTGTTGAATGATAACGATAGAGGTATTTCTCTTACGTACGAATCTAGTCAATCTAGGATACATTTTCTAGATCTACAGATTGAAAGATCTGAACAACTATTCAAATTCAGTACCTATTTCAAGCCTACTGATAGGAATGGGTTTATACCCATGACTAGTTGCCATCACAAATCTTGGTTAAAGTCGGTCCCCAAGAGTCAGTTCCTACGTCTCCGTCGGAACTGTACAGAAACCGAAACTTTTGTGGCACAAGCCAATGTGCTCAAAAAGAGATTTCTGGAGAAGGGGTACAATCTGGTAGAGATAGATAATGACCTTAAACAGGTGCTTGATATTGAAAGACCCACATTGTTTGAAGCTAGACCACCTAAAGAAAGAAAGGATACTTTCAAATAGTCTTTTCTCACTACCTTTTCCACTCAATACAGACATATAAAAACCATTTTTGAAAAACATTGGGGGATATTGAAAAATGATAGGATTTTGGGCACATTGATACCAGAAAAGCCCAAAGTTATTTATAAAGGAGTACCCTCCCTTCAGAATCAAATCGCATCGAATATCATCAACCCACCTATAAAACCCACCTTTTTTCACAACTGGATGGGGTACTATCCCTGTAAAAAATGCATTGTTTGTAAACACAACACATGTGGAAGAAGGCCCACTAAGGAATTTAGATCTACGGTAACCAATAAAGTTTATCCCATTAAACATTTTTGTACGTGTGCCACTACCCATGTGGTATACCTGTTGACCTGTCCATGCGGGAAACAGTATGTGGGCAGAACGATCAGATCCTTTACCGCTAGAGTATCCGAACATGTGAATCTGATAAAATTTGGAAGTACTAAACATACTGTCCCCAGACATTACCGGCAATACCATGCCCGTAACCCTGTTGGCACCCAGTTTCTAGTTATAGATCAATATGTTGCTCCATGGAGGGGAGGAGCAACCACTAGAGGAGTATCCAGATTAGAAACATTCTGGATATATGAACTTCAGACTTATCAGCCACAAGGAATGAATGTCGAGTGGGACATTAATTCCTTTATTAATGCGTCCTGACCACTCTAATATTATACGACCTCTCTTTCTTTCTCTCTCCTTTTTACTGATTTTAAACCTTTTAAAATATGTTTTTCCAAAACATGTTTATGTGTGTACATTTACACATTCATTTTTTATTTTAGCGTTTAATACACACATTTACATCTCTGGATGTGTTATATGTACCTCTATGTGCACATTATGTGCACTATATATGATCTGATTGGATTACTAAATGCAGGCTGTTTTGTCACATATGCATTATTTCCCACTTTCAATCATGTATAATATATGTATGGTACCAATACCTTTTATATTTGCTAAATAGTTATCCTACACTAACGCCTTTTATTTGATCTGCGCACCCTGTCGGAGATACATTCCTTCCCCTTTAGAGGGGACGAGGTACACGCCCTTCACAGGGGTGGATTGACCAATAGGCGCCTCAATTATGCCTGTATGTGTGTCTCGACGGAGTGACGCAGTTGAGGTAAGAGGCAGCCTAACGTCTCAACTTTAGAGTGAGGCTTGGCTGCCGCTTCCGGTCCTCGTGGTTACGGCGGAAGTGACGTGCGGATGCTGAGTCCATGCCTCGTTCTCATAGCGAGGCCTGGATACAGCCTGCTTCCTGCCGAGTAACCAGGAGATTGAAAACGAGGCTTGGATAGCGCCAGTATGTAAGGTGATTTAGAGCCCTATTATTACCATTAATGCCGTTTCTTCGTTATTCTGTTTTTTTGCATCATGCTGAGATACAGTCATAGATTTGTGCATAAGTATTGTGACCATCCATGACATACATCAAACAGGAAGTGAACCATGTGTGGTCCGCTTCCTGGGTCATGGGGGTCAATATGTTCATAAATTTGCGATGTTTGTGGGACAAGGTCCATACCCCAGATGATGACTTTTTAGTCGAAACTAGTCGGGTGGATTTGTCCATATACATCGCTCTTGTACCTGCATCCATGTTTTTAGACCATCTTAAAATGTGAGTGTTACATTGTTTGATTTTATTAAATTCTTTCCAAACGGAATTATGCTATGTGAGCTTTTCTATCTCCACACATATGCATTGGATACCGAGTCCCTACATGAATTGGTGTTTTGTGTTATTGGATGTCCCGTCTGATTGAAGTGCTAAACCCCTTTGACTCCAGACTACCCCTCCACTCAAGACCATCTCCATTGGCGTCCATTAACCCCCTAAGCAATCTCAGATTTGGGCGGCGTATGCCTCTCCAAATCCGAGACCTCTGGTAAGCCTCCTCAACATATACTTGGTGGTGGATCTCACATCACATCTCTATTTTATTAATGTTTGAGTGTTCACACTCTTCAAGTTTATTTGATTTGGGTGGCTTATGCCCCGCCAAATCCATAACTTCTGGTAAGCCTTCCTCTATTCACTTTGGTGGTGGCTACTTTCTCTCACACACAGAAGACTGTTGATTACAATTCCACGTTTTGATTCATCACGTTCTCTCTGGACTGATCTTCATCACCTTCGTTTTATGGATTCCATTTCTAATGGACATTCATTTGCCTATAATGGACATTAATTTGCATATATTTGCATAATTGTGTTAATATAGTTTGAGGACTTTATCACTGGAGTCACCCAGCACGTTATTTTGGGTGATACACGTGTTTATCACTATATTATCATATTTAGTTTTTTGTGTATATTTTCACATTTATACATATTTATTTAGATAGCGCTACACTTTTAATTTTCGATGGTAGTCAATAGAGCTTCATCTCATACACTAAGCTGCTTTCTAAACAAATGATAGATTTCAGTTATACATTGTAGTTTCTACATACAAGCCGGAAACTTAAATCAAATTGATCTAATCTGCATTTTGTGTAATTCCAGTCTTTTTGGCCATTTAAAAACTCTACTCTCTTAATGAGGAGTGTTTTATTAAACAGGAATTTAAAAAATGAAAGATTGGAATTCTAACAGATAAAATTATGCAATCCTATAACATACAGTACAGTGTCAGTATTCATATTTATAGGCTGTCTTTTTGCAAATAAAAAAATAATAACCTGGTAGTTCAATAATTGCCATAGTCCATGACTTTCTCTATTATTTTATTGTATGGTATTACTTCAGGATCTGGAACTTCAGCATTCAGCTTAAGCAAACAGTGGTTAGCCTTCATTTGCACAATCAAAGCACAACAGGGAGCAATGTCACAGAAGAAAATCATCAGGCAAAGCCAATCACTGCCACTTGTGAAAAAGACAACTGCTTTAACGTTCCCAGTAAGCTGCCAGATAAATAAAGCCAGAAGGTGACACTTCCAAACTGGTAAAATCACCTCAGCATCACATAAGCGGATTGCCAAAAAAGAGCGGGATTCTGCTGGATGTCAGTGAATTGTTCATCTAAAAGATTACAGAAATGAAAAGCAAACAAGTCAGCCTGGTGAGTGCCCCAATTTCCCAACTTTATGCAAAACCAGTAATTTTTCTGTGTTTGATTTGTATTTTGAGTCACTTTTATTTGAAATATGTATAATACATCTTAAAAGAATTCAAAATGTGGGAAGTATCTAACTGCAAAGTGAAACATATTTGCTGCTTTACTCAACTAATTATTAAGTGCACTTTTTTGCTGTGATTGGTGAAAGATGATGTTTTTTGCTTTTTCTGACGTAAATGATTCTGAGATATGATCTATATAATTTTATGGTTAAACTACATATGTCTCTATCAAAAGCAATTTAAATTATGACTCTTACTGAATGTAAAGTAATATAACTAGGATGCATCATAAAAATATCTTTAAAATACTTTAAGGCTTTTGTGTATTCATTAAATGAATTTAATTGAATGAAGTACATAAAACATAGTTTAGCGTAAAAAATAAGGCATTTGATAACTTATGAGAGTGCTGTTGCCTCAGCTTAGGACAAATGGTGTAGGTTTTAAATGATGAATTTTTCCAAAAGAAGAAATATGTTGTACTATGTTGTCTTATTTGCTGAACTTTTGCTAAAAAGTTATTTGAGTAAAATGCATGGTCTTGTAATTCATACAATATACAATGTGTTTACTATATAATTTTTTTTCTGTGTGTTGCTTTTGCCAGACATTAGAGCTGCACATGCAGCTATGCCTATATAAATAATTAAATTGCCTTGTCAGTCAAAGTGATCTTGAAACTGCATATGTTAATAATGAGCTTATTATAATTGTCAGTCTATGAAGTATATGATCCCTTGGCTGCAGAAAAATAAATTCAACTTTCAATTTCAACTTGACATATTTTTAACATTCATGTGTTTACTGTGCTATTTGTACTTGTAAGTATTTTATGGGCAATACCAAAGACTTGTCCAAGTGAACCCATGGTTATTTTAAACACTCAGTCATGTGCAAAGGTATTTAAAAAATAGGAATTGATTTTGCACGTGGTTGGGTAATAATTTGCTTTTGTTTATCAACGCTAAAAAATTAGGTGTTGATGTACTAAGGGATTTATTTTTACCTCAGATGGTGTTCACTTTAAGTAGCCAATAAGGATAGTATCTAGTTGTACTGAAAGCTTAAACTTTATTTTTATAAGATAAAATGCCTGGGCCTCCAGCTGACATATAATAGGCAGAACATTGGTAGTCCTTATTAGCCCTTGCTTCTTATTTGACTCTCACACATTTCCCCTCCATTTAACTTTCTTTGTAAAAGCATGTAAAAATGGAATTTGGTTACACAAATTCACACCCTCAATTTCAAACATCTGCTGGAGATGCAAGGAAGCAATAGGCTCCATGATCCATATTTGGTGGGAGTGTGGCTCCATCCAACCTTTCTGGACTGAGGTCCACGCCATTATCAAACACGTGACTACTTATGAGCTGGATTACAACCTTGCACAATACCTCTTACATCACACAACCCTTTCTAAACGAACCTACTTTAAATCTTTGGCCATGCACATGGTCAATGCAGCTCGATTATGCATACCTGTACACTGGCGCTCTACAGAGGCACCCACCATCAGAGAATGGCTGATTAGGATAGCAAAGATAGAAGAAATGGAGGAACTGATATTCTCCTCTCAGGAACGCATACAGAATTTTATGCAAACATGGGCATGCTGGTATCACTTCAAAACGTCAGACCACTACAAAACCTACCTACCCTAGTAAATACCTGGAAGAACTCCCTGCCTTGAATTCGGCTTGGCCCACGATTTAAGACGATTTAAGACGATTCGGGGGGACGGGGGCGAGGTGCGGCGCTTGTCTCTTTGTCTCTCTGTCTCTCTTCCTTTCTCTTACCTCTTTGTTTTTCTCTTTCTTTTACCCCTTCTTACCTTTACACTCTTACATTCTCCCCAAACTCCCACTTTCTCATTAATTATCTCCCATCCTCATCCCCATTTCCCCCCCTTCCCCTTAGACCACACAACGACAATGAACCTCTATCTAAATGGAAGCCCCGACATAATCACTAAGTTTTGCCCATCCCATTCAGGCATTTAAGTGCCACGATTGGGCCTGTAGAGATTGGCCTACGTGGTAACGCCTACAAATATGATACAACTTGACATAAATGGGGTGCTCTTCCCTAAAGTGGCTGATATGCTCGTTGTTCTTGTTCAACCTGTATGCTGAATAGATCTCTATGTCAATACAATTACCCAAATGTGTTACTCTCTACACCATTTGTTTGTTATAACACACTATGCAATGTATCTAACGTTGTTATTTACCGAAGAAGACCCGAGTCTTCCTCATTTCTGTTCATGATAACCTTGAAAACCGTATTGAAATGTAACCTTGTTTTTGCTTTAATAAAGTATACTTTTGTGGAAAAAAAAAAATGGAATTTGGAAAATGGAGTAATGACAGAGCTTATATTCTGCTAGTTCCAGACCATTGAACCTGCCTTACAGCCATGCAACTAGCACTTGAAGAAGGGGAGGGCAATGATAGCAGCCTACATATACATTAGTCTTCGTTATTGGTTTGCTTAGAAGATGTAATATAGTAATATATTTGTAAGTTGTAATTTTTCTAGGAATTTTGGAAAAAATTGATTTGTCATAAAGTGGAACTTTTGTCCTTTGGAGTAATAGCAGAAAAATCAATATTTATATTCTTGCTAGATAAAAGGTTTATTTGCTCACTTCAGAAACATCTTCATGATGCAACCCCCCCGCTTGTGAAACAGAGCCATTTTAGCCTCAATTTAGATCTGCAGTTGCCATGATACAGCACATGTGATCAGCTATAATACTAGTCATTTTAGGGCTTAATAGACTGGATAAAGTGTCACTTAATATACTTAACCCCCTTGGCGGTATTCCCGAGTCTGGCTCGGGGTTAAATTTCAGCACCAAAAGCGGTAACCCCGAGTCAGACTCGGGATTGCATTGCAGTAATCCAGGCAGAGTTACTTACCTTGTCCCCTGGATCCTGCGATGCCTCCCCGCTGTGTGATCGAGCTGTCTCCTCGCTCGATTCACACACTGCCCGAGTGCCGCCGAGCTCCGTTCCCTGCGACGTTACGACGCACGGGGACGGAGTTCGGCGCCAAGTTCAAAAAAGTTAAAACACAATACACATACAGTATACTGTAATCTTACAGATTACAGTACTGTATAAAACAATTACACACCCCCATTGTCCCTAGTGGTCTGACCAGTGTCCTGCATGCACTTTTATATAATAAAAACTGTTCTTTTTGCCTGAAATTTGGAGATTGTCCATAGCAACCAAAAAGTGTCCCTTTATGTCAAAAGTGGTTTTAGACCAGCTAGAAAACAGCGATAATAAATTAGAATCACTCGCAGAATTGAGCGCTATCGATTTGTGGGGTAATTCGTCATCAAACACTGAAAAACACTTTTATTATTATTATATTATTATTTGTTATAATTATTTTATAGTTATTTATTATATTATAATTTATGTTTTTTTTTTTTTTACTTTATCATACCCGGGATGTCTACTAGACTCTGGTTTGGACAGATTTAAGTGAGTTATTCCTAAGAATTACAGGCCTACAATATAAAACGTCAAATTTCCATGCAGAATAATGGTACTGCTTTCAGCACCTAAAATCTGACAGAATCATACCGCCAGGGAGGTTAATATATTCAAGTATGTATTCTCAACTCATAAAAAGACCTTTCATTTCTCTCAGCCTCCTCCAAATCTCAAAATTCCTTTTCTTTGGTGCTGAGATAATTACACTTTAAGCTCTCTTCTTTTCAAGCAAGGGTAAGATAACGTATTTAATATGCACTCTATCTTCTCTCTTTACCATAGCACCAAAATATAAATGGCAATCATAAGGTCAAAATTGTGGTCTAGCGTAACAAGGTCTTCCATCGTTAGCTTATATACAAGCTGCAGTTGTAGATGGTTAGGTAATTGAAAACAAATCATTAGATGGGAAAATGTGTTGCTTTTTGTTAAGATAATATGTAAACAGGAGAGAACACATATGTTATCAGCAGTAAAACAAACTGTGCTCAATCATGTATGTATATGTAACATGCATATAAATACCTAGAAAAAAAAATTAACAATAAAAAGATAATGTAAAAAGGAAGACTTTTCTATTTTTTTTATTTTTTAATCACAAAATGTGTTTAAATGTATAACAAAGTAACAATAAAACTAATTTGGTAAGCTTTTATTTTTATTTTTTAATAAATAAAAGAGTAATACACAGTTACATTTATTTGTAGGATTCAAGTAAGTTTTATTTCTTTACAGTCAAAGTGTAACCAGTGTTTCCAATATAAATATCAGAACTATGGACAGGATTACAATAGATATAGGACCAGCTGTGCTGTTGCATAAATATCAAGTACTAAAAGTGACCTTATTCTGCAGGTTCACTATCAACAGTAGTAGAATTCTTCAAAGGGTTAGATTATCAAACTCATAAGAAATTAAATCTAAATTCTGTTTAGACAGCAAAACATATCTGTAGATGAAGTGCTTTCCAGTCCATAGTTACATAGTTAGATTGAAAAATAAAAAAAAAACATATGTTTCCAAAGTTTAACCTAAGGTTTCCAAAGTTTAAAAATTACACAAACCACAAAACAAAAAACTGCACTCTAGGAAAACCCTGCTTATCCGCATAACTATTGCTTATCTGCAGAACCATTGTAAAGTGTGCTCCAGCTTGCTCTAATGGCACAAAAAAATCTTAATGAATCCTTAATTACAATCATTTTAAATACTGGAAAAATATACTATTAAACATTATTTGAAGTGTTGGTGGCCCTTAACAACTGTTCTTTGCCACTTTGTCTAGCCAGCGCACCTTCTCGTGATGACAGTCACATATGATAGCCGCCTGGATATGTGCACATTTATTGAAATTTCCCAAAACTTGCTACTGCTTTAACACATTGCAATGTTTTACTTTTTGTTTACTTTTTCCTACAGTAGCAAGTGTAAGCTTATTGTATTTTTGTTTTTCTATGACATTCTGTAGAACAGGCACCATAGAGATCTCAGGGGTTAACATGAAGGTTTTCTGATGCTCTTTGAAGTTGTATTCGAGTCACTTCATATGAATGAACCGTTGTTGCTTTGTTGCAATTTAACATTCAGATAACATGCTTTATATTCAGCAAACTGGATGAAAGACAAGTAGGCTATTTAGTTTGGTCATTACAAGCTGTTTATACTTTTTAATAACAGTCAACTGAATGTGTATTAACTGACCTACAGTATATGCAAATTAAACATGTCTATTGGGTGAAAACAACTGTTAATTTAGTGACAACAACATATTTCATTTAGTTTATTGCTCTATGCCTGTAAATTCATGCATTTTTCATCAATGTTAACCTGCAAAGCTTTAAAAAAAAATCTATAAGGTTCTACGTCTTCTAGCTACAACTGTTTATTTTCCTGGTTATTTTATTATTCCATGCCACAAGGAACCATCCATTTTGTAGACTATATCAGTTTCCAGCTGCATCCTGGATTTCTTAAAAAGTAACCACTTATACAGTGTCACCAATGCATTCATTTATGTAGTGTCTAAAATGTTGCGTTATTATTTTCTCACTTTGTACATGTTTTCTTTCCCCGAACTGTACAGACTCTGAAGACTCTTTGTATGAACGTCCAGTAAATGTGCACGATTGTAGTAACTTCAGCAGTATATGCTAGCACACTGTGTGTCAGCTTGGCTGCTTTTAGTCTATTTCAGGCATGCAGTAGAACAGAAAGTGTCTGTAGATACACCTTGCTAGTAGGAATAAAAAAAAAAATAGATTCAACTTTTTTACAATATTGGAACATGTACAACATACCTGGTCTAAAAATTTGAGTTTGGATACAACTAATGGTTAATTTGTACATTATTATGCTAGAAACCCCTTCATTTGACACTTTGATTAATCTTCAGTTATAGGCCTGTAAGTGGCATTCTTGCATTTCATTTAAGCTGTAGAGGAAACTACTATGATAGCATAACACAGTGGTGCTCAGTGAGGGTGCTTATGTTACTTTAGCTTTGTGAGGGGTGGGGAGGAAATGTGGATGCTCACAGCCTCTCCCCGCAGGGATGTAGTCCCAAGGGAGAGGGCGAGCACGCTGACTAACCCCCAGCCAGAACGGCTTGGATGATGGGGGCAAGCTTACTGAGGAGGAACAGGAAGTGAGAAATTCAGACAAAGAAAATAAACATTTAGAAGAGAAATCGAAGGAAAGGGTAAGTGAATAATGCACTAGCTTTAAGGAACCTATTTAGAAAATTAAAAACAAATCTTTACAACCCCTTTAAGTGTAACAGAGCATTTTTTGTAAATGAGGACACTAACCTGTAAAGTAAAAAAACTGTGCAATTTACCCATTCTAACATTCATAAAATATTATTAATTGTACCCTTTGAATCAGGAAATATTATAGTCAAGTATATTCTTTAGTAATACATTTTCCTGTTGTATTTTTTTCTTTTTATTTACATTTTTTAAAAATTTTATTTGCGGTATAATAATTTCTCTTCCTTTATGTAATGCTGAACGTCACATATAACTCTTCTGCATGAGCCGCCCTCTAATCTGCATTTACTGCCCCTTCACAATACCCAGATATGACCAAAATCTGTTGGGTGTAAAATATAAGAAATGTTTCAGTCAGGACTATAAAAAAAGGAACACACAAAATAATCTCTACACGGTAAGATTCAGTCTCTGTAGCGGTAGACCCTGTTATCCCATGGGATGAAGTTCTATACATCTGTACAGATTTTCACAGTCAGACGTTCGTTCTATGTACATAAAGTGACTTGTAGAAAAATAGACATTTCTGTAACAGTTCTGAAGCCGTCTGGCCTGCGACATGTTTATGGCAGAGTGCCAATAGTGGCGGGGGGGGCCAGGGTGAGCTGCGCAGGATCCAGGGCCAGGTACAGGAGTGAGGCCAGAGGATCCGGAGCCAGGTACAGAAGCGAGGACAGAGGATCCAACGCCAGGTACAGAAGTGAGGCCAGGGAATCCCGAGTCAGGTACAGAAGCGAGGCCAGAGGATCCAGCGGAAGGTACAGGAGCAAGGCCAGAGGATCCAGTGGCAGGTACAGGAGCAAGGCCAGAGGATCCAGTGGCAGGTACAGGAACGAGGCCAGAGGATCCAGCGGCAGGTACAGCAGCGAGGCCAGAGGATCCGGCGACAGGTACAGGAGCGAGGCCAGAGGATCCAGAGCCAGGTACAGGAGCGAGGCCGGAGGATCCAGAGCCAGGTACAGGAGCGAGGCCGGAGGATCCGGAGCCAGGTACAGGAGCGAGGCCGGAGGATGCGAAGCCAGGTACAGGAGCGAGGCCGGAGGATCCAGAGCCAGGTACAGGTGCGAGGTCAGAGGATCCGGAGCCAGGTACAGGAGCGAGGCACGGAAGGGGATATCACCGCTCTAGGTAGGTCAAACAAAAGTGAAAACCTCTCCTCCAGTTTAGAAGCCCAGGTGCTGGCAATGTATGTAGCAATAAAAAAGGAAGAAGTTCTGGACAGCCGCACTCCAAAAAAGTTTTTGCCTTTTATTCAAAAAATTAAATCAAAAATACATGCCACAGCAGAACGGACAGAAGAACTGACGCGTTTTACACTAACAAACAGTGCTTAGTCATAGCTAATAATCACAGAAATGAACTTTGTATAAATACTTTTTCATTGAAGACCATGTGACCAGAGAATTTGCTTAATTAATTGATTGACCAATTAAACTTGATTGATTACCTAAAATATCCACATATTCTGTGAAACACAATCCAACCTTAAATAACAACTGTGATTATATGGTGTGCCCATAATGAATATCTATGTGCAATTGTGTATATTAAAAAAAATAAAATTTATAAATACATGGAGCTCATAAAGCTCATAAATACAATGTGGTTATACATGTAAACGTATATGTGTGCCCATACACTCGTGCATATATTTATTTAAATGTGTGAAAGAATATATAATAAATATTCGTGAATGAATGAATAAATAAATAAATAAATGGATAAATAAATAAAGTGATTGAATAAATTTATGTAAATGGATAATTAAAGTACTTTGGTGTAACCATATTTATTTATTTAACCAATGTGAGTGAGTAAATATTGTACATTGTTAGCACATCTAAATGTGAAAACATTAGTAAATATGTACAAGAGAGAGATCTATATTAAAATGACTGCTCTCTACATGTATATAAATACGATGTATACATTGGTTGAAAATTAAACCGATATATAGTAATGATAATGATAATAATGGTTATAATGTTAGCCCCAGTCACACTGGTATACAGAAATTTGAATATACACTGCTCAAAAAAATTAAAGGACCACTTTTTAATCAGAACTCCTGGGAACACCTGGGAACTCCTGGGATATTGATCTGGTCAGTTAAATAGCAGAGGGGGTTGTTAATCAGTTTCAGCTGCTTTTCTGTTAATTTAAATTAACAACAGGTGCACTAGATGGGCAACAATGAGACGATCTCCAAAACAGGAATGTTTTTTCAGGTGGAGGTGTCTGACATTTTTTTTCCCTACTCATCCTTTCTGACTGTTTTTCACTAGTTTTGCATTTGGCTAGGGTCAGTGTCACTACTGGTAGCACAAGGCGATACTTGGACCCTATAAAGGTTGCACAGGCAGTCCAACTCCTCCAGGATGGCACATCAATACGTGTCATTGCCAGAAGGTTCGTCGTGTCTCCCAGTACAGTCTCAAGAGCATGAAGGAGATTCCATGAGACAGGCAGTTACTCCAGGAGAGCTGGACAGAGATGTAGAAGGTCCTTAACCCATCAGCAGGACCGGTATCTGCTCCTTTGTGAAAGGAGGAACAGGATGAGCACTGCCAGAGCCCTACAAAATGACCTTCAGCAGGCCACTGGTGTGAATGTCTCTGACCAAACAATCAGAAACAGACTTCATGGGGGGGTGGCCTGAGGGCCCGATGTCCTCTAGTGTGCTCTGTGCTCACTGCCGGACACTGTGGAGCTCAATTGGCATTTTCCATTGTACACCAGAATTGGCAGGTCCGCCACTGGTGCCCCATGCTTTTCACAGATGAGAGCAGGTTCACCCTGAGCACATGTGACAGACGTGAAAGGGTCTGGAGAAGCCGCGGAGAACTTTATGCTGCCTGTAACATCGTTCAGCATGACTGGTTTGGTGGTGGGCCAGTGATGGTCTGGGAGGCATATCCATGGAGGGACACGCAGACCTCTAAAGGCTACACAATGGCACCCTGACTGCCATTAGGTATCGGGATGAAATCCTTGGACCCATTGCCAGACCCTACGCTGATGCAGTGGGTCCTGGGTTCCTCCTGGTGCATGACAATGCCCGGCCTGATGTGGCGAGAGCATGCAGCCAGTTCCTGGAGGATGAAGGAATTGATACCATTGAATGGCCCCCACGCTCACCTGACCTAAATCCAAAAGAACACCTCTGGAACATTATGTTTCGGTCCATCTGGTGCCGCCAGGTTGCACCTCAGTCTGTTCAGGAGCTCAGTTATGCTCTGGTCCAGATCTGGGAGTAAATACCCGAGGACACCATCCATCGTCTCATTAGGAGCATGCCCTGAGGTTGTCAGGCATGCATACAAGCACTTGGGGGCCATACAAACTACTGAGGACCATTTTGAGTTGTTGCAATGAAATTTCAGAAAAATGGACTAGCATGCTGCATAATTTTTTCACTTCGATTTTTGGGGTGTCTTGGAATTCAGCCCTTTGTAGGTGGATAATTTTAATTTCCATCAAATGATGTCCCATCTTTTCATTCCTAACACATTACCCAGTCCATATCAGTATAGATATCCAGCATGAGATGTTGCCCTGTTGAGATCTGATGTGTTTTCAAAGTGTTCCTTTAATTTTTTTGAGCAGTGTATATAAAAGTGAACATGAACAAAAATGCTGGTATTCATAGCTATGTCCGTTAATTAACATCATGCTAGGCATCATCTAACCGCATATGTCTATGTAAAGGGACCTGTGATTAGACACGTGTTCATTGATAATGGTAGTGTAGACCCACTGTTGTATGTGTATGTGTGAGCATGTATTCTAGATATGAATGTAAACATATATATGTATCGTGTGTTGTTGAAACCACATGAATGAATAAGAAACCCCCACTCACACTTATATCTAATGATAACACAGGTAGATGTATATATCGTCAACCCTTTGAATGAAACAACTCTAGCGATCAGATTGATCGCAGCTTCAATCAGAAGGTGGCCGTAAAGATCCCATTAACAATGTGGACCATTACTGGAATAAATATAAAGACGACCATTATATAAAATTAAAAGCTTACTATACTTGACATCGTAATTCAAACCATTGACACATATGGACAAAACCTCATAAAATATAGTATAAAAACATATACATAATCCGCACTAGATGGAAAATGTGCACTAATGAACAACCCTATCCATCCAAAATGTGACCACCAGAACTCAAAAGTTAAATAAGTAACTTAGTTAATGTTATCAATATTTAAATATATTGAGTATCGTGGAACCACTATTGGAAAATAAAGGATTGGTGATCATACAAAACAGGAGCGAGGCCAGAGGATCCGGGGGCAGGTACAGGAGCGAGGCTAGCGAATCCTGCGCTTTTCTGCAAACAGCACCATCTCCAGGATGAGTCTTCGTACCTCGTAGCTCAGACCAGTTCAAGAAACAGCAGGGAAGTAGATGACATCATGAGAGTCGAATGATGCTCAAGAATCATGTGATGGGGTAAAGAGAAAGGCGGGCCCATAAGCAGTTCGTCTGCCATGTCTTAGCTGCTCTGAGTGACGAAGAGTATAGATGGTGTATCTGAGGCCTTGTCTGTCACACCGATGGCCTTCTATTAGAATCATGTTCATGGAGCACCGCCCCCAACATTTCGGACATCCATGCTGTCCTTCTTGTTCTGCGTCTGGCCTGGTTGTTGTGGCCCCGGCCGGTGTCTCTCCAAGTTATTGGTAATGTCTGTAAACCCTCTGAGATTGTCAGTGATTTCCTCCCGGTGTTGTTCCTGTTGTATTTATATATATATATATATATATATATATATATATATATATATGTATATTATAATTTATATAAGGCTAGACCAGACCAAAAAGGTGACCAACATCTCCACTACTGTAAATCTAGAAGAACTTTGAACACTAGTTATATTAAAGTGGTTGTAAAGCTCAGTCATGAAATCTGAGCAAAGCACATATGTCTGTAGTGTTTGCATACCTCTCTCCAAAGCTCTATGTGTCCTTTCTCTCTGGTGCTTTGTTTCTCTGTTATCAGAATAAGCCACTTCTGAGAAGTTTTCCTGACACACGAGATAAAATTTGTGTTGGGGAGGGAGCTCAGTATGAAGCTTGTCTATTCACAACACAGTTCTTCTGCTGTGTGGAGG
Source organism: Rana muscosa (assembly GCA_029206835.1). Lineage (NCBI taxonomy): Eukaryota > Metazoa > Chordata > Amphibia > Anura > Ranidae > Rana > Rana muscosa. Next base: position 747,344,434 of record CM055116.1, on the reverse strand, counting down.
GGGTGTGTTCCTTTCCTCCAATCAGCTCTAACACAGTGTAAGTGCAGCCTCTCCGCCCCCTCCTCTGTGATACTAACAGATGAAGAAGGATTTTAAAAATGGTATGCCCTTTTGGAGGGGTGTAGAGAAGAGAAGACTGCAGATAAACAAGTAAAACCTTGTAGAAGGAAAATGATTTTAAAGGCTGAATGTTTTCACCTATGCAAGAAGGTAAAAAAACATTCAGTATGCAGCTCCCCCAGCCCCGCTAATACTTACCTGAGCCCATTCTTTATCCAGCGATGTGCACAACAGCGACTGCTATCCTGGCTCTCTCCCTCTATATTGGCTCAGAGACAGCAGTGGGAGCCATTGGTTCGCGCTGCTGTTAATCACAGCCAGTTATGAGGGATTTGGGGGCAGGGCCGAGCCCTGCTCTGTGTGTCTTATGGACACATAGGGGTTGATTTACTAAAGGCAAAAAGACTGTGCACTTTGCAAAGTGCAGTTGAGCCAGAGCTTAGTAAATGGGCAGAAGCTCTGCTGACTTCTGTCATCCAATCACATGCAAGCAAAAATTCTGTTTATTTTTTCCATTTTACTTTCATGTAATTGGGTACTCTTTGCAAAGTGAAGCCTTACCTCATTTACTAAGCTCTTGAGCAACCGCACTTTGAAAAGTGCACAGCCTATTTGCCTTTAGTACATCAACCCCACAGAGCGGGGCTTGGGAGTAAGCATGCATGAGTGTCCCCATAGCAAGCGGCTTGCTATGGGGGCACTAATCAGCGGAGAGGAGCCAGAAGCGCAAGCGAGAAGAGAAGGATTGGGGCTGCTCTGTGCAAAACCATTGGTATGTATGACATGTTTGTTATTTAAAAAAAAAAAATTAGGTATAGACTTTAGAATGTCTGAGATTTGTAAAGATATATGGATGGCCTGCATGGTTGTGTTCATGTTATATAGGAAGGAGGAGGAAAGAGAAGTGAGCTACTTTTCAATATAAATGGTGTTAGTTTATTTCAGGGAAAACAAAAGTGACTGGACAAGTTTTTCTCTTCGTTCCAATTATTAATTCGCCAAGATAAAACTAACAGTACCCATAAACATTGTTATCTTAAATGTACAAAGCATTTCATGTCTATGGGTACCTTTACAGTTTGGGGATGAAGTATGAAGAGGCATTAATTGATTAAATTGTTGACCATAGTTAAACTTTACAAATTAAACATTTTATTTGTTTCATTTTCATGGCATAATTTTTCACAAATCAGCGCAATGTTTTAGATTTTGTCATCCATGCCTATTGTAGGTTTATGAGCATCACCATTTACAACAAGGAAGATTGTTTAGTGCAGGGATATTTATATTGAAAACACATTTTTTTTCAGCAACATATAATTATAAGTAATTTAGAGCTATCTCTGGTAAACCTTAATTACGACTAACATTTTATAATTTAAAATGTGTGATATGGTTACGGTATGTTTTAAAAGTCAAATGTGTGTTTATTTTTAATGCGAAAGATTAAATGTGTCTTCCCAGAATGTTAAATAATGTAAAAACATCTACTGAGCACCCAACTGTGGGGCCAAATGACATTCCTTTTAGTTAGCCCAGCAGAAAGGTATAAAAGGCCATATGAATGTTTTATAACAAGCATTCTAAATCACTTCCTGCTTTTCAATTAAGAGTGTACATTTATAATCTTTAATATTTTTATTGAAATATACTAGTAAAAGGAATATTTAACTTAGTCATAGCCCTTTCAGTTGTTATATGTAAAATGTATTCTTGTGGAAATTATGGATTATAGACATTGCAATGCAATAGATTCAGCTTTTTTGCTCAAAACTATAAAATAAATGTAAAATACAAATGAATACGTTTAAGGGAAAAAAATAGGTGTTCAAAAGTCAATCCATGTTCACTTCAATTATCCAATTATGTGCAAGTAAACATTTTGCTCTTAAACATGACAGGGTATTCAGTGGGAATAAATTACACATTGGTGCAAATATAATAAACTAATCCAAACTGGAAATGTAGGGACTGAATTAAAGGTTGGTAAATACACATGTGCACCAAATGGTGTTTTAAAAAACGGCCCTCCTAATAAAAACACAGCTCAGCGCTTAAGATACAGTCAGTGAGATAACAGTGAAATAGATAAACAATGAATACTCCAAATAGCAGCTGCTTAAAAAGTTATGATGTATAAAAAAAGACAGTATAGAAAAAACTCTAGATAAATACACAGAGTCCTAAATGATACTGTAGCAGCGCTTCTTTCAAAATAAATTTCTGAAAGTCCTCTATACAAGTTCAAGTATAGGTAATGACAATGGTGCAGATGGTTAAAGATGTGACTGCAATAATATTGATTGTGCCAGATTATTCCTTTATCTCCAGTTGTTCACCACGTGGGGGGAAATTTAAATTCCCCTTAAGGGGATGCACTTACCAGAGGTAAGGTTCAAAAAGGCATGAACCAATAGTCCACATCCGACCTGGTCGCTGCAATCTCCACCAGCCACACTGTTATGTTGAGGTCCGTATGACATATAAGGCAAAAATAAATTCTGCATAGGGTAGTACTGTTAAAAAACCTTTATTTAAGTCCCCACAGCCCCCCTTTATACATATGTGCGTACCACAGTGCAGATGTAAATACACAGTGTTTAAGGTGACTAAGTGCCCTCTGAGCAGGAATAGTGAACGGCGGCGCCGTCTGGGTTACCAGTAACCTCGCGTCCTTCTCCTCACTTCCTGGTCTGTGGAGCGCATCTGTCGTCACTTCCGGTGATTGGTTAGAGAGTCACGCCCTGACGCGTTTCGTCACTTCCGGACTTCGTCTGAGGGCGTGACTCTCATTACCAACACCGAGTTTAAGTAAGGACTGACTCCGCCCCCTTGTCCGACGTCAGGCGCGACTACGTGTGTGCGCCATGACCGGACATCCGCCCGCAAGGTAAACATTGCCAGCTTAGGAGCGGAAGTACTGGAACGGCCATATTATGTGTGGGATGCAGTTGTGTATATCATTAGTCAGCCAGTAATTACACCAGCGGTCCCAACTTTCACCACATGAATTACATATCCCACTCATACTATGTGTTTGACGGACAACAGGTGCTTATGCAGCAAACCAATGTCTATCATATGTCCACAGGAGGGGAAGGTCTGGTTGTAAATCCGCTGCCGTTGCCCTCATACACTGACCGATTTGTTTGAGACAATTTCCATCGGCTGCAAACTGGCAACTACATCAGACCACCCCCACTCTGTGTGATACAATACAATATAAAATAACGGTCATGTTGTACATAATTCCTTATATTAATGTACGGACTGCTATGTTTCATATACCTTTAAAAAACGTCTTTAAAAAAACGTCTTTTTAAAACCATTTTTAAAAAAAAACATTTTCTAAAACACCATATATACATGAAAAAACACAACTGTACCATATGACTTGAATTAAATCCGGTAAACTCAAATAAAAAAATATATAAAAAATATATAAAATATATATTATTAAGTCTACACCTATAATCTGTAAAAAAGTATTATTGTGAGCTCACGGCTGTATATGTTTACATGATTAGGCCTATTGCAGCACCAAACAGTATATATCGCCTCATGTTTCTCTTATACTTTCTACAAATTGAAATAATGTTTAGATAACCCATTAATTTAAGTCCTAAATTAAGGTGCTAAAATGGGTAATCAAATAGGTAGACTGGGTTTGAGGTAGACTAGACAGACTAGTTATGGTGTGAACTAATACTGTTTCATTGTATATTATCTTTATGGACTGTTTCTCCACTCTATAAACATACATAAACTTAGCCAGATGTTAAAAAGAGGACACATTAAGAGTAAAAAATATCTAGAGTAAATTATCTAAAATTGGAACATAAAACGTTTAAAACTGAAGGATGAGACATATAACCATGTAAAAGAGACTTTCCAACTGGAATGTTAAGTGTCACTTATAAAACAGTTGATATCAAGTTCAACATTCAGGCCTTTGGGTACTAAAACTTCTGTTAGAAATATCCACATAGTTTCTCGCTTGGAGAGTTCCCGGACTCTGTGAGAGCCTCTCCAATGTGGTTCTAAGTGTTCAATTCCCCAAAATTGTAGGCCGGAAGCGTCTTGATTGTGTTTTAATTTAAAATGTAGTGACACATTATGGTCCTTATAGCCGATTTTAATATTCTGTATGTGTTCTGCTATTCTGATTCTCAGTAGTCTTTTAGTGCGGCCTATGTAAAGTAGGCCACAAGGGCATTTTAAGGCATACACTACATATTGGCTATTACAAGTAATAAACTGTTTTATATCAAATTTTCTGTTGTTGTATGGGACAGTGAAGTTGTCAATTCCTCTCAGTGGTCGTGCCACTTCTCTGCACGCTTTGCATCTTTTACAGATAAAGAACCCATTTTTGTCCCAAAAAGATTGTGGTTTCTTAGGAGGATCTAAAATTTTCTTAACCACACGGTCTCCATAGTTGGGTGCTTTCTTGTAGATGAATTGTGGTCTGGGAGGTAGAACAGTATTTAATTTTTTGTCCATTAAGAGAATGTGCCAATGTTGATCAAAGATAGACTCCACTTCCTTGTATTGTGTGTGGTATTGCGAGAGGAAACCCCATTCTTTAGTAGTCACAGGTTTCAAATTGGATGTTTGTTTGTTTTGAAGGGTCAGTTCCCTAGGGATGATTGCAACCTCCTCCACCAGTTTTTTTAGAGTCTGGGGATTATAGCCTTTGGCCTCAAATCTGTCGGTGAGTATTTTCGCTTGCTGGAAGAAATTAATATCTTCTGAACAATTCCTTTTGACTCTCATCAGTTGCCCTTTCGGTATGTTTTTGAGCCATAGGGGGTGATGGCCACTCGTGGTTGGTAAGTAGCTGTTGCGGTCAGTTTTTTTTAAAAAACACCTTGGTTTCCAGTTTGTTCTCTTGACGGTAAATGCAGACATCTAAGAAATGTATCTCTTTGTTATGCCATTCTGTCGTTAATTTAATGTTTTTAGTGTTGTTATTTAAAACATTTAAAAACTCAATTAAAGAAACTATTGATCCTGCCCATATAAAAAATATATCGTCGATGAAACGTTTATAAAAAATTAGCTCTGTTTTTATGTCGTTAAAAATTGTTTTGTCCTCCCATTCGGCCATGAATAAATTTGCGATACTGGGCGCAAATTTAGCGCCCATCGCCACTCCTCTTTTCTGTGAGTAGAATTTACTGTCATACCAGAAGTAGTTGTGGGAGAGACAGTAATTGAGCGCATGTCCAATAAAAAATTTCTGGTCATGGGGTAGATCCTCCCTTTGGCTCAATGCCCAATTTAGAGCTAATAATGCGTCATCGTGTTGGATAATCGAGTATAAAGATGATACGTCTGCCGTTACTAACAGCACTTCTTGTTCTTCTGTTAGATTGATATTCTGCAAATGATTTAAAAAATCTTTTGTGTCTCTCAAATATGATTTGGTAGAGATGACACTTTTTTGCAAGAATTTGTCAAGATATTGGCTCATTCTAGAGGTTATAGAATCAATGCTGTTCACTATTGGCCTTGCTGGTGGATTTAGGGGATCCTTATGTACCTTAGGCAGTGTGTAAATTGTAGGAATTTTGCTGCTATTGGGTAATAGATAATTTTTTTCTTTATTTGTGAGTACCCTCAATCCAGTACCTATGTTTACCAGAATCTCCAGCTGGTTCATGTAAGCCTGAGTTGGATCTTTCTTCAGTTCTTCATAGGTAAGTTCATCAGACAGCATTTTCACAATTTGATTGTGGTATACTTCTTTAGGCAGTATAACCACTCCCCCTCCCTTGTCCGCTGGCCTTATCACTATGTCCTTCCTCTTCTCCAGTGCTTCGATGCCCTCTTTAATATGGTTTAGATTGTGGTCCTTCTTGGGTTTTAAACCATTTAAGTCTCTTAGCACTAGTCCCTTAAATACCTCCACCTGGTGGTTTGGGTTATTTAAGGGATTAAACAAGGATTTGTTTTTTAAACCACTATTAACCGCCATACTGGGGTTCGTCTGTTCCACTGTAGGTTGGGTGTCACAACCTATGAAATGTTTTTTAATGTTTAATTTCCTAATGTATTTGTGGACATCCACAAATACGTTAAATTTGTTCACGGGTTGTTTCATGCCACATTTTAATCCTAAATTCAAAATATTTAGCTCTTTGTGTGTTAGTTCAACCGGGCTAAGATTAAAGATTCCTCCAATTAGTGATTCCTTCTTCTTTTTCTTGATCCTCCTTCCTGCCCTACATCCTCTGGTTCTTCGTCCACTGAGATTCTTGAGTAATAGAAATATAGACATGAACAATCTCTTTATTGACATTGAACCCACTAATACTCAGATAAACTATAATGGAGCCATGTCAGCACTCGGTAACACTTTAGAAAAACAAGTGAGGACATGGTGGGACATATTTACACTGGAACATTATATTAAAGAAAAAATCATCATCAGGAGTCTCCGGTGGGAAGTTACACCACAGGATGCCCTTGATGATCCTGGTTCAATTCAAGAATGGCTGGATTTCTTCAATGGGGTTGGGTTCAAACTGCAGGAACTCATACTCCAAAGAAAGAAAAGGAAAATGTCCATTATTGAATCAAGAATCAATGAACTACAACAGCAATTAGACCCAATTAAGGATACACAACCTGTTTTAGATTTTAACAACAGGACCCACAAAAGGCTGGAAAAAGTAGACAGGGACACACAAAGAAAGAAAGTGAAAAAATATCAGAGAGATTTGGGAGATTTCAAAACCAACACCATTTATGCATGGCAACAAAATCTACCAGATGATAAAAACCTGATAGAAAGAATACCAGCAGTAGTCAACACTAATCCAATACCGATCAGATTAAGAGAACCAACACGGGAAATTGAAGAGGAGGTAATTTTAGATTCCCCAATACGGTTCTCAACCCCAATCCAAAGAGGAAAAGGGAAGATCAAAGGCACTAGAGGTAGAGGAAACCAGGGTAAAGATCAACAACCTGGACACCAGGTACCAACCCAAAACAGGTTCCAACCATTATGGGAACATCAAGAAAACCATGAAAATTATGGAAACAACATACCTGCACCCCGTCCTTTTTTAGGGAGAGGGGGGGGAGGACAGAGGAGAGGACGGGGATATCCGCCTCGTCGAGGCAAACCCCAACGGCCCCCACAACTACACAGAGACCAAGATTGGAGAGGGCCCCCAACGTACAACCAATGGGAAATGAATCATTACCCTTACCAATATCAGAAGGACGAAGAACCAGAGGATGTAGGGCAGGAAGGAGGATCAAGAAAAAGAAGAAGGAATCACTAATTGGAGGAATCTTTAATCTTAGCCCGGTTGAACTAACACACAAAGAGCTAAATATTTTGAATTTAGGATTAAAATGTGGCATGAAACAACCCGTGAACAAATTTAACGTATTTGTGGATGTCCACAAATACATTAGGAAATTAAACATTAAAAAACATTTCATAGGTTGTGACACCCAACCTACAGTGGAACAGACGAACCCCAGTATGGCGGTTAATAGTGGTTTAAAAAACAAATCCTTGTTTAATCCCTTAAATAACCCAAACCACCAGGTGGAGGTATTTAAGGGACTAGTGCTAAGAGACTTAAATGGTTTAAAACCCAAGAAGGACCACAATCTAAACCATATTAAAGAGGGCATCGAAGCACTGGAGAAGAGGAAGGACATAGTGATAAGGCCAGCGGACAAGGGAGGGGGAGTGGTTATACTGCCTAAAGAAGTATACCACAATCAAATTGTGAAAATGCTGTCTGATGAACTTACCTATGAAGAACTGAAGAAAGATCCAACTCAGGCTTACATGAACCAGCTGGAGATTCTGGTAAACATAGGTACTGGATTGAGGGTACTCACAAATAAAGAAAAAAATTATCTATTACCCAATAGCAGCAAAATTCCTACAATTTACACACTGCCTAAGGTACATAAGGATCCCCTAAATCCACCAGCAAGGCCAATAGTGAACAGCATTGATTCTATAACCTCTAGAATGAGCCAATATCTTGACAAATTCTTTCAAAAAAGTGTCATCTCTACCAAATCATATTTGAGAGACACAAAAGATTTTTTAAATCATTTGCAGAATATCAATCTAACAGAAGAACAAGAAGTGCTGTTAGTAACGGCAGACGTATCATCTTTATACTCGATTATCCAACACGATGACGCATTATTAGCTCTAAATTGGGCATTGAGCCAAAGGGAGGATCTACCCCATGACCAGAAAATTTTTATTGGACATGCGCTCAATTACTGTCTCTCCCACAACTACTTCTGGTATGACAGTAAATTCTACTCACAGAAAAGAGGAGTGGCGATGGGCGCTAAATTTGCGCCCAGTATCGCAAATTTATTCATGGCCGAATGGGAGGACAAAACAATTTTTAACGACATAAAAACAGAGCTAATTTTTTATAAACGTTTCATCGACGATATATTTTTTATATGGGCAGGATCAATAGTTTCTTTAATTGAGTTTTTAAATGTTTTAAATAACAACACTAAAAACATTAAATTAATGACAGAATGGCATAACAAAGAGATACATTTCTTAGATGTCTGCATTTACCGTCAAGAGAACAAACTGGAAACCAAGGTGTTTTTTAAAAAAACTGACCGCAACAGCTACTTACCAACCACGAGTGGCCATCACCCCCTATGGCTCAAAAACATACCGAAAGGGCAACTGATGAGAGTCAAAAGGAATTGTTCAGAAGATATTAATTTCTTCCAGCAAGCGAAAATACTCACCGACAGATTTGAGGCCAAAGGCTATAATCCCCAGACTCTAAAAAAACTGGTGGAGGAGGTTGCAATCATCCCTAGGGAACTGACCCTTCAAAACAAACAAACATCCAATTTGAAACCTGTGACTACTAAAGAATGGGGTTTCCTCTCGCAATACCACACACAATACAAGGAAGTGGAGTCTATCTTTGATCAACATTGGCACATTCTCTTAATGGACAAAAAATTAAATACTGTTCTACCTCCCAGACCACAATTCATCTACAAGAAAGCACCCAACTATGGAGACCGTGTGGTTAAGAAAATTTTAGATCCTCCTAAGAAACCACAATCTTTTTGGGACAAAAATGGGTTCTTTGCCTGTAAAAGATGCAAAGCGTGCAGAGAAGTGGCACGACCACTGAGAGGAATTGACAACTTCACTGTCCCATACAACAACAGAAAATTTGATATAAAACAGTTTATTACTTGTAATAGCCAATATGTAGTGTATGCCTTAAAATGCCCTTGTGGCCTACTTTACATAGGCCGCACTAAAAGACTACTGAGAATCAGAATAGCAGAACACATACAGAATATTAAAATCGGCTATAAGGACCATAATGTGTCACTACATTTTAAATTAAAACACAATCAAGACGCTTCCGGCCTACAATTTTGGGGAATTGAACACTTAGGACCACATTGGAGAGGCTCTCACAGAGTCCGGGAACTCTCCAAGCGAGAAACTATGTGGATATTTCTAACAGAAGTTTTAGTACCCAAAGGCCTGAATGTTGAACTTGATATCAACTGTTTTATAAGTGACACTTAACATTCCAGTTGGAAAGTCTCTTTTACATGGTTATATGTCTCATCCTTCAGTTTTAAACGTTTTATGTTCCAATTTTAGATAATTTACTCTAGATATTTTTTACTCTTAATGTGTCCTCTTTTTAACATCTGGCTAAGTTTATGTATGTTTATAGAGTGGAGAAACAGTCCATAAAGATAATATACAATGAAACAGTATTAGTTCACACCATAACTAGTCTGTCTAGTCTACCTCAAACCCAGTCTACCTATTTGATTACCCATTTTAGCACCTTAATTTAGGACTTAAATTAATGGGTTATCTAAACATTATTTCAATTTGTAGAAAGTATAAGAGAAACATGAGGCGATATATACTGTTTGGTGCTGCAATAGGCCTAATCATGTAAACATATACAGCCGTGAGCTCACAATAATACTTTTTTACAGATTATAGGTGTAGACTTAATAATATATATTTTATATATTTTTTATATATTTTTTTATTTGAGTTTACCGGATTTAATTCAAGTCATATGGTACAGTTGTGTTTTTTCATGTATATATGGTGTTTTAGAAAATGTTTTTTTAAAAAATGGTTTTAAAAAGACGTTTTTTTAAAGACGTTTTTTAAAGGTATATGAAACATAGCAGTCCGTACATTAATATAAGGAATTATGTACAACATGACCGTTATTTTATATTGTATTGTATCACACAGAGTGGGGGTGGTCTGATGTAGTTGCCAGTTTGCAGCCGATGGAAATTGTCCCAAACAAATCGGTCAGTGTATGAGGGCAACGGCAGCGGATTTACAACCAGACCTTCCCCTCCTGTGGACATATGATAGACATTGGTTTGCTGTATAAGCACCTGTTGTCCGTCAAACACATAGTATGAGTGGGATATGTAATTCATGTGGTGAAAGTTGGGACCGCTGGTGTAATTACTGGCTGACTAATGATATACACAACTGCATCCCACACATAATATGGCCGTTCCAGTACTTCCGCTCCTAAGCTGGCAATGTTTACCTTGCGGGCGGATGTCCGGTCATGGCGCACACACGTAGTCGCGCCTGACGTCGGACAAGGGGGCGGAGTCAGTCCTTACTTAAACTCGGTGTTGGTAATGAGAGTCACGCCCTCAGACGAAGTCCGGAAGTGACGAAACGCGTCAGGGCGTGACTCTCTAACCAATCACCGGAAGTGACGACAGATGCGCTCCACTGACCAGGAAGTGAGGAGAAGGACGCGAGGTTACTGGTAACCCAGACGGCGCCGCCGTTCACTATTCCTGCTCAGAGGGCACTTAGTCACCTTAAACACTGTGTATTTACATCTGCACTGTGGTACGCACATATGTATAAAGGGGGGCTGTGGGGACTTAAATAAAGGTTTTTTAACAGTACTACCCTATGCAGAATTTATTTTTGCCTTATATGTCATACGGACCTCAACATAACAGTGTGGCTGGTGGAGATTGCAGCGACCAGGTCGGATGTGGACTATTGGTTCATGCCTTTTTGAACCTTACCTCTGGTAAGTGCATCCCCTTAAGGGGAATTTAAATTTCCCCCCACGTGGTGAACAACTGGAGATAAAGGAATAATCTGGCACAATCAATATTATTGCAGTCACATCTTTAACCATCTGCACCATTGTCATTACCTATACTTGAACTTGTATAGAGGACTTTCAGAAATTTATTTTGAAAGAAGCGCTGCTACAGTATCATTTAGGACTCTGTGTATTTATCTAGAGTTTTTTCTATACTGTCTTTTGGTAAATACACATGTTGTCAAGTTAAAAAAAAGAATCTGAGTTCCATGTTTATTTTCATAAGTACTTAAACGAAATCATGGCACGTAAAAACATTTCATAATCGAAAAGAGATCACATGGGTCGGACATAAATGTAAGTCCAGGTCACATATGGTAAAACCTCTTCTATACTTAATCAATGGCGTCCCTAGGGGGGGACCAGAGGGGGCCCTGGCCCCCCCAACATTATGCTGTGCCCCACCATGTCCCCCCCAAAAAATATATATATATATTTTTTTTGCATTTTTTTGCTCGAGCTGCTGCTGGGGTAACATGGTCTCTCCTGAGAGGGAGAGCGTCCCCAGTCACCTCCTGCGGGGGATTCCTCCCCCTCCCTCTGCTCGCTGACACTGCATAATGCAAGCGCTCACACAACCACAGCCGCCCGATCTGCTCCTTTCCCTGCATCCTCATTGGCACAGAGAAGAGTGAGTTGCAGGAAGGACTCCACGAGCACTGTGGGAGGGGGCCCAAGCCTTCATCTCAGTTACTGAAAAAACAGACTGATTTCTCCCGTCCTTAGGACAGGAGAACCAGCCTGTAAATTCCGAGAGGGGTGACTGCAAGCTGAGCCGAGTGTCAGTCTATGACACTCTTTCACAGCCCAGCAAGACCAGCCACCCCCCTCACTCTCCTCACATACGAGCAGGGAGGAATACAGCTCCTCCTCCTCCTTCCAGTCCCGCCCACACTATCCCGGCATGCTGTATCTAAAGAGAGGGGATGTGTGGGCGGGAAATATAAAAATCAGCAGCATTCCTGGCTGTGTGTGAATGATGCCTGAGATTCTAGCCTGGACCGTGGGTAAGTGTGTGCACTGCAGACTTCAGTACATTGTAATCACTGAACTGCATTATCTCCATCCCTTCTCTCCCCCATCTGTCTCCCTCCCCCTCTTCTGTTCTTTCAAGACATTCACAATTTACTTTCACTTTCAGTTAGGTAGGTAATATACGGTGCACATTTCTTTCCTGCATCCACAGATTGCAGGAAAGAAACTTGCATAATTCCCCCATCAACACAGACAGTGCTGACAGGGGAATATCCCTCCTGCCCAGCAATTGTATTCTCCCGACAAACAGTGATTATCACTAGTGGCTATAGCAACCACTAGTGATAATCATAAGAGAATCTGCTCATTAATGGTTCAAATCTCAGCCAGTTCCTGCTGAACCAGCTGAGATTTAAACTGTCTATGGCTGGTCTTGGCTCTTAGGCAGCCCATACATTGATCATTTTTTTTCATTCAACTATTAGGTTGAATGAAAAAAAAAAGGAAATGATCCAATTCCCCCATCTACACATTATAGGTGGATGGGGGAATCCTCCCAGTGTGGACCAGTGCTGGAACAACCAGAGTTGCTGTCCTTTGTCTCCATGGTAGCGGCGGCAGCACATTGGAACCCAGTGCTGGTTACTTTATGGGGCTGATGTACAGGAGGGCCAGCACAATTTGTTGTTAGAGATGGGCTGGGCATGTTCAAAATTCCACATGCCAGAGCCTGCCAGGAAGCCCACACTGCACAGCGCTAATCACAGGCAGTGAGACATTTCCCGGTCCGCAGCTCCACAGATCAGGAAATGTCTCACTGGCTGTGATTAGCACTGTGGAGTGTCGGCTTCCTGGCGGGAGATCGATCATGTGGAATTTAAAACACACCCGGGCCCATCTCTATTGGTTGTAGACAGTTGAGCTCCCTGCAGGTTGCTTAGCAGCAGTGGAGCCTTCTCTGACATGCTGATCGTGATGCAATCCAGGTGATGCTCCTAGTCAAATCCTAGTTAAATATCAGTGATTTTGTTGATCAAAGCCCACACTTCACAGGCATAGAGCCCACATGGCTGCTGAACATACGGTTGATTATATATATGTGGTTGTACTCTTGATGCTAATAAATACTGTGTTTATTAGATCTGACTGGGAGCATCACTAGGATCACATCCCGATCAACATGTCAACAGAGAAGGTTATACAGCATTACTGCTGCTAGGTGACCAGCTGGGGGCTCGGCTCTCTATAACCAATAGTGCCAGCCTTCCCCTACATGCACGCATAATGTCACCAGCACAAAGTCCTAATAGACTGCCGCCGGTGCCAAGGAGACAGATGCCAGACCAGCGCTGTCAATAACAGGGACAGGACAGCTGGGGAACCCCACAGTGGCAGAACACCAGGGCCCGGTGGCAAGACAACCTTTGCAACCCTGATAGTTCTCTCACTGCTTTGGACCCTTATATTTTCTTGGTGTGCTGGTGACATATATCTCTTGTTTTCTGCCACCCTGTTGGGGCCCCAGTATAGTAGGAAGGGAGCTCACTGCAGAACATGTGAAAGGGCCCGTTGTGGGATCATAGTAAAGGGCCCCAGGATATATATATATATATATATATATATATATATATATATATATAATTGCATTTTATAGTTGCCCCCCTACTTTTGTCCCTGTCCCCCCATGTGCCCCCCCTAAATATGAAAGCTGGAGACGCCACTGTACTTAACCACTTCCCGCCCAGTCAATAGCGAATTGACGTCCGGGAAGTGGTTGCAATATCGATACTGGACGTCATATGACGTCCTGCAGGATATTGCCTTGCGCGCGCCCGCGGGGGCGCGCAGCGCGGTGATCGGGGACGGCATGTGTCCCTGGGACACAGCGCTTCCCCGATCACGGTAAACAGCCAATTTCATTGGCTGTTTACCATGTGATCGGCTGTGTCAAAGTCACAGCCGATCACCTGTCAAAACAAACACGGCGGCGCGCTCCGTGCGCGCCGCCACAGGCTTGCAGAGCGGGGATCGGGGAAGGCGAGTGTCCCTTGGACACAGCGCGTCCCCGATCAGAGTAAACAGCCAATGAATTGGCTGTTTACCTCGTGACCGGCTGTGTCCAATCACAGCCGGTCACAAATGTAAACAAACTCCACATGAGTTACTACCTGATCCCTGCTCTCTCCTCACACACCGATCTGTGAGGAGAGAGAAGAGATCAGTAAGTTAGCTCAGTGTAGTTTGTCTACATAAATTTACAGTGCACAACACGCCCCCCCCATAAAGAGGACCTGTCACACAGCCCAGCACATCAATCAGCCCAGCCAATCAGCCCATCTGTCAATCAGCCCATCTGTCAATCAGCCCATCTGCAAATCAGCCCATCTGTCAATCAGCCCATCTGTCAATCAATCAGCCCATCTGTCAATCAATCACCCCACCTGTCAATCAATCACCCCATCTGTCAATCAATCAACCCATCTGTCAATCAATCAATCAGCCCATCTGTCAATCAATCAGCCCATCTGTCAATCATCTGTCACAGGCCCACCTCCATCGGTACCGCCATTGGCACCGCCACACAGGCTACCAGTACCGCCATCGGTACCAGTACCACCACCAGTACCGCCACCAGGCCCAGCATCTATACTGCCACACAGGCCCGCTACCAGTATCACCACTAGTGCCGCCATCGGTACCACCACCAGTACCACCACCCGTACCACCGTCGGTAGTGCCACCACCACCTGTACCACCACCTGTACCGCCATCGGTACCATCACCACCCGTACCACCACCACCTGTACCGCCATCGGTACCACCACCACCTGTACCGCCATCGGTACCACCACCACCCATACCGCCATCGCTACCACCACCACCCGTACCGCCACCTGTACCGCCATCGGTACCGCCACCACCACCACCACCCGTACCGCCATCGGTACCACCACCACCTGTACCGCCATTGGTACCACCACCACCCATACCGCCATCGGTACCACCACACAGGCCCACCACTAATACCTCCATCGGTACTACCACACAGACCGCCACCACTACCACCAGCAGTACCATTACACAGGCCCACCAATAAGCACTGCCATAATGTCCCAAAGGGTTTACACACCTGAGGAGGCATATGCCATTCTTGCCATGTCGGATGATGAGAGCAGCGGGGAGCTCCCATTATCCGATTCTGGTTCGGAATACGAGCCAGTGGAGGATAGTGGCTCAGAGTCCGAGTCCCCGGAGGAAACCGTCCCTCCCAAAAGAATGCGATCGGCACCAAGATCAGCACCAAGATCAGCACCAAGATCAGGAGAACTGCCCACCACCAGCAGCGCCATACCCCAGGAAGAGGAGCCCAGTACAAGCAATGGAAATGCACGCCCAACCCGAAGAATCCAGCCCCAATCCTACCTTCCCGATGCCCTGGCAAACCCCTTATGGTTGCCTGCCAACTCAGGATCCGCTATCATCCCCCCTTTCACCGCACAGCCAGGTGTGCAGCCCGACACTACAAATTTTTCTAAATTTGATTATTTTTGTTTATTTTTCCCACAAGATTTGCTGCAGAATATAGTGGATCAAACGAATCTGTATGCATCCCAATTTATTGCTGCCAACCCCGATTCTTCCTACGCCCGCATGTTCCAGTGGCGGCGTCTAACATTGGAGGAATTTAAATTATTTTTGGGCCTTATGTTCAATATGGGGCTTACAAAAAAGAACGAAGTCCATTCATATTGGTCCAAACGCCCCATCCAACACATGCCCATATATTCCGCTGTCATGTCCAGGAAAAGATACGACATGATTATGCGCTTTCTCCACTTCAATGACAATTCACAGTGCCCTCCCCGAGATCATCCCAACTACGACAAATTGTACAAGATACGCCCCCTAATCAATGCCTTTTCCCAGCGATTTGAAGAAGTTTTCATCCCAG
This sequence comes from Rana muscosa, assembly GCA_029206835.1. Taxonomy (NCBI): domain Eukaryota; kingdom Metazoa; phylum Chordata; class Amphibia; order Anura; family Ranidae; genus Rana; species Rana muscosa. The sequence goes on along the minus strand of CM055116.1, from coordinate 747,328,270 downwards.
ACCAAAAAATTTGTGTGGACGAGTCCCTCGTACATTTCACCGGCCGACTGCAGTTCAAGCAGTACATACCAAGCAAGAGAGCCAGGTATGGGTTAAAAATAAATAAATGATGTGATCGAGCCACTGGATACGTCTGCAAATTCAGGATCTACGAAGGCAAAGACTCCCAGCTCCAGCCCCGTGATTGCCCCACATATATTGGAACCAGTGGGAAAATTGTCTGGGAGTTGGCATACCCCCTGTTCGGAAAAGGTTACCATTTATATGTTGATAATTATTATACCAGCCTGCCCCTTTTTCGCCACCTTTACAGTAAACAAACCCCGGCCTGCGGTACCTTAAAAAAAAACCGGAAGGGATTCCCACAAAATTTATTGACAAAAAAATTGCGACCTGGAGAATCGGCATCCATGAGGAACGAGGAGGTGTTGGCCATGAAGTGGAGGGACAAGAAAGATGTCCACATCCTCTCTACGATCCACAATGACACCATGGTGGAGATCCCAAGAAGACGCGGCTCCATTGTAAAGCCTGAATGTGTCCACGACTACAATTTGTACATGGGGGGGTGGATTTAAACGACCAGATGCTACAGCCCTACTTATCAACCAGAAAGTCCCATTATTGGCACAAAAAAGTTGCGTTTCACCTGTTTCACATGGCCCTTTTTAATTCGTTTGTCTGCTACCAAAAAGCAACTCAAAATCACCGACTCCACTACCTCCAATATATCGAAGATATCATCGATGCCCTCATTTACCAACAAGATCCCGCCCCAGGAAGCATTCGCTCTGATAGTGTGAGTCGGCTTCACGAGCGACACTATCCCTTTAGCATCCCCCCCACAGAATCTGGAAGAAGACGCCAAAAGAAATGCCGTGTATGCAGCAGAGGAGGAGTAAGAAGAGACACCAGCTATTATTGTCCCGATTGTCCCTCCTAACCTGGCCTGTGCATCGGAAATTGCTTCAAAAGTTATCATACATCCATTAGTTCCCCTTATTATTAACAGACTGCCACTTCCCTATTTGCCTGCTACCATGTTACTAACTACCTTCCATGTTAATTAACTGACCCTGGCCTGTTTACCGACGATGCCTCTGCCTGCCGATTTAAACCACGTTTCTGACTTCCACGTGTACCGACCTTGGCCTGTTAATCGACCATGTTTTTGCCTGCCACTTGGACTGATCTTTTGGCCATCTACTTTTAGTACACAGGGGTCTCACATATGTGAGGGGCTTCAGAATAGCGTTCTGAGTAGAGAAAACCAGTTTTTCGTTTTCTGTGCTCCAAGAACAGGGTCTGGTTGCCCGGAGGCTTCAAAGCGATTTGGGTGGGAGAAGCCTCTACCCCTGTCCCCCTGGCCCTAAGCTTGATGGTCCTTCCTGCTGCCTGGACCAATAATTTGGCTGTGCTGACCATATTACTGCCTGTAATGACCCATGACATTATGGACCATGTTTCTTCCTGCTGCTTGGACCAATACTTTGGCTGTGTTGACCATATATCTGCCTGCTGCCTCTACTGACTTTGGACAGCATTTCTGCTGGGACACCTCTGCCTGCTACCTGGACCTGTGCTTTGGCTGTGCTCTGACTGTGCTGACAGTATCTCTGCCTGTGCGAACTATGGACAGTATTCCTGCCTGCTGCCTGGATGATTGCTTTTGCTGTCGCTGACCTCATCCCTGCCTGCTGCCTGGACCGATGCTCTCCTCTGTGTACCACTGCACTTCTAAAACCACAGGTAATCTTTTGTTATTTGGTATGTACCTGCTATGTGTTAGATATATGAAGGGCCTTCAAAAATGTGATCGGTAGTCAGAAAATGATATGTGCAATTAATGCTGCTAGAATGCCTGGAGGTGCTACTTGGATGTTGGGCCTCTGTATGTGGCCAGGCTGTGTAAAAGTCTCAAACATGTGGTATCGCCATACTCAGGAGGAGTAGCAGAATGCATTTTGGGGTGTAATTTTTGCTATGTACATATTATGTGTTAGAAATATCTTATAAATTGACAACTTTGTGTAAAAAAAATGCATTTTCATTTTTTCTCCACATTTTCCAAAACCTTCTGGAAAAAATGAACCGTTCAAAAGACTCATAATGCCTCATAGATTATACGTTGGGGTGTGTGCTTTCAAAAATGGGGTCATTTTGTGGAAAATTCTATTGTCCTGGTGCTCCAGGGCCTTCAAAATTGTAATAGGTGGTTGAGAAAGGATATGTGCGATTTATGCTTGTAGAACGCCTGAAAGTGCTACTTCAATGTTGGGCCTCTGTATATGGCCAGGCTGTGTAAAAGTCTCACACATGTGGTATCGCTATACTCAGGAGGAGTAGCAGAATGCATTTTGGGGTGTTATTTTTGCTATGTATATGCTATGCGTTAGAAATATCTTATAAATGGACAACTTTGTGTAAAAAAAATGCATTTTCATTTTTTCTCCACATTTTCCAAAACCTTCTGGAAAAAAAATGAACCATTCAAAAGACTCATAATGCTTAATAGATTATACGTTGGGGTGTGTGCTTTCCAAAATGGGGTCATTTTGTGGAAAATTCTATTGTCCTGGTGCTCCAGGGCCTTCAAAATTGTAATAGGTGGTTGAGAAAGGATATGTGCGATTTATGCTTGTAGAACGCCTGAAAGTGCTACTTCAATGTTGGGCCTCTGTATATGGCCAGGCTGTGTAAAAGTCTCACACATGTGGTATCGCTATACTCAGGAGGAGTAGCAGAATGCATTTTGGGGTGTTATTTTTGCTATGTATATGCTATGCGTTAGAAATATCTTATAAATGGACAACTTTGTGTAAAAAAAATGCATTTTCATTTTTTCTCCACATTTTCCAAAACCTTCTGGAAAAAAATGAACCGTTCAAAAGACTCATAATGCTTCATAGATTATACGTTGGGGTGTGTGCTTTCCAAAATGGGGTCATTTTGTGGAAAATTCTATTGTCCTGGTGCTCCAGGGCCTTCAAAATTGTAATAGGTGGTTGAGAAAGGATATGTGTGATTTATGCTTGTAGAACGCCTGAAAGTGCTACTTCAATGTTGGGCCTCTGTATATGGCCAGGCTGTGTAAAAGTCTCACACATGTGGTATCGCTATACTCAGGAGGAGTAGCAGAATGCATTTTGGGGTGTCATTTTTGCTATGTATATGCTATGCGTTAGAAATATCTTATAAATGGACAACTTTGTGTAAAAAAAATGCATTTTCATTTTTTCTCCACATTTTCCAAAACCTTCTGGAAAAAAATGAACCGTTCAAAAGACTCATAATGCTTCATAGATTATACGTTGGGGTGTGTGCTTTCCAAAATGGGGTCATTTTGTGGAAAATTCCATTGTCCTGGTGCTCCAGGGCCTTCAAAAGTGTAATAGGTGGTTGAGAAAGGATATGTGCGATTTATGCTTGTAGAACGCCTGAAAGTGCTACTTCAATGTTGGGCCTCTGTATGTGGCCAGGCTGTGTAAAAGTCTCACACATGTGGTATCGCTACACTCAGGAGGAGTAGCAGAATGTATTTTGGGGTGTAGTTGCAATTATGCATATGCTGTGTGAGAGAAAAAAAACTGTTAATATGACCAGTTTGTGTAAAAAAAAAAAAAAAATTAAATTTTCCCAAGAATTGTGGGAAAAAAATACAACTTCAAAAAACTCACCACGCCTCTTAGTAAATACCTTGGACTGTCTACTTTCCAAAAAGGGGTAATTTTGGGGTATTTGTACTTTCCTCGCTTGTTAGTGTCTCAAGAAATGAGATATCCCTTCAGTACATCAGGCGTGATCAGATGTGATAAATTTTCAGTGATTGCCACCATAGTTTGTAGACTCTATAACTTTCACAAAGACCAAATAATATACACTAATTTGGGTTCATTTTACCAAAGATATGTAGCAGTATACATTTTGGCACAAATTTATGAAGAAAAATTACTTATTTGCAAAATTTTACAATAGAAACTAAAAAAAAGTGTTTTTTTTTAAAAAAAATTGCTGTTTTTTTGCTTGTATCGCAAAAAATAAAAAACCCAGTGGCGATTAAATACCACCAAAAGAAAGCTCTATTTGTGAGAAGAAAATGATAAAAATTTTGTGTGGATACAGTGTAGCATGACTAAGTAATTGTCATTCAAAGTGTGAGAGTACTGAAAGCTGAAAATTGGTCTGGGCGGGAAGGTGCATAAGTGCATGGTATTGAAGTGGTTAATCACAAATCAATAATTTTAAGATCCCTGTTGAGCTTCACCGATCATTATATAGTGCACAATGGCAGACAGAGGAGGGGGAATTTTTCCCCAGAAGGTAGAAATTGTTTCACAGATCAAGATTGCTTCTTCAGACATACTGGTGCAAAAGTATATCAGTCTTATAGAAACATTCAACATCAAAGGTAGTCATTGCCTCCCATCCCATCGTAAAAGGCCTTTGTGTAGACCTCTGAGGCTGGTTGGAAGAAATGAGTATGGAGGGAAGACAGCCTCCCACCTCAAAAATTAACTGTGTTACAATAACAGGCTATACAGGTGAAACCTGATGATGGTGGCACCTTTGTTTGATTAAAGTGGAACAGTCTGCAAATACCTGACCTCATTCCCTCGCTGATCCCTTGCTTCTTCACACATGGTATCAGTCTCCTAGAGAAATCTCAAATCAAAAGTAATCATGCATCTATTGTTTCCTGGTCCATCCTAATGGGCCTTCAGTCAGACCTGTGTGGCCTACTAGAAGGAATGAGCATGGAGGGAGGACAGCTTTCCACCTCAAAGGCAAGCTGTGTAATAGTAACAGAGGTACTACAGATGACAACTGATGACAGTGACACCTTCATTTAATTAAAACAGAACTAAAGTTTGCAAATACCTCCCTCACTCCCCCACTAAGGCTCACACCTTCTTGGATGTCTTGATTGCCCTCAGAAAATGATAAATGTCTGGTGCATGGGAGTTCATTTATTCTGGAATCGAGGTTTGCAGATAATTTACACTGACCTGTGCATGTACAGCTCAGTGTACATTCTAAACAAGATGCCTACCTGTTTGAATGTTTCTATTTTTTCACTTTAGTTCCACTTTAAGTCAAGTCTGGTATACTCCTACCATATATATTTTTATAATTGACTAGCTGCACCTTAGTCACTAAGTTACATGAATGTACATTTTGCAACGTGAACATTCTTTACTATTTCAGTAAATTAATCTAAAAAAGACTTAACACAGCAGTGTAGATGAGTACACAAAATAATTCAATGGCTTTACCTAATTTAAATTTGTGTGCAACTAAACTACACTCAAATTGTGGGGCCCACGTCAGCTCTTGCCATAGTTTGCAAGTAACCTTGGCATTTTTGCACATTAAGGCAGACTTATGACATTTTCATTGGCCGGGCTGGGATGATAACTCCCATGTGCAACTCAGTGTGAAAATAGAAAAAAATGCTGACAGTGACAGAAGAAGCATTTATGGCAGAAGAAACATACAGATGATTGTCTTCTGTCATAAAAAGCCTACATGTAAGCAATTTTTTTATCCACTTTAGTTCTACTTTAACTGCTTGCCGACCGCCGCACGCAGATATACGTCTGCAGCATGGCACGGACAGGCAAAAGGACATATATACGTCCCCTTTAAGAAGCGTCATTGTTGGTGCGTGCGCGCCGCTGCTGGCACGTGCGCCGCGAGCTCCGTGACTCCGACCGCGGGTCCCGCGGACTCGATGTCCGCGGGCATACCCGCGTTCGTGTCACGGTGAGGAAGAAGGGGGAAATGCTTATGTAAACAAGCATTTCCCCAGTCTTCCTAGTGACAGGACAGTGATCACAGCTTCCTGTAATCGGAAGCAGTGATCACTGTCGTGACAAACGTAGCCCATCCCCCTATAGTTAGAAGCACTCCCTAGGGCGCACTTAACCCCTTCAGCGCCACCTAGTTGTTAACCCCTTAACTGCCAGTGTCATTTTCACAGTAATCAGTGCATTTTTCATATATTGCAAGGTAACATTAAAACTGGTGACATGGTTTACTTTTGCAATAAGCTCTGCCTCTTGCTGCTGGCAGCAACTAAGGATTCAGGCTTTAGTCTGACCTGGGTTTGATGTTAACCTGTTTGTGGTTTACAGACCCACTAAACTAATGCAACAGTTCCCTTGCCAGAATTTTCCGACTGTTTTAATATAAATACAGCGCCAAGAATCCTAGGTGACATCATCCAAGATCCTTGAAACTGTCATTTTGCAATTGAAGTACACAATGGTGGGCATCAGGCTGTTGTGACTGATGATGGAATTACATCTCTTGACACCCTGATTTTTGATGGATTTACATCCCTGAACATTATAATTAATGTGAATTTTCAGTGGGTCATGACCAAACCAGGCATAGAAAGATGTTACACAACTTCTACATGGGAGAAGGTTAAAAATAGATTTCCTACTCACACATTAGTGAAGAAGTCTGTTATGTAATGCCAGGTACATTTACATATAACACTAAATAAGATTTCATTTTGCCAATGTTTATTGCCAAACCTATTTAAAGACATTTTTCATTTCTGGAAACACTCTATGACATAAATGTAAAATTATACATATGTTTTGTTTGAACACTAAAGGGATGATCTACTGAATGAATATTTTACAATAACCACTTAACGACCGGCCACGGCATATATACGTCGGCAGAATGGCACATACAGGCACAATCACGTACCTGTACGTCCCCTTTAACTGCCTGCCGCGTGGTCGTGCATGCGCCACCGGCGGCGCGCTCGCGACCCTGCCGCGATCCCCGTGAGTCGGACTGTGGGTCCCGTGGACTCGATCGCTGCGGGGATCCCCACGATCGTCTCACGGAGGGATGGAGCAGGGAGATGTTAGTGTAAACACAACATCTCCCCGCTCGCCTACTGACACTGTCACTGATTTCCGCTCTGTGTAATCAGAGCGGAGATCAGTGATGTGTCACTCGTAGCTACGCCCCCACACAGTAGTAATCATGCCCATAGGCACACATAACCCCTTCAACGCCCCTAGTGGTTAATCCCTTCACTGCCAGTGTCATTTTTACAGTATTCAGTGCACTTTTATAGCACTGATCGCTGTAAAAATGACAGTGGTCCCAAAAATTTGTCAAAAGTGTCCGATGTGTCCGCCATAATGTCGCAGTCACGAAAAAAAACGCTGATCGCTGCCATTACTAGTAAAAAAAAAAAGAATAAAAAGGCCATAAAACTATCCCCTATTTTGTAAACACTATAACTTTTGCGCAAACCAATCAATAAACACCGATTGCGATTTTTTTTACCAAAAATATGTAGAAGAATATGTATCGGCCTAAACTGAGGGGGAAAAAAAACGTTTTTTTGTGGATATTTATTATAGCAAAAAGTAAATATTGAATTGTTTTCAAAATTGTCGCTTCATTTTTTTTCATTATAGCACAAAAAATAAAAACCGCAGAGGTGATCAAATACCACCAAAAGAAAGCTCTATTTGTGGGAATAAAAATGACGTCAATTTTGTTTTGGGAGCCACGTCGCGTGACTGCGCAATTGTCTGTTAAAGCGATGCAGTGCCGAATCGCAAAAAGTGGCCTGGTCATTAACTAGCCAAAATGGTCCGGGGCTTAAGTGGTTAATATTTGTTTACTTTGAAAATCCCTTTAGTATTAGGGTATTTAAAAAGACCCGGTTATTACAAAAATATGGGGCCGCTATCTCTGGTTTTCTTCAGAACATGTTAGTTATTTGATCAATTTACTTTAATACTTTCTGTATTGCAGAACAAGAACAACAAAAAAGTCAGAGAAAGGTTAAAAGTCTACCTGTGTACTTTGTTTTTAGTCAGGGAAGTGTGTTAGCATGACAGGCAGGCAGGTTGTATTATCACAATTGGTATTCAGTAAAGATAGCTTCTTTGGGGTTAATTTGCTAAAACTGTAGAGTGCAAAATCTGTGCATGGTAGCCAATCAGTGTCTAACTTAAGCTTGTACAATTAAACTCTGACCAAAAAAACTAGAAGCTGATTGGTTTCTATGCAGAGCTACACCAGATTTTGCACTTTAGTAAAACAACCTCCAAGTGTCTTTCATGATAGATTTCCTTTTGTCAACGACCTTTGGATTTGTTTTGATGGCATGAGTTTGACATCAGTTTGAGATGCTTCTGAGATCATTCAAAATTCATTAACATGTCCGTTCGACTTGCAGTGGACCTTTTTCTGACCTGCTGCAAGAAAGTTTTGCATACCCATAGACTCTTTCCATAGGTTTTTTTTGACCTGAAGTCAGTTTAATCTGGTGCAGCATCACTTCAGGCCACTAGGGGAGGAAATCACAAAAGAGCTAAGTTAAAGTAAATTCAAATCCAATCACTACCATCTCAAGTAAGCTATAACAAGCTAATTTAATATAAACGGTTGTTCGCAATTTTTTTTTATTCTAATGCCGCGTACACGCGACCGTTTTTAATGTCATTGAAGAAAACTGCATTTTTCTCGACATGATTTTTCGTGTTTCCTCTCAAGCCTGCCTTGCCTACACACTATCGAGGAAAAAAATGTTTGAGTAAAGCGCGGTGACGTACAACACGTACGACGGCACTATAAAGGGGAAGTTCCATTCGGATGGCGCCACTCTTCATGTTAGTAAAGTTTGTTGAGCGTCGATTCGCGCTTTTCAGCCTCGTGCTTTTCAGTCCATTACAGCGTGATGAATGTGCTATCTCCATTACGAACGCTAGTTTTACCAGAACGAGCGCTCCTGTCTCATACTTGAATCTGAGCATGCGCATTTTTTTCACGTCGTTAAAGCCCACACACAGCCGTTTTTCATGACGAGAAAAACGACGATGTAAAAAACGACGTGAAAAATGAAAGCATGTTCTAATTTTTTCATGGCCGTTTTTCACGTCGTGAAAAATGCTCGGAAGCCCACACACGATCATTTTTAATGACCATTTAAATTTTTTTTATTTTTTTCGTCATTAAAAACGGTCGTGTGTACGCGGCATAAGGCTTTCAATAAAAACTTTTCTGTTAACCCTGTCATGAGCACCTTGTGCACTTCCTCTTTGCGGTGGCAACTGTCTCCCAATTGTTTTTCTTCATGTTTACCACGTCACATTCTATTTTTGGAGCCTACAAGTGACCGTGCCGACAATGTAGTGCCATTGTCACTCATCAGAAAAATGCCATGAACTACATTGTGCAGCAGCCAATGAGGGAAGTGCATGAAAATAGCATGTGGTTGGAGAAGAGTGATGGAGGAGGTGAAAAAAGGTGTATTTTATGAAAGAAAGCAAAACATGCCAACTGCTTATGATATACAGGGCTTTCACTATATAAATGTCATTCAGTTGGGGGGCCATATCCACTTTAAATTTAACCTGTCAGGATACATACATACAGGGCTTTTTTTCAGGGGGAACTTGGTGGAACTCAGTTCCACCACCTCTGGCTCAGACCCTTGGGGGGGGGGGGCTGCTCACCACAATCACTTGTAAACACAGAAGTCCGGTTTCTTTGTTTACAAGTGACAGCTCTGCAATCTGCGTGTAATCCCCCTGAACTCTGCACTCTGTATGTATTGCAATCCTGGTATTTAATGCCCCTTTAGGACCCTCCTACTGTTTAGGATATTTAACTGACCACACCCACTATTTGATGTGATTTGGAGGGTGTGTTTAGGGGAGGGGTTTTGGGGGGTCGTAGTTGAGTTTCAGCACCTATTGTTTGAGAAAAAAAGCCCTGCATACACAACAGCTCATACTGCTGACTTTGTTTTAAGGTGAATGTTCTGGGGATGTCATCTTTATCCTCACTTGGTGACTCACTGACTCAGCTTAAGACTATAGATTAGATATTATTGTATATAGGTATTACCTACATACAGGTATAAGGACATTAGGTTTTAGGACACCTGATATGCACACGATTGTTTGCTGTTACTGATCTGCCATGTACTGAGCCAAGAATAAACATGACAGCTCCAGAGCCCCCTCAAAGCCAGGTCAGGAACATCTCCATCCTGAGAGGTCACTATTAATAGTAAATTTGTCTTACCTTAATGTACACTGCTCTAGTTGTACACTGTTTACTCTCCTCTCTCTCTCTCTCTCTCTCTCTCTCTCTGGGTTTCATTCATGAATCCAATCCAATGGGAATCTTCTATTAATTGGACTTATGTTTTCAAAGTATAAATCCAACAACATTTTCACTAGACAAGAATTTAACACCAACATACTGTATGATTAAACATCAGTAAAAGTAGACTTTGCATCAAAATGCAGGGTTCAGTCATTCCCTTCCACTCCGCTCGCCAAACCTTTAAACAAAAACGAAAAAAAAAAAAAAAAACAGCAACCTTTACGTGCCTGTGACATCACTGTACATGACTGCCACCTCCTGGGAAAGCTCAGTGTTAAAAATTCTGCAAGAATTCACTTTGTGAACTGAACTAAAGCTTTCCTAAAAGGCCACAGTGAGAGATACTTTGATGTAACTAGAGCTTACAGGAATATTTTCTTAATGTTTTTTTTTTTAACAGTGTTTTTATTTTGGAAGCTACAAAAACCGATCGCATTGGCAGGTCTAATGAGTGTGGATGCAGAGCTCTGTCAATGTTTTTTTATAAAGGAAAAGGAGGCCCATGGCAACAAATAGCAAGTGTTAATGCATATGCAATTGTATGTGTAGCGCCCCCCCCATATTTGGGGGCGCTGTGTGGAAATTTAGGGGTGGTCTGAGCCAGTGGTTGGGCTCAGACCAATTGTGTTCAATTGTCGTTCTGCTCTGGGTGTGATACTGCCCGGCAGTTTTGTTCTCCTTTGCCTGGGGGTGGCGCTGTCACTGCCAACATGGGCTGGACTACGGGGGTATCACAGCACCTTGGGTGTCCTCTCTCGGCAGCCTTGCAGTGGGTGTGGTCTACCCACTGTGCATGCTGGGAGAGTGTACAAAAGGGGCAGACGCCATTTGGCGTGAGGCAATTCCAGGGGGACCCCAAGGCATTCAGGGGGACCTTTGGTCCAGTGAGTGCGCCTTGTGGCCCGCATGGCACGAGGTGCACTGGAGTGCTTAGGCCTTGGGCACCTTCAGCCCAAGGCCCTGTTGTTGCATTGTAGGCCCAGCCCTGCTGACTAGGGCCTACGCTTCAGAGAAGGATCCCAGGCTGCCCGTTTGTAGTGGGGCCCATCTTTAGGAAAGGAGTTCCAGGGGAAGAACAGTCCCGGCGGAGACTAGCGACGGTACTGCTGTCTCGGGGAGAGGCCTGGAGACCTGCCTAGAGGGGGATCCATCATCTCTGACATTCGTGCTCCATCCCGGCTGCTAGGACTGCTCTCATAGGGACTATCCGGGTGAGCAATACCCCCTCAGGCTTGAGTGGCGACAAGTGTATATACTGGATTTAAGTGTTGCGTGCCTGAACCTTCCCCTACGTCTTTCATCTTTTCTGATCTTGCTTTCTTCAAGTTAACTCAAAGCGGAAAAATAATAAAGCCTTGCTGATTAGGTTTTGCTCATGTGTGGACATTGGCCTTATTCCTGGAAGATTTTGGTGTACCTAGACAACGGAGCTGAAGGATCCACTCGTAGGAGGTAATTGCTGCAGACCCAAAGTAACGAAACCAGTAGATCCCATTAACAAATAGGGGTCTGCGGGTGTGTGGAGTACTGGGGGAGGTAGCTACATATGTATATATTAAGTAAATATAAATCCAAAGAAATTGTATTTTCTGGCTATGCTATGAATCCCAATATATAAAGCATTTTTATGTCCATTTAGAAAAATGTGATATTTATAAATATCAGACAGATTACATTCAGGTGTATGCAAAACAGGAAGACATTATATTTTCACATGAAAGATTCATAGAAAAATAGGATTTTTATAACAGCTTACCTGTAAAATCCTTTTCTTGGAGTACATCACGGGACACAGAGCGACATAGTCATTACTAATGGGTTATATAGATACCGTCAGGTGCTGGCACTGGCAACTTCCAAAACCGGAAGTACCCTCCCCTATATAAGCCCCTCCCATCCGGGAGCACCTCAGTTTTGTAGCAAAGCAATAAGTGTCCCCAAAGAGGGGCGGGAGCTCTGTGTCCCGTGATGTACTCCAAGAAAAGGATTTTACAGGTAAGCTGTTATAAAAATCCTATTTTCTTTCTCGTACATCACGGGACACAGAGCGACATAGTCATTACTAATGGGATGTCCTAAAGCAATGCCAAATGAGGGGGGGGATACACCATATATAAGCTGAGCGCTATCAGACATGAGGATCTTTTGCGGCCTGCAACACACTGCGCCCAAAGGCGACATCCTCCTGACTTCTAACGTCCACCTGGTAGAACCTAGTAAACGTGTGAACTGAAGACCATGTTGCGGCCTTACAGATTTGAGCCAGGGAGGCCTGGTGATGCACTGCCCATGAAGTTCCAACTGCTCTCGTGGAGTGCGCTCTAACTTTGAACGGAGGCGGTCTCCTTCTCAAGCCATAAGCTTGCATAATGACCTGTCGAATCCACTTGGCTAAAGTAGATTTTGACGCTGCCTGACCCTTTCTGGGGCCTTCCGGCAGAATAAACAAAGTATCCGTTCTGCGAATCTGAGCAGTGGCTTTTAGATAAGCTTTAACTGCTCTTACTACATCCGAAGAATGCAATAACTTTTCCTCTACCGAAGTAGGTTTGGGGAAAAAAGAAGGAAGAACCACATCTTGGTTCAAATGAAACCTCGATACCACCCTAGGAAGAAAGGCTGGATGAGGACGTAACACTACTCTGTCCTTATGGATAACCAGATATGGCTCCTTACAGGACATAGCTGCTAATTCCGATACTCTTTTAGCCGAACAAATGGCTACTAGAAAAAACAATTTCCTGGTGAGAAGCACCAAGGAAATATGCTGTAATGGTTCAAATGGTTGTTTCTGTAGAACCGACAGAACCAAGTTTAGATCCCATGGACATATGGGAATATTAACCGGAGGACTAATACGCATCACTCCTTGTATAAAGGCTTTGACTAGTGAATGCGAAGCCAAGGGCCTTTGAAAAAATATTGACAAGGCCGAAATCTGACCCTTGATAGTACTCAAGGCAAGCTTCCTATCTACAGCCCATTGTAGGAAGTCCAGAATCCTACCTATTACGTACTTATGTGGATGCCATTTCTTGGCCTCACACCACGCGATGTACGCCTTCCAGATTCTATAGTAGATCTGCCTGGATACCGGCTTCCTGGCATTGATCATGGTAGATACCACAGCATTAGAGAGCCCTCTCTTTTTTAGAATGTGGGCTTCAATAGCCAGGCCGTCAAACCTAGGGCTGGTAAGGAAGGGTGGTATATCGGTCCTTGCGAAAGCAGGTCCGGACGACGTGGGAGAGTCCAAGGACTCCCCACTGAAATTTTACAATCTCCGCGTACCACGCTCTTCGGGGCCACGCTGGAGCCACCGGAATCACTGGTTTCTTTTCTACCCTGATTCTGCGGAGTAATCGAGGTAACCATTGTGGCGGTGTGAATGCATATATCAGCTTGAACTGATCCCAAGGGAACACTAGGGCATCCGAGCCGCAAGCTAGGGGATCCCTTGTCCGAGAGACAAACCTGTCCCCCTTTGCGTTGAATCTGGATGCTAGAAGATCTACATCCGATGTTCCCCACCGCTGACATATTGTCCAGAAAACCTCGGGGTGAAGGGACCCTTCCTCTGGGCCTAATTGCTGGCGACTTAGAAAGTCCGCCTTCCAATTCTCCACTCCTGGAATGAATACCGCAGATATGGCTGGGACATATTTTTCTGCCCATTTCAGGATGTAATTTACTTCCCTCTGGGCTGCACGACTCCTGGTGCCCCCCTGATGATTGATATATGCCACTGCTGTGGCATTGTCTGATTGAATTCTGACAGGGGACCCTTGGAGTTTGGATGTCCATGCTACTAGGGCATACCGGGCTGCTCGTATCTCTAAGAGATTGATGGGCAGGGCCTTTTCTGCATCCGACCATCTGCCCTGGAGAGACTATTGCTCCAGTACTGCTCCCCAGCCTATAAGGCTGGCATCTGTAGTGACCACCTTCCAAGAAATCGGACTGAAGGATTTCCTTTTTTCCAGATTCTGGGGAACCAACCACCAACGGAGGCTCTTGCGAACGGAAGGGGACAAGGACATTGTAAGTCTAGGGCCTGAACTTTTTTGTTCCAGGCTGACAGTATGGCCCCTTGCAAATTCCTTGAATGGAATTGACCGTAGGGTACTGCTTCGAATGATGCCACCATTTTTCCCAGCAGCCTCATATACAGGCGTATGGACGGCTGTCTTTTTTGTACCCACTAAGTGGATCAAATCTTTCAAAGACAACACCTTTCCTTGAGGCAAGAATATTTTTCTCTGGCCTGAATCCAACCTTAGCCCCAAGTATTCCAGACTTTTGACTGGTTTTTAGGGCTGACTTGTCTCGGTTGATAATCCAACCGTGAGATTCCAGATACTTGATTGTCTTGTGAACGACCACGTCTAGTTTTTTCACTGAGTGGTCTATCAGCAACAAGTCATCCAGATATGCCATTATCATTACACCCTGTGTTCTTAGATTGGCCAATAAAGGGCCAGAATTTTTGTAAACACTCGTGGTGCTGTGGCCAAACCGAAGGGTAAGGCTCTGAACTGAAAATGGCGCCCTTCTACTGCAAAGCGTAGAAATTTTTGGTGGACTGGAAAGATGGGAATGTGCAAATAAGCATCTTTGATGTCGATCGCGGCTAACCAATCCTCCCCTTGTAGGGCAGTGGCCACCGATCGGATCGACTCCATCGGAAAGTCCTGATATACAGGAATTTGTATAGCCCTTTTAGAATTAATATGGGCCTCCCGTCCGCGTTTGCTTCGGGACTGTAAAGAGGTTTGAGTAAAACCCGAACCCTCATTCTTCCAGGGGAACCTCCATAATTACTCCTTGGAGCAATAGTTGTTCTAGTGCCAACAGGAGGGACTCTCTCTTCCGGGGATCCCTTGGCACGTTTGACCTCAAAAATGGGAAGGAGGAGAGTCTTTTAACTCCAAACTGTATCCCAAACCTACTGCGGAGAGCACCTATCTGTCTTGATCGTGTCCCGCCAGGTCTCTTGCGAACAACTGGAGTCCTCCCCCCACCGACTGAGTGGGGGCTTCAATGAATTTAACTTTGGGGGAGGTTTTGTACCTCCCCTGACCCAGGGTTCCTCATTACCCTGCTACTGTCCCTGTTTTTTACCCCCGGGATTTGACCGAGGAGGCCGTCGGAACTGTTACACAGCCGATGCCCCAGGGACTGGAGAAGCAGGCCTCTTAAAGAGGGACCTCTAACTCTGTTTTTAACCGGCAAGAGCGTATTTTTACCGCTGGAAATTTTCTGGATATATTTGTCCAGGTTTTCCCTGAATAAGCGTTCACCATGAAATGGGTCGCTAACCAGCCATTCTTTACAGGGAGCTTCAGCAGACCAGTTTTTGAGCCATAGGAGCCTACGCATATGTACTCTAGACAGCGTAAGGCGGGAGGCCTGATGGACTGAATCCTCTATGGCGTCAACCGCAAAGCCTAAGGCTCTAGGTAGATCAGCTAGGGCAAAGCCTGCTGATCTGTCAAGTCCCTCAAGACCTGTTTCAACTGATCCTTCACTGCTTAGCAGACCCCAATAGCTGCTACTGCTGGTTGTATCACCAAGCAGATTTTCATAAGGACTCCAATCTTTTATCTATTGGGTTCTTGAACATTTGGACATTATCCACTGGACATGTCAGTGATTTATACATACAAGAGATGGCTGCGTCCACTGTAGGGACCTTCCATTTTTTTTTTTTTTTGATGAACTTATCCTCCATGGGATAGACCACCGGAAATCTCTTGGGGGAATAAATATTTTCTCAGGACGTTCCCAATCCTGGTAAATGAGCCCTTTCAGTAAAGGGTGAAGTGGAAAAGAACAAACAGTCTGGGGGCTTCTAGCGACCCCAACGAGGATACAGTAGTGGTTGATGGTTCCGCAAGGTGCATTTTTAAATGCTGATCGGACCATGTTAGTCAGAGACTGAACCCATAATCTTTCAGCTTGAGATGCTGAGAAAAGGTTCCCCCACTGTTGATTCCTCTATAACAGAATCAACCTCATCCTGATCCCCTTCAGGCAGGTCGATCTCTGTATGGGACTGTTGCTCTGCTAACAGGCACTCTGAAGGAGGAGACGGAGATCGGGCGTGCTTTCCCTGACAGGGAGGCAGCGATAAATGTTGACAATCTCTCTCTAATCCTCCCAGAGCTGAGGAAAAAACCTCCTCTGTTACATACACAGGAGCAGGTGAACTGAGGACAGCCACAGTACCAAGTACCCCTGCGGGGTCTCTACGGTCACTTACCTCTGAACTTCAGGGGAGACTGGTGCAGCAGAATTATGCCCAAGATCCTCCGAGCCCGATGAGACCCCCTTCGCTTCCTGGAAGATTCAGTTCCGGAGCTTCTGGACGGCATATTCCTAAGCCTAAAGCTGAGGTATTCCAGCCGTAATACACCCCTTTTACTGAGAATAGTCTAGCACAATTGCTGCTATATCACAGTTGGTGTCTACTAAAGTGCCTTTCTAGGGGATGCCTGTATCAACCGCTTGCTGTATGCCCTTTTTTTAAATGTTGCCAGCTCTGTCTCTGTACTTCATAGCCAGCTCACCACACAAAACTGTGGTTTTTACAGGCTGGGACGCCCGCACATGCGCAGAAGCGCTGCGGCGCACACAGAGCGTCATCCCCCAGGCTCCGCCCCCTTTCCTGGCTCACCTCTATATATAGAGGCGCGTGCACGCGCACGCGCGTGGCCACGTGCGCCTTCGGCGCTAATTTTGAAAAATGGAGACTAGGGACAAGAGCCAGGGCCCCTCTTTGCCGCAGGCCGGGGGATGGACGAGCATTGCAACATGGCAGAGGAAGCAGTTTCCCATAAGAGAACTCACCATCTGCCTGGACTTGCTCTGCTGAGAAGAAACTAGTCCACATGACAAGAAAACATTCCACAGCGGCCTCTAGTGGACAAACACAGGTACCGCAGTCTAATATCTTAAATATATATAAAAAAATATTTTTCTTGACCACCATTAAAAATTATTACATTTTTTTAGTAGTTACAGGCATGCACAGAATTTTGCGGGAATACCATTAGGTAACAGACAGAAAGACAAATTAGGCTTGGGGGTCCCCCAATAGAACCAAGTTCCTGGGGGCCCCCACTTACCTGTTCCCCGCCGCAGGACTTTGTTTGGTCCACAAAAGCCCAAACTTCACCTATCACGGCAGGCATTGTAATCAAACCTTCAGGGACCGGGTTCCCAAGGATTCCACTCCCCTGGACCTGTATAGCACCCTGCACAGAAAACATCTTGGTCGTGGGTATGACCAGAGCTCTGGATCCCAGGGTCCAGCTCTCCTAAGAGAAGCATTACAGGCAAAACCTTGCTCTTCTCTGCAAGGCCCGGGTACCGACCGTTTAGCTATGAAGCTTTTTTGGTCGGATCCGGAATAGCTTACTGAGGCCCAAAAGAACCTGTACGCAAGCTCAGTGAAAAACACATGTTTCTTCTTGGCCAACACCTTAGACACTGGCAAAAAACTGAGGTGCTCCCGGATGGGAGGGGCTTATATAGGGGAGGGTACTTCCGGTTTTGGAAGTTGCCAGTGCCAGCACCTGACGGTATCTATATAACCCATTAGTAATGACTATGTCGCTCTGTGTCCCGTGATGTACGAGAAAGAAATATTATTTAATATAATAAAATTCTACACCTACAGTAGATAATATTTTATTTTGCCGCTGGTCATAATGATTTCATATTATCCTTATTCGTTGCTATTTTGCAAAGCCAGTACTTTGAAAGTCCTCTAGTTTGTACATGCATTAAACTGGAATTTCAGCCATAATTGCTATAGGTTTAATTTTCTTCCTCTCGATTATTCTAACATGTGTCTTCATGTTACATACAACAAATTCAGTATGTCCCTTTAATGAGGCAGTGTTTGCCAGCAGAATAATAGATATGCTTTAAAAAATCTTTAGTACATAAAAAATAAAAAAAATATATAATGTGCAGTGAATCTGTGGAGGGAAAGCCCAACAAAACATTCTAAATACCAGTACACATAGTTATGATTTTAATGGGCGAAGCAGTTACTGTCTATTTATTTCCACATTTATCAATTCTGTTTTCAGATACACTTTTCCCTATTACATCCTCGGCTTTGCGATTTTTTAGTAACACAGTCACATAACTAAAATCTATATTAACATAATGCTGATTAGGGATGAGGTTCAGGTTCACCGCTATTATGGGTTCCAGGAGAACTATGCATGTTCTAGGTTTGTGGTCCTTGTTCATTTATAATGAGTGAATTCTTTGTAACCATAATGCACTGCATGGCGTTTGAACTTAGGTCAGCTGATTCAAATAGGCCATTAATAAGGGCGTTATTATGCGCCTGTCCCCTCTCAATAAAAGGATGGGTTCCCAGAAGCCTTTTTTAATGTGTGTTGGAATATAGTAATGTTAGTTGCTATACAGTGCTATACTGTACTTTATTGCACTACATTACTGTGTGGTGGACTACATGTAAAAAAATGTTACAAGTGCACACTGATCTTGTTCATTCAAAGGCGTACTGCATCCATTTACCTTTTTCCTGGGTCTGCAGTTCTCCCCCAAACTCAGCTTGTTGATTGATTCTGTCTACTACAGAGAAGGAGGTTTTGGTAATTATACTGAGAAGAACAAACACTGAGCTATGATATATTTGTTATTTGTTCTCATTAACATAACTTGAAACAAAAAAGGAAAAAAAGAAAGAAACTGCTGATTACATTTTACTTGCTCTCTCCTGAAAACTCCAAAACTGGTGTTTATGTTTTCTGGGAGCCTAATGTTTACCATAATTAGCCTTGTCTGTGCGGGCAGATCTGGATGCTGATGCTGGGATTCTGCATCCTGTCTTAGGGCTTAGTGGGGCTGACTTTACTAAAACTGGAGAGTGCAAAATCTGGTGCAGCTCTGCATAGAAACCAAACCGCTTCCATTTTTTTTGTCAAAGCTTAACCACTTAAGCCCCGCCGCACGACTATATACGTCCTATTGTTGAAGAGGGATATCTCGGTAACGGCAGCAGCTGCTGCCACAACCAAGATATCCATCTCTTCAGGCGGCGGTCCTGTAAACGATAATGGTGGTCTCTGCTGCGGATTCACCGCGAGATCACCGTTATCGGCGTTATGAAAGGCCCCCCTCTCCCGTCGGGAGTGGCGGAGGCGATCGGGTCCTTTCTCGTGCTGAGCATGGATACGAGTGAGGGCAAGATGGCCCCCACCCATCTCCATACCATAGCAGGGTATGGAGACGGGTCACTTCCTCTAATACGTCTTAAAGGGCCAATTTATTTTTGTCATTTTTTCAAATGACAAATTTTTATTTTTTTATTGCATTTTTGTCTAAATATGAGATCTGAGGTCTTTTTGACCCCAGATCTCATATTTAAGAGGACCTGTCTTTCTTTTTTCTATTACAAGGGATGTTTACATTCCTTGTAATAGGAATAAAAGTGACCTTTTTTTTTTTTTTTAATCAGTGTAAAAATAAATAAAATTTAGTAAAATAAATAATAAAAAATATTTTTTTTAAAGCGCTCCGTCCCGACGAGCTCACGCGCAGAAGCAAACGCATACGTGAGTAGCGCCCGCATATGAAAACGATGTTCAAACCACACATGTGAGGTATCGCTGCAATCGTTAGAGCGAGAGCAATAATTCTAGCCCTAGACCTCCTCTGTAACTCAAAACATGCAACCTGTAGAATTTTTTAAATGTCACCTATGGAGATTTTTGAGAGTAAAAGTTTGACGCCATTCCACGAGTGGGCGCAATTTTGAAGCGTGACATGTTGGGTATCAATTTACTCAGCGTAACATTATCTTTCACAATATAAAAAAATTGGGCTAACTTTACTGTTGTCTTTTTTTTTATTAAAAAAAGTGATTTTTTTCTAAAAAAAGTGCGCTTGTAAGACCGCTGCGCAAATACGGTGTGACAAAAAGTATTGCACTGACCGCCATTTTATTCTCTAGGGTGTTAGAAAAAAATGTATAATGTTTGGGGGTTCTAATAATAGTAATTTTCTAGCAAAAACCGTGTTTTTAACATGTAAACACAGAGTCTGAAAAACAGGCTCGGGGCTTACGGTAAGTGGTTAATGTTCAATTAAGCTGCTGACATTGGAAGCGCATGGGCTACCATGCACAGCTGCACCAGATTTTGCACTTAGTGAATCAACCCCAGTGTGTCCCTATTTGTCAGTGGGGCAAATGGGCTTTCCTCCCATTTTAATTTGTTCAGAGTAGCTTGCAGTTTGACCAAGACATGCTCCGAACAATCACCTAGAAAGGCAAGAAATATTTTTAGGTATCCTGTGTGAATGGGAACGCATAAGAAACATTTCGTGTTTTTTTTTTTTATATGACTGCAAAAATGGTGCAGAGGAGCTGGGTAGATATAAGGAAAAGAGAGCTGGGTGCTCACCACTCAAAAAGCCAACTGATTAGGATCTGTAGAAGCTGCTGAAAGAACCCAGGTGCCTGCCTGGTCCGCAGTCATAGAAATCCAGGTAAAACAAAGAGAAGTGGCTGCACATCCAGGGGTAAAATCAAAGGAATTTATTGAATGTCCATGAAATCAAAGGAACATGACATACACAAAATCCAAAGGTGCTCAGTGGACGCGTTTCACATGAATGTGCTTACGCATCACTAAATTACCCACAGATGTGTGTGTACATTTATAGTAAAAGTCCATGGGTGGAACCAATTGGAAGCCAGGAATCACAGAAACCTACACCTGACCCGACACTCCCAAATCACCTCAACGCGAACCAATAATCAAAAATGTAAAACACAACAATACACAAAGAAGAACCCACAAAATTCAAGTATACAATAAGTGAAGGGTGCTAGTGAAAAAAGATATATAAAAGAATATATATATATATATATATATATATATATATATATATATATATATATACAGTGGGTACGGAAAGTATTCAGATCCCCTTAAATGTTTCACTCTTTGTCATATTGCAGCCATTTGTTAAAATTATTCAAGTTCATTTTTTTCCTCATTAATGTACACACAGCACCCCATATTGACAGAAAAACACAGAATTGTTGACATTTTTTCAGATTTATTAAAAAAGAAAAACTGAAATATCACATGGTCCTAAGTATTCAGACCCTTTGCTCAGTATTTAGTAGAAGCACCCTTTTGATCTAATACAGCCATGAGTCTTTTTGGGAAAGATGCAACAAGTTTTTCAAGTTTGGGGATCCTCTGCCATTCATTCTTGCAGATTCTCTCCAGTTCTGTCAGGTTGGATGGTAAATGTTGGTGGACAGCCATTTTTAGGTCTCTCCAGAGATGCTCAATTGGGTTTAAGTCAGGGCTCTGGCTGGGTCATTCAAGAACAGTCACGGAGTTGTTGTGAAGCCACTCCTTTGTTATTTTAGCTGTGTGCTTAGGGTCATTGTCTTGTTGGAAGGTAAACCTTCGGCCCAGTCTGAGGTCCTGAGCACTCTGGAGAAGGTTTTCGTCCAGGATATCCCTTTACTTGGCTGCATTCATCTTTCCCTCGATTGCAATCAGTCGTCCTGTCCCTGCAGCTGAAAAACACCCCCAAAGCATGATGCTGTCACCAACATGCTTCACTGTTGGGACTGTATTGGACAGGTTATGAGCAGTGCCTGGTGTTCTCCACACATACTGCTTAGAATTAAGGCCAAAAAGTTCTATCTTGGTCTCATCAGACCAGAGAATCTTATTTCTCACCATCTTGGAGTCCTTCAGGTGTTTTTTTAGCAAACTCCATGCGGGCTTTCATGTGTCTTGCACTGAGGAGAGGCTTCCATAAAGCCCCGACTGGTGGAGGGCTGCAGTGATGGTTGACTTTCTACAACTTTCTCCCATCTCCCGACTGCATCTCTGGAGCTCAGCCACAGTGATCTTTGGGTTCTTCTTTACCTCTCTCACCAAGGCTCTTCTCCCCCGATAGCTCAGTTTGGCCAGACGACCAGCTCTAGAAAGGGTTCTGGTCATCCAAAACGTCTTCCATTTAAGGATTATGGAGGCCACTGCGCTCTTAGGAACCTTAAGTGTAACCTTTTTTGTAACCTTGGCCAGATCTTTGTCATGCCACAATTTTGTCTCTGAGCTCTTCAGGCAGTTCCTTTGACCTCATGATTCTCATTTGCTCTGACATGCACTGTGAGCTGTAAGGTCTTATATAGACAGGTGTGTGGCTTTTCTAATCAAGTCCAATCAGTATAATCAAACACAGCTGGACTCAAATGAAGGTGTAGAACCATCTCAAGGATGATCAGAAGAAATGGACAGCACCTAAATTAAATATATGAGTGTCACAGCAAAGGGTCTTAATACTTAGGACCATGTGATATTTCAGTTTTTCTTTTTTAATAAATCTGCAAAAATGTCAACAATTCTGTGTTTTTCTGTCAATATGGGGTGCTGTGTGTACATTGAGGAAAAAATGAACTTAAATGATTTTAGCAAATGGCTGCAATATAACAAAGAGTGAAAAATGTAAGGGGGTCTGAATAATTTCCGTGCCCACTGTATGTGTATCTATACATAAAAAAAATATTACATTTAAATGAAAAAAGTGAGGGTGCATATAAACAATAAACACTGAAGTAAATAAAAAATGTAGTACGACCATATAATGTGAGCGCACGTAAATATAAAATTAAATAAATATGCGTGTGTGTACAAAGAGAACGAAAAGTAGTTAATATAAACAATATTGCAAATAATAAACTAAATATAAATCTATACAAATGTAAACAAAATATTTATTGTTAATTGTATTTCTTACTGTTAAGGTTTTTTTTAACAACTTATTGACTCCAAAAACTGTCACAAGGCTAAAATGTCATATGGGCCTGGAGGAGTTGTTAAAAAGGACATCCGCTAAACAAACTGACGCTAAACCAATATATATATATATATATATATATATATATATATATATATATAAATAAAGACAATGAAAGTGCATACAATATAGATATAAATAAAAAAATTAACTGTTGGGCCATTCATGGTCATAATCATGGTCATAAACCAACTACCAAGGAACCCCCTATCCCAGACATAGCCTATCATAGCAAAACCACATATCCTAATTAAAAACACTGTGCATGTAGCTAATATTTGAAGCTAATATAAGGTCATTGTAAGAAGGATTTATTGCCCACTGCCCACCACTCAAGGTGTGACGAACGCGGGTGTCAGATCCCCGCCCTCCGCGCTAACTCGCGACGAAGGACCAGCCAATCTCACACCGCGTTGTCACTTGCGTAACAATGCCCCTCTCAGCTGCGTCCAGCACAAAGATTTTCCAGCTTGCGGGACGACAATCTAAGTGCCAGCAGCCTGAGCGCGATTGTTACCGGGTTAATGTCACAATTAACCCTTTCTCTGCCACCACCAACTTTGATCAGGAAGCGTTGGTACTCCCATAAATTAACAATACCAATTATGATTTTAGAATAAGCGTCTGCAGCCTACACTGTCACCACAGACAGGTCTGCTCAGAGCCCTACAGTAGCGCTCTTCAAGAGGCAGGTTCGTTATAGCTTGCATTAAGAGTTTCAGAGGCAAGCGTAGAGCCCCGTACACACGATCGGATAACCTATGGATTTTCGTCCGATGGATTTGTCCATCAGAAATCCGATGAAACTGTTTTTCATCAGTCTTGGCCACACACCATCAGTCAAAAAACCGACCGTTCCAAACGCGGTGACGTAAAACACTCAGATGAGCCGAGAAAAATTAAGTTTAATGCTTCTGAGCATGCGTCGACTTGATTCTGAGCATGCGTGGGTTTTTTAACCGATGGACTTGCCCATAGACGATCAGAAATTCCCATCGGTTTTTTATCCATCGGAAAATTTTAAAACAAGTTCTATTTTTTACAACCGATGGAAAAAAGACCGATGGGTACCATACACGATCGGTTGGTCTGATGAAAACCATCCATCGGACGGTTTTCATCAGTCAAACCGATCGTGTGTACGGGGCTTAACACTTTTTAACATAAGGGTTTATTTTGAAAAGGGCAAAAATGGTGCAATAATGTTACAGAAAAATATGCTTCAAGAGATAACGATATCAGCCACAAAGAAATAAGGTAGAATTGAAGAAAAAGGATACTTGCAATTAAATGTCCAAAGTTTGATCAGAGTTCGATCGATGAATCCGGTTCTCAACTTGCAGAGGTTCCTGCTTGAATATTAAAAGGATAACTCCGCAGATGTTTCTTCTTTGATGGTCAGAGGAGAACTGCTTGTGCTCTGACAGCTGCCTTTTTTCTGTCAAACTCCAGGGGGTGTTGACAGTGACCACTGCCCAATCGGCGGGTCCTCCTAATGTAGGGGTGGGGTCCGGGGAGGTGCCCCACTCATGCCTACCTTATGTACATTTCTTAAGATACATTTTCATATCTCTGCATCTCTAAGGTTTACATATTAACATTATTCATTTTCTCGTTCAGCGTGATTTTACCTTTAATTTGAATCCAAACATGACCAGCCTGTCAGCTCTAGTTGGCCTAGGGGCAATAAAAGCTACTGAGGGCGTCCCTTATGACAGAGTATATTGATGTCTGGACTTGAAATGTTACAAATTCACTGAGGAGACTAAATATCTTCATGTTTTGACTGTGTATCCTCGTACACACGGCCGAGATTCTCGTCGAAAAAAACATGACGTTTTTTTCGACGAGATTCTTGGACAAGAAACTTGTCCCGGCCGAGTGTACACACGCTCGATTCAAAGTACCCGCGGTTCTTTGAATGGAGCGAACGCGGTGACGTCATCGAATACGACGAGCATGCGTTAGTCAAATTCGATGCCGTCGCCGCCATCTTGGTATACCCTACCTATGCCTAGGAAGCTACCGCGCATGCGTCGAATTCATTTCGAACATGCGCGGGCTTCCCGGAGGACAGGTAAGTGTACACACACTCACTTTTCTCGTCGAGAAACAGGCTGACGAGAATCTCGACGAGAAAATAGAGAGCAGGTTCTCTATTTTCTCGTCGAGATTACTTGTCGGTTTTCTTGACGAGAAACCATACACACGAACAAATTTCTCGGCAAGACATCTCTGCCAGCAAGTTTCTTGCTGGTTCTTGCCGAGAAACTCGGTCGTGTGTACGAGGCCTTAGTTTTGTTATTTGGAAGTTATGAAACATGTTGAATTTCCATACTCAATTCCTTACTGTGTGTTCAGGGTTTTACGACCCTGGCCTGTTATAACTCTGAGGCTCAAATGGTGACATTTTTACGACAGGCCAGGAACTGTTAAGGGGGCCTATTCCGGCCTGGTTTTGTGTTCTGCTAGTCTGTTTAGATAACACTCTTTGAAGTAGAAACAAGGAATTTTAGATAACACTCTTTGAAATAGAGACTGAAAATTCTTTCAGAATGGGGGGGGGAGAGGGAGTTTGTTTCTCTGCTAACTTCTCTGAGCCACAAACTGAAATGGCTGCTCATCACAAAATGGACACACTATCCGCGCTATTCGTGTGACCAGTGCGTGAGATCGTCACACCTACCCCCTTAGGTGGTTGCATGGGAGGGAACTACAATTTCCCTCCTGATGCAACCGTCTCCTGCGGGCTCAGTTTGACGGGACAGCCCATCAGCATTGAGATGGGTGCTGCCTTTCTTATGCTGGATGGTGAAATCGTATTCCTGCAGAATTAAGCTCCACGAAGAAGTTTACCATTCTCCCCAGCAACCCGATTCAGCCAGCTCAAAGGATTGTGATCGGTGATCACAGTGAAATGCTGTCTATAAAGATACGTTTGTAACTTCTGGAGGGCCCACACGATCGCAAGACACTCCTTTTCGATCATGGCATATGCTACTTCCCTGGCTCAGATAGAGGATGGGATGCTCCTCTCCGGCCTCATCCACCTGGCTCAGGACTGACCCAAACCATAGGCAGAGGCATCCGTCTGCACTAGGAAATGACGCGTGAAGTCGGGAGCCTGTAGGACAGGGGCGCTGGCCAGCGCCTCCTTCAAGGCCTGGAATGCCTGCTCACATTCTAGTGTCCAGGACACCACCTTGGGCAGTTTCTTTTTGGTTAGGTCAGTCACCGGTTTGGCCAAGCTGCTATAGTTGCATACAAATTTCCTATAGTAGCCAGCGGTCCCCAAGAAAGACATAACCTGCTTTTTGGTTTGGGGGTAGGCCAGGCAACGATGGCCTCAACCTTCCCTGTCTCGGGTTTCAGGGTGCCTCCTCCTACCTGGTGTCCCAAGTAATGCACATCAGTCATGCCGATCTGACACTTACTGGGTTTGACAGTCAGATTGACAGCTGTCAACCGGTCCAGGACCTGTGACAGGTGTACCAGGTGTTCTTCCCAGGTAGGGCTGAACACGGCGATGTCATCCAGGTAGGCTACGGCAAAAGTTTCCAGCCCCTCCAGTAAGTCATTCATGACTCTCTGGAAGGTAGCTGGGGCATTCTTCATCCCAAACGGCATGACGGTAAATTCGAACAAGCCGAATGGGGTGATGAAAGCCGACTTTTCCCAAGCCTCAGGGGCCAGAGGAATTTGCCAGTACCCCCTGCTCAAATCCATGATTGTTATATAGTGGGCAGCCGCCAATCTATCTAACAACTCATCGATCCTGGGCATGGGGTAGGCATCTGCAGTGGTGATGACATTCAGCTTCCGGTAGTCCACACAGAACCTGGTCGTCTGATCCTTTTTGGGGACCAGGACTACTGGGGACGCCCAGGCGCTGTGGGACTTCTGAATCACCCTCAGCTGCAGCATTTCCTCCACTTCCCTTTTCATGTCGGCCAGCACCTCCAGGAAGACACGATATGCCGACTGTTTAATGGGAGGATGTGCCCCCGTGTCCACCTGGTGGATAGCGAGGTGCGTCCTCCCAGATTTCCCCGTAAACCTGCTACCATATACTGCCAGCACTCTCTTTAGTCCAGGTATCTGGGTGGGGGTCAGCTTGGAATTATCAGGGGTTCCGAGTCTGCCTCCCTGGTCTCAGCTAGCAGTTCTAAAAGTGGATCAGCCTCATTCCCCTCTGCAGGCAAACTTTCTCTGTACAGGTTCCCTTTGTCCTTTTGTTTGCAAATCTCTGCAGGGGGGCGATCAGCTGAATTACTGAGCTGTGATAGTGTTTGGTCTGTCTGCAGTGCTGTTTCAAAGGCGGAACAACAAGTCCCAGCCAGCAGTCCTGTGGCAAACAAGGACGGCTGCTGAAGCTCAACAGAGGTGGAGTCCACTGGGTCAGAACAGGGAGAGGGCCCAGAGACCTCCTCCTGCTGTTCTGCGATCAGGGCCTGCACCTCGGCCGACTTATCAGCACTGCGAGGGACCACCAATACTGGCAATGCATTATCATCATCATCATCATTACATTTACCATCATCATCATCATCATCATCATCATCATCATTAGCATCATCATCATCATTATCATCATCATCATATTTAACATCTACCATTGTAGTTTCATTGGAACATACATCATTTAACTTCACGAGCAAGGGGGTCTCCTCTCCTGTTGCTACATAAGGAGGACCTTGCACTTCAAATTCACCCTCCCCCTCCCCCTGTCCATCCACAGGTTGCCCAGATATTACCCCAACATCTGTAAACAGTACCTTAGTAGATCCAGAGAGTTCCGTGGGAGCATCCTGGGTGCTCTCAGCAGGGCCATAGTGGGAGAACATGGGGCCTAAATCAGTACCCAACAACACAGGAGTGGGAATCTCCTCTGAGACGCCCACCTCTCTCATCCCACTTCCGGCACCCCGATCAATGAAAACATAGGCACGGGGCACACAGGAACAAGTTCCCCGAACCCCCTGGAGGGTAAGAAACTTCTTTGGGATGATGTCTGTTTCTTCTATCACCTCTGGTCTGACCAGAGTGACTTCGGCTCCGGTGTCTCGGAAGCCCACTACGGTCCGGTGACCCACAATGACTGGTTGCAAGTTCGCATTGGTTCCTGGAGGTTTCCCACTGATGAACAGCACAGCAGAGGGTTGGCTGGCCGGATGGCCAGGTGATGTCAGCTTCTTCTGCTCAGGGCACTGGTTCCTGAGATGTCCGGCTTTCCCACAGGTGTAGCATTTGCGGTTGTCAGTCAGGGATGTCCTGGCACCAGGAACTGCAGGTTCCGACCGCTGAGGAACTTGGTTGGCCGGCAGAGGAGAGGTTGCGACGTGCGATTTCCCTCCTTTCCAGCCATTCGGAGGAGCCTTGCGATGATCAGATACCCGAGAGTGGATATAGGTATCTGCCAGTTCTGCTGCTACTTTGGCAGAGGTTGGCTTCCGCTCCAGCACAAACTGTCTGACGTCGGCAGGACAGATGTGCAAAAGTTGATCTTCAATCATAAGATCTTCCAAGGATTCAAAAGAATCGGCATTCATGCCTTTAGTCCATTGCCTGAATGTGGTGCGTAAGCGACTTTCCACATCCAGGTATGAGTCCCCAGGCCCTTTTTGCAAGGACCTAAAACGCTTCCGGTACACTTCCGGGGTCAGCTGAAACTTTTGGATGATTGCAGCCTTTAGGGCCTCATAATCGTTGATAGAAGAAATAGAAAATATATATCAGAAAAAACTACTTAGTGATCAGTCTACATACACATTGTCTATTGTAACAGAATCTCCTGAAGAAGCCGTAAAAGGCGAAACATGTAGAGAAACAATTAAACTTTTGTTGGTATTTGTTACTGATCTATTGTGGAATTTTTATGTTCTCACCTATGAATTTTTAATTAATAAATTTTCTATTTTTCTAAATATTGTCTTTGTATGCGCTTGAAAAGTCCCAATTCTCCTTTTCTATGTTTTATCTACTAAAAGGGATGTGGCGCCTTCAATGAGTCTTTCCAACAGACTAGCTCTACAATTATAATTCTCCATAGAAAGACACTTGTTTCATTTATTTGGTGATTGATCACTGCTCCTAGCAAGTACTTGCTAAAAATGTAATAAGTGAAAGGTTATTATCTACACAAAGATTTCTGGACATCTATTTGTAAATGTTTACATCATCAGGACCATTTCAGGAACACACACGTTCTTTCAATGAAAACGACATACTGTATTCAAAAACATTGAAAGCAACTTTTACAAAGGCATTTACTTTATGTTTGGGTCCTCATTTTATATACAAACATTTATTATATAGCAAAGGATTCCCAGAGAACCAGGGCTTAAATAAAGAGACGGCTAGCAGAGGCAACCTGCCTTAAGTCATTACTATTTAACCAGAAGAATGATGACAGAAACAATCCAGCATATGTGACCTAAATATTTATTGTGCTAAAATAATACATACAGGAAGCTGCAATTCTCTAACTAGTTTGCTTAACAGAGCTTGCTCTTAGCCTTGAGACACTGCTTTGTCTGTATGACATCTTAGACTGAGCTCCTTAATAAGGGATGAGATACTGCAATGAGTTGTTCAGCGGTGTGTGTGTAATTTTCCCTTTTAGCCATTTATCTCTGTAAATAGCAGATGGCAACAAGAGTGAAAAATCACATAAAAAGAGAGCCCAAAGATCTTCCTGCTGGCTGGATTAAAGACTGCCCAATAATTAAATACAATATGTTATTATTGATTGCATATATATATGTACTGTATATACAGTATGTATTTTTGAAGTTTTAGTTGTTAGTCCTGTCCGTAGTAAAAGAAAAAATAAAATATATACTGTGACAGCAGGAAGGTAAAGTCACCTGGTTGCATCCAGGGGGGTAGATATATTTCGCCCAGATTCAGGCTTTACGCCGACTTATACAACTAGGTGGAGAGTTGTATAAGCCCAGCTAAGGCTAGTGGGCTCATGGATGACTCATACCTCTAGAGAGAGGGCTGGGCGTCGTGCAGGCAGGGAGTTGATGAGACCAGCTGAAGCTTGTCAGCTCATTAAGGGCCTCTATAAAAACTCCCAGATTCATTAGGTGTTAGCTCATGCCTGGAACCAGACCTGTGTGGACTGTCTAGGGAGAGTGAACCCCTGTGCGGTGAGGCAAAGCCTGTGTGGCTATTTGTTTGGACTTTTACTAAACCAGGGACTTAGGGACTAGGACAGCACTAGGCTGATCCCAGTTGTTAGTTAGGAAACCTGTATGTTTAGTCAGAGGTCAACTTGACCAGGATTTATTTTGGTTATGTTTCTTTTGCTTTGCTGTGTTTTGTCACTGTAAATAGAAAATAAACCGCACTTTTTTTTGATTTTGAAAACCACAACCTCCGTTTGCTGGGCCTGTTTTGTGTGGGGAGCCCATCCCGGGGGTCACACACACCCGCTGCCGAGCTAACCCCCTCACAGTTGGTGGAGAACCAGTGGCAGTTTTTTTTAAGCCAGCATGGAGGAGATACTGAAGCAGCTGGCTCTAGCAAATGCCAATCAACAGCAGACAAATGCAGGTTTGCAAAGGAGCCTTGCAGCCCAGCAGCAGACAAACGCAACTTTGCAACAGAGTCTGGAGGCTCAGCAACGAGCCCAGCAGCAATCTGAGGCCCGCTTCATAGACCTGTTGCAGAAGCAAGAGCAGAGACTACAACAACAGATGGAAGCAGTAATGCAGCAACGTCCGCAGACCAGTGAGGAAAGCCGTCCCACTAATACCGCGTCCTTTGGGGTGAGTCGTTTATTGACAAAAATGACTGGAGAGGATGATCCAGAGGTATTTTTGACCACATTTGAAAGGACCGCTGAAAGAGAAAAGTGGCCTGAGGAGCAGTGGGCTGGACTGGTGGCTCCTCTGTTAACTGGTGAATCGCAGAAAGCTTACTATGACCTAGAGCCTAACCAAGCAAAAGACTATGTGATGCTAAAAGCTGAAATATTGGCAAGGCTGGGTGTCACCCAGGCTGTCCGGGCTCAGCGTGTGCATAACTGGACTTTCCAGCTTGGAAAACCCCCCAGGTCTCAAATGTATGATCTCATTCACCTGAGCAGAAAGTGGCTACAGCCAGAGACTTTGTCCGCACCAAAGATTGTGGAACGTGTTGTAATGGATCGGTTTTTGAGAGCTCTTCCTACTGCCATCCAAAAGTGGGTAAGCCATGGAGACCCAGAGACGGCCGATGGTCTTGTGGATCGTGTGGAGAAATACTTGGCTACAGAGAACCTGACGGCCTCTTCCAGAGACACTCGGACTTTCCACCCTAAGACCAGACCATCCCCAGGGGCGGATAAGAGGATTCCAAGGGGTGAGGGTGGAGAGAGTGAGAGGGTGGGAGCTCTACCCCAAGTTTGGCGAGAACAGCCTGGGAAATCAGCGGCTCAAGAGGCGGCAAGAAGGATCGTTTGCTACCGCTGCCGGCAAGCGGGACATATTGCAGCCAATTGCCCGGTTGTGGAGGAACCCATGCAGTGTGACTTTCTGACGGGCAGACGTCAGTCGCTGTGTGCGACAGTCGCATGCACTGCCATTCGAGGAACTGAGAAACATTTATGCAAAATGTGTGTTAATGGTAGAAATGTTGTGGTATTGCTGGATTCAGGTAGCCTTGTGACCCTGATAAAGGCTGAGTTAGTTAAAACAGAGGTCTCTGGGAATAGCAAGGTAGCTGTTATTTGTGTGCATGGGGACACCCGAGAGTATCCAGTGACTACAGTGTGTTTCGAGACCCCCAAAGGTACCCTCTCTCATCCAGTGGGCTTAGTATCTCAGTTACCGCATGACGCCATTGTGGGAAGGGATTTTCCGAAGTTCTGGGAACTGTGGGATGATCCTGAGCCCCTCACTGGTGCCCCTATGTACCAGGAATGTGATAGCCAGAACTCCCCTGAGAGTGGTGAGGACTCTCCGGAATTTCCCTTATCAGTATTGGCAGGGGAGACTCAAGAAACTGGAGAGGAGCCCACCTCCTCAGACGAAAACCTACCGTCTGTGGAGTTTTCTGATCTTGAGGTTCACAGGGAAAACTTTGCCACAGAACAGTTGAAAGACCCCGCCCTAATAAAGGCACGGGAAAACGTAGTGAAAATAGATGGTGAGTTAGTGAACCCAGATAATACCTGCACTTACCCATACTTCAGCGTAGAGAAGGACCTACTGTATCGGGTGGCAAAAAGGGCAGAAGAAACCGTTGAGCAGCTTGTGGTGCCCAAACCTTACAGGAAGTTGGTGTTGGAGTTGGCCCATGGGCACATTCTTGGAGGTCATCTGGGGACAGAGAAAACCCGAGAGAGGGTATTACAGAGATTCTATTGGCCGGGGGTGATGAAGGACGTAGAAAATTATTGTTCCTCCTGCCCTGTGTGTCAGAGGTTGGCCCCGATGCCACATTTCCGTAGCCCGCTGGTCCCTCTACCCATCATTGAGGTCCCGTTTGAGAGGATCGCCATGGATTTGGTAGGTCCTATAATCAAGTCCGCTAGGGGGCACCAGTACATATTAGTTATAATGGACTATGCCACCCGTTATCCAGAAGCGATCCCTCTCCGAAATACCTCGGCCAAAACCATAGCCAAAGAGCTATCTCTTGTTTTTAGCCGGGTGGGTATTTGTAAAGAACTGCTTACGGACCAAGGTACACCCTTTATGTCCCGGGTTATGAAAGAGCTGTGTAAATTGTTCAAAGTGACGCAATTGCGTACGTCTGTGTATCACCCCCAAACCGATGGGCTGGTTGAAAGATTCAACAAAACCCTAAAACAAATGTTGAAGAAAGTGGTGGATAGAGATGGAAAGGATTGGGACTGTTTACTTCCTTATTTGATGTTTGCTATTAGGGAGGTGCCCCAATCCTCTACGGGATTCTCCCCCTTTGAGTTACTGTATGGGAGACACCCAAGAGGGCTGTTGGATATTGCCAAGGAAACTTGGGAAAGTGAGAGTTCTCCCCACAGGAGTGTGATTGAGCATGTCGCCCTGATGCAAGATCGAATTGCACAGGTAATGCCCATCGTGAAGGAACATTTGGCCCAAGCGCAGTTGGCACAGCAGAGAGTGTACAACCGTGGAGCCAAGACCCGTACCTTTTCCCCGGGGGATAGGATATTGGTACTTGTCCCTACGGTTGAAAGTAAATTCCTTGCCAAATGGCAAGGCCCCTACGAGATAATGGAAAAAGTGAGCGAAGTGAATTACAAGGTCAGACAACCAGGAAGGCGAAAGCCCGAACAGATCTATCACGTTAATCTGTTGAAAGCCTGGAGGGATAGAGAGTCCCTAGTCGCAGACACTTGGTCACCAGCTCAAACTGGTTGCGTGATTCCTGAGGTTGGAATAGCAGCCACCTTGTCACAACCCCAACAACAGGAGGTTAAGGAGTTTGTGCTTCGCAACAAGGAGGTATTCTCTGAGCTGCCGGGACAAACATCTGGGGTAGAGCATGACATCATTACCCCGCCCGGTGAAAGGGTGAAGTTAAAACCCTATCGGATCCCAGAGGCTCGACGGGAGGCAATACGGGAGGAAGTACAGAAAATGCTGAACTTAGGGGTGATAGAGGAGTCCCAAAGTGATTGGTCTAGTCCCATCGTGTTGGTGCCTAAACCGGATGGGAGCTGGCGATTTTGTAACGATTTTCGTCAGTTGAACAAAGTTACAAAATTTGACACCTACCCCATGCCACGTATAGATGAGTTGATCGACCGGCTGGGAACAGCCCGATACATGACGACTCTTGACCTCACAAAAGGGTATTGGCAAATCCCCCTGGCCAAGTCGGCCAAAGAGAAAACCGCATTTGTAACCCCAGATGGGGCGTTCCAATATAAAAGAATGCCGTTCGGGTTACAGAATGCGCCGGCCACATTCCAGCGGAAAATGGACCAGATGCTGAGGCCCCATCGGAAGTATGCTGCGGCTTACCTGGATGACGTAATTGTCCATAGCACAGATTGGGCCTCACATCTGCCAAAAGTGCAAGCAGTCCTGGACTCTGTTCGGGAAGCGGGGTTTACGGCTAACCCCAAGAAGTGTACCATTGGGCAGGAGGAGGCCAAATATCTTGGGTACACCATTGGGAGGGGAGTAATAAAACCCCAACTCAACAAAGTCGAGGCCATCCAGAGTTGGCCACGTCCCAACAGCAAGAAGCAGGTACGAGCCTTTCTGGGAATCGCTGGGTATTATCGGCGATTCATTCCCCACTTTGCTTCTAAGGCTGTGCCCCTAACCAACCTGACAAAGGGGAAAGGGTCGGTCATGATTAAATGGACCCCCGAGGCTGAGGCAGCATTCCAATTCTTGAAACAAGCCTTATGTAGCCAGCCAGTGTTGTACTCACCCGACTTCTCTAAAGACTTTGTCGTACAAAGTGATGCGTCAGATGTGGGGTTAGGAGCAGTATTGTCCCAGGTCTGGAACGGGGAAGAGCACCCAGTCATTTACCTCAGCAGGAAGTTGAAGTCCCATGAGGTAAATTACGCCACTGTTGAAAAGGAGTGTTTAGCGGTGAAGTGGGCTCTAGATTCCCTTCGGTACTACCTGCTAGGTAGGCACTTTGACATGGTTACGGATCACGCTCCGTTAAAGTGGATGGCTCAAAACAAGGAAACAAATAGAAGAGTGAATAGGTGGTTCCTGGCCCTCCAGGAATTCAACTTCACAGTAAAGCATCGCCCTGGCGTTCAAATGGGGAATGTGGATGCTTTGTCTCGAGTACATGAATGCCTGATTGCTGGTGTTCCAACCCCGAGGTTAAAACAAGAGGGGGGGTATGTGACAGCAGGAAGGTAAAGTCACCTGGTTGCATCCAGGGGGGTAGATATATTTCGCCCAGATTCAGGCTTTACGCCGACTTATACAACTAGGTGGAGAGTTGTATAAGCCCAGCTAAGGCTAGTGGGCTCATGGATGACTCATACCTCTAGAGAGAGGGCTGGGCGTCGTGCAGGCAGGGAGTTGATGAGACCAGCTGAAGCTTGTCAGCTCATTAAGGGCCTCTATAAAAACTCCCAGATTCATTAGGTGTTAGCTCATGCCTGGAACCAGACCTGTGTGGACTGTCTAGGGAGAGTGAACCCCTGTGCGGTGAGGCAAAGCCTGTGTGGCTATTTGTTTGGACTTTTACTAAACCAGGGACTTAGGGACTAGGACAGCACTAGGCTGATCCCAGTTGTTAGTTAGGAAACCTGTATGTTTAGTCAGAGGTCAACTTGACCAGGATTTATTTTGGTTATGTTTCTTTTGCTTTGCTGTGTTTTGTCACTGTAAATAGAAAATAAACCGCACTTTTTTTTGATTTTGAAAACCACAACCTCCGTTTGCTGGGCCTGTTTTGTGTGGGGAGCCCATCCCGGGGGTCACACACACCCGCTGCCGAGCTAACCCCCTCACAGTACAAACACTTTAGATTCCCTATACTTTGTTTCGGAAAATCCACTTTCTTTTCTCTACAGAAATGTTTTTCTCAAGGCTTGGAATAATGTAAATGTTATTAATATATATGCAAAAAATATATATGTACAACTGTGCTATAGCCTGTTCATAACTTTCTTTATGAATGAAACACAGTTTTTCAACTGTAAGGCCTCATGCCCACGGACGTCGCGAAGCGTTAAAAAACGCGCGAAAACGTGCAAAATCTCCGCAATTGCGTTTTTGAGCTCCGGCGTTTTTGTTTTTTTTTTCGAAAAAAATACGGTCGAAAAATATATACAATAACATGGACAGGCGTTTTTAAGCTGTAAAAAACGCTCAAAAACGCGGCTGTAAAAACATCCGTGGGCATGAGGCCTAAGAATTTTGCAGGTCCAAAATCTTAATTAATCTAAAAAGCAGTCAAATCTCAGTTTGATATTTAATATTAATCTCTAATTGATATTTTACAATGTAAAGAGAACGACAGAGATGTTTCTTGGAAGATTTTAAATATGTCCACACTTTAGTAACCAAGATACAAACTTCTTTCAGCTTTTTGCTGCTATGGAAACCATATGGAACAAGCTAAGATTCACTGCAAGAAAAGTCAGTTTGGAATTGAACTAAAGACAGCTGTGCATATCATATCCTCTTATTAGGCTCATTAAATGAAAAAATAACACTGCTTTATGTCAATATAACTTTAGATGGTTCATTTAAATGTTATATATTGTTAAACTGCTGTTCTATAAATACATATATACAGTAATAATAAAATATATATATATATATATATATATATATATATATATATATATATATATATATATATATATATATATACACATACACTATATTACCAAAATAATTTGGATGCCTGCCTTTACACGCACATTAACTATAATGGCATTGTCTTAGGCTGGCCATACATTATACCGTTTTCTTGTTCAATTTTCCTATACAATATGAGGTCAGACCTAAACCCTTTTTAAATTACATGCAATCAGGTATGCCCTTGTACTACACAGTGGAAGGTAAATCTAAAGGAAACTGAACAAGAATATTATATAACGTATGGCCAGCCTTAGTCCGTAGGGTTCAATATTGAGTTGACCCGCCCTTTGCAGCTATAACATCTTCAACTCTTCTGGAAAGGCTGTCCACAAGGTTTAGGAGTGTGTCTATAGGAATGTTTGACTATTCTTCCAGAAGAGTATTTGTGAGGTCAGGCACTGATGTGGATGAGAAGGCCTGGCTCGCAGTCTCCGCTCTAATTCATCCCAAAGGTGTTCTATATGGTTGAGGTCAGGACTCTATGCAGGCCAGTCATGTTCCTCCACCCGAAACTCGCTCATCCATGTCTTTATGGACCTTGCTTTGTGCACTGGTCCAAATCATTAGGTGGAGGGTGGGGATTATGGTTTGGGGTTGTTTTTCAGAGGTTGGGCTTCGCCCCTTAGTTCCAGTGAAGGGAACTCTTAAGGCATCAGCATACCAAGACATTTTGGACAATTTCATGCTCCCAACTTTGTGGGAACAGTTTGGGGATGGCCCCTTCCTGTTCCAACATGACTGTGCACAAACAAAGTCCATAAAGACACGGATGAGCGAGTTTGGGGTGGAGGAACTTGACTGGCCTGCACAGAGTCCTGACCTCAACCCGATAGATCACCTTTGGGATAATTTAGGGAGGAGACTGCGAGCCAAGTCTTCTCGTACACATCAGTGCCTGACCTCACAAATGTACTTCTGGAAGAACAATTAAACATTCCCATAGACACACTCCTAAACCTCGTGGACAGCCATCCCAGAGTTGAAGAGTTGATGCGGTTATAGCTGCAAAGGGTGGGCCAACTCAATTTTGAACCCTACGGACTAAGACTGGGATGCCATTAAAGTTCATGTGCATGTAAAGGCAGGCATCTCAATACTTGTTGTAATATATATATATATAAATATATACAGTATCTCACAAAAGTGAGTACACCCCTTACATTGTTGTAAATATTTTATTATATATTTTTATGTGACAACACTGAAGAAATTACACTTTGCTACAATGTAAAGTAGTGAGTGTACAGCTTGTATAACAGTGTAAATTTTCTGTCCCCTCAAAATAACTCAACACACAGCCATTAATGTCTAAACTGCTGGCAACAAAAGTGAGTACACCCCTAAGTGAAAATGTCTAAATTGGCCCCAAAGTGGCAATATTTTGTGTTACCACCTTTATTTTCCAGCACTGCCTTAACCCTCTTGGGCATGGAGTTCACCAGAGCTTCACAGGTTGCCACTGGAGTCCTCTTCCACTCCTTCATGACGACATCATGGAGCTGTTAGAGACCTTGCGCTCCTCCGCCTTCCGTTTGAGGATGCCTCACAGATGGTCAATAGGGTTTAGGTCTGGAGACATGCTTGGCCAGTCCATTACCTTTACCCTCAGCTTCTTTAGCAAGACAGTGGTCATCTTGGAGGTGTGTTTGGGGTCGTTATCATGTTGGAATACTGCCCTGCGGCCCAGTCTCTGAAGAGAGGGGATCATGCTCTGCTTCCTTATGTCACAGTACATGTTGACATTCATGGTTCCCTCAATGAACTGTAGCTCCTCAGTGCTGGCAGTACTCATTCAGCCCCAGACCATGACACTCCCACCACCATGCTTGACTGTAGGCAAGACACACTTCTCTTTGTACTCCTCATCTGGTTGCCATCACACACACTTGACACCATCTGAACCAAATAACTTTATCTTGGTCTCATTAGACAACAGGACATGGTTTCAGTAATCCATGTCCTTAGTCTGCTTGTCTTCAGCAAACTGTTTGCGGGCTTTCTTGTGCATCATCCTTAGAAGAGGCTTTCTTCTGGGGTGACAGCCATGCAGACCAATTTGATGCAGTGTGCGGCGTATGGTCTGAGCACTGACAGGCTGATCCCCCACCCCTTCAACCCAACCTCTGCAGCAATAATGGCAGCACTCATATGTCTAATTCCCAAAGACAACCTCTGGATATGATGCAGAGCATGTGCACTCAACTTCTCTGGTCGACCATAGCGAGGTCTGTTGTGAATGGAACCTGTCCTGTTAAACCGCTGTATGGTCTTGGCCACCATGCTGCAGCTCAGTTTCTGGGTCATGGCAATCTTCTTATAGCCTAGGCCATCTTTATGTAGAGCAACAATTCTTTTTTTCAGATCCTCAGAGAGTTCTTTGCCATTAAGTGCTATGTTGAACTTCCTGTGACCAGTATGAGAGAGTGAGAGCAGTAACAACACATTTAACACACCTACTCCCCATTCACACCTGAGACCTTGTAACACTAACGAGTCACATGACACCGGGGAGGGAAAATGGCTAAAAGGTCCCAATTTGGACATTTTCACTTAGGGGTGTATTCACTTTTGTTGCCTTTGGTTTAGACATTAATGGCTGTGTGTTGAGTTATTTTTAGGGGACAGAAAATTTACACTGTTATACAAGCTGTACACTCACTACTTTATATTGTAGCAAAGTGTAATTTCTTCAGTGTTGTCACATGAAAAGATATAATAAAATATTTATAAAAATGTGGGGGTGTACTCACTTTTGTGAGATACTGTGCATATATAAATGTAAGTAGCGGGTATATGCTTTCTATTTTTGAATCTGGTGGGGAAACTGTGATGTATGGTTCCCTGGGGCCCACCAGGTGGCGCTGTCGCTTTGGGCCCGGGGTTGAGCCATCGTTGCGGTGGCGTACCTCTTTTGGTCTCTCTCAGCGGTTGTATGGTGAGGTGGGGAACCCGCCGTGCTTGCTGGGAGGGGGTATAAAGGGGGCGGCCATTTTCGGTGGCGGGAGTCGAGTCCCGGGCACCTTCAGCCTGAGGGCAGTGGTTCGTGTCGGTCCCCTAGGCGGCCTAGGCCTAGAGGACGTTTGAAGGTCGTGTTCCATCCCAGGCACCTTTAGCCTGGGGTGAGGTACTCGGGAGGAGGTCTGGAGCTCAGTGCCCACCACTGAGTTCCGCGAGGAAAGGAGGTCTTTGGGAACCCCGGGAGTGGGTACCCGAATCCGGAAGGCGTAATGGACCGGTGGGAGATACTTGCTTGAAGACCCGGTGCAGCATATTGCCAGTGACAGGTGAGCCTCCCATCGGAGACCGCCTGGAAGGAAATTCCCCCTCGCTCGGAGACCGCAACCCACTTTCAGGAAGGAAAGTGGAGAGTTCATTGTGTCTGGGCCTACTCGCATCCACACCTCCTTGTCTGTTCTGTTCTCTAAGGGAGTCCAACTGATTGTGTTCACTTTGCATTGAAGAAGAATAAAGGAGTGTTGGACTTTAATGGTGTGGGGCTCATTTTCTGGCAGACATTGTTCAAGGTAACTCTCTTTGGAGGTTCCAGGTGCAGAACACTGACCCGAAGGTAAAACAAGAACTTTGCTTCCACCACACAAACATCTGCAGTGAGGGCTTGGCGTGGTGACCCCGCTCTCTCTCCTCTAAAGTACCCCTAGACAAGAGACAGACGAGCTGTTAGAAGAGAGGGGAGAGAGGAGGCCGCTACACGTGGGGGCTCGTCCGGGATAGTGTTCGTGTTACTACGGAACTGAACGTGTCTGCCCGGAGGAGTTACGAGTAGGCAGGCCTTCATTGGCCGAAGTGCATCCCTGCTCGAAGTCATGGACATGACCCAATGAAGGGAAAGGCCCGCGCAGAAGAGTGGAAAAAGGGGGAAGCTCAGCCGTGTGAAGTAGTACACGTGGGGGCTTCTTTTGCACTGCGCCACCAGGCACACCCCGACCGCTTAGTTCGTGGACGTGACTCAGAAAGAGAAAAGAAGAAAAGCCCGCAAACTGGAGCAAAGGGGAGGAGTCCAATACGTGTGAAGGACTACACGTGGGACGTTGGCGCAAAAACCTGGCAGTGTGCGATGGATCAGCAACAGGTCACCATGTTCGGACATACATCGTGGATTCCGGTTCACCCTTCTACCACGACACTGACTGCTGCTGCTCCGATTACAGATACGGGGATCCGGCTAAAGCCAAGGGGTCGATTCACCCTGTATTCGTGCATGGATGTTAAAGCCCTGGGTGTGATTTGTCCCGGTTGTTCGGGACTGGTGTGCCAACTGAAGCCGTTCGGGCGATGCAAGGCCTGTGGGGAGTTCCTTTTTGAAGTGGATCCAACGGTTGAGCAGCCGAGAACCATTTACCCCGGCCGGGCTGCAGGCAACACCACTCAGAGAGGAGGAATCACTGCTTTGACAGCCATCCCTGAGCACACTGCAACGACCGCAGAGGAGGTCGTGAGTACTCAACGGGAGAAATCCGAGGATGCTGACTCGGTCACCACTGTCTCGCAGCGTCCACCACCGAAGAGAAAGACCGGTATGGTAGCCCCGACCAGCGGTTGTGGTGGACCATCTCCCCCGCTTACGCCTGGCCCGAATGGATCCGTCGATAAGAGTTCCGGACGTCCCGCTTCAAGTAAAGGCAGAGGTAAGCCAGGCGGAGAGATTTGGTGCGTGGGAAGAGGTGAAAATTCAGTCTCCACTACAGGCTACCTGCCCGCGGAGGAGTGTGACACCTCTGACCTGGAGTCGCTCTCGTATATGGGAGACGATGCTGCTATTGATGAACTGTTTGCAGAAAAGGGCTGGGACAAAGTACCTCTCGCCTCATCCCGCAGAACCAGGGACCCACCCATGTCTACAGGGGATAGTACACCCCGGGTGGAGGCACCAGCGCCTGAGGAGGGGTCCTGTTCCCAACCGGCCCTTACATCCCCGGTGTCACCTACACCCAGGACCGGGGAAAAGAGACTGTTGTTGCGGGCACCTATGCCCAGATCAGATGTGAGCATGGTCCCTCGCCACCCGGACTCGATAGTTTTGCCTGGCGAAGGGGACAGAGCCACTATGCCTCCTCTGGCGAGACTACAATGCCTATTTGGCCAGAAGGTTGCTGCAGAGTATGGATGGGAGTACCCATACTTGTCCAAGGAGTTGTTGTATGAGGTGGAAGTTTGCCGGGAGCGCTGGTACAATGACTTTGTGTGGACTCACCTTCAGATTCCACACGCCTGCAGGTACCTGGCGTGTTCTCCCAAGGCCTCTCAGCGTTTTAAGGACTGCAAGGCAGAGTGGATGTTGGGACGGCACATCCATGCGGTCAAGGTGCTGATCCGGCGCAAGGAAGGGGAAGATGTTGAGCATCATCTGGAGACCATGGATCAGCACTTGAAACCACTTGTTCTGCCGCATCCCCGCTTCTATTTGTAGGAGAGAAAAGACTCCGTTCTTGTTTTGTATGCTGCTGAACTTTCTGGGGCCTGTTGTCCTTGTTACCCAGAGGGATGAAGGACTGTTCCTGTTTGTTCTTCACTTTTCCAGCAAGAGATCATGGATTCTGGGGTAGATAGGGCTCAGGAGAAGAAGAAATGTTCCACGAGTGCAGTTGCCACGACGCTGTCACCAGGTGGCAGTGTTGTGCATCGTTAACACTTTTCACACACTCACTCTATAGAGAAAAAGGAGTTTCTTTCCTCTTACACGAATATATGTGTCAGGGTTTATGTGTGATCATTTTTTTCCCCTCTGCAGGAGAGCATCCCATCAAGACCACTGAGTATGGGGGGGGGGTCTTAGTCGGGATGGATGGGGGAAAAGTATAATGTGAATATGTGATTCTAACAGTTATGGTTGTTGTTTCCCTTCCCTTTTATGTAAGGCTCAGACACAATTGCTTTAGTTGACCAAGTTTTTCAAAAGTATATTTTGTACAATTTATAGTTGGTTTCTGGACTGGTCTATGTCAGCCGTTGAGGGCATAGTTTGCTCCAGACACTGGGGACCAGTGTCAAATCACCAGGGGCAGAGTGTAGCGGGTATATGCTTTCTATTTTTGAATCTGGTGGGGAAACTGTGATGTATGGTTCCCTGGAGCCCACCAGGTGGCGCTGTCGCTTTGGGCCCGGGGTTGAGCCATTGTTGTGGTGGCGTACCTCTTTTGGTCTCTCTCAGCGGTTGTATGGTGGGGCGGGGAACCCGCCGTGCTTGCTGGGAGGGGGTATAAAGGGGGCTGCCATTTTCGGTGGCAGGAGTCGAGTCCCGGGCACCTTCAGCCTGAGGGCGGTGGTTCGTGTCGGTCCCCTATGCGGCCTAGGCCTAGAGGACGTTCGGAGGTCGTGTCCCATCCCAGGCACCTTTAGCCTGGGGTGAGGTACTCGGGAGGAGGTCTGGAGCTCAGTGCCCACCACTGAGTTCCCCGAGGGAAGGAGGTCCTAGGGAACCCCGGGAGTGGGTACCTGAATCCAGAAGGCGTAATGGACCGGTGGGAGATACTTGCTTGAAGACCCGGTGCAGCATATTGCCAGTGACAGGTGAGCCTCCCATCGGAGACCGCCTGGAAGGAAATTCCCCCTCGCTCGGAGACCGCAACCCACCTTTCAGGAAGGAAAGTGGAGAGTTCATTGTGTCTGGGCCTACTCGCATCCACGCCTCCTTGTCTCTAAGGGAGTCCAACTGATTGTGTT
This sequence comes from Rana muscosa, assembly GCA_029206835.1. Taxonomy (NCBI): domain Eukaryota; kingdom Metazoa; phylum Chordata; class Amphibia; order Anura; family Ranidae; genus Rana; species Rana muscosa. The sequence goes on along the minus strand of CM055116.1, from coordinate 747,285,269 downwards.
CACTTTGCATTGAAGAAGAATAAAGGAGTGTTGGACTTTAATGGCGTGGGGCTCATTTTCTGGCAGACATTGTTCAAGGTAACTCTCTTTGGAGGTTCCAGGTGCAGAACACTGACCCGAAGGTAAAACAAGAACTTTGCTTCCACCACACAAACATCTGCGGTGAGGGCTTGGCGTGGTGACCCCGCTCTCTCTCCTCTAAAGTACCCCTAGACAAGAGACAGACGAGCTGATAGAAGAGAGGGGAGAGAGGAGGCCGCTACATATATATATATATATATATATATATATATATATATACACCACTGGAGCCACCTGTTAAGAAATAAATACTGAAAACACTGCTATGATGACTTCTAGGGCTTGTTTTGGCAATGAAAAAATCATGTTTACTTTGCAATGTAATTCTTCACAGATTTGTGGATGAGGTGAAGCTATGTGCACTTCAATCATCGATTAAAGTACAATCAAAAATCCTTTTTTTTTTATTTCCCTTGTACATGATTGGAGCAGCGATGACAGCGGGAGCTGGCTGTGACGGCATGATCGCCTTTACTGCGGCACGCTCAGTGCGCCTGCGCCGTTGTCTGCGGCGCGCATGCGCCGTAGACATCGGTGCAGTCTTTTCTGCAAATATCTCCTTAACCGTGTAGGTTAAGGAGATATTTCTTGCACCTACAGATAAGCCTTAATCTAGGCTTACCTGTAGGTAAAAGTGGTCTGTAATGCCCTGTACACACGATCGTTTTTTCCAATGAAAAAAGTCAGATGGAGTCCGTTGGAGTTTTTTCATCGGAAATTCCGACCATGTGTGGGCCCCATCAGAGAAATTCCGATGAATTCCATTGGAATTTTCAAATAGAACCTGTTCTATTTTTTTCCGATGAAATTCCGTTGGAATTCCGTGTGTACGGGGCATAAGGCTCCATCTGTTGAAAATGATACCACAGCTGGATTCTGTGGATATCTTATGTGCAGGGATGCCCCATTCTCTTCCTGCTGCTGAACTTACTGAGCTCCATTGGGAAATGTTTCATAGTGTACACTGCATGAAACACAATCCAGAAATGGTGGAGAATCAGATGAGTCACAGGAGTCTATTTCCCATTTAAAGATTGTGTGATATGCCGGATACAATATGAAACAACTTTTCCCAATAATTGAGAAGGGAATAGGGGGCGGATCCCCATCAGGATCTCCTTCACTGCAGCTTCACAGAACACTCAGAATTTTTAACCCCTGCGGTGCCAGAAGTTCAGCAGCAGGAAGTATCTCTACACAGAACGTTTCTCCGGGATCCAGAACGTTTCTCCAGGATCCAGAAATGTTCTCCAGGATCCAGTCACCTGCTTGGCATGGAACATACTCCATTACAGGTAAGCTATGCCACTAAAGCTAAAACCTCAACTTTAAAACTCTATTATCACTCATCAACAGGCACCACACTGCATTTCGACTTTATTATTTTTACCAAAACGTTGTTTGTTTTCAATGGTAAGTTGTGATGTACAGCATTTGTTAAACTGGCAATTTGTGATATCATGTAAAATGTGGTGTCATTATGGGTAGACACTTGTCGTAGAGTATATATTTACATGAGGGGTTTTGCATATTAAACTGTTTTCCTACTTTTGCAAAGAAAAATTACATCTCCCTCCTCCTAAGACCTAACAGGTCAGAGTACAACCACAAAACCAGTAAGGCAATGACCCTGTTTTAATATTTTTATTAAAAAAGAATTTCCTACAAAGGAATTTCAAAATTAAAAAATAATTTCCTACAAAGGAATTCAAAATGGCTTGTCCTGTATCAAATAAAATTTTAAAGCTTTAGTATAGTTATTTATTATAGTTAAAACCAGCACCAGGGACTGTACCTACATTGAATGAAAAATATCCTTTGTGCTGGTGGCTGGCATGTTAATATAAGCCTCTGGACCTGTCACAACAATGTGCCAAAAGTACCAACCCACCTTTTCTGTCTCCCTTCCCCATGCATAGAAGTCATACTATAGCTTCTGTCAGTGAAAAATCTATGAATAGAGGACTGGTGGATAAATGAAAGGCAGGAAGCGAACGTACGAGTTGTATAAATGAAGCAGGAAGGCGGAAAGGGCGGGCATAGTTGCCACTTTTGACATGTGTCTGTGACAGGTCCAGCAGCTGATATTAACCCTCACAGTACTGAAGGATCATAGCTACAGGGGTACGGGGGGAAGCAAAGGAATGAAGAATTAAACATAGCAGTCACCAGCACAAGAGACACTTTTCTTTTATAAAATGCTTTGTTGTCTTTATAACACACATAACAGAGCCGATTGGAAAACAATTTGAAAACATACAGTATGTGTGAATATTTGGAAATTGCAGACATAACGTTGCCGTAGTTTCTCACAACAGAATAAATGTGTAAATCTAAAACTTCACATCATCACAAAAAGCAACACTACACTCTGATCGGAGAGTTGATTCTATGGTTAGCTGAAACATCAGGCCAAAGAAATTGCAATTCCACGATATGATCACAGAGAAAAAAAATAAACAGGGAAGAGCTGAAAACTCAGTAACGACATAACCAGGCCATGTTCTTACGGCCTAATAGGTTTAGACACTAATTAAATAGAAAGGGTAGAGAAGAGAAAAGTGAATGAGTAAGAAACAAGGGAAAGAGCCAAGAAAAAGTAGAAAAAGAGAAGGAAGAAAAGATAAAGATAAATAGGTCACAGGGAGCAGTGGCTTAGAGTTCTAAGATGGACATAAGGAGATTATCATAGTGGGATGGCTGAGCATGAGAAATCCATGGTTGTCAAACTCTGAGAAAGTTGTCATGGGTGTCAAGTAAAATGGCTGTTAATTTTTCGTTGACCATAATATCGGTAAATCTTTGTTTGACTGCCTCGAAACTGAAAATTGGGGTTTTCCAGGCTCTTGCTATAGTAAGTTTGGTTACTGCAAAGAGGTGGGATGTTAGTTGCTGCCCAGGTCGAAGCAGCTATTCAATAGGTTTGCAAAGAAGAGCTTCGAACAGGTTTCTGTTGATGCCTGAATGGAAAAGTGTTCATAGAAGTGCATAAACCCAAACCCATGGTCTGCACACCTTAGGGCAGAAACCTCATATATGTGGAATAAAACGTGCCAAGCGAGCTGGCATATAATATCATCTATAACAGAATTGTATATGCATTTTTTTGAATGACCACATTCTTGGATGCTCTTGGATATCGCTAAGGTCATAATCTGCCAACCTGCTGGATCCAACTCCATCCCTAGCTCACTCTCCCATTGGTGACGGAAAGACCGCACAGGTTGTTTAGATACAATAGAGGAGTATATCAAAGAGATAAAGCCTGTGGAATGTGGATGGGCCCTACAGAAACTCTAAAACAGTGTTAGCGCATACGAGGGGGGGGGACTGGGATTTGAGTAATTATGAAACAAAATGGTGGATTTGCATATAACAGTAATTCTCTTGTAACGGAATCTCATGGGATGACCTAAGTGCGTCAAACGTCAGTATCCTAGTGGGAGAAAGAATAGAATAGATGTCAGTAAACCCATGGTCTGTCCACTTGACAAAATGTCCAGGATTCTCGAGCCCCGTCAGGAACAGAAGACAGCGTAGATAGGGGTAAATGGGACAAGATCAGACCCGCTGAAAATGTAACTCCCAAAAGTCCCACAGTTGAAGGGTATGAAGCAGGATCGGGCCAATGGACGGGAAGCCAGAGGGAGCTACGGCAAGGAAGATAAGGGTGTAGGATAGGAATCAACTAGATCCATAGTGGCCCAAAGCGGTAGTCGGAGGTGGGACAGAGGAGCAATGTTGACCACCAGAAAATATGCCTGAAGATTGGGGACTGAGAGGGCACTGTTAATCTTACGGCTAAATAAAATTTGTTTTGAGATTCTAGACCTTGAGGACCCGCGAATGAATTGTAAAACCCTGCATTGGTGGATACAAAGGATATGAGAGGGAACTGGGACTGACAGTACCCGAAAAGCATATAACAGTTTGGGAAGGTAAGCCATCCGTATCGCATTGATCCTGTCAAACAGGACAGTGGAAAGTGACTCCAAGAGAACAACAATTTGGTCAATTTCTTAAATAAGAAAGGGAAATTAGCTTCATAAATGCCCTCATAAGTTGGGGCCAAGTGGATCCCTAGGTCTGGTAGAAAGGTGAGCCACTGAAAAGGAAAATGTGTTTTAAATCATCCAGTGTACTGGCTGAGAGAGTGACAGACATTGCCTTTGACTTGGCAGGGTTAACACACAGTCCCGAAAATTAGGCAAAATTATCTAGAACCGAAAGCAGGTTGGAAGAGAAACTCCAGGGGAAGTCAGGGTTAGCAGTATGTTGTCTGCAAATAAGGAGATTTAATAAGAGGATCCCACTACTTCGATACTCCTGACATTCACATGGCTCTGGATTGCTTCTGCCAACTGCTCTAATGCCAAGATAAATAGAAGTGGCAAAAGAGGGCAGCCTAAACATAAGTTTTAACAACATCCCTCAGCAGAAAAACAAAATAAATTAATATGCAAACTCAACTTATAAGACACAATACAACATATCAACCTTTTTTTGTGCTCTGTAATATGTTAGGAAGAGTTCACTTCCTGTTCCAAACACACAAGAGAAAGTGAGAGAAAATCTATTCCATAGATGTCAATACAACAATTGTTCCCATTGGAAGACTTCCCCTTTATTTATGTTGAGTGGCAACTGTAAAATGTGGGATTTCCAAACACCTTCTGTCTTGGTAACCATGGTCAGTTGAACAAATAGAGAGGATGTATCTCCCCAGCAGAGACACAGACAGCAAAGTTCTAAACGAAACTAATTTAGGCTAAATATATGCTTTAAGGATATTTGGCAATGTTCCTGGGAATCTTAACCACCTCGCGCCCGCCGTACGAGAATATACGGCCGCAAGGTGGTTGTCAAATGCCGGGAGGCCGTTAATATACGGCCTCCGCTATTTGGCCACTGGGGGGCGCGCGAGCGCCGCCGGCGGCACGTGCGCGCGCCCGACGCATCACTGAGATGCCGATGCGCGTGACTGGCGGCCGCGATGTCCGCCAGGCACCCGCGATCGGCGGTTACACAGACAAGGACATGGATCTCTGTGTGTAAACACACAGATCCATGTCCTGTCAGGGAGAGGGGACCGATGCTGTGTCCCTTGTACATAGGGACACAGATCGGTCACCTCCCCCAGTCAGTCCCCTCCCCCCACAGTAACAATCACACATAGGGAACACATTTAACCCCTTCCTCGCCCCCTAGTGTTAACCCCTTCCCTGCCAGTCACATTTATACAGTAATCATAAGTAATGTTCGCTGTATAAATGTGAATGGTCCCAAATTAGTGTCAAAAGTGTCCGATGTGTCCGCCATAATGTCGCAGTCACGAAAAAAATCACTGATCGCTGCCATTACTAATAAAAAAAAATATGTATAAAAATGCCATAAAACTACCCCCTATTTTGTAAACGCTATAACTTTTGCGCAAACCAATCAATAAATGCTGATTGCGATTTTTTTTTACCAAAAATATGTAGAAGAATACGTATCGGCCTAAACTGAGGAAAAAAATATATTAAAAAAAAAATTGAGATATTTATTATAGCAAAAATCAAAAAATATTGCTTTTTTTTCAAAATTGTCGCTCTATTTTTGTTTATAGCGCAAAAAATAAAAACCGTCGAGGTGATCAAATACCACCAAAAGAAAGCTCTATTTGTGCGAAAAAAAGGACGTCAATTTTGTTTGGGAGCCACGTCGCACGACCGCGCAATTGTCATTCAAAGCGTGACAGTGCTGAAAGCTGAAATTTCGCCTGGGCAGGAAGGGGGTATATGTGCTCAGTAAGGAAGGGGTTAAGTGCATCTTACAACAACCAGAAAGAATTATTCAAAAGAGGGAATTTTAATTGGTTGCTTAGGCTTAATGAATTTAAAGAATTATACCTCTTTATTGAATGAGGACATAGTGAAGCACCGATGAAAGAGACAGATTATGGGCAGTAATATTAGCTCCTATGCTCTAATCACCTCAAACTCAGCTAAGGGAACGCTGTACCGAGAATAATATGTAAAGGTGACATATTGACTATCCTTTTAAGGGAGGACCGGGAACTTCTGGCCTGGAGGGCAAACTCAACATTTTTCTGTAGGTGAAGGAAAGTGTACCACACAAAGTGCACCATAATACCTTACTGATTGGTGGGCATGGTGAAAGGTGAATGTTGAAAAAAAAATTAGAAATTTCGAAAATTCGAGATTCGAAAAATTTGAAATTGCAAAATTCGAAAATGGGAAATTTGGAAAGTTGAATTTCCGAATTTCCGAACTTTCAAATTTCCGAATCTCGGAAATTCGGATTTTTGAAATTCAGAATTTCCGAAATTCGTAAATTCGAATTTTCAAATTTCGGAATTTTGGAAATTCGGAAATTCGGAATTTCGGAAATTCGAGATTCAAAAATTCTAAATTGCAAAATTTGAAAATCTGAAATTCGAAAATGGGAATTTTTAGAATTTCCGAATTTTCGAAATTCGTAAATTCTAATTTTTTTTTTCGTTTTCGTTTCATTTGTTTTTTTGCTTTTTTCGGAAATTCGGAAATTTGAGAGATTCGAAATTTCCGAATTTTCGAATTTCCTGAATTTCCGAAAAAAACGAATAAAACAAAAACGAAAAAACTATTTTTTTTAAATTTCCCGAATTTCCGAAAAAAGCAAAAAAACTCGGAAAGTGAAACAAAAACAAAAAAAACAAATTTTTCGGCAGTGCACATGTCTACCCAGTATATGTCACTGAATGCGGTTCCCACTATAATCGATGTATGAATGGTGAAGAATCTCGACTCGAGCATAATTTATTAGCCAAGGGAGGGAGCAAATGCCACCCAGCTTCGTTCTCCCCTGCTTGCTTCTGAAAATTGAGCCTACCTAATAACTTCAAATGGATCTATCATTCTGGGCTGTTTATATTTTAATTTTTAAGTCTCTTCAAAGGAACAAATAGCTATATAGCTTCTGGCCTAAAATTACAAAAATTGCTAGACAGAGTTGTAAAAAATTAAAACAGAAAGACAAAATACACACAACAACATGTGCTAAGTAGGGCTGAGCTTCTCGTTCGCGTCGAACACACGTTCAACGCGAACATCGGCCGTTCGATTGTTCAACGAAGAACGAACTTTACGGTGCGTTCACGTTAAATTCGTGTTGCGCGACACAGCCCATATATCACTGCGGCATCGCAGTGCATTGCTGGCTGATGATTGGCCAAGCATGCACTATGACCCGCATGCTTGGCCAATCACAGCGCGAAAAAACGGAGAGCCGTAATTGGCAAAAGCCAGGGTGGCTTTGGCCAATTATGACTCAGGGGGTTTAGTACACGCCCCACACTATATAAGGCCGCCTGGAAGTCGGCCTTGTGTAGTGTGTTGGCGTTTGTGAAAGAGGCAGTTTCAGAGAGATAGACAGTGTCATTTATATTGAGTTAGCTAGAGCAGGCAGGCGAGTCAGTTAGCTGCTGTTACAGTGTGTAGAGGATATATATGCATCCTAGGTGTTGTATATATATTTATACACTGTATTGAGTTTAGATAGATCCGTTCCTGTTAGTCTCTATACTGTGACAGGCAGACTTGGGTGCGGGGTTCCCGTTAATATCCATACAAAACCCAAAGGGGCTGGGGTAGGGGTGGTTGATGGGGTAGCCATGCCATTTTTCTCAATGATTTTCATCCATATTGCCGGGACCAGACATTACATTAAAGCCGCAAGCAGTTTTAAATGGCTTTTTTTCCTTTAGAAATGTCATTTTGTGCAGGGACAGTTCTAAACAAGGGAAACACATGCCAGTACACAGGCATACTTTAGACAGATTTTGAAAGATTATTTTTACATTGATACATGTCCCCTCGGGCAGGACCCGGGTCCCCAAACCCTTTTTAGGACAATAACATGCATATTAGGCGTTATAATTAGCACTTTAGATTTCGAACGTTCGCGTCCATTGTATTTAATAGGGTTCTAAAGTTCGTGCGAACGTTCGGTCCTTTTGAAGGTTCTGGTGCGAACCGAACGGGGGGGGGGGGGTGTTCGACTCATCCCTAGTGCTAAGTATTTCTTAGTCCTTAGTAACCATTTAGCTAAGGGAATTTAAAGGTTATAGACAACCAATACAGCTTAGTTATTAATTATTTTTATTTTAATTAGGACTATCTGGTAATTTGCCAGGGTATTTGCACCAGCCTATGAAATGAAAAGTATGTAGTACATTTTCTGTTAATTTTCTGTTTAAAGAGAGCAATTCTGTCCTTTTGTAAGGAGCTTAGAGCATGCTCTCCCTCTCCCTACACCTACTGCTGCTCCTCCTGTAGGGCTTTAAATGATATATTTTTAATGATTATAAAAAAGGAAAGTTGGCCTTCCTTAAGATACCAGCCTGGTGGATGCATATGCCAAGGTTATGCCAGCCCATATGTCGCTTGATATTATGGAGGGTTACGTAAAAGCTGAATTCCACCTTTCTTTTCACTAGAACTGCATGGAATGATCAATCCCAGCATAGGTCATACCTGTGTACCATGTTACTCTCTTGTCTGCAGATCCCCTGATATTCTGGGTTTAGTTCAGGCTTTGTATCATGTGACACTCTGTAAATCCTGCTGATAGACTCTGTCCCTTCCACCTTCCACAGCCACTTCTTGCAGCAGCTAGAGTCTATAACACTCCCCTCTGTAGTCTTTCAGACTCTGCAAATGATGTGACTTCCTTCACAGCTCTGATGGTGGGTGGGATTGAATACATCCTAATTGGCATTCTATTCTTCCCAGTCACACCTACAGGAAGAGTCCAAATCTCCCAAGGCCCTCCTCACAGATCACAACCTTATTTAAGAACAAAACCCCTTCATATACACAGATACATATCCTGCTGTGAAAGCTAACTGTGCTTCTGCTGGGCAGGATTGAATGGATCACAAATAGAATTATATTTTGCCCAGTTATATATGCTGACCAGTGTGAACAAGGAGAGTCACACCATCAGATCCTGCCCTTCCAGAGCCCTGCTCTCTGTAATAGTGATTAATGTAGATGTGAAGGAAACACCTTCATAATAACCTCCCATAATCCTTCCTTTGTTGTCTTGCAATAAGCCATTATTCTTTGGCATGCTGCAAGACAATAATAAAGTGGTGAAAGGTATTTTATCATTGTTTGCTAAATGCACAAAAAATGACCAAACATTTTCAAAACAAAAAGTGTTTTTCTTGTTTCTGTTATAAAATTTTACAAATAAATAATCTTTCTTCGTAAATTTAGGCCAAACCAAATCAGTGTTTATTATTTAGTCTATTGGAAATAGAGTCCAAAAACTATGGTATATACAGTATATATATATATATATATATATATATATATATATATATATGAAAATAGATTAATACTGACAGCCTATCTCATTTCTTGAGGTCTGAAAATGCCAGGAGAGTACAAATACCTTCCAAATGACACCTTTTTGGAAAGTAGACAGTCCAAGGTATTTAGTAAGAGGCTTGGAAGTTTTTTGAAGTTGTAATTGTTTGTCACAATCTTTTGGAAAATGATGAAATACAATTTATTTTTCTGTCAATACAGCATCATCATATAACTGGTGTTAACTGGGTTACGTAATAAATAAATAAATAATAATAAAAAAAAACAATTCTTTTTAATTTTTCTATTACATTTTTTCCTTTTTTTTTATGATTTGTTTGGCCACAGCTAATCACATGGTACAGATGGGCTGTGATTGGCCCTGTCTGTACCATGTGATCACTGTGATCAATCACAGCTAGCAGCCCATTTGTACACAATAAATGGCATGAATCAAAGCCATTCATTGTTTACAATTTTCATGTTATCTGCTGTGATTGGTCACAGCGATGATATGGTACCGGAAGAGGCCTGGTACACTGATCAGTCATCGGCTATGTCCGCGTCCCGTGGCCGCACGATAGGCATGTTCCAATAGGGCGTCATATAACATCAACCCCGGAACAAAGGTCCTGCCCAGCCTATTGTCAAATGATGGCTGGGTAGGACCTTTGTCGATCCGGGTGGACGCCGTATCAAATGGTTAACCTTTTGACCTCTGGAAGATTTACCCCCCTTCATAACCAGGCCATTTTTTGCATAACGGCACTGCATTACTTTAACTGACAATTGCGTGGTCGTGTGACGCTGTTCCCAAATAAAATGTATGTCCTTTTTTCCCCACAAATAGAGCTTTCTTTTGGTGGTATTTAATCACCTCTGTGTTTTTTATTTTTTGCGCTATAAACAAAAAAAGACTGACAATTTTGAAAAAAAAACCAAAATTTTTCACTTTCTACTATAAAATGTATCCAATAAAAAAATGAAAAAAATTGAATTTCTTCGTAAATATAGGCCAATATGTATTCTGCTACATGTTTTTGGTAAAACAAATCCCAGTAAGCGTATATTGATTGGTTTTCGCAAACGTTATAGCGTCTACAAACTATGGGATATTTTTTTTTCTAGTAATGGCAGCAGTCAGCGACTTATAGTGGGACTGCGATATTATGACGGATATTCTGACACTGACACTGACACTTTTTCACTAATACAGTGATCAGTGCTGAAATAATGCACTGTCACTTACTAATGACACTGGCTTGGAAGGGGTTAACATCAGGGGCGATCAAAGGGTTAACCGTCTGCTTAGCCAGCGTTTTACTATGCTGTGTGAGGTGACTTTACTAGGGGAAGATATTGAATTTATTGCCTGCTTTTCAGGGACGTAAATTCTATCCCTTCTCTCCTCCCAGAATGGCGATCTGCCTTGTTTATATAGGCAGATTGAAGTTCTGTCTCTCTGCCTGACGATTGGCAGGTGCCAGAGGACATCAGGTATCCTGTACCTGCCGATTGGCTTCCGCTGGGTGTAATCCCAGCGGAAGCGTGCCCCCTACCCATAAGTGTATGATCACATATATATACGCAATCTGGTGCAAAGGTGCCACCCTGTAGAAGTAAAAATGCTATAGAGCGGACCTAAAGTGGTTAATAATGAGAGAATCTGCCCAGGTGTGATTCACTGAGGGTTGGGGAATCATGTTTGAAATTCAGAAAAATTCAAACCTAGCAACAAATCACATTGAGGTCTACGAGGGTAAATCTTGCCGGTCGATTTTGACAATTTTTGGGACTAATAGGCAAAATACAATGAAAAAGCCATTGAAAGCTGGGCACTGCCATGAGGGCTATGTACCATTAAAAAAATAAAAATGTAAACAATGTATTGTTGGGAGAGGGTACTTTCATGCCAGTATAAGGGCAACATTTAAAATGCACAAATCATTTATATAACATTTTTGGGAGATGCTTTAAAATGCTGTATGTGGTGCTATGGAATAGTATGATTTTCATGGATAGTCTCAGTTGCAGTGTTCATTGGCAGCTAGGGTTGAGCGAACCCGAACTGTAAAGTTCGGGTCCGTACCGAACTTTAGCTTTTTCCCGAACCCGAACCCGGACTTTGCGTGAAAGTCCGTGTTCGAGTTCGGGTTCGGCAATCTAATGGCGCAGTTAGAAATGCTTTAGAGATTGGTCAGTGCAACATGTGACCCAGCTTCTATATAAGCTAGAGGCACACAGCACACACGTCACTCTGCTTCAGAATAGATAGGGAGAGGATCTTGTCTGCTGCTGTTGCTTATTGGGAGAGATTGAAAATACATGAGTTAGTCCTGATTCTGGAATCTGAGGGAAAAGATAGAGAGACAGTGTAGTGTAGGGCCAGGTTCCTGTTGGTGCTTTCAGGGAGAGAGATTTATTATATAGGAATAGGAGTCCAGATTCAGAGATATAACTCAGCGATCTGCATAGGTTTACCTGTTTGTGTTGCAGTGCACAGTCTTTTTACACTGCCATGAGCCCAGTGTCAGAGAAAATCTAACTTTTATCTGCAAGCTCAGTGCACCAGCACTGCATATATTACATTGAGAGATACACCGTTTCCATACTGTGGGTGTATTCTGCTCTTGGAAAAAGACTAATTTAGGGCAAAAAAAAAAGGCACTTTATTGTGCTCTTTTCCAAAAGACCCATTATGGGCAAAAAAATTAATAAAAATTTGCACTTTAATGTACTCTTGCAAAAAGACCCATTTAGGGCCACAAAAAATATTTTGCAGTGTGTTATACATATGTGGAGGCGTGTGAAATAAACCATTTCTATATATTTGTCTTCTACTGTGCTATGCTAAAAAAACAACATTTTTTTTGAATAGCATTTTCTGCAGTTCTGCAGCTGTGCGATTCAGCGGTTACGTACTGTGGGTGTGTTGTGGTCTTCCAAAAAACGCCATTTAGGGCCACAAAAAATATTTTGCAGTGTGTTATACATATGTGGAGGTGTGTGAAATAAACAATTTCTATATATTTGTCTTCTACTGTGCTATACTAAAAAAACAAATTTTTTTTTAATAGCATTTTCTGCAGTTCTGTAGCTCTGCGATTCAGCGGTTACGTACTGTGGGTGTGTTGTGGTCTTCCAAAAAACCCCATTTAAGGCCACAAAAAATATTTTGCCAACACAGCCGGGGCACCGGCAGCACCTCAGAAGGCAGGGTTAGCATGGCCGAAATGTGGAATAGCTTTGTCAGCACGCCACAACAACCAGCACCACCAGCTGAGATGGAACGTCTTAGCAGGAGGCAGCATTTCACCAACATGGTTGAGCAGTATGTGTCCACAGGTCTGCCCCCTTTAACTTCTGGGTCTCCAAATTGGGCACATGGCCTGAGCTTGCCCTTTATGCCTTGGAGGTGCTGGCCTGCCCTGCAGCCAGTGTATTATCTGAACGTGTATTTAGCACGGCAGGGGGCGTTATCACAGACAAGCGCAGCCGCCTGTCCAGAACCAATGTGGACAAGCTCACGTTCATTAAAATGAACCAGGCATGGATCCCACAGGACTTGTCCGTACCTTCTGCAGAATAGACATGTATACCGGTGTTGTGACAAAAACTGTCCGGCCATCAGATTGTGTCCGGCCCATACTGCGAAGGCGCAGCGCTTGCGCAGTACAGAGGACAAGGAGATTCACAAAATCTCTGAAGATGAACGGCGCCTGCGCTGTGAGTGCAGGTTCAAGCCCCACCATCCAAGTGGACATACGGTAGCACATAGTAACAGGGCCCCTCACGGGCTCGCTTCGATCGCCACGCTTCGGTCATGGCCTCACTTGGCTCGGCTTGAACCACGGATGGTGTGGCCTTCACCTGAACTCACCACGCAGGCGCCGTTCGTCTTGGGAGATTTTCGAAATCCCCTTGTCCTACATACTGAGCAAGCGCAGTACAGGGTGGACACTATTCGACGGGGGACAGAATTTGACACATCACCGGCCTTACCCAGCCATTGTTGTATTTTTGAACCAGTGTCGGCTACCGCGTCCTCCTCCACCGCCGCTTCCACCTACACAGCCACATCCACCGCCACCTCAACCTCCTACTCCATATGGACCTCGTCCTCCTAGGTCAAGATTATAATTTTTATTTTATTTTTTTGTAGCGCACAGATCCTTTCCCCCTTACCTGCCTTTATGTTGTTGGCTCCTCGCAGGAGGGAGAAAGGCACACCGCACTACCAGCCCGTACCCTCCTATATAAAGAGGTTGAGCGGTGTACTTGACGGGACGTGTCCACAGCCGGAGTCAAAACTCCTCCAGAGGATGATTCTCACCTCTACTGTAGGTAGAGGCAAGTCCTTTAATTCCCAGTAAAGTCAAAGTCCACACCAGCTGAAACTACAACTCTTATTCTCTCATGGCAAAATAAACTCTACTCGGATAGAAAAGGTTAGAGCAAAGAAACAGGACAGCTTAAGGTGTGGAGGAGGTCCAGGCACAAACGTAGCACAACAGTTTTAGGTGCACGGTCTCTGCCACAGACCTTGAGGTTGGTCTCTGCCACAGACCGGGTGTACAAGGCCCCTGCCACGGACCTGGAGAACTTTGGTCTCTGCCACAGACCAGGGTGTATAAGGCCCCTGCCACGGGCTGGGTGAATAAGGCCTCTGATACAGTCAAGATGACCTTGAGCTTCTCCTTCTACGAACCTAGCCCATATCAAGGGGAAGACATCTCTCCAGGGAGTCAACAGACCCTTCCTTCACCGTGAATCCCGCATCGGTCCATCAGAATGATCCTCCCTTCCCTGGAACAGGGTCCCATACACGAGGCGGCACCCTAAGACTCCTCGACCCTTAGCGGACTCCAGACGAAGGCTCTGGACTCCAGGCTTTACTCCCGCCCCTAGGCCTCCATACCCAGGGCAGCAGGAACTCCAGGATATTACCTCACCCCAGGCTAAAGGTGCCCAAGATGGAACAGGAACACATGCACCCAGGCCGAAGGCACCTGGGCGCGGACCCCACTGGACATCAGCCCCCAGGCCAAAGGTCTGCCCCTTTTATATGCTCTCCCTGCATGCACAGCAGGTTCCCCGCTGTACTATTGCCAAGATGGGACACAAAAGGCACAGCACTGTATCAGCGGTTGAACCCTAGCCTACCATGGCAGTGCCACCTGTAGGCCGCAGGGAACTGCACACCAATACTGTCCCCCGAGGACAAAATGGTCCATGAATCCTACAGAATTAGGGTGTTTGAGCCTATTTACCACTCAAACACTTCCCTTAAATTTAGCACCCCGCTACATTTTTATTTCAAAGTATTTTATTTTCCCACTAGCTTATCCATTAAATTGAATAATTTATTCCAGAAAGGGCGTATTCTGGGTCATTCCCACCATATGTGTGGCATCGTGCCGTTGAGTTTCTGAGGTTCCTAATGACTTCCTGTACCTCTTCTGCTGAAAAGGGGGCCTCCAGCATATTTTTTTATTTTTTTATTTTTTTTATGTTGATTTAAGTTATTTCCCTATCCACATTTGTTTGCAGAGCACTTGCCATGCTCTTAACCTCCCTGGCGGTATGATTCTTTCTGGAATTATGTACCAAAAGCGGTACAATTATTTTGCATGAAAATTTGGTGTTATGTATTATAGGCCTGCGATTCTTAGTAATTACTTACTTAAACCTAAGCAAACCAGAGTCTAGTAGACATCCCGGGTATGATAAATATGAAACACAAAATTATAAATTATAATATAATAAATAACTATAAATAATTATAAAAAATAGTAATCTAATTATAATAAAAATTATTCAATAATGTAATCAAATCAAAAACACTGAAATTTGCTCAGTTGCAGAATTGTCGCTGTCATTAGATTTAGTGTTTGATGACGAATTTCCCCACAAATCGCTATCGCTCAATTCTGCGAGTGATTCTAATTTATTATCGCTGCTTTCTAGTTGGTCTAAAACCACTTTTGACATAAAGGGACACTTTTTGGTTGCTATGGACAATCTCCATTTTCCAGGCAGAAAGAACGATTTTTATTATATAAAAGTGCATGCAGGACACTGGACAGACCACTAGGGACCAAGGGGGTGTGTAATTATTACATACAGTACTGTAATCTGTAAGATTACAGTATACTGTATGTATACTATGTGTTTCACTTTTTGAATTTGGCGCCCAGTTCCGCTCCCTTGCGACGCTGCGGCTCGCAGGGAACGGAACTAGGAAGTCAGATGGGGACGAAAGTGCCGACACTCGCCGGAGATCTCGCTGGCGATCACAGCAGAGGACATCATCGCTGGATCGCCAGGAGAAGGTAGGGAAACTCCGCTGCGAGCTCTGCAATGTCTACCCCGAGCGTGACTCGGGGTTACCGATCCTAGCATAAAAAAACAACCCCGAGTCACGCTCGGGATTACCGCTAGGGAGGTTAACAACATTTTGCTGTCATTTGCAGCCCTCTAGCCCTTTCCATTACTTTTTTAGAGCCTTTTTAGACCGTAGAAGTCCGGGTCCCCATTGACTTTAATGGGGTTCGGGTTCGGGTTAAAGTTCGGTCCCGAACCCGAACTTTTTTCTGAAGTTCGGCCGAACTCGTCGAACCCGAACATCCAGGTGTCCGCTCAACTCTATTGGCAGCACCTATTTTGCTGTGGAAAAGATTTATTTCTTTAACAATTTGCCTAAATACAGCAAAAGTACCTGGACCTAAATCATTTCAGTTTAAAAAAAGGCTTTGTTTCAGGAAGTTTTAGTAGCAACACATGCTTTTTCATCAAGCAGTAATAGGTAGACTTGTGCACAACAGAAAAATTTGTTTAGTTTCGGTCTGTTTCTTGTGCACAACGGAAAAATTTGTTTAGTTTCGGTTTGTTTCTTTTCGGTCCTGTTGATTCGTAATCATTTATAATTTTGCTAGATGGGATTTTTCGTGTTCGGACTAATTTGTATTTTCGCAAGCGACATTTTACGTTGAATTGGAATGATTCGTATTAATGTAAGCCTTATTTTTAGTTGATTTATAATTCGTACTTTCGGTAGAGTACATTGTTTTTCGTTGATTCTGGACACAACTCCTACTTTCGTAACTTTTTTTGGGTTCGTTGATTCGTAATTTTCCGTGTCTCTCTCACAACGACGCTTCGAATGGATTTGTACTTTTCTAAATACATAGTGGTTATTTGTAACGATTCGAAATCTCGTATTTTACGTTCGTTTTTTACATGCGGCTATAGCCTCCGCCCCTGTACACCATTTTGAGAGGGAGTTCAGCACAGTGAGGGAGAAGCAGAGAGCAGAGTGTTATTGTGCTTAGTATGGATTCGTACATTCGGAACTTTTTTCATAACGAATTATGCCGAAGACATTCGAGCATTCGCTATTTGCGATATAATTTATTTCGGATTCGGTTTTATTCGTAATTGCTTTGTTCGGAAATTCGACTGCTTCCGAATGTCCGAAAGTTGCTAAATTCGGACGAATTTCGATTCGTTACGAAACGAATTGCACAAGCCTAGTAATAGGTCTGCTTTGACCCTCAGATAGAAATTGGCCAGTAGTTCACTGAGGCTTTCCCTGTTCTCAATGATTCAAAACTGCCCTGATGCTGACCAATTTCTATTAAGCTTTGGTTATGAATTAAGAAACCACAGATGGTACAGCAGATTCAAAATTTGCCAGAAGTGGGAGGAAGAATTTGCAAAAATGCACTAGAAACAAAGGCCACAGGCAGGTGTTTTACTAAAAGAATTAGGAGGAACGGAAAAACTTGCAGCAGAAAAAAGCAGTTTAAACTTAAAAATACCATATAATCATACAATAAAAATCAATCAAGTAATTCATGGATGGGACAGCAGCTTAATGTGACCGCTGACCTCAAATCAACCACAATATATCATTACAGACAAAAAGCAGCAAAGAAGTTGATTTCCCAGAGACCTAGCAATCCAAATTAAATTACAATTTCCTTGCTGACCCTAATCTCACCCTATGCAGTTTGCCAGCTTTCCTTCTCCTTTCCCTACAGCAGCTTCAGTTGCTCTGTGCCCCCTCTTTTATAGTGAAGGGGCTGGCTTATACAAAATACCCTCTAAGCCTACTGGCCATAGTTCAAATTCTCTCTTTCTTTCTTGCGATTTTCCCCTATTTTGATAAGTTTGCCATGTATTACCATTTTGTGTGCCTCCCACACAGTCATTGGGGAGATATAGTCAGTGGTATTTTCTTTGAAATATCATGTAAGTCTCTTGGTAATCTGTGTGTGAATTAAAGGGTCAGTCAGTAGTGAGGCATTAAGCACCATTGAAAAGATCTTGGCAGTGCATTGGGTAAGTCAATGTGGATGGACAAAGGTGAGTGATCAGACAATGTTTGTATGCCTATGTGTGCTGACTGAAGGAAGAGAAGGTCTTGTTGTGTTACAAATAGGTAGTCAATCAATGAATATTTGGCATGGGGAAAGTCCTTATCTGACGGATGCAATAACTGCCATGCATCTACTATCATCGCCACCTTGTTGCCATGCAGGCTGCTCCGGCTCCGGGAGGCCGCCTAAGAACGGAACAAATCTGAGATGTTTCGGGCAGCGGCGGGTGCTGTTTGGCATTCTGATCTATTATGCAGGGTATGTCTTGTAATTCTGCCCATAATCGCGGTGATAGGAGGCAGGAAACTGTGCTAAGAGCTGCTGTAGCCTCGGAGCTCCTTCAGCAAGCAGCCATCTCCTCCACGCACCAAGCCACGCCCCCGGAAAATATTTCTTAATAACCTTCCAATTAATATTCAGATAGTTTCACATTACTTAAACAGAATATCTTACATGTTCTGAATTATTTATTTGTTTTAACTAAAACAATAATTTTTTTTATGTTTTTTTTTTTTATGTTTTCAGGTAAACAGAAAATATTGCATACACATATATCATATATACCCAGTCATTTATAGCTTCCTTTCTAAAAAAAAAAAAAAAAGAAAACATTTTGTTCCACAGTAATAAAATGTTGCTGTTTTGCACAGTGGCTGCGCTTTACTGTTCTGTCACGATACACATTTATCACACTGATGTACTCTCTTTTTGGCTGATATCTTATCTCAACAGTTATCTACAAAGTTCTATATTTCCTACAGTAACAAAAGTATGGAAGTGCAAGATTCTGAATTTGTGAAAGTCATATAAAAATTAAGGGGAACCCCGAACCAAAATGAAAAAAAAATTGCATGGGGGTCCCCCCAAAATCCACACCAGGCCCTTCAGGTCTGGTATGGATATTAAGGGAAACCCTGTGCCAAATAAAATAAAATGGCGTAGGGGTCCCCCCAAAATCCATACCAGACCCTTCAGCTCTGGTATGGATTTTAAGGGGAACCCTGCACCAAAATAAAAAAAATGGCGTAGGAGTCCCCTCCAAAATTCATACCAGACCCTTATCTGAGCACGCAACCTGGCAGGCCGCAGGAAAAGAGGGGAAACGAGAGAGCACCCCCCCTTCTGAACCGCACCAGGTCACATGCCCTCACAAACCTTGCCTGGTGGTTGGGGGGGTTGCGGGGGTCTATGGGCGAGAGCTTATCAGAATCTGGAAGCCCTCTTTAACAAGGTGACCACCAGATCCTGCCCCCCCCCATGTGAATTCGTAACAGGTACATTGTACCCCTACCAATTCACAAAAAATGTGTCAAAAATAGTAAAAATGACAGGAGACACTTTGGGACAAGTCCTTTATTAAAAAAATAAAATCAAATAAAATTCCTGCGATGTAAATCCATCTCACGCCGCCAGACAAATTGAAAAAGTAGAAAAACGCTCCATGGGAGGCTCCCGTACACTGCACGCTTCTCGCTGTTATATAGCGGGGCTACCCAGTGATGTAAACGTCATGTGGCGTCAGAGGGGGGCGGGGTCACCCGTTTATGTCACCGGGTGGCCTGGCCCTCAGCTGTATAAAAGCTGTCAAATCGAGAAGCGTGCATTGTGTGGGAGCCTCCCATGGAGACGGAGCTGTTGTGCTTTTTTTTCGGTTCATCGGGCGACGTGAGATGGATTTACATTGCAGGACATTTTTTTTTTTAATAAAGGACTTGTCCCAAAGTGTCTCCTGTAATTTTTACTATTTTTACACTTTTTGTGAATTGGTAGGGGTACAATGTACCCGTTACCAATTCACTTGGTGGGGTGGGATCTGGGGGTCCCCTTGTTAAAGGGGGCTTTCAGATTCTGATAAGTCCCCCGCCTGCAGACCCCCACAACCACCAGGCAAGGGTTATGGGGATGAAGCCCTTGTCCCCATCAACATGGGGACAAGATGTTTTGGGGGGCGACTCCAAAGCATCCTCCCCATGTTGAGGGCATGTGGCCTGTTATGGTTCAGAAGGGAGGGGGTGCTCTCTCATCCCCCCCTCTTTTCCTGCGGCCTGCCAGATTGTGTGCTCGGATAAGGGTCTTGTATGGATTTTGGGGGACCCCTACGCCATTTTTTTTACATTTTGGCGCAGGGTTCCCCTTAAAATCCATATCAGACCTGAGGGGTCTGGTATGGATTTTGAAGGGGCCCCTACGCCATTTTAAAAAAAAAATTGGCGCATGGTTCCCCTTAATATCCATACCGGACCTAAAGGGCATTTTTAAAACTTTTTTTTGCATTGATACATGTCCCTTGGGGCAGGCCCGGGTCCCTAAACCCTTTTTATGGCCTTTAAAATTAGCACTTTTGATTTTTCATGTTCGTGTCCCATAGACTTTAACGGTGTTCGTCCAAATTTTTTGCCTGTTCTGGTGCGAACCGAACCGGGGGATGTTCGGCTCATCCCTAATAGTGACATACTAGCCAGCAAACACAATCACACCATGCAGCGGAAGGAGCAGGTTTTCATACACCACCATGTACTAAATCCAGCAGCGGTCAGGAAGCAGCAAAGAGGCAAAGTCTGAAAGCAAAGGCTGCTGGAAAGGTTAGTATACACATCTTTCCTTTATAGGATTGCCTTTTGTTTACAAGTGACCCTATGCTAATAGGAGCACTTTAAGAAACTAAAATTATACTAGAAAGTAGGGTCTTTGGTACCTATTGTTCTGCCATACTATAGACTCACTAGTTATTTGTGTTATTATGACTTGCTATAAAGGCAAAGCTATACTCCAGCCCTAAGAAACTGTTATTGCTAACAGGCACTCTTTGCAGAACAAAATTGCATCACAATTGCAGTAGCTAGTTAAATTGCCAGTGTAGTTAGAGGTGGCCATAGCAAGTCAAACAAAGTATTTGTTATTCATCTGAATTTTGCTAAATACATATTGAAGTTTTCAATACATGACTCCAGCAAAGCTATTAGTATTGTGAAGGATCCTACCCATCCCTCCCACAGTCTCTTTCAGTTCTTGCCATCAGGTAGAAGGTACTGGAGTATCAAAACCCTGACTGTCAGACTGCTGTTTTTTCCCCCAGGCAGTGAGAGCCCTCAACTCAAATCCTCTTTGAAACCTCTTCTACAACCTATATTGTGACGAGGAACGTCTCACTTCCCCTCCTTTATACTCTTGAATATGCACTAGACACTTTTATAAACACTTGTTGCTACAAAGACTCTTAGAAATACACAGTATATGTACAGTTACGTAGTTCCCAGATGTGTATAGGTTTATATATATTTTTTTATTTTAAGTTCTTTACTGTGTTTTATTTTTTGTATATTTATAATTATGTTTAATTAGTATGTAGCACCATGGCCCTGCGAGATACGACATTTCGTTCTACCGTATGTTCTCACGTGTAGTAGAATGACAATAAAGCTTTACTTGACTTGAGTTGAAATTATGCTATTCTACATTCAATCTCATGTTTTTTGTAATGTGTATATTCAAATATTTGTTTGTTGAACTCAGTTTTGTTAACAGTTCTCACCTACAGCATAATATCGCTCTATTTAATTTTAAATAAACCAGTTCTCATCTGTAATGTGATTTCACACAGCACAAGATGGTATGAAGGTACCATCTGTACTTTCTCAATCTATTATCAATGCTGCCCTTAGCCTACATATGTTTAAAAATAGTCGTTTTTTTTTTCTTTTTGGTAGAAGAGATGGAATTCTATCATGTCTTGTTAAGTCATACAGCTATGAAATTTGTCAGATGATGTGGGTACCATGGAAATCTCTCCACTGTTCAGTTTTTCTGCTTTGCTTGGACTTTTTATAAGTTATAGAGGAAAATATACAAATGTCTCAGTACATCGTAAGAGGCTAATATTAAAGGCAAGGTCCTGCAAACATTTATATTTATGACACTGAGATGTACATTTAAGGAGTTAATTGCAATTACCTCCATACTGTCCTTCCCAGATACAGTTCTCCAAAAACACAGTGGTTAAATACATACAGAAATGAGAGTTTGAGCTGTGTGTAATGTGTTCTGGTCCATGCAATTTCTTCACCTTTTTATTGATCAAATTAATTGCTGCAAATAATGGCAACATAGATTTCAATTTCAGCAATCACAAATTAGCAGGGATGAGAAAAAGAGAGCTGACAGACTGGAAGCACTGAGCTTACACATTACACTTACTTCCTGTTGTTCTTTTGGTAGATATTTCATGAAGATCCCCTTTTATACATAAATTGTTTTTTTTCTAGGTATATAATGTCTACAAGGTGTGTCTATTAAATAACAAGACTGATTAAATAACCTGCCTTTATTTATATGTATTACAAATGAAATGCTTGTCCTCTTCAATATATTGCCCATTTGAACTAATACATTGCTGCAGTCTTGTTTTTCACTGGTGAAAGTCATAGAGAAAATCAATTTCTGTTAGCCATTTCAACACATCCACCATTTTCTTCTTTACAGCATCAACTGACTCAAAACGTGTCCCTTTAAGAACTGATTTAACTTTTAGGAATTAATTCTCACGTCCCTCCCTGAATCTTTTGTGCTACTCAAACACACGCGCACGAGACAGGCCATCATTCCCATTAGCTGTAGTAAGCATTTGAAAACATTCTGTTGGTGTTTTGTGCAATTAAAAATGTCAAATTGACACGTTGTTCAACTTTTTACGTTCAATAGAGTTTTATTTTTCAAAATAATCATAGACATTACAGAAGTACAATATGACGAAGGGTATTCACGTATAACAAAGAGGAAGAAAAGGCAGATCATTGTTCTTAACAGCAAAAAAAAAAAAAAAACAGATAATCAATAACTAGTCTTTAAATGTTGTTTCAAAGAAAAACCTCAAGTTTGAGTAAATAAGGTATGAGTGAACCCCTGGTATGGAAAGATAATTGAGGCATAAAAAATTAACCGTAGGGATAGACGGACTGGGAGATCCTACCCATCCTGGACACCCCAAAAGGGATCTTCCTGTGTCTGGTCAGGTCCCCCCCCCAGCTCGCTCTCTCCATAAGAACCAAATCACCAGATTAAGAGGTAATCTAATGAAGTGAACAATGAGACCCCAGCTCTAAGATGTATAATTAGAACAAAATACAGAGTTGCTGAAGTAAATGTAAAACAGTTTGTTGTTTTAAAACCCCTAAGTCACATTCATCAACTTAAAATAATAAAAGATTAATAGTAATAAAATGATACGACACAAGAAAGCAAAATAAAAATAAAAAAAAATAAAAAAAATAAGGATAAAAAGAGAGAAGAAAAGGAGGAACGAGATAAAAAGAGAGAAGAAAATAAATCAAGTGCCTATTGTGGTGTGTAGTGGATAGAGTGATCAGAGTTGCGTTTGATCACTAGGGAAATACCACAATAAACAGCCCAAGGCTCCCATACAGCTTCAAATTTATTAAATGTATTTAATAAGATACTAGCCAACTTCTCTTGTGCCATAATCCAGGAGATCTTACTGTGTATAGCCAGAATGGAAACCCTGGGCTGCTTCCAAGCCCTAGCAATGGTAAGTTTTGCCCCCAGTAGCATGAAGCGGATCAGCTGCTGAGTGGGTTTGGGGATACTAGGGATATGAGCATTAAGGAGAGCGAAAGATGCCGACTTGGGAATCTGGAACTTAGTGACCTTGAATATGAGGTTGAATATCCTTTTCCAGACTGACCTTATCCTAGGACACTCCCACCAGACGTGCACCATTGAGCCCAAAAGGTGGCAGCCTCTAAAGCAATTGGGATTAGTATCTGGGTAGATGGTCGCAAGCCTGGCTGGAGTCAGGTACCACCTCATAAGAATCTTCACGTTTGCTTCTATAAGAGACGTATTCAAAATACCTCGAAATGAGTCAGAGCATACCCTCTGCCAGGTGCCCAAATCCCAGCTCAGCTGGAGGTCTTCCTCCCATGCCGTCATGTATGAGGATTTCATAGTAGGACTAGTAAGTGATGAATAGATGACAGAAATACCACCCCTTTGTCCCACGGCCAATCCACACCAGAGCTCGTAATTTGTAAATTTAGGCTGAGGAGGTCTTTCCCTCCAGATATCATGTAAGAATTGTGAAATTTGTTCAAATCTAGGCTTTTCTGAATCCGGGAGATCTAATTTACTTAGACAATGGGTCATGGTAATAGGGCCTTGAGAAGTAAAGTAGTGTCCTATCCTATGAAGACTTTTGTTTATCCACCAGCTGAAAGCTGCAGTATCCATTCCAGGGGGAAAATTTGGGTTATTAAATATGTGTGCCAGTGGTTGTATTTCAGAAACTAGAGCAGGATGAGAGCGTAGTCTGTCCCAAAGGGCATAGGATTGAGAGAGGGAAGGGGATAGAATGGGCGGTCTCTGTTTTTGGGGGCACCAAAGTAGATAGTCCAAGGAAAAATGGGGGGTAGCCTGTCCCTCTAAAAATACCCAGTCCAGTTTTTCATTACAGGAGTATACTACAGATAATTGGGCTAGTCTAACGGCTAAAAAATAATTATATAGGTTAGGCAATCCCATCCCCCCCTTTTTCCTATGTAAATAAAGAGTGTTCTGGGGGATTATGTAACCAGACTTACCCCACACAAATTTGAGAATTTTACTTTGTAAAGACTGTAACTGTTTTTTTCTGACGGGTATGGGAAGGGAACGAAATAGGTACAAAATTCTAGGGAGAAGGGTCATTTTGATGGAGTTAATTCTACCCAACCAGGAAAGTTCATATTTGGACCAATTTTTTAAATCTGATGTAAGTTTACGGAATAGGGATGGATAATTGCTTGCGTAAAGGGATTCCGTTCGTGCAGTAAGGGAAATTCCTAAATATTTGATAGAAGAGGGGCTCCATTCAAATTTGAAGGACTGTTGTAGGAGTGAGACTGTGGAAGACGGAAGAGATACATTTAAAGCTTGCGATTTGGCAAAATTTACTTGAAGCCCAGAAATTTAGGAGAAATCTGAAATAACTTTGTATAGGTTCGGGAGGGATGTAATGGGTGAAGTAAGGAAGAGTAGCAAATCGTCCGCAAATAATCCACATTTGTGTGTCTGATCCCCACAGAATACCCCCTTTATGTTAGGATTTTGCCGAATGGCAATGGCTAGGGACTCAATTGCTATGGCAAAAATAATAGGGGACAATGGGCATCCCTGTCTCGTGCCTCTGGCAATATGTATTGGGGAGGAATAGTATCCCTGCAATCGGATTTGGGCTTTGGGTTGGGAATAAAGAGCTCTGATTACACCCATAAAACGTGGACCGAAACCCCATCGATCCAGAAGGGAGAGAAGATACTGCCAAGACACGGAGTCGAAGGCCTTCTCCAGATCAAGTGCCAGGAGAAAACCCTGTTGTTTATGACCTCCCTCCCAGTTGGACTGTAAAATGGAGAAAATGTCAATTGCCCTTCTCACCTGATCCGGGCCTTGTCTTCCCGGTACAAATCCTACCTGATCCTTGTGCATATATTTATTAATGAAAGAAGAAAGGCGGTTAGCCAGAATTGTTGTGAGAATTTTTAAATCATTATTTATCAACGAGATAGGGCGGTAACTAGAGACATCTTCCGGGTTTTTATCCGGTTTTGGGATAACAGACATGTAAGCGGTATTGAGTTGGGTACCTAATTGGGAGCCATGGGTTTTAAAATTGAAAAATTCAATCAAATGAGGAATAAGGGTGTCTGTGAAAGCTTTGTAATAGGGAACTGATAAACCATCAGGTCCCGGAGCCGACCCTGTTTTGAGATCACCAATAACCGTTGCCACTTCCTCAACCGAAAAGGGAGTTTCAAGAAAGTCTCTATGTTCCGCATCCAAGGATGGAATAGGTAGGCCATCCATGAATGCGGACACCGAGACGCTCGGAAGTTGTGAAGGAGCAGTATATAGTTTGCAGTAATACGTATGAAATGCTTCAAGAATCTTCTCTGGGTTTGCCGTGGATTCCTGTCCAGCTATGCGGATCTTAGGCATAGAGCAAATCCTAGTCCTAGGGGATAATTTAGTCGCTAACATCCTACCTATTTTTCCTTTCTGAGTGTAAAACCTATTACTACTCCAACGTAAGGATCTTTCCGCTTTTGTCGTGAGAGTTAAATTAAGTTCCAGTCTTGTTTTATCAATTTTAGCCAATAAAGTTGGAGAAGGATTCTTTTTGTGCTGTGTTTTTAGGGACCTGTATGACCTCTCCAGTCGCACAATGTCCGCTTCGCGTTCCTTTTTTATTCGTGTGGAAATTTGAATAATTTTGCCTCTAATAAAGGCTTTGTGGGCAGCCCACAAGGTTTCAGCGGAAATATCCTCCACATTATTCAAGCGGAAATATTCTTGAAGTGCGACATCAATTTCTGCCTTTATTGTCGGGTTGGAGAGTATGGACTCATTTAGTCTCCAATGGCTCCTCTTTGCCAAACCGGCCATAGAGCGAATGGACATGATCACCAAGGAGTGGTCAGACAGGACCGTGTCTATAATTTGGGATTTAATCACCGCCGGGAGTATATAATAAGGTACCAGGATATGGTCAATCCTGGCATAGGTATCATGTGGGTGGGAATAATGGGTGAAATCTCTCATAGAAGGATTAGATTCTCTCCAGACGTCCGCTAAACCTCTATCGTGAAGTAGCTTGGCAATCTTTAGGCTAATCCTAGTGGGTCTGGTAAGTTGGGCAGAGGGGGGTTTGGATTTATCCAACCCCTGGTCGAAAGCTGCATTTGAATCTCCTCCCCAAACAACTGTGCCTTCCAACAAGGGAGATAAGGTGTCCAATATGAGACGGAAAAATTTATCCTGCCCGGAGTTAGGGGAATAGTATGAGATCAGGGAGTATAAATGACCCTCTAATGTGCCCTTAACTAAAATAAATCTACCCTCTGGATCTTTAAATTCAGAGACAAAGTGAAAATGACAGGATTTAGAAATAAAAATTGCAGCTCCTTTTGTTTTATTTTCAGCACTTGCCAAAAAGAATTGGGGGAATTGGGGATGGATGTATGTGGGATCATACTGCCTAGGAAAATGGGTTTCTTGAATCATAAGAATATCAATACCAAGAGATTTATAAGAATCAAATAGTTTACGCCTTTTAATGGGAGAATTCATACCTTGAACATTATGCGTGGCTATTTTAAGTGAGCTCTGTATAGAATTAGCCATGGGAGTCAGGGGAGGTGCTGTGTCTATCATCTAAGTCAGTGTTTCTCAACTCCAGTCCTCAAGGCACCCCAACAGGTCATGTTTTCAGGCTCTCCATTGTTTTGCACAGGTTATTTGATCAGTTTAACTGCTTTAGTAATTCCCACAGCTGTTTCATCTGAGGGAAATCCTGAAAACATGACCTGTTGGGGCGCCTTGAGGACTGGAGTTGAGAAACACTGATCTAAGTCACTCACCCCTCCAACCACTTTGTTCTTCAGGCATAGCAAACCGTCAAGTCCGCCATCGAATAGCCAGGACATCATTCTGCGTAGACGATCATTACGATCCAGAAAACATTCTGTAACATAAGGGCAGATTAGGCACGTGAAAGAAAGATCAGATAAAGAAAAGGAAAGAAAAGATCTGAAAAAGAAAAAGAAATAAAAAAGAGATTTCAAAGACAAAAAATGAAGAAAAATTACAAAAAACACCAAAAATAAGAAAATTCTGGGAGAGGGGAAGTTCTCCCCCAGAATCTCTAACAAGGTAGAGCAAATAAGGCCCATTCCCCCAAGGGGAAAAGGCTACCTTTCCCCCAAAGCTCTTTGGGAGTCTCGAGGGAAAGGAGGAGGTACATGGGGCCCACCCCAGCCTGGGCGCCCCTGAAAAACTATATATGAAAAAAATATATATTATTGCAGGAACTACCAACAATGCAGTATCTTGAGGTAAGACTAAATACCCCAAGAATCGGTCCAATCTGAACCTGATCTATCATAAGTCACCCTCAGTCCTTCCTCCCAAAGGGGAGCAAGGAGTGGGGGCCCTCCTAATCAAAAAGTGTAGTAAATACCCTATAGGATGAAAATCCTCTCAGGATATATAAAACATATTTAACAAAAATGAAAATGCAACAAGAGCAAAAATGTTATATAAAGAAAAAGTACTGCATAGTCATTCTAGTCCCCTTAGTATAAATTCATCCCTGGACCTTAAAGGGTCAAGGTGTAAGTGAAGAGATCTATCATTAGAGACTAGATCAAGTGGGACCATTGTCCTTAGCCTTCTTGGATCTTGATCTGGTCCACAACGGAGATTGAGGACTTGTAGGATTCGGTCTTTTGGATGAATTCTGAACAGAACGGGAAGTGTCCATATCAGCCTCTTGTGAGATGAACTTGAGGTTCAACAGCAATCTTTCACCATCCTGAAAAGTGGAGAAAGAGTAATTCTTCCATGAATTTCACTGCAAATGGGAAAGCCCATTTATATTTTATGTCCCTTTGAGTTAGGGCAAGGAGTAGTGGTTTCAGAGACCTTCTACGCTGTATAGTAGAAGAGGAAAGATCTGCGAAGATTTGGACAGAATGACCGTGACACTGAACATCAGACATGGTACAAGCCTTTCTCATAAATTCCTCTTTTACTGCGTAAAAGTGAGGTTTAGCAATTATGTCTCTTGGTAAGCCGTCCTTTCTGGGGGGTCCAAGGGACCTGTGGGCTCTATCCAATTCCAGGCGGTGTTGTGGGATATCAGGTATCAAGGACTGGATAACATTTCGTACTGCTGCTGGGGTGTCAGTGATGGATTCAGGAAGACCTCTGATACGTATATTATGTCTTCTGGACCTGTTCTGGACCTGTTCTCTAAATCGTCGATCTTATTTAGGGCCACTTCCAGTTGTTCCTGCACTAATTGAATATGTTCCGAATTTTGGTTTGTGACGGACACCGTTTGGTCAAGCTTGTTTTCAATATGTTCAATTCTGGTCCCCAAAGTTTGGAAGTCAGCTTTCAATTCTCCAGTAATTTTAGCTGCCGTTTGGGAGAGCCCCCTGTAAAGAAGTTCAGCCAGGGCCTGATACAAATCCGTTACAGAAAAAGTAGAGGGAGCAGTTATAGAGCTGACAGGAAAAGAGCCATCCTGACACACAGCAGCAGGACCCATAGGGGAAATAGCATAGGATTCTGGAACATGTCCCCTCAGGGAGTCAGTGGAGATTGTAGCTGGAGAAATACTCAGCTGGGTACTCTCATGTGCCAGGGGAGGATATTCTTGAGATATTTGTTCAGGCAGTCTCCTACCTTCCTGAAGTACCTCAGCTCCGCTGACTAGAAGCTGCGCCGCGGCCGCCATCTTGGAATTTCGGCCGATTTTTAGAACAAAAATTGTGGCTCCCAGGTAGGTATTTTTTAATTTATGAATAGGTAGGGTTGTGCCCGGGTGTATGGGGAATCCGGGGATACCTGTGGCTCCGCTCTAAGTTTAGTATTCACTGAGATATGAGCGCCGCTTGGCTGGGGTGGTGAGGAGCTCCTGACTCAGGCAGCCATCCTCAGAGCTCCGTGCATGCACCTCCCGTTGTTCAACTTTTAAACTTAGCATTTTTTCGGCACACTACAGAAAACACAACCAAACTAAATGGAGACTCACAATCTACTGAATGTCATAGAGTGTTGCTGCTTGTCATGCAGCTTCAAACATGTTCAAGGTCACCACGCATGTGGTTATAACCGTTCTGACTGCTTTGTTTACTAGGTGGAATCACAGTCTCGTTATTTAATAGACACACCTCATATGTGGTTGGCTAAAAGGAAACCTAAAGGGAAAATATATGTAGGCTGCCATTGTAGGCCTCCCAAAAATGCAAACTGCCTGCTGTCTTTAGATGCAATGTTTTCTCTCTCATTAACCCAGAGCAAGTATGCAGCTAGTAAAATAATTCAGACTGGCAAGCAGAATTTTCAGATGGAGAGATCAGCAATGGCAGATTATCTCAATAAACATTTCAATAATTGTAAATATTGTTGTGTGTTAATATATATTTTTTAAGTTTGTATTATGTTCACAGAAGGGCATGAACATCAGTTATTCCAGTTAATTTATGGAAGTGATTTTTTTAGCAGCATATACAACAAGTGAAGGTGAAAAAATCCAAAAAGCATGTCTAGTGCCCAGCACAATTAATAAATTAATATATATGTAGTGTAACATCTACAATAGAAATATAGAAGTAAAAAAGATCAATCCATATAAAAGGCACAGTCTTTCAAAGTCTGTATATACACAGGGTGTAAGAAGGGTTAAATAGGGGTTAAAAAAGTCCACAGTATACAGGGCTGCCTTCATGGGTGAACAGAAACCATGTTCAGGGAGCTATAGAGAAACAAGGAGAGAAGGCGCCTCTGAGTGCAGTAGTTTAGACACAAGCTTTTAATTGTAGATACAATGGATAAACTCACATTAAGTAGGTAAAATAAAGGCGTAGCAAGGTGGGTGCAGTATGTCTGGATGACGGTCTCAGCAGTGGGTCACTATGGAAATCCTGGCTCTGCGGTGAAAAGCAGGATTGTCACTGAAGATGGAAAAGCCGGCTTCCAGGGACAACAATCCTGGGGAGTTCAAAGGGAGGCCTGGAGCACATGGACCGACATACTGCAAAAGATGATGTCATCAAAGTAGGACGTGTTTCGTGAGCGTGCGCACTTGCGATGTCCTGGCAAGTCGCGCTCCTTTTTCAAGATGTCATGTTGAAAAAGGAGCGCGACTTGCCAGGACATCGCAAGTGCACTGTCCCCGGAAGCCGGCATTTCCATCTTCAGTGACACTCCTGCTTTTCACTGCAGAGCCAGGATTTCCATAGTGACCCGCTGCTGAGACCGTCATCCAGACATACTGCACCCACCTTGCTACGCCTTTATTTTACCTACTTAATGTGAGTTTATCCATTGTATCTACAATTAAAAGCTTGTGTCTAAACTACTGCACTCAGAGGCGCCTTCTCTCCTTGTTTCTCTCATTTTATTAGCAGCAGATTTGGCGTCACACAGGAAAAAAAGGGCACACATCATCGTGATCAAATCACATAATATATAGGGGGAGATTTACTAAAACTGGTGCACACAAAATGTGGTGCAGCTGTCCATAGTAACTAATCAGCTTCTAACTTCAGCTTGTTCAATTAACCACTTGTGGACCACCCGCCCCCAATGTACTGCACAAGCAAAGTGACATACTGACTGGTACATCGCTGCCTGTTTCCGAGTTTAGGGCACACACATATGTGTCCCCCCCTCCCGCCGACACCTGCTGAGTACACACTGGGAGTCTGTCAGCAGGTCCCAAAAAATGATTCATGGCCAGGACCTACTGATCGTCTGTGTCCAATCACAACCCAGAGCCCTGTGCTGACAATCAATACAGAGATCTATACAGAGGAAACAATCTCTCAGTCTCTTATTCCTGCAAGGCAAAGAAACAATGAGATCTTTAGTAAAAATCAGCACACATTACACACACACATAACACCAATTTAACCCCTTGATTACCCCAGATTTTAACCCCTTTCCAGCCAGTGCCATTAGTACAGTGCTAGTGTATAGTATTAGCACTGATCACTGTATTAGTGTCACTGGTGATGTCAGTGACAGTTAGTCAGTTCCCACTCAGTATCAGTTAGTCTCAGATAGCCCACCGCACTCGCAGTCCCATCATAAATTTCTGATCCACCCCCATTAGTAGTATAAACAAAAAAGTAAAAAAAAATCCAGTTTCTAGTTTGTAGATGCTATAACTTTCTTGCAAACCAATCAATATACACTTATTGAGATTTTTTCTAACCAAATAATAAGTACATTTGATTTTTTAATTTTTTTTATTATATATGTTTTATAGTAGTAAGTAAAACATTTATTGTTTTCTAAATTTCCTTTTTGTTTATATAATAAATTAAAAAAAAACAGTGGTGATCAAATAACACCAAAAGAAAGCACTATTTGTGTGAAAAAAAAACATATACCGTATTTATCGGCGTATAACACGCACCGGCGTATAACACGCACCCCAAGTTTAGGAGGGAATTTAAAGGAAAAAAACTTTTAGCAGGGAAATTCAAGGAAAAAAAAAAAAAAAAAAACTTACATTTAAATGCAGCATGCAGCCTTGCCCAGTGTCCATCTGCAGCCTTGCCCAGTGTCCATCTGTCCATCTGCAGCCGTGCCCAGTGTCCATCTGTCCATCTGCAGCCGTGCCCAGTGTCCATCTGTCCATCTGCAGCCTTGCCCAGTGTCCATCTGTAGCCTTGCCCAGTGTCCATCTGTCCATCTGCAGCCGTGCCCAGTGTCCATCTGTCCATCTGCAGCCGTGCCCAGTGTCCATCTGTCCATCTGCAGCCGTGCCCAGTGTTCATCTGTCCATCTGCAGCCGTGCCCAGTGCCTTTGCGATCGTGTCAGTCGCGGCGGTTTTTAAAATTTGGCGCCGATTTCTGTGGAGAGGAGCGAGCGGGGCCGAGTGTACTTCGGCTGGACTCGGCTCCTCTCGCAGTTCCGCCCATCTCCACTGACTGCGCCGCTGACGGAGAAAGCCGAGTGTACTTCGCCTAGACTCGTGTCTGCTCACAGTCACAGGCAGGACTGCGAGAGGAGCCGAGACTAGGCGAAGTACACTCGGCTTTCTCCGTCAGCGGCGCAGTCAGAGATGGGCGGGACTGCGAGAGGAGCCGAGTAAAGCAGATTGTACTTCGGCTTCGGCTCCGCTCGCTCCTCTCGCTCATTTTCAGCAGGGGAATTCGGAGTATTGGCGTATAACACGCACCCACGATTTTCCCCTGATTTTAAGGGGAAAAAAGTGCGTGTTATACGCCGATAAATACGGTACATTTAGTTTGGGAATAGCATTGCATACAACCATACCCATGATATATACAAACATAAAAAAATGATTTGTACAAATTACACATAGAAACGAGATATGCAAAACATTAACATGCACACATATGATTGTTTAAATTAAGCTGAGTTCTTTCACAGTTTTTTCTTCAAAATTGTTTATTTCCTGTCTGTGAACTCATCCAGTCATTTATAGAGGGCAGCACTAATCATACAGCTACAGTAGCTTGCTTGTGAAATGATTTTGCTGGAGCTGAGATCAAATTTCATTACTTACTATGGATAAAGGTACAGAGTACCATGTAATCTCGGTCTGAGCAATGCAGACAGTGTGCATTTTAGGTAGTCATGTACCCCTCTTCATCCTGTGAGCCAAACTGTTTGCTCTATACCCACATATAATACTTCTTTGGTATATCTATGTGTGATCAGCAAAGCCCTAGGCTGTCAGATCTGTCAGATTGACAAAGCTTCCCAATAAGTGTGTTGAATAAGAGTCTACCTGGCTAGACTTGATTGCGTAATTAGTGTCACATATGGGCAGATAATTGTGGACCCACCTTGCCAACGAAGGTAGTTAGAGGTGAGTGCAAATAATGCGGAATATCCCAGGGTGCGGAGTCTAAGAGTTAACTGGTATTCACCAGAGCTTCTGATGGTGGAGGTGGATTCATCCAGGTTAACCCTACTCACAACCAGGTATTTGGAAACAAGGAGGTACCAGGAATTAGGGGGGAGGGGGTACCTGGTTTTGACAGGTACTTGCTCCCACCACTTCTGGCTCCGTTTGCCATGGCGAGCTGAGCCAGAAGTTTGACCCCTCCCTCCTTCCCCCGCAGCCTACTGGGACACTTCACAAGTCCCAGAAGACTGCTGCCCACTCACAAATAACAGCATGCTTCATGCAGGCGCAGTAGGAAATGCCGGCTTCCCTTGGTCAAGATTGTGGCACCAGCACTCGATAGCTGATTAAAGAATCTGCTCAGGTGAGGACACCGCTGGATGCCTGGACAGGTAAGTGCCCTAATATTATAAGTCAGCAGCTACAATATTTGTTACATTTTTTTTTTAAGGGGGAGCCTGGAACTCCTCTTTAAGTATCATTTGGCATAGACAAAACTGAAGAGACAGGAAGTGAGATAAGTTATCCAGGATGGCTACTGAATGGGCATGAATTGGTATTACTTGAGCTGTTTACTCTTCATAGGTCTATTTAAATGTGTTCAGATAATTAGTGCCTGTAACAGTGTACATACCGTTTTTAGGAACCAGAACATAAGGAGATTTTTTCATTTTAATTTATAAAGACACCACTGTCATTTAATGCAAAAGCAATCCTCCGTAAATGTTACAGACATTATATAATGCTATCTAAAATATAACAGAAAGGAAAACATATAAATTATATAATGAACTGCTATTTGATGTTCCATGGCAACCAGTGTTTCATGGGGCCTCATACAAAGAGCTTTACACAAATAAGGAAGTAAATTGAAGTTTAAGAAGCTCTCCCTAAAAAAACTTATAAAGAACCATAATCTCATACTTCACATATGAATAGGAGTATAAAGATGTAGAAGAATGTTCACCCAACCTGGCTATTTGCAGTCAGGGAATATTTATTATAAGACAAGGAGAGAGGCGCCTCTAAGTGCAATAGTGTAACAAGTTTTTAATAGTAGATACAAATACACTCACATTTAGGTGAATTAACATAGGCGTTTAAAATGTCAGGATGACGATCATCAGCAGCAGGTCACAGGGGGTTCTCAGCTCTGCGTAGAATGACAGGAGTGTCTCTGAAGATGGAGCGGCCGGCTTCCGGGGACAACGATCCTGTAGTGTGTTAAGAGCGAGGCTAGGAGCGCACATGTGGTTAAGCTGCAGAGGGTGACGTCATCAAAAATGGACGCGTTTCGTGAGCGTGCGGACTTGCGGTGTCCTGGCAAGTCGCGCTCCTTTATCAACATGACATAAGGGCAGAAGTGGATAGACGCCTTATATAGGGACAAGGATGAGGAAGTGAGCTGGATGGGGTGGGGCTGGGAGAAGGTGGTGTCCAATGACAGGAGGAATGGAGAGGTCATGTGATCGGGATGGCCTGGATCACATGACCTGATCACATGACCGAAAAAAAAAAAAAAAAAAAAAAAACACCTGACCTGATCACATGATCACATGACCGAAAAAAAAAAAAAAAAAAAAAAAAAAAAACAACACAATTAGCAAATGGGGATAGATCAAGGATAATGGATGGACCGGAAAATAGATATAAATAATAAATGGCATTAATAGTGACGGTGTTGGATGGGTATAAGTATGAATGGGCCCGATCGCGAAAAATATATATATATATATAATAATAGATGTGAATGTTAAGGGTCACGAAAAAAACATATACATATATATACATATACACACATATACATATATATACATACATACATATATATATACACATACTAATAATAAAATAGCATTAATATAGGCAGTGCTGCGGGAATAAACGGGGTATAAAGAAAAATAACGGGTCATAAAATATAATAAATATGAATAGAAAGGGTCACGGAAAATATATATTAATGATAAGTGCCATTAATGCAGGCAATGCTGCAGGAATAGGCGGGTAGACAAATGGCAAAGTATGTCTCCTTATAAATAATATGATATATGGAACATGTTACATGTATATAGAAAATTTCCGAAAGGTGATGATGATGGCAACTGTATATATCCAATTGATAATATTAGTATGATAGTTTGATAAGTAATATGAGATTAATACAAAAAAGGGAAAAAAAGGGGAAGGGGAGGGCATAATGTTATTATGGGGGGGGGGAAGATAAGGGGCAAATGAAAGAAAGGAAGAGGGAAGGGGAAACAGGAATGGGGAGGGGAGGGATTAGGGAAGAGAAAAAAAAAAAAAAAAAAAGGTGGGGGGAGGGGGGAAAAAGAAATAATAAAAGGAAGGGGAAAAAAGTTGACTATGGGGAAGAGATATGCCATGCTGATATGTATGACAGTAAAACATATACATCTATGCATATTAGTTTACACAAGTGTACGGATAATCACATACATGGAGCTTAATAGAATGATAATTTTTCAAAAAACAAAGTAATAACGTGAACTACATCAACTGTAAGGATGTAGTATAAGAATAAATGAATTAAATCAAATATACTAACATAGGTAATATATGGGCAATATGTCAGTATATAATACAAACGGTGGTTATATATATTCCGACAATAAAAATCAAATCAGTGCAATAAGGGTATTACCCAATAGATAAAAGGTTAAAATATTAAAAATATATAAATTCTACAAAATTCTAATTGCACATATAAGCCTCTAAGATAATACAATAAATAGTAAAAGAACAGGTGAAATGAGCATAAATGTGAGGAGGTAGGGTAATGTTATTTATAAAATAGTGGAAATCTCAATCCCTTCATTTATACCACCAAACCCCCTTCCTGCCCAAGCCATTTTTCAGCTTTCAGCGCTGTCACACTTTGAATGACAATTGCGCAGTCGTGCGACGTGGCTCCCAAACGAAATTTGCGTCCTTTTTTTCCCACAAATAGAGCTTTCTTTTGGTGGTATTTGATCACCTCTGCGGTTTTTATTTTTTATTTTTTGCGCTATAAACAAAAGAAGAGCGTCCAGTTTGGAAAAAAAACACTATTTTTTAATTTTTGCTATAATAAATACCCATTTTTTTTTTTAAATAAAATTTTCCTCAGTTTAGGCCGATACGTATTCTTCTACATATTTTTGGTAAAAAAAAAAATCGCAATAAGCGCGTATTGATTGGTTTGCGCAAAAGTTATAGCGTGTACAAAATAGGGGATAGATTTATAGCATTTTTATTTTTTTATTTTTTTATTAGTAATGGCGGCGATCTGCGATTTTTTTATTGTGACTGCGATATTGCGGACACATCGGACACTTTTGACACATTTTTGGGACCATTCACGTTTATACAGCGATCCCTGCTATAAAAATGCATTGATTACTGTATAAATGTGATTGGCAGGGAAGGGGTTAACCACTAGGGGGTGGGAAGGGGTTAAATATGTTCCCTCAATGTGTTCTTACTGTGGGGGGAGGGGACTGACTGGGGGAGGTGACCGATGGTTGTCCCTATGTACAAGGGACACACCATCGGTCCCCTCTCCCTCACAGGACGTGGATCTCTGTGTTTACACACAGAGACCCACATTCCTGATCGTTTCCCGGGCAATCGCGGGTGCCCGGCGGCAATCGCGGCCGCCGGGCACGCGCACCGGGGCCTCGTGAACGCGGCTTCAAGCGCGCGCGCGCCGCTGGCTTCAAGCGCGCGCCTCCTAGCTCGTTTTAAAGGGAGGACGTCATATGACGTCCTCCCAGAACGAGAGTATCCTCCGCCCGCCGTCAATTGACAGTGGGCGGGGGACAAGTGGTTAAATTATATTTGAAGTGCAAATTTCTAAACATTTGCTTCGTCCAAGATTTTGCCCAAATCTCGTCTGCAGTCAGAATTGTATCTATGGTCAAAATGTTAAATAATATATTTATTT
This sequence comes from Rana muscosa, assembly GCA_029206835.1. NCBI lineage: Eukaryota > Metazoa > Chordata > Amphibia > Anura > Ranidae > Rana > Rana muscosa. The sequence continues at coordinate 747,248,062 of CM055116.1, read as the reverse complement.
CCACAATGAAATTGTAGCCTACTTCTTTTATTTTGAAACATCTTTAAGTTACTTAGTTAACCACTTGACAACTGGGCACTTAAACCCCCTTAATAACCAGACCAATTTTCAGCTTTCGGTGCTCTCACATTTTGAATGACAATTACTTTCTTTTGGTGGTATTTAATCACCATTGGGTTTTTTATTTTTTGCGCTAAAAAATAAAAAAGACTAAAAATTCTGTAAAAAAATAAATTTTTCTTCGTTTCTGTTATAAAATTTAGCAAATTACTAATTTTTCTTCATACATTTTGCCCAAATTTTATACTGCTACATATCTTTGGTAAAAAATAAGTACAAATTGGTGTATATTATTTGGTCTTTGTGAAAGTTAGGAGTCCAGAAGCTATGGTGCCAACATCTGAAAATTGATCACACCTGAAGTACTGACGGCCTATCTCATTTCTTGAGACCCTAACATGCCAGAAAAGTACAAATACCCCCCAAATGACCCCTTTTTGGAAAGAAGACATTCCAAGGTATTTAGAAAGAGGCACGGTGAGGTTTTTGAAGTTGTAATTTTTTCCCACATTTGTTTGCAAAATCAAGATTTTTTTTTTCCTCAAAATTGTCTTATTAGCAGGTTATTTCTCACACACAGCATATGCATACCACAAATTACACCCCAAAGCACATTCTGCTATTACTCCCAAGTATGGCGATACCACATGTGTGAGACTTTTACACAGCGTGGCCACATAGAGAGGCCCAACATGCAGGGAGCACCTTCAGGCGTTCTGGAGCACCGAGGCCAATTCTGACATTTCTCTCCTACATGTAAAAATCATCATTTATTTGCTAGAAAATTACATAAAACCCCCAAACATTATATTGGAAAAAAAAACAGTTTTGTGCTTAAAAAAAAACAAAACAGTAAAGTTAGCCCAATGTTTTTGCATAATGTGGAAAATGAAGTTACGCAGAGTTAATAGATACCTAACATGTCACCCTTCAAAATTGTACACGCTCGTGGAATGGCGCCAAACTTCGCTACTTAAAAATCTCCATAGGTGACCCTTTAAATATTTTTACTGGTTACACGTTTTTAGTTACAGAGGAGGTCTAGGGCTAAAATTATTGCTCGCGCTCTAACGTTCACAGCGATACCTCACATGTGTGGTTTTAACACCGTTTTCATATGTGGGTGTGACTTACGTATGCGTTCGCTTCTGTATGCGAGCACACGGGGACAGGGGCGCTTTAAAAAATGTTTTTTTATTATTGTTCATTTTACTTTATTTATTTTAGTTTGACACGTTTTTCCCCAAAATTACATTTTTTGATCACTTTTATTCCTATTACAAGGACTGTAAACATCCCTTGTAATAGAAATATGGCATGACAGGTCCTCTTTACAGTGAGATATGGGATCAATAAGACCCCACATATCACCTCTAGGCTGGGAAGCCTGAAATAATAAAAAAAAATTATCCTGGCTTTGATCGTAGCGGTGAGTCAGTAGAAGCACCAGAGGGCGGCGGGAGGTGGGACGTCCCCTATCGCCTCCCGTAAGAACAATCAAGCGGTGGAACAGCCGCTATGATCATTCTTATGGTGTAGGGAATCACTGGCTGAAAAATCTGATATTTGAATGATGCCTGTAGCTGCACCCATCATTCAGATATCCCCGCACAAAGTCAAGGACGTCATATGACAGCCGGCAGGCGGGAAGTGGTTAAAACACTTCTTTTTTTTAACACAAAGTTGTCCATTTATACAATATTTCTAACACACAGCATGTACATGCCAAAAATTACACCCCAAAATAGATTCTCCTACTCCTCCTGAGTATGGCGATACCACATGTGTGAGACTTCCACAGCCTTGCCACATACAGAGGCCGAGTACGGCTGAGCATGGCTGAGCATGGCAGAGCATGGCCGAGTATGGCCGAGTATGGCTGGGCATGGCCGAGTATGGCTGGGTATTGCAGAGTTTTGCAGGGTATTTCAGGGTATTGCAGGGTATTGCAGAGTATTGCAGGATATTGCAGGGTATTGCAGGGTATTGCAGAGTACTGCAGGGTATTGCAGGGTATTGCAGGGTATTGCAGAGAATTTCAGGGTATTGCAGGGTATTACAGGGTATTTCAGAGTATTGCAGGGTATTGCAGGGCATTGCAGAGTATTGCAGGGTATTGCAGGGTATTGCAGAGTATTACAGGGTATTGCAGGGTATTGCAGGGTATTGCAGAGTATTGGAGGGTATTGCAGGGTATTGCAGGGTATTGCAGAGTATGGCAGGGATGGCTGAGCATGGATGGATGGGATCTCTCCCCTCTCACACTGTATCGATCGGTACAGAGAGGGGAGAGAGGAACTGGTGTCATGACATGACGCCGGTTTGTTTACAAGTGATTGCTCCGTCATTTGACGGAGCGATCACGTGGTAAACGACCGGCATCAGGGACCATTTACTGTAACCTGTGATGCGCCGGGTCCAGAGGTCACAGACACTCACAGACACTCGCGGGAGCGCGATTCTGGGAGGATGTTATATTATGTCCTCCCGGAGTTAAGGAACTGCCCTGTAGCCGTTATTCGGCTATGGGCCGGTCATTAAGTGGATAATAATCCCACACATTTTCTACCTTGAATTCTGTGACAGGTATTCACTATGCCCAGTTAGTAGATACTGCTGTGTCACACATTTCACAGAGCCTTCCTTCTGAACTACAGAGGTGCTGCGAGGGTCAGTGCAGAAATCTCTACTTGCAGGTTACAAGGTACCATGGGGTATGTAGTCCTTAGAAATTAAAAAGAAAAATCAAAGAAATGAGCAGGAGTTTCAAAAAGTGCAGGGAATCCAGGAAGTTTGTGGAATGTGATGGCCAGCAGACAAGCAGAACAACATGAAAGGTGATTTTTCAATTAAGCTTATATTGAATTGTCAAACATGGCTATTGTTTGTATTGCTATCTAAAATACTGAGGTTATGAAATTAAAATGTATTATGTGACCATAAAACTCGTATAAAGTCTGATTTTTTGACAAGAGATCTTTTGTTGTGGCAGTGATGTTGTACATATTCCTTCCTCTAAGTACTATTTGCTTTAAAATATAAATAAAGGCCCTGACAGAACTAAGTGAACATTTAAGACAGAGAAAGGATACTGTATCACTATCTGCTCACTGTTGGATACTGCAGTGCTTGCTCCACACTGCCCCTGTGTATTACAAGTCAATTAAAAAGGGAGCTGTTGTGTTCTATGGAGTCCAAAATAAGAGGAAGGGTGGTCACATAGCTCTGATAAATATTTTGTTTATAATCTTTATTTATAAATTTTCAGTTTTACACAAAACAATACAGATATACAATATGTAACATAACCCATTACCCAACCGTCCATCCTTACATATGATCATATAAATCCTGGTCCTATCCTATTACATAACCAATATATATATGCGGGGAATCCCGTTGTGAGTTATCATACCGATTCCTATCGTTCACCAGCATTACCCTTATGCCGCATACACACGACGGCTTTTAATGTCATTGAAAAAAACTGTTTTTCTTGACGTGATTCTTCTCAAGCCTGCCTTGCCTACACACTATCGTGGAAAAAAATGCTTGAGTAAAGCACGGTGACGTACAACACGTACGACGGCACTATAAAGGGGAAGTTCCATTCGGATGGCGCCACCCTTCATGTTAGTAAAGTTTGTTGAGAGACGATTCGCGCTTTTCAGCCTCGTGCCTTTTTCAGTTCGTTACAGCGTGACGAATGTGCTATCTCCATTACGAACGCTAGTTTTACCAGAACGAGCGCTCCCGTCTCATACTTGATTCTGAGCATGCGCATTTTTTTTCACGTCGTTAAAGCCTACACTCGGCCGTTTTTCATGACGAGAAAAACGACGACGTGAAAAACGACGAGAAAAATTAGAGCATGTTCCAATTATTTCATGGCCATTTTTCACGTCATGAAAAATGCTCTGAAGCCCACACACAATAATTTTTAATGACCATTTAAAAAAATTGCATTTTTCTCGTCATTAAAAATAGTCGTGTGTACACGGCATTAGAACAAACTAGCAACAACACAACAACAACCAAACCAAACTAAACAACCACAAAAAAAGAAGAAAAAGAGAAAAAAAGAAAGGGAAGATGAGGGGGGGGGGGGTGGGGAAATTCACTGACATGAAGCACTACAAACATGTTACTATTTCTGCGGAGGCTCTAAACTCCACCAATTGTAGCCATGTCTTTAATGTTTGCTCTTTAAAGCCTGCTTCTGTTTCTATTGTCATTTCCAGAGTCTGCATCTCGCTCATTTCGCATATAAATTCTCCTATTGAGAGAGCCCCTGTTTTCTTCCAGTTACGAGCTATAACTGTAAGCGCTGCTACCAGCATATATCTTAAGATGTCCCTTTTTATCGTTTTTATGGATCCTGGAATCATAGACAGGAGGGAGACCAGTACCTCTGGTTGGATGTTAAGTATTTTGTATTTTGAATAGGCTATCCTCCTGACAATTTTTATTTTTTATTTTTTTAAGCAGCGATCAGACAGCAGTAAGGCCCTACTGCTGCTTTATAACTGGACCCATAAGTAATGGCAATGAGGTGGTCTAAAAAAGTTTCTGCCCTTTGTAGAGAAATTATAAGTGTCTCCTTCCCTGCACAACTTACCATAGAAACAAACTAGGATATCACCATTGCACAAGTAATAAGAAAATAAAATGGCTTCCAAAATGCTATGTGAAGCAACTTATCCACAATTTAGGCCAAACTAGTTCAGCTGAGGCAGGTGAGTTATGGCTCTAATCTCTATTAAAACATTTTTTAGTTTTTTAGGTTAATATCTTAGAATTGTTATTACTCTTTAAAAAAAAAAAAATTCTGACCAAGTCCTATTGAGATGTCCCTTTATGTTGCAGATGCAATAGGAAGTAAGAGGAGATCCTTTCAAAAATATATTTCCCTACAGGTGTCCCCATTGGAGCATTTGCCTTCACCTGGTGACAAGTGTATATATATATGTATATATATATATAAATATACATATATATACACAGTATCTCACAAAAGTGAGTACATTCCTAAGTGAAAATGTCCAAATTGTTCCCAAAGTGTCAATATTTTGTGTGGCCACCATTATTTTCCAGCGCTGCCCTAACCCTCTTGGGCATGGAGTTCACCAGAACTTCACAGGTTGCCACTGGAGTCCTCTTCCACTTCTCCATGACAACATCATGAAGCTGGTGGATGTTAGAGACCTTGCGCTCCTCTACCTTCCATTTTAGGATGCCCCACAGATGTTCAATAGGGTTTAGGTATGGAAACATGCTTGGCCAGTCCATCACCGTTACCCTCAGCTTCTTTAGCAAGGCAGTGGTCGTCTTGGAGGTGTGTTTGGGGTCGTTATTATGTTGGAATACTGCCCTGTGGCCCAGTCTCTGAAGAGTAGGGATCATGCTCTGCCTCAGTATGTCACAGTACATTTTGGCATTCATGGTTCCCTCAATGGACTGTAGCTCCCCAGTGCTGGCAGCACTCATGCAGCCCCAGACTATGACACTCCCACCACCATGCTTGACTGTAGGCAAGACACACTTGTATTTGTACTCCTCACCTGGTTGCCACCAAACAAGCTTGACACTATCTGAACCAAATAAGTTTATCTTGGTCTCATCAGACCACAGGACATGGTTCCAGTAATCCGTGTTCTTAGTCTGTTTGTCTTCAGCAAACTGGCTTTCTTGAGTATCATCTTTAGAAGAGGCTTCCTTCTAGGATGACAGCCATGCAGACCAATTTGATACAGTGTGCGGCCTATGGTCTGAGCACTCACAGGCTGACCCCCCAACCCCTTCAAACTCTGCAGCAATGCTGGCAGCACTCATACATCTATTTCCCAACGACAACCTCTGGATATGATGCTGAACACGTGCACTCAACTTCTTAATTTGTAATCCATGGCGAGGCCTGTTCTGAGTGAAACCTGTCCTGTTAAACCGCTGTATGGTCTTGGCCACCATGCTGCAGCTCAGTTTCAGGGTCTTGGCAATCTTCTTATAGCCTATGCCATCTTTATTAGGGATGAGCCGAACACCCCCGGGTTCGGTTCGCACCAGAACCTTCGAACGGACCGAAAGTTCGCGCGAATTTTCGAACCCTATTCGTTATAATGGACGCGAACGTTCGAAATCAAAATTGCTAATTACAACGGCCAATATGCATGTTAATGTTATAAAACAGGTTTGGGGACCCGGGTCCTGCCCCAGGGGACATATATCAATGCAAAAATAAATTTTAAAAACTAAAGTTTTTTCGGGAGCAGTCATTTTAATGATGCATAAAGTGAAAAAAAAAAAAGTGAAATTTTCCTTTAAATACGGTACCTGGGGGGTGTCTAAAGTATGCCTGTGAAGTGGCATGTGTTTCCCGTGTTTAGAACTGTCCTTGCACAAAATGACATTTGTAAAGGAAAAAAAGAAGCCATTTAAAACCACTTGCGGCTTTAATGTCATGTCTTGTCCTGGCCGCCATATGGCTGAAAATCCTTGAGAAAAATGGCATGGCTACCCCATCACCCCCCCCCCCCCACCCCAGCCCCTTTGGGTCTTGTATGGATACTAAGGGGGACCCCGCACCCAAAATAAAACCCTATACCTACAACCCTATATACTCTGAACAGCAGTATATAGGTGGTGCAAACAAGACATGGACTGTAGGTTTGTTCTTAAGTAGAATCTGAACAGGTACATTATGAAGTGTAGCTACATCCCAAAAAAATCAATTATTAAGCTTTTTGGAGAACATAGGGAGGGGTTATCACCCCTGTAACATTTGCTGTCTTTGCACATCTGTTCAGAACATGTCACCTCACTTTCCGTCCCAATGACAAATGTTTTTGGAAAAGTGGGGTTTTAATTGAAACAAGGATTGGTGATAAAGCATCAGTAGAGAGGAGATACCTTTTTCCCAAATTAAATCTAACAGGATAGAATTTTCCTTCCTAGGGGTAGATTTCCTCTCACTTCCTGTTTTCTCTTGCCGTTTGCAAGTAGGAGTCGTTTGTAAGTTGGATGTTTGAAAGTAGGGGCCTGCCGTATATACTCTGCAGAAATTTGCCCTATTAGATGTTGGTGTAGCCACAAGACTGGTGGGCACAGGAATGGGCCCTGCTGTGAGTTAATAGATCAAGATTTGTACTTGCATGCACCTGTTGAACCGGGCAGAAAAATTGGGCCTTTGGTGGTGGTGGTGGTGGTGGTGGACGGTGTTGCCACAAGACTGTAAGCCCTCACAGTTACTCTTGGTGGGTGCAGGAATGGGCCCTGCTGTGAGTTATTAGATCAAGATTTGTAATTGCATGCACCTGTTGAACAGGGCAGAAAAATTGGGCCTTTGGTGGTGGTGGTGGTGGTGGAGGACGGTGTTGCCACAAGACTGTAGGCCCTCATAGTTACTCTTGGTGGGCGCAGGAATGGGCCCTGCTGTGAACTATTAGATCAAGATTTGTAATTACACGCCCCTGTTAAACAGGGGCTGAAAAATTGTGCCTTAGGCATTGGTGCTGGTGCCACAACACTGCAACCCCTCACAGATACTGTACTTGGAGCACAGCAGTCACACCTGTTGCGAAGCATCTTTTTAAAAAATTGTTATTACACGCCCCTGTTATACAGGGGCTGAAAAATTGTGCCTTAGGCACTGGTGCTGGTGCCACAACACTGCAACCCCTCACAGATACTGTACTCTGAGCACAGCAATGAGACCTGTTGCAAAGCATTGCCTAAAAATTGTAATTACACGCCCCAACAGGGGCTGAAAAATTGTGCCTTAGGCACTGGTGCTGGTGCCACAACACTGCAACCCCTCACAGATACTGTACTCTGAGCACAGCAGTCACACCTGTTGCGAAGCATCTTTTTAAAAAATTGTAATTACACGCCCCTGTTATACAGGGGCTGAAAAATTGTGCCTTAGGCACTGGTGTGGTGGCATGGATCATTGAGGAGGAGGAAGAGGATAGTCAGTGAACATAACAGGACAGTCACTCAGCATCAGCATAGGCAGTCTTGAAGGGATGTGACATTATAAATTATTCCGTTATATCCGCTTCAGGTGTCTGGTAGCTGGTGGTGATCCAAGACTGATTCATTTTTATGAAGGTCAGTCGATCAACCGAGTCGGTGGACAGGCGCACCCTATGATCGGTGACAAATCCTCCAGCAGCACTGAATGTGCGTTCGGAAAGAACGCTGGATGCAGGACAGGCCAGTAGCTCAATTGCATACTGTGCAAGCTCTGGCCAGTGATCCATCCTCAGGACCCAGTAAGCCAGAGGATTTTCGGTGGGAAAGGTGTCCAAGTCTGACCTTGCCCCTAGGTATTCCTGCACCATGTATATCAGACGCTGGCGATGGTTGCCTGAACCGATCATACCTTGGGGCTGCGGACTAAAAAATTGTCTGAACGCATCGGTCAGACGTCCACCTTCCCCACCGCTCCTTCTGCTACTGACCGAAGCCTCAGCAACTCGTCGTCCAGGACCAGGAGTTTGTAACCTCCCAGTTTCTGGGAACGCGCTGCACAGACCTTTCTGCAAGGCCTCCCTGAGATGTCTCATCCTCTGCTCCCTCTGCGACGGCAAGATAAGGTCCGCAACCTTACCCTTGTACCGTGGATCAAGGAGAGTGGCCAGCCAGTAATGGTCACTCTCCTTGATCCGAAGAACACGAGGATCCTTCCGCAGGCTTTGCAGGATCAGGGAGGCCATGCAGCGTAGGTTAGCTGAGGCATTCGGTCCGGAGTCTTCTGGGTCACTGAGGATGACATGATCGCCAGCCACCTCCTCCCAGCCACGTACAAGTCCACTGGTTTGTTGGGACTGTACATCATCCCTAAAAGACTGCTGCTGCTGATGCTGAGTGCCAGGCTCCACCTCCATGCTCACACAATCCTCCTCCTCCTCCTCCTCCTCCTCCTCTTCCTGTGTGATGGGTGGGACAGAAGGAACATTGTCTGGATTAAGGGGGCCTTGAGAGACAAGGAAGTCCTCCTCTTCCTGCCTCTGTTCTGCCTCAAGTGCCCTGTCCATTATCCCACGCAGCGTATGCTCCAACAGGTGGACAAGAGGTACAGTGTCACTGATGCATGCACTGTCACTGCTCACCATCCTCGTGGCCTCCTCAAATGGTGAGAGGACAGTGCATGCATCCCTGATCATGCTCCACTGGCGTGGGGAAAAAAAGCCAAGCTCCCCTGACCCTGTCCTGGTGCCGTAGTCGCAAAGGTACTCATTGATGGCCCTCTGCTGCGTGTGCAGTCGCTGCAGCATGGCCAACGTTGAGTTCCACCTGGTGGGCATGTCACATATTAGGCGGTTCTTGGGCAGGTTCAGCTCCTTTTGCAGCTCAGTCAGCCGAGCACTGGCATTATAAGATCGGCGGAAATGCACACAGACTTTCCTGGCCTGCCTCAGGACATCCTGTAAGCCTGGGAACCTGCCCAAGAACCGCTGCACCACCAGGTTGAGGACGTGAGCCATACAGGGCACATGGGTGAGCTGCCCCTGTCGCAGGGCGGAGAGGAGGTTGGTGCCATTATCAGAAACGACCATTCCTGGCTTAAGCTGGCGTGGCGTCAACCACCTCTCGGCCTGCCCCTGCAGAGCTGCCAGAACCTCTGGCCCAGTGTGGCTCCTGTCCCCCAAACACACCAGCGCAAGCACGGCATGGCATCTTTTTGCCTGCGTACTCGCGTAGCCCCTTGTACGCCTACGGAGCACCGCTGGTTCCGAGGACAGAGCACTCGAAGAGGACATGGAGGAAGAAGAAGAGGAGGGGGTGGAGGAGAGAGGTGTGTCACAACCAGTAGTAGCATTTTGGAGGCGTGGTGGCGGAACAACCTCCAACACTACTGCACCTTGTCCTGCATCCCTCCCAGCTACCAATAGAGTGACCCAATGGGCCGTGAAAGAAAGATAACGTCCCTGTCCATGCCTGCTGGACCATGAGTCAGCGGTAATATGCACCTTACCGCTGACCGCCCTGTCCAGCGAGGCATGGACATTGCCTTCCACATGCCAGTAGAGAGACGGAATTGCCTTCCGTGAGAAAAAGTGGCGTTTGGGAACCTGCCACTGAGGAACCGCACATTGAACAAACTCACGGAAGGGGGCCGAGTCTATCAACTGAAAAGGCAGCAGTTGAAGTGCTAGCAATTTAGCCAAGCTAGCATTCAACCGCTGGGCATGTGGATGGCTGGGAGTATACTTCTTTCGACGGTCCAGCAGCTGGGGCAGGGAAATTTGCCTGCTACAATCGGACGTCGGTGTACTGCAAGTACTTGGTTGTGACACACCTAATTCTACACCTTCAGTCCTCTCAGAGCAGCTTTCAGAGAGGACTGAAGATATAGTGGGGATGGAGATCCCAGCTGATGAGGAGCAAGGAGAGGTCCGCTTTGTTCTTTGGTGTGGGTCTTTTATGTGTGCTTGCCAACGAGCTGCATGGCAGGTCGACATATGTCTGCTCATGCTTGTGGTGCCCAAGCGGCTGATGTTTTGGCCACGCGAGATACGCTTGAGACAAATATTGCAAATAGCAGTGGTGCGATCTGATGCACTCATCTCAAAAAAGGCCCACACCAAAGAACTTTTGTGATAACGTGCAGAGGCAGCGCCCTGCACAGGCGGAGCTCTGCGGTGTGGTACAGTTGCTGTGCTGGCCTCTAGCTGGCCTCCAGGGGGCATCCTGCCTCATTGGACATGTGACGCTGCATCCTCCTCCTCCTCCTCCTCTCTCCCTTCAGGCACCCACGTGGAGTCAGTGACCTCATCATCCCCTCCCTCTTCACCACTAGAGCAAACCTGGCAGTAAGCTGCAGCTGGTGGAACACTACTGCCAGATTGCTGTCCTTCAGCATCCCCTTTCTCTGCGCGCACACTACTGACTTCCTCAAGCTGGGTATCATCATCCGAGCCTTCGAATCGTTGGGCATCCTCCTGGAGCATGTACCCAACACTGTGCTCAAACAGTTCGGGGGACTCCTCAGGAGGACATGGTGGGTCTAGGGAAGGGGTGGCTGATGATGCCATTGAGTACGCGTTGGCAGCTGCTCTGCCAGTACCCTGAGCCTGGGTGAGAGAGGATGAGGAGGATGAGGAGGGCTTGGTCATCCATTCTACCAAGCCTTCGGCATGATGCGGCTCCACATGTCCAGCTGCCGAAAACAAAGACAAGCGTGTCCCATGGCCACGTGCTGATGACGATGCACGACCACGTCCACGGCCAGCACTGTTGTCTCTAGAAACAGAGCCTGCCTGCCCTGTGTTCTTGCCTCGGCACGCTCTGCCTCTCCTTGGCGGTCTTCCAGCCATTGTAGTCGGTAGTGTATATAGTATAAAAAATAGAACTCCTATGTGTGCTCACAACACACTGTAGGTCCTATGGGTGCTGACACTAACACACTATAGGTACTATGTGTGCTGCTGACAAGAAAATATAGGAGCTCTGTTTGCTGCCACTAACACACTAGAAGTCCTATGGGTGCTGCTGAGAAGAAAATATAGGAGCTCTGTTTGCTGCCACTAACACACTAGAAGTCCTATGGGTGCTGCTGAGAAGAAAATATAGGAGCTCTGTTTGCTGCCACTAACACACTAGAAGTCCTATGGGTGCTGCTGAGAAGAAAATATAGGAGCTCTGTGTGATGCCACTAACACACTAGAAGTCCTATGGGTGCTGCTGAGAAGAAAATATAGGAGCTCTGTTTGCTGCCACTAACACACTAGAAGTCCTATGGGTGCTGCTGAGAAGAAAATATAGGAGCTCTGTGTGATGCCACTAACACACTAGAAGTCCTATGGGTGCTGCTGAGCAGAAAATATAGGAGCTCTGTTTGCTGCCACTAACACACTAGAAGTCCTATGGGTGCTGCTGAGAAGAAAATATAGGAGCTCTGTGTGATGCCACTAACACACTAGAAGTCCTATGGGTGCTGCTGAGCAGAAAATATAGGAGCTCTGTTTGCTGCCACTAACACACTAGAAGTCCTATGGGTGCTGCTGAGAAGAAAATATAGGAGCTCTGTTTGCTGCCACTAACACACTAGAAGTCCTATGGGTGCTGCTGAGAAGAAAATATAGGAGCTCTGTTTGCTGCCACTAACACACTAGAAGTCCTATGGGTGCTGCTGAGAAGAAAATATAGGAGCTCTGTTTGCTGCCACTAACACACTAGAAGTCCTATGGGTGCTGCTGAGAAGAAAATATAGGAGCTCTGTTTGCTGCCACTAACACACTAGAAGTCCTATGGGTGCTGCTGAGAAGAAAATATAGGAGCTCTGTTTGCTGCCACTAACACACTAGAAGTCCTATGGGTGCTGCTGAGAAGAAAATATAGGAGCTCTGTTTGCTGCCACTAACACACTAGAAGTCCTATGGGTGCTGCTGAGAAGAAAATATAGGAGCTCTGTTTGCTGCCACTAACACACTAGAAGTCCTATGGGTGCTGCTGAGAAGAAAATATAGGAGCTCTGTTTGCTGCCACTAACACACTAGAAGTCCTATGGGTGCTGCTGAGAAGAAAATATAGGAGCTCTGTGTGATGCCACTAACACACTAGAAGTCCTATGGGTGCTGCTGAGAAGAAAATATAGGAGCTCTGTTTGCTGCCACTAACACACTAGAAGTCCTATGGGTGCTGCTGAGAAGAAAATATAGGAGCTCTGTTTGCTGCCACTAACACACTAGAAGTCCTATGGGTGCTGCTGAGAAGAAAATATAGGAGCTCTGTGTGATGCCACTAACACACTAGAAGTCCTATGGGTGCTGCTGAGAAGAAAATATAGGAGCTCTGTTTGCTGCCACTAACACACTAGAAGTCCTATGGGTGCTGCTGAGAAGAAAATATAGGAGTTCTGTGTGATGCCACTAACACACTAGAAGTCCTATGGGTGCTGCTGAGAAGAAAATATAGGAGCTCTGTGTGATGCCACTAACACACTAGAAGTCCTATGGGTGCTGCTGAGAAGAAAATATAGGAGCTCTGTTTGCTGCCACTAACACACTAGAAGTCCTATGGGTGCTGCTGAGAAGAAAATATAGGAGCTCTGTTTGCTGCCACTAACACACTAGAAGTCCTATGGGTGCTGCTGAGAAGAAAATATAGGAGCTCTGTGTGATGCCACTAACACACTAGAAGTCCTATGGGTGCTGCTGAGAAGAAAATATAGGAGCTCTGTTTGCTGCCACTAACACACTAGAAGTCCTATGGGTGCTGCTGAGAAGAAAATATAGGAGCTCTGTTTGCTGCCACTAACACACTAGAAGTCCTATGGGTGCTGCTGAGAAGAAAATATAGGAGCTCTGTGTGATGCCACTAACACACTAGAAGTCCTATGGGTGCTGCTGAGAAGAAAATATAGGAGCTCTGTTTGCTGCCACTAACACACTAGAAGTCCTATGGGTGCTGCTGAGAAGAAAATATAGGAGCTCTGTGTGATGCCACTAACACACTAGAAGTCCTATGGGTGCTGCTGAGCAGAAAATATAGGAGCTCTGTTTGCTGCCACTAACACACTAGAAGTCCTATGGGTGCTGCTGAGAAGAAAATATAGGAGCTCTGTGTGATGCCACTAACACACTAGAAGTCCTATGGGTGCTGCTGAGAAGAAAATATAGGAGCTCTGTTTGCTGCCACTAACACACTAGAAGTCCTATGGGTGCTGCTGAGAAGAAAATATAGGAGCTCTGTTTGCTGCCACTAACACACTAGAAGTCCTATGGGTGCTGCTGAGAAGAAAATATAGGAGCTCTGTGTGATGCCACTAACACACTAGAAGTCCTATGGGTGCTGCTGAGAAGAAAATATAGGAGCTCTGTTTGCTGCCACTAACACACTAGAAGTCCTATGGGTGCTGCTGAGAAGAAAATATAGGAGCTCTGTGTGATGCCACTAACACACTAGAAGTCCTATGGGTGCTGCTGAGCAGAAAATATAGGAGCTCTGTTTGCTGCCACTAACACACTAGAAGTCCTATGGGTGCTGCTGAGAAGAAAATATAGGAGCTCTGTGTGATGCCACTAACACACTAGAAGTCCTATGGGTGCTGCTGAGAAGAAAATATAGGAGCTCTGTTTGCTGCCACTAACACACTAGAAGTCCTATGGGTGCTGCTGAGAAGAAAATATAGGAGCTCTGTTTGCTGCCACTAACACACTAGAAGTCCTATGGGTGCTGCTGAGAAGAAAATATAGGAGCTCTGTTTGCTGCCACTAACACACTAGAAGTCCTATGGGTGCTGCTGAGAAGAAAATATAGGAGCTCTGTTTGCTGCCACTAACACACTAGAAGTCCTATGGGTGCTGCTGAGAAGAAAATATAGGAGCTCTGTTTGCTGCCACTAACACACTAGAAGTCCTATGGGTGCTGCTGAGAAGAAAATATAGGAGCTCTGTGTGATGCCACTAACACACTAGAAGTCCTATGGGTGCTGCTGAGAAGAAAATATAGGAGCTCTGTTTGCTGCCACTAACACACTAGAAGTCCTATGGGTGCTGCTGAGAAGAAAATATAGGAGCTCTGTGTGATGCCACTAACACACTAGAAGTCCTATGGGTGCTGCTGAGCAGAAAATATAGGAGCTCTGTTTGCTGCCACTAACACACTAGAAGTCCTATGGGTGCTGCTGAGAAGAAAATATAGGAGCTCTGTTTGCTGCCACTAACACACTAGAAGTCCTATGGGTGCTGTTGGGGTGCAATGCTGTGCTAACAGCACTGCGGTTGGTACTACTGCAATACTGTACTAACAGTAAGCACGCACCAGACTAATCCCCAGCAGCAGCTAATAACACACTAACTGTGCAATCAGCAGCAATGAACGATCAATGACTTAGGTAGCAATGGTTTAGCAAAGAAATAGCCAATGGTTTAGCAAAGAAGAGCAAATCTTTCAGTATCAAGCAAAGACAGAATCAGCAGACTAATCTCTCCTAAAGCCGGAACTCATGTGACCGGGGCCGATGGCGTGGCGGCCTTTTAAATGGTGGGGCGTGTACTAAAGCCCCTGAGCTGTAATTGGCTACAGGCGTCCTGCCTGTAGCCAATTATTGCTCTCCGAGTTTCGGGCGCTGTGATTGGCCAAGCATGCGGGGTCACAGTGCATGCTTGGCCAATCATCAGCCAGCAATGCACTGCGCCGGCCGCGCCGGCCGCAATGCATTGCGGGGCCGCTCGCATCACACGAATGTGATGCAAACGGCCCAAATAGTTCTGGGCTCGACGAGCGAGCGAACGCCCGATGCTCGATTCGAACATGGGTTCGAATCGAGCACCGGGCCCATCCCTAATCTTTATGTAGAGCAACAATTCTTTTTTTTCAGATCCTCAGAGAGTTCTTTGCCAAGAGGTGTCATGTTCCAGTGACCAGTATGAGAGAGTGAGAGCGATAACACTAAATTAAACCATTTACGGACCAGCCGCCATCGTTATGCGTCGGTACTTTGATGTAGAATACCAGGAATATGGCAGCAGACAGCTGCCATAACCTTAGTATTTTATGAAACGGCAGGCGTTCCTCTTTCAGATAAAAGTGGTCTCCGTGGCAGATTCACTGAAAGATCGCTTTTATATATATTGTAAACTTTGGGGGTTGTTATAGCTCCACGGGACCAAGTGCATAAACCGTTTGATCTTGAAAAAAAGGGCTTTTATTTGTAAACAAACCAAAATAAAGCTTCATTCAGCACACAGGAAAACTATAGAACAAAGTCCGCTTGTCTTCAGCCCAAAACAAATAAAAAAAAAGGCACATACAGTTTTTGTAGAATGGGTCTTCGCCCCAAAACTTAAAGAGTCCTTGTTAAGTCTTTGGCAGCTTCCAGCAGACACACAGCTCATCACAACAGGTGCAATTCCATACTCCTCCTTCCCACCTCTAGCACCACTTCCTGTCTTATGAGCTGTTTCCTGGAAGCCTTTAACCCCCTGTGTGCTGACTCCCAGTGGTCAGGAGTTAGGGCTCTATCCCACCCGAATATCACTTTAGAGCGTCTGAAATTCCGGGCCCCAAATAACTCTTTATCAAGACAAAGAGGACTGCGAGCCAGTCCTCTCTGGACTACTTATTTTGCCGGGAATTCCTCACCCATTCTGGGTGACCTCCTGAACACCATCACCACTCCTTAACCATGACCACAACCCAAATATTGGTGCTATATAGCACCCGTCCAGGACCCAACCTTGGCGTCCTGTACATATCCCCCCCCCCCTCTGCCTCAACGCGGAGGTGTTGGAGGCACCACTTGACATCATACAATAGACTCGGGAGAGTGCATCGGCATTCTGATGTTGTCTCCCGGGTCTGTGCTCTACCACAAAACTGAACTTCTAGAGAGAAAGTAACAACCTTGTTACCCTGGCATTGGTGTGCTTGTTTTGCCTCATCCAGGTAAGGGGAGCATGGTCTGACATCAAGCGAAACCTTCTACCTAGGAGGAAATATCGTAGGGAGTCCAAAGCGCACTTGATGGCAAGACACTCCCGCTCTACCACAGCGTAGTTTTTCTCAGCTACCGTCAGCTTCCTACTAAGAAAAACTACGGGGTGCTCTTCCCCATTGATTTCCTGTGACAGGACTGCTCCCAACCCCTCACTTGAAGCGTCTGTCTGCACTACAAAATCCTTCACGGAATCCGGAGCTACAAGCACCGGATCCTGGCACAATGCTGTCTTAAGTTTTTGAAAAGCTTTCTTGGCCTCGGCATTCCTCTTTATCATCACTGACTTTCTGCCCTTGGTCAAGTCAGTCAGTGGTGCAGCAATGGTGGCGAAGTTGGGGACAAACCTCCTATAATATCCAACTATACCCAAAAACGCTCTGACCTGCTTCTTGGTTAGGGGATGGAGCCAGTCCTGTATGGCTTCCACCTTACTCATTTGGGGCTTCACCAACTCCCTACCCACAATATACCCTAGGTACTTGGCTTCCTCGACCCCAACGGCACACTTTTCCGGATTGATGGTGAACCCTGCTCTTCTCAAGGAGTCTACAACTGCCTGAACCCGGGGAAGATGGGACTCCCAATCAGTGCTGAAGATGACTATGACATCTAAGTAGACGGAAGCGTACCATTGATGTGGATGCAAAGTTTTGTCCATGGCCCTTTGGAATGTGGCAGGGGCAAAGTGTAGACCAAATGGCATCCTTTTGTATTGGAAGTGGCCTTCCGGGATAGAGAAGGCTGTTTTCTCCCTGGCTTCCTTGGTCAGGGGAATCTGCCAGTACCCTTTTGTGAGGTCCAGCATGGTGATATACCTGGCAGGACCTAACCTCTCAATTAGCTCATCTACCCGTGGCATGGGATATGCATCAAACTTGTAGACTTCATTCCGTTTTCTGAAGTCGTTAAATAAGCGGAGGGTGCCGTTGGGTTTGGGTACCAACACGATTGGACTTGACCACTCGCTCTGTGACTCTTCAATGATTCCAAGTTCGAGCATTCTTTTAACCTCTTCAGATATTGCCACCCTATGAGCTTCTGGGATACGGTAAGACTTTAACCGGATTTTTACATTGGGCTTGGTTACAATGTCATGCTTGATGACGTTGGTGAGACCGGGCAATCCTGAAAACATGACCCTATTACTTTGCAGAAACTCTTTTGCTTGCTGGGTTTGGGGTCTAGTTAGGGTGGCAGCAACCTGCACAAGGTCGATTCCCTGCATGGTACCCTGACTGTACCCCTACCACCGCGGATACCTGTTCTCTGTCTCTTCAGGGTTTCAACAAATTTACGTGATAGATTTGGTAGGGTTTTCTTTTCCCTGGCTGGTGTACCTTGTAGTTCACCTCACCTAATTTCTCTACTACCTTAAACGGGCCTTGCCATTTGGCCAAGAATTTGCTCTCCACTGTGGGTATTAGAACAGCCACCCGGTCTCCTACTTGAAACTGTCTAATTTTAGCCGACCGGTTATACACTCTTCTTTGGGCATCCTGAGCCTTCTGCATATGCTTCCTCACCAGCGGCATCACCTTAGCCACCCTCTCTTGCATTTGAGAGATATGCTCTACCGTGGTTTTATGCGGTGAGGACTCACTTTCCCAAGTTTCCTTTACTAGATCGAGCAACCCCCGGGGCCTTCGTCCATACACTAGCTCAAACGGTGAGAAGCCCGTGGATGCTTGTGGCACCTCCCCGGATGGCAAACAACAAGGCAGGGAGTAACATATCCCAATCCTTCCCATCTTTCTGGACCACTCTTTTCAACATGGACTTTAGAGTTTTATTAAACCTCTCGACTAGGCCATCGGTCTGCGGGTGATAAACGGACGTCCGCAACTGCTTAATCTGAAACAGTTTGCACAAGTCCGCCATCACCTTTGACATAAAAGGGGTGCCCTGGTCCGTCAGCATCTCTTTGGGGAACCCAGTTCATGAGAACATTTGAAATAACTCCCGGGCAATGGCCTTAGAGGAAGCTTTCCTCAAAGGGATTGCTTCTGCATACCTAGTTGCGTAATCTAGGATGACTAATATGTATTGGTGCCCCCTTCCTGACTTTACCAGGGGTCCCACCAGATCCATAGCGATCCGCTCGAATGGGACCTCAATAATTGGCAAGGGTACTAGAGGGTTTCTATAGTGGGGCACTGGGGCAGTTAACTGGCAAATTGGACAAGATGCACAATATCTTTTAATCTCGGTCTTCACCCCTGGCCAGTAAAACCGGTCGGTTATCCGGGCCTCTGTGCGTCGTTGTGGGCTAGATCAAGGAGCATCCGCCTATAGAGTTGGGGAACCAGCAACTGCTCTACAGTTTCCCCTCTGCTCTCAGCTACTCGATATACCAAGTCCCCCTTTAACGCAAAATGAGGAAACCTCTGATCTGCCCCTGGCATTTGTAAGACCCCATCAATAACAGAAACCTGCTCTCGAGCATTGATCAAGGTGGGATCCTGTAAATGGGCGGTGCCAAATGCACCCCTGGATACATCCAGGTCTGGATGCACTGGCCTCGAGGATGGTTCCCCCTCATCCTCCTCAACCGGAGAGAGCTCCTCATCATCCTCCCCCAGCATAACTTGTAATGGGAAAACATCCCGCCCCTCAGAGATCAACTCGGTTTTGAGACCTGGAACAGGAACATTATCATCCAAATTAGCATTCTCTGTAATTTCATTATCAGTGACAGGTATCTCCACATTAGAGGGGTGTGTTGTGGGGGTTTCAGGCCTGGACCACTCAGACTCTGTCCCTTCCAGGCCCAGTGTCCCCAGTTCTCCTGGCAGCCCCATCTATACCTGGTTCCACAGTTCGAGAAATAGTGGACAGTCCCGCCCCACTATGATGTCATGTATTAGACTTTTTATCACCCCAACCTCTTGTGTAACTGAGGTATGGCCATAGGAAACCGTCACCGGGACCAGGGGGTACTCCCTGGTGTCCCCATGGATACACACTACCCGTAGAGTCTTATTTACTGGGCCGAGTCTACCGACCACCCTGGCATGTACAAGTGTTACCATGCTACCGGAGTCCAGTAGAGCCCTGGCAGGAAGGTGGTTTACCCACACTTCACACTCGAACCGTCCTGCAGCCAGATCAAGATGAGTGGCACACGCTCTTTGCACATAGAAGGAGCTTCTCCGACCAGTCCCACAGTTCATAGGCTCCTCCTTCAGCGGGCACTGTGCCTGGGTATGCCCCCAGGACCGACATCGCCAACACTGTAGGTCCCCCATCCTAGGGACAGGAACCAACCTTAGCGGTTCTGCTGAAGATGATGCAGGTTTGCGGGTTTCAATGTAAGGCAGGGCTTCTCTCCTAGGTGCTGTGGCTGGTCTGGTTGCCCTTGGTGTGGGTTCTCGACGTTTGGCAGGCCCAAGCAGGTCCTCCACCATGGTATATCTTTCGACCAACTCAACCAGCTGGTCAGCAGTTGCAGGGTCTCCATGGCTTACCCAGCACTGTAGGTCATCTGGCAGGGACCGCAGGTACCAGTCCATCACCACCCGTTCCACCATTTGTGGGCCCGACAATTTTTCGGGCTGCAGCCATTTTTTCACCAGCTGCACTAATTCATGCATTTGGGACCTAGGTGGTCGGTCAGGTATGTACCGCCAGCGATGCACCCTCTGAGCCCGTATGACTGTGGTCACTCCCAGGCGGGCCAGGATCTCTGCCTTCAGCCGCTCATAGTCGCTGATGTGCTCAGATGGGAGGTCAAAATAAGCCTTTTGCGGGTCACCGGTGAGGAAAGGGGAGATAATGCCAACCCATTGGTCACGGGGCCACCCCTCTCTCTCTGCTATCCTTTCAAAGGTAGTGAGAAAGGCCTCTACGTCATTACTGGGTGTTAGCCTTTGTAAGAAATGGGTGGCTCTCACGGACACTTGGTTGCCAGCGGCAACGACCACTTGCTCTCGTCCCTGAGCCAGTCACTGTACTGCCACCTGCAAGGCAGTCACCTGTGCTTGAGTGGACTCCTGCTGGACCGTAAACTGAGCGGTTAGCAGCCGTGTGCTTTCCTCATGGCGACGGTTTGCCTCTGCTAAAGCTTGTTGTTGGATCGCAGTGGCTTGTTGCTGGGTCGCAGCGGCTTGTGCCAAAGCCTTGATGACCTCCTCCATGCCTTTGTCTGCTGTTTGAAATTTCTGAGCTGACTTCACCCAAGACATGCCATAAGCACACTGTCTCTTTAAGTGTCAGTTTGTTTTAAACGGTTCTTGCAGCTGCAAATGCACTTTGCCCACATTCTCCACCAGTTGTAAACTTTGGGGGTTGTTATAGCTCCACGGGACCAAGTGCATAAACCGTTTGATCTTGAAAAAAGGGCTTTTATTCGTAAATAAACCAAAATAAAGCTTCATTCAGCACACAGGAAAACTATAAAACAAAGTCCGCTTGTCTTCAGCCCAAAACAAATTAAAGAAAAGGCACATACAGTTTTTGTAGAATGGGTCTTCGCCCCAAAACTTAAAGAGTCCTTGTTAAGTCTTTGGCAGCTTCCAGCAGACACACAGCTCATCGCAACAGGTGCAATTCCATACTCCTCCTTCCCACCTCTAGCACCACTTCCTGTCTTATGAGCTGTTTCCTGGAAGCCTTTAACCCCCTGTGTGCTGACTCCCAGTGGTCAGGAGTGGAGGCTCTATCTCACCCAAATATCACTTTAGAGCCTCCGAAATTCCGGGCCCCAAATAACTCTTTATCAAGACAAAGAGGACTGCGAGCCAGTCCTCTCTGGACTACTTCTTTTGCCGGGAATTCCTCACCCATTCTGGGTGACCTCCTGAACACCATCACCACTCCTTAAAGGGACCACAACCCAAATATTGTTGCTATATAGCACCCGTCCAGGACCCAACCTTGGCGTCCTGTACAATATATATATATATACAGTATATATATTGTATATTCCATTTCACTTTTTGAAACTTCACTTAACACTTTATTAAACATGATCCAAAGGTATTTGGCTTTCTTGATTATTAGCTCTGGGAACATCAAAAGAACAGTATTGTGCAAAAAAATTAGTTAAGCCCTGTACACACGATCGGTTTTCCGTTGGAATCAAATCCGATAGATTTTTCCATCCGAATTCCGATGAAGCTGACTTCCATCAGTCTTGGCTACACACTATCAGACAAAATTCCGACCGTCCCAAACGCCGTAACGTACAACACGTACGACGGCACTATAAATGAGAAGTTCAAATCCAATGGCGCCAACCTTTGGGCTGCTTTTGCTGATTTCGTGTTACCGTGTGTTAGTAAAAGTTTGGTGAGAGCTGATTCACGCTTTTCAGTCTCCGTGCTTTTCAGTCCATTACAGCATGACGAATGTGCTATCTCCATTACGAACACTAGTTTTACCAGAACGAGCGCTCCCGTCTCCTAATTCAGTCTGAGCATGCGTGGGTTTTTTCTCCGATGGAGTTCCACACAGACGATCGGAATTTCCTATAGTTTTTTTTTCCATCGGAATAATTTAAAACATGTTCTATTTTTTTTCACAGATGGAAATAAGTCCGATGGGGCCTACACGCGATCGGTTTGACTGTTTTCATCGGTCAAACCGATCATGTGTACAGGGCTTAAGTGTATTTAGAACTCTATTTGCTTAAGGAAATCTTGGTAATAATACTTTGCACTGTATGTAATACCGCATGGAGAACCAATAAACTGTGTCTAAATACAAAAACAGAAATGTTATATTTTGCAGCTTACTCATCCTTATGCGGCGTACACACGATCGTTTTTCATGCCGTTAAAAATGACATTTTTTAAAATGGCCATTAAAACCGATCGTGTGTATGCTCCAGAGCATTTTTAACGGCGTGAAAAACGGCCATTAAAAATTTCGAACATGCTCTATTTTTTCACGTCGTTTTTCATGTTGTTTTTTTTAAACGTGAAAAATGATAGTGTGTATGCTTTTACGAGGGGAAAAAAAACGTGCATGCTCAGAATCAAGTATGAGACGGGAGCGCTCGTTCTGGTAAAACTAGCGTTCGTAATGGAGATAGCACATTCGTCACGCTGTAACGGACTGAAAAGCACGAGGCTGAAAAGCGTGAATCGCCGCTCAACAAAGTTTACTAACATGAAGGGTGGCGCCATTCGAACGGATCTTCCCCTTTATAGTGCCGTCGTACGTGTTGTACGTCACTGCGCTTTGCTCGAGCGTTTTTTTTAATGATCGTGTGGATGCAAGACAGGCTTGAGAGGAAACATGAAAAAAAAACGACGAGAAAAACGTTGGTTAAAAAATTGGCATGAAAAACGATTGTATGTACGCCGCATTAAATGTGGTGGCTGCATTTTTTTTATTTTTTTCGTTTTGAGTATTTCTTTCCTCACCTATCATCTAGGGACCCTGCTAGTAACACTTTTCCTGTGCTAGGGTGACAACACTCACTCACTACAACTATGAAGAAGCAGTGCTATGCAGGCAGAAACTGCTGCCTTCGCTAGGCAGAAATTGTGTTAGGGCTACAGAACAGCTCCCCCTCACCTCTTCTCATAACATAAGAGGGAGTGTTCTATAGTTCACAAAAGTGAACTTTGCAGGCTATTGAACACACTTTTAGTGGTAAATTTAACAGGCCTGAAAGGAGCAAATAAAACAATTCCATCATTAGAATTTATATAGACTTTAAGTTCATTTACTTCTTTTCAATTTTGTTTTTATTGGAATTTTAGCAATTACAGAAAATAGTAACAATAATACTGAGAGTTACATAATGTTGCCAAATACACAAGGCCCAATCAATGGGGATATCAATGGTATATCAAGTAAGTTTAAAGAAAAGGAATTCTTCCTTTATGTAGAATTTTTTGGTTACGTTGGTCTTGAATCAATACTAGGTAGAGTAACGACTCTGTGCTCCAGGCACCCCCAATGGGATCGAACTGTGCCACAGACCACAGAGTCGCACCATCTCGCAATGCCATATAAGCCACCAACTGATTATTCTTCATAATACCTTACTTTTTGTGTTGTTCCCTTATTACCAAGAATATACTAAGCCATAACTCTCTCGAAATAAAAGAGGAAAAAGAAAAGTATAACCATAACAACATAAGTAACATAATAAAAACAGAAAAATTTCACATGTACCACTCATAATTGCAAATAGGCAACTAATCAGTAAGATATAGTGCAACTCATGTCTCCCAGCAGGAATTAAATTTGGGGATAATTTGATTCCTAGTGTAAAAAAAAAAATCATACGTATATTGGGTCTTAACTCGAGATATGACTTCTGATAGGATAGGTGCTGTTGTAGACTTCCATTTAGAGGTTATAGTTAGTTTTGCTACTATTAGAATATGTGTAATTAGAGGTCTATATTTAGTCGGGAATGAGTGCACCCCTATATTAAGAATAGCCAACTGTGGTGTAGGTGAAGTGCTAAGTCCAGTAAGTTTATTTATTAGGGACTAGGAGTACACTTCTGTCCAAAAGCTTCTCACTTCCTTACAGTACCAAAGTATATGTAGGATGCCTCCTCTTCCCCCACACCCCCTCCAACAGTCGGGAGAGGCGTCTGAGTAAATCTGCGCTAGCCTCACTGGTGTTAGATAGGTCCTATGAAGTGTTTTTAACATCAATTCCCAGTGATTTACGCAGTGAGAAAAGCGAGAATGAGATTGAATGGCTGATTGCCATTCTTTTTGTGTAAAGAGGGTTCCCATCTCCTTTTCTCAATTGTGCATACTTGATGTTTTATGGAATCCTTTATCATATTGTAGCTTGCTGTAAAACCATGACAGTCCTTTTGTGCCATTGCGGTCAGACTTCAAGTGAAACCAGGTTTCCCTGTGGACGCTATAGTGTATGCTCGGGTTATTTTTGTAAAAATGAGTAAGTTGGATATAAGAGAATGAAGTGGGACTAGGGGTTTTAGAAATGAACTCTCTATAGGTCTGTATCCCTTCCCTTATCCACGGATGTATATTTAAATTGGGTATAATGTGTTCATATATTTGCAGTTGGAAAGCTGTACATTTATCCATAGTGTTCTGTGGGACTACGGCGTGTAGATTATTCCATGCTAGTAATGTGGCATCAATCGAGGGGAAGAGTTTATAATTTAGTTTCATATGAGTCAGACTTGATAATAACAGGGCGGGCAAGTGTTTTTTACTTGTACTTCTCAACCTGGACCCATAGTTTGTTAGAATTAGGGTCAAACCACGCTCCGGTCTGATCCAGGCGGGCTGCAAAATAATAGTTTTTAAGGTTAGGAAAGTTTACTCCACCATTCAATTTATGTTTCAATACTACAAAGTAAGAGATCTTAGTCATTTTCTTGCCCCAAATGAATTGTCTAAACAATTTATCTGCCTCCCTAAAAATTTGGTCCGGAATGATTATTGGTATGGTCCTAAAATAATTTTATTTTAGGTAGAATTGTCATCTTGAAGGCTGCGATCCTACCTATCCAGGACATTTCAAAGTTTGTTATATGCTGTAGGTCTTGTTTAATTATCCCTAGCAGCCTAGGAAAGTTTGCTTTGTATGTGGACTTTGTTGGGGATGATAAAGTAACTCCCAGGTATGCTAGATTCTGAGAAACCCATTGGAATGGGAATCTTTCCTTAAGGTATTCCTTCATTTTCTTTGTCATATCAATCGATAGAATAGAAGATTTGTTAGAGTTCAGCTTATAGTAAGAGGCCAACCCAAAGTTATTTAAAATTGATTGCACCTTTTCCAATGAAGAGGCCGGATTGGTTAGAGTCAATACCACATCGTCAGCAAACAACCCCATTTTATGGGAGTAACTCCCTATTTCTATACTAAGTTGTTATTTACTTCAACCGTGTTATCACTATAAATGGTATCATATATGGAATCTGTAGTAATTACAGGTAAAGTTGTAAAGCGTATCGCAATACAAACAGCACAGGTGTGAAAATATCAGTGCAGAGAGAAAGTGGAAAACAATCTTATCACAGATTGCTTGGATAAGCCACACATCTGTACTGAGCCTGGAGATTACGGTTAACTACACAGGCTTCTCGGCTGCTTTTCTATCTAATTAAAAGGCAGGCTTATGTAATCTGCTGGCAGCCTTTCTACAAGGTAACAAGAGATCAGCCAGGCATACAGAGGTGAGCTTGCTGAACCTTACCGTAGAGTAAATGGATTAGTAATAAACATAGATGAGAAACATATAGTCAAATGTTGAACCACACCATTTACTGATTTAGAAATAGGCTAGCTTTTCCCAACAAATAATATTTCTCAAACTGGGCCATAGACAGACAACTAAACTTAACATACACGGCTGACAGTGTTTATTAACGGTAAGGCAGCAGGAAGGCTGTTATGCTGCAGCAAATAACTCATATAAACAGTCCGTGATCATCATTATCCTGTGAAACTGGTCTGGTAACATCAAACATCATTTTTCTGTCTGTTTCATCAACATCAAACGTGTGAAATTGCTAATCAAATTCCAGCAATTTGATGTAGATTTGTCAGAATGGGTTTTCCATCTCCCAGGCCTGGCAAGCCTGTTTGTTTTTTAACTGGAGGGGTTTAAATACACAGAGCACAGAGTGTCCCTGAAGCACATAACTGTTGTTGTTTATGTGCCATTAACCTTTTGATTCTCCTATAATAGTTTCAAAATATCAGTTACCAAAATAATTAAAATGATAAAGCCTAACTATTCAGTTTAGGGCGTTGGATGCTGGCAAGAGAAATGAATACCTGTCTTGGTTTGTTTAAAGTGTGTGAAGTTGTGTGTGGGTGTAAGGATGGAGAGAACAAAGTAAAACAGAGTAGTTGTATTTACTTTAGTTTCTTTTTATGTTTCTCTGTTTTGTCAGTGAGCATATTTTCCCATTAGGAAGGAAATTCTATTGCAATAAGACATCAGTTTCCTAGATAAAATATTGTATCAAAGTCTGTATATTGCTAGCACACACGGGTATCTGCAGTATATGCTATAGAAAGGTATTAGGGATGAGCCAAACATACCTGGGCTTGGTTCAGGGTGGTTGAAGTCAGTGGAAGCCAAATCTGTCAAATAACTTTTTTCCATTTTTAAAGCTAATAGCTAAGGGATTGGCAAAACGTGCATGGTGACTGGGCACTGCCTTAGGGGACATGTACCAATGCAAAGGAAAAAAAATACTGTTTTACAGGGAGCAGTGCATTTATTAAGGCTTAAAGTGCAATAATAACGCATTATTCCTTAAAAAAAAAAAAAATGTTTTGTGGGTCCTCTAAACCTGTTTGTGATGTGGTTCATCTCTTACATGTAAACAAAGTAGTAAAGCAAAATGTACACTGTCCAAGGAAAATAAGCTTTTTAAAATGTTGTTAATTCACATTTTCCTTCAAGTTTTTCTTTATTTTGTTATTAATGCAACAAGAAGCCCCAAAAACACATACCAGACCCTCATCAAGGAAGGATTCCTGGCCATCAGTGATGTCTGCACCCACCAGTGTCCATAATAACCATTAACAGCTGGAAGCTGCCATGTATAATAGCAATGGAAATACTGCAATTAGACGTGACATCCTTGTGTTTAGACAGAACTTTAAGCTTGCCCCTAAAAGGTATAAAGTACAGTGTAAGCTAAATAGTAGTATTAGAATAACAAACACATTTTTAAAACTGGCTGCACAGATGATTTCACATATGATAATGTTGGGTCTTCCCAGTGTTCTCACTACACAGGGCTCCTGTGACAGAAAGACTTGAATGAACTGCTGCAGAACATTTTGTGTCTTTTACATACTGTAGGTCTACAGGTGTTTTACATGTTCCCCAGTCCTAAATAGTCTTAAAAGAAAATCTATTATACCTCAACACTAGGAATGGTGTTAGGCTATCAGTGCTTAATCACTCATGGGAAATGTAAATAATCCATAAATTGGGGGGGGGTGCTTTATGAGTGGGTAACTCTCAAGCCTCGTACACATGATCGGATATCCTATGGATTCTAATCCGATGGTTTTGTCTATCGGAAATCTGATGAAGCTGACTTCCATCAGTCTTGCCTACACACCATCAGTCAAAAAACCGACCGTTCCAAACGCGGTGACGTAAAACACTCCGATGAGCCGAGAAAAATTAAGTTTAATGCTTCTGAGCGTGCGTCGACTTGATTCTGAGCATGCGTGGGTTTTTTATCCGATGGACTTGCCCATAGACGATCAGAATTTGCTATCGGTTTTTGATCCATCGGAAAAATTTAAAATATGTTCTATTTTTTAAAACCGATGGAAAAAAGACCGATGGGTCCCATACACGATCGGTTTGTCCGATGAAAAAAGTCCATCGGACTGTTTTCATCGGTAAAACCGATCGTGTGTACAGGGCTTCATAGATAGACAAAATGAACTGATGACCTAGGGGTGCTGCTGTCAAAATGAAGGTGGTACTCCATCTGTAGTACAAAGAGAGGGAAAGGGTGGGAGACAGTGTGAGCACTCTGGTGTAGAAAGTTCCAAGGTTTAATTACAAAGAAAAATTTAAAATGAATACTCACAAAATTATAAAAACCACACATGTGTATATGGGAGTCCATGGGGGAGTGTAAGCCTGTGGTGGAGGCACAGTCCTAAAAGGGTGCAACTGGATGGATTGATGATGATCTTCTACAGGCAGAAAGTCCAAATCTCTGTGCCACTGGTTGTTAATGGGGAAATGGCTCTGACAGCCCAGTAAGCATGTGCAGTGTCTCGGCTTCCTCGTTCCCGGTGTCAATGGCCGATGGATGGTAATGTATGCCTGAAGTCCAAGGTCACAGGATGTGTTTCGAGGTGCCTTCCTCTTCCTCAGCTGACCAAAACGAAAATCTACTACATTTTTTTATTAAAGGGGAGTGTTGCTTAGGGCATTTCAGTTTATTTCATTTAGTTGTCCTTGTATTTTTTTTTTTGTGCATGCAAATGTTATTTGTATGTTATCACTTTAAATGTTTTATTTTACTTTTTTTACTTCCTGTGTTTTTACCTCACATTTGTAGCTGTAGACACTGTGGCAATATTCATTCTTAAATTTCACAAGTTTTGTGAAGTGAAGTCATTCAAGTTGGATCTTAGCATTCTGCTCTCTATCCTCTCCTCTTTTCCTGAGCACCTACTTTGTGTTTACATTAGAGATTAGAAGGCTGTGAGGTTGTCAACTCACTGCTGAGAAGCAGGACAAAAAAACAATCTGGAAAAAAAACAAAAATGAAAGAAGTTATCTCAGAATGTTGAGAATTAATTACTTCATGTTGCCTGCAGCTACAGAGGTCTGTGAGTGACTGTTGTAAAGCATTTTTACTGCATGGTAATAATATGTAACTAGCTGAATGTGCTTAACTTGGGCACAATTTTACTTTAACCCATTAAAAAGCATTTTATGTGCCATTTGAATCTCATGACATCTTTATTATATATATTGCATACAAAATTATATAGGGAAGACCAGACATAAAACCTACATTTGACACATGCACCTTAGCTTACAGAGAGTTTTGTGACCCAGCCTGGCATAACACAACAAACATATAAATGATTTTGATCAGACTGAAGATATATAATATTTAATTAACCTTCATCAAGATTACCATACCAGTGATGTTTATTTCCTCCTCTCTTATTGTTCTAAACCATGGGTGCTCAACCTGTGGACCTCTAGCTGTTACCGAACTACAAGTCCCATGATGCCTCTGCCTTTGGGAGTCATGGTTGTTTAACCGACAGCCTTGCAATGTCTCATGCGATTTGTAGTTCCGCAACAGCTGGAGGGCAACAGGTTTAGCACCCATGTTCTAAACAAAGGCATCAGAATTCCCTTCTAAATTTGTTTAAAAAATCGATAAAAAAAAATAATATTGATCAACCTGTGGTGAAAATAAATGTGTAGCGTGAGCACAGTGGAAAGAAATTTCACATCAAACATTTTATTTGCTCTCATACCTATTTTTATTTCTTATTTTCAATAGTTGTATTTCTTTCCTATACCTCTGTATATATATATATATATATATATATATATATATATATATATATATATACTGTGACAGCAGGAAGGTAAAGTCACCTGGTTGCATCCAGGGGGGTAGATATATTTCGCCCAGATTCAGGCTTTACGCCGACTTATACAACTAGGTGGAGAGTTGTATAAGCCCAGCTAAGGCTAGTGGGCTCATGGATGACTCATACCTCTAGGGAGAGTGTGGGGCGTCGTACAGACAGGGAGTTGATGAGACCAGCTGAAGCTTGTCAGCTCATTTAGGCCTCTATAAGAACTCCCAGCTTCATTAGATGTTAGCTCATGCCTGGAACCAGACCTGTGTGGACTGTCTAGGGAGAGTGAACCCCTGTGCGGTGAGAAAAAGCCTGTGTGGCTATTTGCTTGGACATTTAAAACCAGGGACTTAGGGACTAGGACAGCACTAGGCTGATCCCAGTTGTTAGTTAGGAAACCTGTATGTTTACTCAGAGGTCAAGTTGACCAGGATTTATTTTATTTATGTTTCTTTTGCTTTGCTGTGTTTTGTCACTGTAAATAGAAAATAAACCGCACCTTTTTGATTTTGAAAACCACAACCTCCGTTTGCTGGGCCTGTTTTTGTGTGGGGAGCCCATCCCGGGGGTCACACACACCCGCTGCCGAGCTAACCCCCTCACAGTTGGTGGAGAACCAGTGGCAGTTTTTTTTTAAGCCAGCATGGAGGAGATACTGAAACAGCTGGCTCTAGCAAATGCCAATCAACAGCAGACAAATGCAGGTTTGCAAAGGAGCCTTGCAGCCCAGCATCAAGCTCACCAACAGAGTCTGGAAGCTCAGCAACAAGCCCAGCAGCAATCTGAGGCCCGCTTCATAGACCTGTTACAGAAGCTAGAGCAGAGACTACAACAAATGGAAGCAGTAATGCAGCAACGTCCGCAGACCAGTGAGGAAAGCCGTCCCACTAATACCGCGTCCTTTGGGGTGAGTCGTTTATTGACAAAAATGACTGGAGAGGATGATCCAGAGGTATTTTTGACCACATTTGAAAGGACCGCTGAAAGAGAAAAGTGGCCTGAGGAGCAGTGGGCTGGACTGGTGGCTCCTCTGTTAACTGGTGAATCGCAGAAAGCTTACTATGACCTAGAGCCTAACCAAGCAAAAGACTATGTGATGCTAAAAGCTGAAATATTGGCAAGGCTGGGTGTCACCCAGGCTGTCCGGGCTCAGCGTGTGCATAACTGGACTTTCCAGCTTGGAAAACCCCCCAGGTCTCAAATGTATGATCTCATTCACCTGAGCAGAAAGTGGCTACAGCCAGAGACTTTGTCCGCACCAAAGATTGTGGAACGTGTTGTAATGGATCGGTTTTTGAGAGCTCTTCCTACTGCCATCCAAAAGTGGGTAAGCCATGGAGACCCAGAGACGGCCGATGGTCTTGTGGATCGTGTGGAGAAATACTTGGCTACAGAGAACCTGACGGCCTCTTCCAGAGACACTCGGACTTTCCACCCTAAGACCAGACCATCCCCAGGGGCGGATAAGAGGATTCCAAGGGGTGAGGGTGGAGAGAGTGAGAGGGTGGGAGCTCTACCCCAAGTTTGGCGAGAACAGCCTGGGAAATCAGCGGCTCAAGAGGCGGCAAG
Organism: Rana muscosa; assembly: GCA_029206835.1. Lineage (NCBI taxonomy): Eukaryota > Metazoa > Chordata > Amphibia > Anura > Ranidae > Rana > Rana muscosa. The sequence continues at coordinate 747,216,939 of CM055116.1, read as the reverse complement.
AAGGATCGTTTGCTACCGCTGTCGGCAAGCGGGACATATTGCAGCCAATTGCCCGGGTGTGGAGGAACCCATGCAGTGTGACTTTCTGACGGGCAGACGTCAGTCACTGTGTGCGACAGTCGCATGCACTGCCATTCGAGGAACTGAGAAACATTTATGCAAAATGTGTGTTAATGGTAGAAATGTTGTGGTATTGCTGGATTCAGGTAGCCTTGTGACCCTGATAAAGGCTGAATTAGTTAAAACAGAGGTCTCTGGGAATAGCAAGGTAGCTGTTATTTGTGTGCATGGGGACACCCGAGAGTATCCAGTGACTACAGTGTGTTTCGAGACCCCCAAAGGTACCCTCTCTCATCCAGTGGGGTTAGTATCTCAATTACCGCATGATGCCATTGTGGGAAGGGATTTTCCGAAGTTCTGGGAACTGTGGGATGATCCTGAGCCCCCCACTGGTGCCCCTATGTACCAGGAATGTGATAGCCAGAACTCCTCTGAGAGTGGTGAGGACTCTCCAGAATTTCCCTTGTCAGTATTGGCAGGGGAGACTCAAGAAACTGGAGAGGAGCCCACCTCCTCAGACGAAAACCTACCGTCTGTGGAGTTTTCTGATCTGGAGGTTCACAGGGAAAATTTTGCCACAGAACAGTTAAAAGACCCCGCCCTAATAAAGGCACGGGAAAACGTAGTGGAAATAGATGGCGAGTTAGTGAACCCAGATAATACCTGCACTTACCCATACTTCAGCGTAGAGAAGGACCTACTGTATCGGGTGGCAAAAAGGGCAGAAGAAACCGTTGAGCAGCTTGTGGTGCCCAAACCTTACAGGAAGTTGGTGTTGGAGTTGGCCCATGGGCACATTCTTGGAGGTCATCTGGGGACAGAGAAAACCCGAGAGAGGGTATTACAGAGATTCTATTGGCCTGGGGTGATGAAGGACATAGAAAATTATTGTTCCTCCTGCCCTGTGTGTCAGAGGTCGGCCCCGATGCCACATTTCCGTAGCCCGCTGGTCCCTCTACCTATCATTGAGGTCCCGTTTGAGAGAATCGCAATGGATTTGGTAGGTCCTATAATCAAGTCCGCTAGGGGGCACCAGTACATATTGGTTATAATGGACTATGCCACCCATTATCCAGAAGCGATCCCTCTCAGAAATACCTCGGCCAAAACCATAGCCAAAGAGCTATCTCTTGTTTTTAGCCGGGTGGGTATTTGTAAAGAACTGCTTACGGACCAAGGTACACCCTTTATGTCCCGGGTTATGAAAGAGCTGTGTAAATTGTTCAAAGTGACGCAATTGCGTACATCTGTGTATCACCCCCAAACCAATGGGCTGGTTGAAAGATTCAACAAAACCCTAAAACAAATGTTGAAGAAAGTGGTGGATAGAGATGGAAAGGATTGGGACTGTCTACTTCCTTATTTGATGTTTGCTATTAGGGAGGTGCCCCAATCCTCTACGGGATTCTCCCCCTTTGAGTTACTGTATGGGAGACACCCAAGAGGGCTGTTGGATATTGCCAAGGAAACTTGGGAAAGTGAGAGTTCTCCCCACAGGAGTGTGATTGAGCATGTCGCCCTGATGCAAGACCGAATTGCACAGGTAATGCCCATCGTGAAGGAACATTTGGCCCAAGCGCAGTTAGCACAGCAGAGAGTGTACAACCGTGGAGCCAAGACCCGTACCTTTTCCCCGGGGGATAGGATACTGGTACTTGTCCCTACGGTTGAAAGTAAATTCCTTGCCAAATGGCAAGGCCCCTACGAGATAATGGAAAAAGTGAGCGAAGTGAATTACAAGGTCAGACAACCAGGAAGGCGAAAGCCCGAACAGATCTATCACGTTAATCTGTTGAAAGCCTGGAGGGATAGAGAGTCCCTAGTCGCAGACACTTGGTCACCAGCTCAAACTGGTTGTGTGATTCCTGAGGTTGGAATAGCAGCCACCTTGTCACAACCCCAACAACAGGAAGTTAAGGAGTTTGTGCTTCGCAACAAGGAGGTATTCTCTGAGCTGCCGGGACAAACATCTGGGGTAGAGCATGACATCATTACCCCGCCCGGTGAAAGGGTGAAGTTAAAACCCTATCGGATCCCAGAGGCCCGACGGGAGGCAATACGGGAGGAAGTACAGAAAATGCTGAACTTAGGGGTGATAGAGGAGTCCCAAAGTGATTGGTCTAGTCCCATTGTGTTGGTGCCTAAACCGGATGGGAGCTGGCGATTTTGTAACGATTTTCGTCAGTTGAACAAAGTTACAAAATTTGACACCTACCCCATGCCACGTATAGATGAGTTGATCGACCGGCTGGGAACAGCCCGATACATGACGACTCTTGACCTCACAAAAGGGTATTGGCAAATCCCCCTGGCCAAGTCGGCCAAAGAGAAAACCGCATTTGTAACCCCAGACGGGGCGTTCCAATATAAAAGAATGCCGTTCGGGTTACAGAATGCGCCGGCCACATTCCAGCGGAAAATGGACCAGATGCTGAGGCCCCATCGGAAGTATGCTGCGGCTTACCTGGATGACGTAATTGTCCATAGCACAGATTGGGCCTCACATCTGCCAAAAGTGCAAGCAGTCCTGGACTCTGTTCGGGAAGCGGGGTTTACGGCTAACCCCAAGAAGTGTACCATTGGGCAGGAGGAGGCCAAATATCTTGGGTACACCATTGGGAGGGGAGTAATAAAACCCCAACTCAACAAAGTCGAGGCCATCCAGAGTTGGCCACGTCCCAACAGCAAGAAGCAGGTACGAGCCTTTCTGGGAATCGCTGGGTATTATCGGCGATTCATTCCCCACTTTGCTTCTAAGGCTGTGCCCCTAACCAACCTGACGAAGGGGAAAGGGTCGGTCATGATTAAATGGACCCCCGAGGCTGAGGCAGCATTCCAATTCTTGAAACAAGCCTTATGTAGCCAGCCAGTGTTGTACTCACCCGACTTCTCTAAAGACTTTGTCGTACAAAGTGATGCGTCAGATGTGGGGTTAGGAGCAGTATTGTCCCAGGTCTGGAACGGGGAAGAGCACCCAGTCATTTACCTCAGCAGGAAGTTGAAGTCCCATGAGGTAAATTACGCCACCGTTGAAAAGGAGTGTTTAGCGGTGAAGTGGGCTCTAGATTCCCTTCGGTACTACCTGCTAGGTAGGCACTTTGACATGGTTACAGATCACGCTCCGTTAAAGTGGATGGCTCAAAACAAGGAAACAAATAGAAGAGTGAATAGGTGGTTCCTGGCCCTCCAGGAATTCAACTTCACAGTAAAGCATCGCCCTGGCGTTCAAATGGGGAATGTGGATGCTTTGTCTCGAGTACATGAATGCCTGATTGCTGGTGTTCCAACCCCGAGGTTAAAACAAGAGGGGGGGGTATGTGACAGCAGGAAGGTAAAGTCACCTGGTTGCATCCAGGGGGGTAGATATATTTCGCCCAGATTCAGTCTTTACGCCGACTTATACAACTAGGTGGAGAGTTGTATAAGCCCAGCTAAGGCTAGTGGGCTCATGGATGACTCATACCTCTAGGGAGAGTGTGGGGCGTCGTACAGACAGGGAGTTGATGAGACCAGCTGAAGCTTGTCAGCTCATTTAGGCCTCTATAAGAACTCCCAGCTTCATTAGATGTTAGCTCATGCCTGGAACCAGACCTGTGTGGACTGTCTAGGGAGAGTGAACCCCTGTGCGGTGAGAAAAAGCCTGTGTGGCTATTTGCTTGGACATTTAAAACCAGGGACTTAGGGACTAGGACAGCACTAGGCTGATCCCAGTTGTTAGTTAGGAAACCTGTATGTTTACTCAGAGGTCAAGTTGACCAGGATTTATTTTATTTATGTTTCTTTTGCTTTGCTGTGTTTTGTCACTGTAAATAGAAAATAAACCGCACCTTTTTGATTTTGAAAACCACAACCTCCGTTTGCTGGGCCTGTTTTTGTGTGGGGAGCCCATCCCGGGGGTCACACACACCCGCTGCCGAGCTAACCCCCTCACAATACATATATATAAACAGCATTACTGGAGTTTTTGGTTTTGAGGTGAAGTTGCAGGTCAGTCTAGACACCGTTTCTCATTAATGATCACAAGCCATTAGTAATGAATAAAGGTTCAATGTTAAAGCTACAGGCATGTTTCTCCGCACAAATCTACATTAAAAGGTGATAAATTTGGTAACCCATAAACATCTTGAAATTTAGGATCTTGTACTTGTTTTAGGCATGTTCAGGTTAGAAGTAGGCAGCCTGGTCTATGATGAACAAATTAAGAATGATACAGTATGTTTATGCATTATGGGACTGTGCTGAATGCCTTAGAAACCATGATCCACTGTGCATATTGATATGAACTTTCTCAAACCAGTGCAGAATGGTTTTGAATAATTTTAGCAATGGAACAAAACATAGGTAGAATTAGAAAATGGTCTCATTTAAAGCGGAGGTCCACCCTGAAAAAATCTTTACACTAAAAATCCCCCAAAAAATAAAAAATAATAGAAAAAAAAAATTTATACTCACCCTAAATGCCTGTTGCTATGCGGAAGTCCCCTAATCTGCCTCTAATGTTCCTCTTCTCCAATCCGAGGTGGGTCTCCTACCGCTTCCTCTTCTTGTGAATGGGCCGCGCTGCCTTCTGGGAACTGTGTGTATCCCAGGAGGCAAGCCGCCCATTCACAAAGCGCCGTGCGTGTGGCACATGCGCAGTAGGAAACGGGCAGTGAAGCCTTACGGCCTGTTTCCCCTACTCAGGAAGGAGGAGCCGGGACCAGCAGCGATCGATCACCGTGGCAGGACCGACATCACAGGCGAGTAGGACAGGTAAGTGTCCTTATTAAAAGTCAGCAGCTACACTGTTAGTAGCTGCTGACTTTTTTTTTTCCTGCACCTCCGCTTTAAATCATTAGGTTTACTATTTGTTTATTTATTTATTCACTTGATCCCTTTTTTAAGACATTTTACAAGGCCTCTAGGTGTTTATGTTTATGGGTTCAGTGAAAAAATAATAGTCTGTGCATTTCATTTCAGTATTCTGGTCTCTGGATATTGATATGTTTTTTTGTATTGTTGCCAGGAACATAATTATGTTTACTCCGTGAGTATTCCCATGGAGTATCATGGTACAAAACCAACACAAAAAATATAATTCTGCCTTTTTCAGTCAAAGATTGAGCTGTTATTGAGGCAGATGTTACTTACACTTTTATCTATAAGTGTGCTTTGACAATAATAAATTCATACTATTTTATTTTTTCTTCTGTTGGTATTTATAAGTATACGTATAATATAAGTATACTGTTTAAAGACGTTATCGGTTATCAGGAATAAAGATGCTAGAAAATGTACAATACATGTACAATACATTGCTGGAACAGGATAATCCACCATAAGATAAACACCCAAACCTACTGTTTATGTTCTGATCAAGAATGCATATAAATATGGTAAAATCCATATGTCAATGACCACAACAATATGGGTAATCTAGTGAATAAAATACCTGTTACATTGACTAAATATAGACATAAATGTAAAAATTCTACAGAACTGAGCATGTGATATATGAAAACTGATCCCATCTTACTAAAATGTGTTTACTTCTTACTGTGAAAGACCACTGTGATGGAAGTGAGATATGCAGATACCTTCACTTTTAGGAAGACTCTACTCACTTATTAAATAGGGAAGGAGGGTGATTCCTTTAAGCCCCATACTTGTGTCTGGTTGTCTTCACAACTTTTCAGAACCAGTGCTAAGCACTTGGGGAAGGTTTCAGTGGATGTACACAAGTTTAGTCTTATAATGTGAACTGTAGTGGTGAGTTTAGGATATTCTGACATAGTAATTTTGTCGGATAGTGCTGTTAGCTTTGACTTTACTTACCAAAATTTAGATGAAGTGATTAAAAGTAAAAGTACAGTAAGCTTGAGAGTGCTAGTTTTCCATGCTGTGATAAAAGTTTTAAATAGTAATAAGGTCTGAAGTACTCTAAAGCATGGTTCTGCTGACTGAGTGTTTAATTCATAGTAAATTTATGTTATGTACAGCAGTGGTCATGAACCCTGTCCTCAGGACCCACTAACAGGCCAGATTTTATGTATTACCTTGGGGAGATGCAGACTAGAATACTGCAATCACTGAGCAGCAAATGATATCACCTGTGATGTATTTCAGTTATGTTGCAAACCTGGCCTGTTAGTGGGCCCTAAGGACAGGGTTGATGACCACTGATGTACAGTACTGTGCAAAAGTTTTACGCAGGTGTGAAGAAATGCTGTAAAATAAGAATGCTATAAAAAATACATATTTTAATTGTTTATTTTTATCAATTTACAAAATGCAAAGTGAGTGGGCAGAAGAAAAATCTAAATCAAATCAATATTTGGTGTGACTACCCCTTGGCTTCAAACCAACATCAATTCTTATACTTGCACACTTTGTACACTTGCACAAATTCAGAGATTTTGTAGGATTAACCAATTATACCAAGCAGGTGCTATTAAACATCAATTTCATATGTTGGTTGAAACCTACTCATTAACTGAAACAGAAACAGTTGTGTAGGGGGCTTTAAACTGGGAGAGAAACAACTAAGCTCAGCCACAAAGGTGAGATTGTGGAAGACAGTTTCATGTCATGCACCATGGCAAGACTGAGCACAGCATCAAGACACAAAGTAGTTATACCGCACTAGCAAGGTCTCTCCCAGGTAAAGATTTCAAAGCAGACTGGGGTTTAAAGATGAGCTGTTCAACCTCTTTTAACCACTTCTGGACTGAGCCTCTTTTTGAGATTTTTGTTTACAAGTTAAAATATTTTTTTTTGGTAGAAAATTACTTAGAATCCCCAAACCTTATATATATAAATATATATATATATATATATATATATATATATATGTATATATATATATATATATATATATATTCAGATACCCTAGAGAATAAAATGGCAGTCATTGCAATACTTTATGTCACACCGTATTTGCGCAGCGGTCTTACAAGCGCAATTTTTGTGGAAAAAATAAAAAAAATTGAACAAAAAAATAAGACAACAGTAAACTCAGCCCAATATTTCCTATATTGTGAAAGATAATGCTACGCCAAGTAAATTGATACCCAACATGTCATGCTTCAAAATTGCGTCCGCTCATGGAATAGCGACAAACTTTGGCACTTCAAAATCTCCATTGGCGACGTTTACATTTTTTTTTACATGTTACCAGTTTTAAGTTACAGAGGGGGTCTAGTGCAAGAATTATTGCTCTCGCTTTAGCAATCGTGGCAATACCTCACATGTGTGGTTTGTACACCGTTTTCATTTACGGGCGCGACCTACATATATGCATATGCTTCTGCGCACAAGCTCAGCAGGACGGGGCGCTTTAATTTTTTTCTTATTTATTTTTACACTGTCCTTTTAAAAAAAAAATTTGGGTCACTTTTATTCCTATTTCAAGGAATGTAAACATCCCCTGTAATAGAAAAAAAGCATGACAGGATCTCTTTAATGTGAGATCTGGGGTCACAAAGACCTCAGATCTCACATTTAGACTTAAATGCAATAAATAAATGTATTTTGAAAAAAAATAATTCCCCTTTAAGAGCATTGGGTGGAAGTGATGTTTGACATTGCTTCCATCATCCAATGTTATGGAGCCGAGTGGGGGCCATCTTTCCCTCACTCGGCATCAATTCTCACAGGGGAGAGGACCCAATCGTCTCCGCCGCTACCAATGGCTCCGGTAAGCAGCGGAGATAACCGGAGCGTGGCAGAAGGGGGGGACCTCTCCAGCCACCGATAAAAGTGATCTTGCGGCGAATCCGTCACAGAGACCACTTTTATCTGAAAGCCAGCTGCCCGCCATTTAATATGATACCAGGGTTATGGCAGCTATCTGCAGCCATTACAACAGTATTCCACGTCAAAGTACAGACGTATAACGATGGAGGCTGGTCGTTAAATAGTTAAAGAAGCACAAAGCAAAGGGCAATGTTGAGGACCATACACGCAGTGGTCGGCCAAGGAAACCTAAAGACACGTCATGCTTACTACCCTGCAACATCTGAAGATTTGTAGCAGTATTATCAGCACAAAACTGACAGAAACCAGTGGGACCCAGGTACACCCATCAACTTTCCAGAGAAGTCTGGCCAGAAGTGGTCTTCATGGAAGAATTGCGGCAAAAAAAGTAATAACTCTGATGTGGAAACAAGGCTAAGTTACTCAGCTATGCACGGAAACATAAGAACTGAAGTGCAGAAAAATGCCAGCAGGCGTCTGGACTGATGAGTCACAATTTTAAATATTTGGCTATAACTGGAGGCAGTTTATTCACTGAGGGGCTGGAGAGAGGTATGAGAATGAATATCTGCAGGCAACAGTGAAGCATGGTGGAGGTTCTCAGCACGGTTGGGGCTGCATTTCTGCAAATGGAGTTGGAAATTTGGTAAGGGTCAATGATGTCTTCAATGCTGAGAAATACAGGCATATACTTATCTATCATGCCATACCATCAGGGAGGCATGTGATTGACCCCTAATTTATTCTGCAGTAGGACATAGACCGCAAACATGGAGCCAATGTCATTAAGAACTAACCAGCATGAAGAAGAACAAGGAACCCTGCAAGTGATGGTTTGGCCCCCCACAGAGCCCTGATCTCAACATCATCTAATCTGTTTGGGATTACATGAAGAGACAAAAGGATTTGATTTGAGGCAGCCTACATCCACAGAAGATCTGTGGTTAGTATTGTATAGTATATATGGAGGTTTTCTATTTTAGTGTGTTGGCTTTCTTTTTTTTTCCCTTGTTGGTTGAACTGGATGGACTTGTGTGTCTTTTTTCAAGAAGATTTGTGGTTAGTTCTCCAAGATGTTTGGAACAACCTACCTGCCAAGTTCCTTCAAAAACTGTGTGCAAGTGTATCTTGAAAAAATTATGCTGTTTCAAAGGCAAAGGGAGGTCACACCAAATATTGATTTCTCTTATGTTCATTTACTTTCCATTTTGTTAGTTGATAAAAATAAACTATTAACACTTCTATTTTTTAAAGCATTTTTAACATTTTGTCACATCTCCCTTAAACATTTGCACAGTAGTAAATATGTACAGAGGCTAAATGCAACATTTATTAAGAGAAACCATTTTACCTCCCCAAAAATTGTCATCTTCCCTAGAAAAATTAAACTGAACTGCACATGCAGTTGTGTTTATGATACCAAGATAATACAAACACATGACTTCACATAGAATGCCATATGTAGTTACATAGTTAGTCAGGTTGAAAAAAGACACAAGTCCATCCAGTTCAACCATAAAAAAAAAATTAAAAATATCATACAATCCCATATACCCAATCCTATACCCACAGTTGATCCAGAGGAAGGCGAAAAACCCCAGCAAAGCATGATCCAATTTGCTACAGCAGGGGAAAAAATTCCTTCCTGATCCCCCGAGAGGCAATCAGATTTTCCATGGATCAACTTTACCTATTATTGTTAGTACCCAGTTATATTGTGTACATTTAGGAAAGAATCCAGGCCTTTCTGAAAGCAATCTACTGAGCTGGACAGAACCACCTCTAGAGGGAGTCTATTCCACATTTTCACAGCTCTTACTGTGAAGAAACCTTTCCGTATTTGGAGATGATATCTCTTTTCCTCCAGATGTAAAGAGTGCCCCCTTGTCCTCTGTGTTGACCGTAAAGTGAATAACTCAACACCAAGTTCACTATATGGACCCCTTATATATTTGTACATGTTGATTATATCCCGCCTTAATCTCCTCTTCTCAATAGGGAATAGATTCAGTTCCTCTAGTCATTCCTCATAGCTGAGCTCCTCCATGCCTCTTATCAGTTTGGTTGCCCTTCTCTGCACTTTCTCCATTTCCCCGATATCCTTTTTGAGAACTGGTGCCCAAAACTGAACTGCATATTCCAGATGAGGTCTTACTAATGATTTGTACAGGGGCAAAATGATATTGCTCTCATATAGTTAATCCTTTTTCTGACTAGAATGTGTATGCACCAATCACCATGAATTTGGTGCCACTGCAGTAATTTAAAATGTTTCAAATCAGTTCCTATGAATAAATAAAACATCATGTTACTAAAAATAGTCCTTTGTGTACATAGATGATATGGCCAAACTATAGGGAATTTTAGTGTATATAGGTGTGTAGCAAGGTGATAGCACATCAAAAGTTGATTTAGACTTTTGAATATATTTTATTAACAGACATCTAATTTATATCTAATTTATATCTAATTTAGCAAGACAGACATTTATCCCTGTTGCTCCATACACACCAGAATGCAAATGCACATGTAGGGTAAATAAGTGTGTGAAAACAAAAAATGTATCACACATGTGAGGTATCAGCACAAACAATGGAGTGCAAGACACATTTCTAGGGCCATAAGTCCCAGTTAACTCAAACGGATAACCTGGAAAGGCTTTTAAAGTGTCAGCTATAGATAATTCTGGGTACCATACTTTTTCGGGATTTCACGGGTATGTGCATTTTTAAGGCTTGATATATTTTGTATCTATTTACTCAGTACAACCCCATCTTTTTTATTTATTCCAGAAAATATAGATTTGATAAACGGTTGCACAAATATTTTGTAACACAAAAATTGCAACTGCTACCATTTTTAAAGTAATTTCTAGCAAAGAAAATGCATATTTTAACCACTTAACGACTGCTCACTGTATATATACGTCGGCAGAATGGCACCGACAGGCACAATCACGTAGAGTGTACGTGATCGCCTTTGTACAGTTGGGGGGTCCGATCGGACCCCCCTCCTATACAGTGAGCGGCCGTTTATCGTTGGGGAGCGATCAGAGATGAGGGGGTGACCATTCGATTTCGGCCACCTCCTCGCGATCGCTCCCGGCCAATGAAAATGCTTCCTCCGCCATGTGATGTAAACACAGGCAGGAGGAAGTGATGTCATCTCCCTCGCGGCGGTCTTTGCGATTCCGGCGCCGAGGAGAGAGGAAGCAGGTTAGTGCACCAACAGTCCACTGACACATAGGTACACATAGGCACACATTTCACCCCCCAGTCACCCCCAGATCACCCCCCAGGTCACCCCCCAGCCCCCAATCACAGTGTCACTGATTGCAGTGATAATTTATTTTACTGATCACTGCATTTAGTGTCATCTGTGATAGTAAAAAGTTGCAGGGCAGTTAGGTTTAGGCCCCTTTAGGTCCAGGGTAGCCCCCTAACCCCCCCCTAATAAAGGTTTAACCCCTTGATCGCCCCCCAGGTAACCCTTTCACCCCCTAACGCCAGCGTCACTAAGCGATCGTATTTTCGATCGCTGTATTTAGTGCCGGTGGTGCCCTAGATAGCCAGTTATTTATTTTTAGTTTTGCCGCAGGTTTTTAGAGCGTCAGGTACCCCCATATATTATTTTAACCCCCTGATTGCCCCTAGAGTTAACTCTTTCACCAGTGATCACCGTATAAGCGTCAATGGTGACACTGGTTACCCAGTTAGTTATTTAGTTATTTAGGTAACCCGTCAGGTTTTTATATAGCGTCGGGTACCCCCATATTTAACCTAATAAAGGTTTTAACCCCCTGATTGCCCCTAGTTAACCCTTTCACCAGTGATCACCATATAAAGGTTACGGGTGACACTGGTTGGTTAGTTTGCTTTTTATAGCATCAGGGCACCCACCGTATATAACCCAATAAAGGTTTAACCCCCTGATCGCCCGGCGGGTGAGATCAAATAGGTTTTAGCGCCAGAGAGGGTCTGCGTCGCCCCAGGCAGCGTTAGGTTAGTGCCAGTAACGCTAACACCCACGCGCAAAGCATACACCTCCCTTAGTGGTATAGTATCTGATCAGATCTATACTAGCGTCCCCAGCGGTTTAGGGTTCCCAAAAACGCAGTGTTAGCGTGATCAGCCCAGATACCTGCTAGCACCTGCGTTTAGCCCCTCCACCCAGCCCAGCCCAGCCCAGCCCACCCAAGTGCAGTATCGATCGATCACTGTCACTTACCAAACACAAAACACATAACTGCAGCGTTCGCAGAGACAGTCCTGATCCCTGCGACCGCTAACAGTTTTTTTTGTAGCGTTTGATATATTTGCTGACGACAGTCGGGTGCTTTTTTTCCTGTGAATCTTACTAGTGTACCCCTAAATTTAGAGCCCAAAATGGCAAGTCGAAGGTACACTAGTAAAAAGGCCTACGAGATTCTGAGCATGACAGATAGTGAAGAGGAGGTCATGTATCTGTCAGATTCAGGCTCAGAATATCTTCCCGTAGAAGACAGTGACGTCAGCGGCCCCACGTCAGATAGCTCTGACGACGAAGTTGAGGTCCCTGCTAAGGTCAGGCGTACCCGATCCCGATCTTCTGAGGTTGTTGAGGAGCAAGAACCGCAGGGCTCTCGTATCATGGAGCAGAGGAGTACTAGCGCCGCTATTCCTTCTGGTGAATTGGCAAGCACCAGCGGCCTAGTACAGCCTGGGCGTACATCCAGCACTGCAGTATCACGTGGTGACGTGGCGAGTCCCATAAGTGCAGTTCAAGCTGGTGAGGTGGCAAGCACAAGTAGTGTCCCGCTGCCACCAATAAGAAGACAAAGGCAGGCCCGTCGTACCCATAGTGCTCTTCCTGCAGAATTCGCCTATCCTGATTGGGTCCCCACCACTTCTGCAGAACCCGTACTTCCCCTATTCACTGCCCAACCCGGTATTCAGGTGGAAACAGCTGATTTTATGCCAATCGATTATTATTCGCTGTTTTTCACGGAAGATCTCTATAGATCTATTGTGGACCAGAGTAATTTATATGCTGGTCAATTCATCGCCGCTAATCCCCAGTTGCCTTCCATTGCCAAAGATTGGAAACCAATTACGGTTTCTGAATTTAAGACCTTTCTGGGCCCTTCCCTCAACATGGGCACACATAAATTCCCGTCATTGCGTGCTTATTGGTCCATGCACCCAATTGACCACATGCCCGTGTTCTCTGCCTCCATGCCCAGGAAACTATACGAGCAGATTTTGCGGTTCATGCACTTCAACGACAATGAACTTTGTCGTCCACGTGGGGACCCTGAATACGACCGGCTCTATAAAATTCGGCCCCTCATAAACCACTTCAACGAACGTTTTGCAGCCTTGTTTATTCCCGATCAAGCTGTCTGCGTTGATGAGTCCCTGATTAAATTTTCTGGCCGCTTGGCTTTCAAGCAGTACTTTCCCAGCAAGCGTGCCAGATACGAGGTCAAGCTCTATAAGTGCTGTGACAGGGCAACAGGCTATGTATGGAGCTTTATGGTTTATGAGGGAAAAGATAGTCAGGTTGAGCCGGTCAACTGCCCGGATTACATAGGGAGCGCTGGCAAGATAGTGTGGAACTTGGTGTCACCCTTATTCGGAAAGGGGTACCACTTGTATGTGGACAATTATTACACGAGCGTGCCACTGTTTAGTCACTTGTTTGATCATCAGATTGGAGCATGTGGCACCGTGCGACCTAATCGCCGGGGCTTTCCCCAGCGGCTTGTAGATGCCCGTCTTAGGCTGGGGGAGAGAGCCTGCGTAAAGTGTAATAACTTGCTCGCTATGAAGTGGAGGGACAATAAGAATGTTTTCCTTCTTACCTCCCTTCATGCAGACACGACAGTCCAAATTCGTACGGCGACTGGTGTTGTGGAGAAACCCCTCTGTGTCCACGAATATAACAAAAATATGGGAGGGGTGGACCTCAACGACCAGTTGATGGCGCCGTATCTAATTGACCGTAAGGCGAGACGCTGGTACAAAAAAGTGTCTCTATCCTTATTCCAATTGGCTTTGCTGAACGCTCATGTGCTATACAGAGCTTCAGGCGGGACTTTATCTCTTCTAAAATTCCAGAATGAGATAGTCACAGAACTCCTGTATCCAGGCGGTTCTGCACCTCACCATCCCCTACCAAATGCAGTAAGCCGGCTGCATGAGAGGCATTATACGCATCTCCTCCCGAGTACCCCTACCCAACGAGCCCCCCAAAAAAGATGTCGTGTCTGTAGCAAGTGCGGATTTAGGCGTGACACCCGTTATTATTGTCCACTCTGTCCTGACAAACCTGGTCTTTGCCTTGGTGAATGTTTTGAACGCTACCACTCAAAAGTGAAGTTTTAGCGTAGGGTACAGCATTTCACAGACTAGGACACACTTACACAGGGTCTCCCAAGATGCCATTACATTTTGAGAGACCCGAACCATTACAGTTGTTAAAGTTTAAAAAAAAAAGTGTAAAAAAGAAAAAAAAAAACGTAAAAAACAAAAACACAAAAAAAAATATAAAATAAAAAAAACAAAAATAGTTGTCGTTTTATTGTTCTCTCTCGCTCTCTCTATTTTCTCTCTATTGTTCTGCTCTTTTTTACTGTATTCCATTCTGCAATGTTTTATCATGCTTGCTTTTCAGGTATGTAATTTTTTGTTTTCAGGTGCGCCATTCAACTGCAGCGCGGAATTATTTATCTTGACAGCAACAGCGTTTGCTCCCACGATACATAAAGCCGTGACTCCAGTGCTGTAGGAGGTGATTTCACCACCACAGTTAAAAAAAAAGAGCATATATGCCGAAGCATGGGGGCAGCAGGGGCGGAGGAGCGATTTTGCTCCTAATGCCGCGTATATACGGTCGAAATTCCGACGGAGGCCTGCCCGTGGAAAAGTCCGACCGTGTGTACGCGGCATAATTTTTTTGCGGGAGGATGCCCCCATGCTTCGGCATATATATATTTTAGGCACAGGTTGCGTTAAAAAAATGTTTTATTTTTTACTAGGTTTTGTTTTGGTATTTGCTTTGCAGGTATGGTATGGTAAGGTCTTACTATTGTACTGTAATGTTACTTTGTTTTAATGTTAACCATCATTTGCTTAGCAGGTACGCCATTCAGTTGCATCGCGGATTTATTTATCTTGACAGCAACAGCGTTTGCTCCCACGATACATAAAGCCGTGACTCCAACGCTGTAGGAGGTGATTTCACCACCACAGTTAAAAAAAGAGCATATATGCCGAAGCATGGGGGCAGCAGGGGCGGAGGAGCGATTTTGCTCCTAATGCCGCGTATATACGGTCGAAATTCCGACGGAGGCTTGCCCGTGGAAAAGTTTGACCGTGTGTACTCGGCATAACCTTTTATGCCGCGTACATACGGTCGAAATTTCGACAAAGGCTTGCCCGTGGAAAAGTCCGACCGTGTGTACGCGGCATCATTTTTTTGCGGGAGGATGCCCCCATGCTTCGGCATATATATATTTTAGGCACAGGTTGCGTTAAAAAAATGTTTTATTTTTTACTAGGTTTTGTTTTGGTATTTGCTTTGCAGGTATGGTATGGTAAGGTCTTACTGTTGTACTGTAATGTTACTTTGTTTTAATGTTAACCATCATTTGCTTAGCAGGTACGCCATTCAGTTGCATCGCGGATTTATTTATCTTGACAGCAACAGCGTTTGCTCCCACGATACATAAAGCCGTGACTCCAACGCTGTAGGAGGTGATTTCACCACCACAGTTAAAAAAAGAGCATATATGCCGAAGCATGGGGGCAGCAGGGGCGGAGGAGCGATTTTGCTCCTAATGCCGCGTATATACGGTCGAAATTCCGACGGAGGCCTGCCCGTGGAAAAGTCCGACCGTGTGTACGCGGCATAATTTTTTTGCGGGAGGATGCCCCCATGCTTCGTCATATATATATTTTAGGCACAGGTTGCGTTAAAAAAATGTTTTCTTTTTTACTAGGTTTGTTTTGGTATTTGCTTTGCAGGTATGGTATGGTAAGGTCTTACTGTTGTACTGTAATGTTACTTTGTTTTAATGTTAACCATCATTTGCTTAGCAGGTACGCCATTCAGTTGCATCGCGGATTTATTTATCTTGACAGCAACAGCGTTTGCTCCCACGATACATAAAGCCGTGACTCCAACGCTGTAGGAGGTGATTTCACCACCACAGTTAAAAAAAGAGCATATATGCCGAAGCATGGGGGCAGCAGGGGCGGAGGAGCGATTTTGCTCCTAATGCCGCGTATATACGGTCGAAATTCCGACGGAGGCTTGCCCGTGGAAAAGTTTGACCGTGTGTACTCGGCATAACCTTTTATGCCGCGTACATACGGTCGAAATTTCGACAAAGGCTTGCCCGTGGAAAAGTCCGACCGTGTGTACGCGGCATCATTTTTTTGCGGGAGGATGCCCCCATGCTTCGGCATATATATATTTTAGGCACAGGTTGCGTTAAAAAAATGTTTTATTTTTTACTAGGTTTTGTTTTGGTATTTGCTTTGCAGGTATGGTATGGTAAGGTCTTACTGTTGTACTGTAATGTTACTTTGTTTTAATGTTAACCATCATTTGCTTAGCAGGTACGCCATTCAGTTGCATCGCGGATTTATTTATCTTGACAGCAACAGCGTTTGCTCCCACGATACATAAAGCCGTGACTCCAACGCTGTAGGAGGTGATTTCACCACCACAGTTAAAAAAAGAGCATATATGCCGAAGCATGGGGGCGGAAGAGCGATTTTGCTCCTAATGCCGCGTATATACGGTCAAAATTCCGACGGAGGCTTGCCCGTGGAAAAGTTTGACCGTGTGTACTCGGCATAACCTTTTATGCCGCGTACATACGGTCGAAATTCCGACAAAGGCTTGCCCGTGGAAAAGTCCGACCGTGTGTACGCGGCATAACTTTTTTGCGGGAGGATGCCCCCATGCTTCGGCATATATGCCCATCATTAGAAGTGGGTGGATGAAGGGAGGTATTCTAATGGTGGGCATACCCACCGATCAATCTCTTTTTTTCGTTCAGCCAACAGGCTGCATGAAAAAAAAGATTACAATACATGTCCAACAAGGACCAGCAACGTACTGGTATGTTGCTGGACTTTGAATGTTTATACCAGAATGATGCCTGCAGGTTTAGGTATCATCTTGGTATCATTCTTTTCAGCCAGTGGCCGGCTTTCATGTAAAAGCAATTCTAGCAGATAATTAGCCTCTAGACTGCTTTTACAAGCAGTGGGAGGGAATGCCCCCCCGGATATAAACAGCGCCATTGGGAAATTGGGAAAGCATTTTATCACACCGATCTTGGTGTGGTCAGATGCTTTGAGGGCAGAGGAAAGATCGAGGGTCTAACCCCCCATTTTTTTTCAAAAAAAGAGTACCTGTCACTACTTATTGCTATCATAGGGGATATTTACATTCCCTGAGATAACAATAAAAATGATAAAAAAAAATATATGGAAGGAACAGTTTAAAAATAAAATAAAAAAGCAAAATAAATAATAAAAAAAAAAAAAAAAAAGCACCGCTGTCCCCCCTGCTCTTGCGTAGAGGCGAACGCAAGCGTCGGTCTAGCGTCATATGTAAACAGCAATTGCATCATGCATGTGAGGTATCACCGCGAAGGTCAGATCGAGGGCAGTAATTTTAGCAGTAGACCTCCTCTGTAAATCTAACGTGGTAACCTGTAAAGGCTTTTAAATGCTTTTAAAAATGAATGTAGTTTCTCGCCGCTGCGCGTTTGTGCGCAATTTTAAAGCATGTCGTGTTTGGTATCCATGTACTCGGCCTAAGATCATCTTTTTTATTTCATCAAACATTTGGGCAATATAGTGTTTTTTAGTGCATTAAAAATGAAAAAAGTGTGTTTTTCCCCCAAAAAATGCGTTTGAAAAATCGCTGCGCAAATACTGTGTGGAAAAAAAAATGCAACACCCACTATTTTAATCTGTAGGGCCTTTGCTTTAAAAAAATATATAATGTTTGGGGGTTAAACATAATTTTCTTGCAAAACAAAAAATGTTTTCATGTAAACAAAAAGTGTCAGAAAGGGCTTTGTCTTCAAGTGGTTAGAAAAGTGGATGATGTGTGACATAAGCTTCCTAATGTTGTGCATAAAATGCCAGGACAGTTCAAAACCCCCCCAAATGACCCCATTTTGGAAAGTAGACACCTCAAGCTATTTGCTGAGAGGCATGTTGAGCCCATTGATTATTATTTTTTTTTGTCCCAAGTGATTGAATAATGACAAAAAGAAAAAAAAATGTACAAAAAGTTGTCACTAAATTATATATTGCTCAAACATGCCATGGTTATATGTGGAATTGCACCCCAAAATACATTCTGTTGCTTCTCCTGAGTACGGGGATACCACATGTGTGAGACATTTTGGGAGCCTAGCCGCGTACAGGACCCCGAAAACCAAGCACCGCCTTCAGGATTTCTATGGGTGTAAATTTTTGATTTCACTCCTCACTTCCTATCACAGTTTCGGAGGCCATGGAATGCCCAGATGGCACAAACCCCCCCAAATGACCCCATTTTGGAAAGTAGACACCCCAAGCTATTTGCTGAGAGGTATGTTGAGTATTTTGCAGATCTCGCTTTTTGTCACAAAGTTTTAAAAATTGAAAAAAGAAAAAAAAAAAAATATGTCTTTCTTCATTTTCAAAAACAAATGAGAGCTGTAAAATACTCACCATGCCTCTCGGCAAATAGCTTGGGGTGTCTACTTTCCAAAATGGGGTCATTTGGGGGGGTTTTGGGCTATCTTGGTATTTTATGGCCTTCAAAACTGTGATAGGTAGTGAGGAGTGAAATCAAAAATTTGTGCCCTTAGAAATCCTGAAGGCGGTGCTTGGTTTTCGGGGGCCCGTACGCGGCTAGGCTCTCAAAAAGTCCCACACATGTGGTATCCCTGTACTCAGGAGAAGCAGCCAAATGTATTTTGGGGTGCAATTCCGCATATAACCATGGCATGTTTGAGCAATATATCATTTAGTGACAACTTTTTTTTTTTTTTTCTTTTTGTCATTATTCAATCACTTGGGACAAAAAAATAAATTTTCAATGGGCTCAACATGCCTCTCAGCAATTTCCTTGGGGTGTCTACTTTCCAAAATGGGGTCATTTTGGGGGGTTTTGTGCTATCTTGGCATTTTATGGCCTTCAAAACTGTGATAGGTAGTGAGGAGTGAAATCAAAAATGTATGCCCTTAGAAACCTTGAAGGCGGTGCTTGATTTTTGTGGTCCCGTACGCGGCTAGGCTCCCAAAAAGTCCCACACATGTGGTATCCCCGTACTCAGGAGAAGCAGCAGAATGTATTTTGGGGTTAATTTCACATATGCCCATGCCATGTGTGAGCAATATATCATTTAGTGACAACTTTGTGCAAAAAAAACAAAGTTTGTCATATTCCCACAACTTGTGGCAAAATATAAAATATTCCATGGACTGAACATGCCTCTCAGTAAATAGCTTGGGGTGTCTACTTTCCAAAATGGGGTCATTTGGGGGGGGTTTGTGCTATTTTGGCATTTTATGGCCTTCGAAACTGTGATAGGTAGTGAGGAGTGAAATCAAAAATTTACGCCCTTAGAAATCCTGAAGGCGGTGCTTGGTTTTTGGGGCCCCGTACCCGGCTAGGCTCCCAAAAAGTCCCACACATGTGGTATCCCCGTACTCAGGAGAAGCAGCAGAATGTATTTCGTGGTGCAATTCCACATATAACCATGGCACGTGTGAGCAATATATCATTTAGTGACAACTTTTTGTACATTTTTTCTTTTTTTTTTCTTTTTATCATTATTCAATCATTTGGGACGAAAAAAAATATTCAATGGGCTCAACATGCCTCTCAGCAAATAGCTTGGGGTGTCTACTTTCCAAAATGGGGTCATTTGGGGGGTTTTGTGCCATCCTGGCATTTTATGGCCTTCAAAAATGTGATAGGTAGTGATAGGTAGTGAGGAGTGAAATCAAAAATTTATGCCCTTAGAAACCTTGAAGGCGGTGCTTGGTTTTTGGGGTCCCGTATGCGACTAGGCTCCCAAAAAGTCCCACACATGTGGTATCCCCGTACTCAGGAGAAGCAGCAGAATGTATTTTGGGGTGTCATTTCACATATGCCCATGGCATGTGTGAGCAATATATCATTTAGTGACAACTTTGTGCAAAAAAAATAAAGTTTGTCATATTCCCGCAACTTGTGGCAAAATATAAAATATTCCATGGACTAATCATGCCTCTCAGTAAATAGCTTGGGGTGTCTACTTTCCAAAATGGGGTCATTTGGGGGGGTTTTGTGCTATTTTGGCATTTTATGGCCTTCGAAACTGTGATAGGTAGTGAGGAGTGAAATCAAAAATTTGCGCCCTTAGAAATCCTGAAGGCGGTGCTTGGTTTCCGGGGTCCCGTACGTGGCTAGGCTCCTAAAAAGTCCCACACATGTGGTATCCCCGTACTCAGGAGAAGCAGCAGAATGTATTTTGGGGTGCAATTCCACATATAACCATGGCATGTGTGAGCAATATATCATTTAGTGACAACTTTTTGTAATTTTTTTATTTTTTTTTTGTCATTCAATCACTTGGGACAAAAAAAAAAATATTCAATGGGCTCAACATGCCTCTCAGCAATTTCCTTGGGGTGTCTACTTTCCAAAATGGGGTCATTTGGGGGGGTTTTGTACTGCCCTGCCATTTTAGCACCTCAAGAAATGAGATAGGCAGTCATAAATTAAAAGCTGTGTAAATTCCAGAAAATGTACCCTAGTTTGTAGACGCTATAACTTTTGCGCAAACCAATAAATATACGCTTATTGACATTTTTTTTTACTAAAGACATGTGGCTGAATACATTTTGGCCTAAATGTATGACTACAATTGAGTTTATTCGATTTTTCTTATAACAAAAATTAGAAAATATCATTTTTTTTCTAAATTTTCGGTCTTTTTCCGTTTATATCGCAAAAAATAAAAATCGCAGAGGCAATCAAATACCATTAAAAGAAAGCTCTATTTGTGGGAAGAAAAGGACGCAAATTTCGTTTGGGTACAACATTGCATGTCCGCACAATTTACAGTTAAAGCAGCGCAGTGCAAAATTCTGAATTCACCTCTGGTCCTTTAGCTACCAAATGGTCCGGGGCTTAAGTGGTTAAAGTGTGTGGAAAGTAAAAATTTGCCCTGGTAGAAAAATGTCTAAGGTAAGTGGAATAAGTTCCGCTGCACTGTTTGCTAGGTAGCCTTTACTGTACAGGTTTATTGCAGGTTTTTTTCTTTTTTTTGTTTCCTGAAATTGCTTTTTTCTAAAATAAAATAATGTGCAATCACAGATAAAAAAATATACTCATGTTGTAATTTGTATCCATTACTCCAATTTTATTTATGAGATTAAGATAGGAATCAGAACCAAAAGTAAATGCACAAACTAGCAACCGCTTTAATTTGTAGCAGCAGCTTATGTAAGATACTGTAGTTAACGGCAAACAGGATTGAGTAAAGGTCAAAAAACCCACTCTGTATCACATGTAAACCACTGATATTGAAAAACCATGGTAACGATGAAAGTCGAAAATCATATTTAAAAATAGTTACATATATGCAATTCTTTTGTTTTAGTTGTTTTAATGCAACCTATTCGTGAAATAAGTGCTGCCTCAATTTTTATTAAATATACTGTTTTCTTATAACCTGTAGGCTTTTTAACTATTTTAAACATCCAATGCTACTGTAAGGCAAATAAATAATTTTACAAAATGATTTCGTATAATATAGAGTAATGCAAAGCTATAAGGAAACATGTAACAAGAAATTATGTTGGCTGGAAAAAAGAGGAAAGGGAAGACATGATTAAAACATTTAAATACATCAAGTTCATGAATAATATTCAAGAGGGCAGTATATTCAATATGAAGCCAAGATTTAAAAAAAAAAAAAAACTAAAATTAGCAAGAGCAAAGTTCAAAATTAATCTTAGAAAGTATTATTTTGCCAAAAGAGGAATTGATGCTTGGAATAGACTTCCAACAGACAATGGCAGATTACCAAATAGTAGAGTAGGCACAAGCCTATGGGCCCTATGCCAATAAAAGGCCCCACAACAATGGATCAAAATATTATTGATTTTATCTTGAAGGAATGCAGCTAGTCACTTGCCACTGCACCTGCCACCAGATGTGGATTGTCACTTGCCACGCCACTTGCCACATCACCTGCCACCAGATGCGGATTGTCACTTGCCACATCACTTGCCTTGTCACCTGCCACCAGATGCAGATTGTCACTTGCCATGTCGCAGTGGTCCCTGAACTTTTTGGCACCGGGGATGGGCTGCATGGCAAAAAATTATGGAGGGGGGGGGCAATTTTTTGATGGGAATTTGTCCGGGCAATGGCTGGTGTTGGCGCTTCAATCATCACTGCACCATGGTTGATATGGTATCAGGATGATTGAAATGAATTTCTTTTATTATTACATTGTAATATAAAATGAAATAGTTAAACTCACCATAATGCAGAATCAGTGGGAGCCCTGAGCGTGTCACTTGCTACTATTACCTGCCACCAGATGCAGCTTATCATTTGCCACGTCGCCTGCCACCAGATGCACTTGCCACCTTCGCCTGCCACCAGATGCAGCTTGTCACTTGCCATGTTGCTTGCCACCAGATGCAGCTTGTCACTTCTCATGTCACCTGCCACCAGATGCAGCTTGTCACTTGCCACATCACCTGCCACCAGATGCAGATTGTCACTTGCCACATCACCTGCCACCAGATGCGGATTGTCACTTGCCACTTCGCCTGCCACCAGATGCAGCTTGTCACTTGCCACATCACCTGCCACCAGATGCAGCTTGTCACTTGCCACATCACTTGCCATGCCGCCTGCCACCAGATGCGGATTGTCACTTGCCATGTCACCTCCCACCAGATGCAGCTTGTCACTTGCCATGTCACCTGCCACCAAATGCAGATTGTCACTTGCCAGATCACTTGCCATGCCACCTGCCACCAGATGCGGATTGTCACTCGCCAAGTCACCTGCCACCAGATGCAGTCTGTCACTTGCCACGTCGCCTGCCACCAGATGCTGATGGTCACTTGCCATGTTGCCTGCCACCAGATGCAGATTGTCACATGCCATGTCACCTGCCACCAGATGCGTATTGTCACTATTCTGCCACCAGCTGAAGCTTCCCATTGTTGCCTGCCACCAAAAAATACCATATGTGGCAGAAAAGGCCCAGGGGGGAGTGCAAGCATTTTTTGCAGGCAATTTGTCAAGGTTGATATGGTGTCAGGATGATTGAAGTGCATTATTTATATTTTTTCATTGTAATATAAAATGAAATAGTTCAACTCACCATAATGCCGAATCAGTGTGAGCCCTGAGCATGTGACTTGCCACTGTCACCTGCCACCAGATGCAGCTTGTCACTTGCCACATTGTCTGCCACCAGATGCACTTGTCACCATCGCCTGCCACCAGATGCAGCTTGTCAGTTGCCACGTCGCTTGTCACAAGATGTAGCTTGTCAGTTGCCACATCGCCTGCCACCAGATGTGGATTGTCACTTGCCACGTTGCCTGCCACCAGATGCAGATTGTCACTTGCTATGTTGCCTTCCATCAAATGCGGCTTGTCACCTGCCACGTCACTTGCCACCAAATGTGAATTGTCACTTGCCACGTCGCCTGCCACCAGATGCAGATTGTCACTTGCTATGTTGCCTGCAACTAGATGCGGGTTGTCACTATCCTGCCACCAGCATGTGTTTTTTTTGCAGGCAATTTGTCACGGTTGATATGGTGTAAGGATGGTTGAAGCACATTATTTATATTATTACATTGTAATATAAAATGAAATAGTTTAGCTCACCATAATGCAGAATCAGTGGGAGCCCTGAGAGTGTCACTTGCCACTGTTGCCTGCCACCAGATACAGCTTTCCACTTGCCACGTTGCCTGCTACTAGATCCACTTACCACCGTTACCTGCCACCAGATACATCTTGTCACTTGCCATGTCGCCTGCCACCAGATGCAGCTTGCCACTTGTCATGTTACCTGCCACCAGATCCAGCGTGTCACTTGACATGTAACACCTGCCATCAGATGCGGATTGTCACTTGCCACATTACTTTCCACGTCGACTGGCACCAGATGCTGATTGTCACTTGCCACGTCACTTGCTACGTTGACTGCCACCAGATGCAGATTGTCACTTGCTACGTCACCTGCCACTGGATGCAAACTGTCACTTGCCACATCGCCTGCCACCAGATGTGGATTGTCACTTGCCATGTCACCTGCCACCAGATGCAGCTTGTCACTTGCCATGTTGCCTGCCACCAGATGTGGTCTGTCACTTGCCACGTCGCCTGCCACCAGATGTGGATTGTCACTTGCCACGTTGCCTGCCACCAGATGTGGCTGGTCACTTGCCACATAGCCTGCCACCAGCTAAAGCTTCCCACTGTTGCCAAAAAATACCAGATGTAGCTATCCACATTTTAATGTAAATGCCATTTGGTGCCAGGCATCAGTGAAAACAGAGAAAAAGGCTTTTAGCAGTCTCTCCCCAGCTTTTCAGCATCCAAGGCTGAGCAAGAAACTGGCACATGTGCATTGGCTGGGTCCCAGAGTGAGAGCGAGCAGTGAGAGATGATGGGAAGGAAGAGAGACAGCGTGACCACTTTGGTGTGATAAGTTTCCAGAAGGTTTCATTACAAAGAAAAGTTAAAAATGGATACTCACAAAAGTATAAAAGCCACACATGTATAAATGGAAATCCCCCCTGCCGCACATGCGACAGAGCAGCCTTCGTGGCCCAGCTGCAGAGAGGACTCGGCCTGGTATCTGGCCACGACCCGGTGGTTGGGAACCCCAGACCTAGGGGCCTCCACAGAGTTTAATTTAATTCAGCAGAGGTAGTGAATCAGTCAACAGTAATTGGATTCAAACATGCTTGAGACAACCATAGATCTATATTCTAGATAGAGGCACTTGGTCTTTTTTCTGCCATCACCTATGTTTCTAGGCTGCCAATGCTGACATTCTCTATTGAAAATACAACTTGCCTGGCTGTGCAGCTGATACAAATACTGTCTGGGTCAGTTGCCAGAACAAATCAAAAGTTCTGATTCTACCTTCATACAGGCAGTTCCCGAGTTACAAAGAAGACATGGTCTGTAGGTTTGTTCTTCAGTTGAATTTGTATGTAAGTTGGAACAGGTACATTTTTTAAGTGTAACTCCAGCCCAAATTTTTTTTTTACGTTTTTGGACAGTATAGGGACGTATTAACACCCTTGTAAGAAGATTTCACCTAGTTTCTGTCCATGTGACAATTGGATTTTGAAAATTGTGGGTTGTTGTGGAAACAAACATTGGTGATAAAGCTTCAGTGGAAACACCCTTTTTCCATGATAACTCTTAAGCCCTGTACACACGATCGGATAACCTATGGATTTTCGTCCGATGGATTTGTCCATCGGAAATCCGATGAAACAGTTTTTTATCAGTCTTGCCCACACACCATCAGTCAAAAAACCAACCGTTCCAAACGCGGTGACGTAAAACACTCCGATGAGCCGAGAAAAATTACGTTTAATGCTTCTGAGCATGCGTCGACTTGATTCTGAGCATGCGTGGATGTCTGATTTTATCAAATATATAATGCTTGGAGGTTTTATGTAATCTTCAGGGCTGAAAGAATTTTTTAGGCATGTGTGCAAAGAAAAAAGCAAAAAGGGCTCTGGCAGCGAAGGGGTAAAGACCTTGCCAGACTTTTTTTTCTGTCTGTGCCCTACTCAGGAGATTTTCCTTCACTTCCTGTCCCAGAGACCCAACAAGAAGAGGAAGACCTCTCCAAAACAGTAGGATATCTCCTCTTAGACAGTTTGCAACATTTCCCCTTGCCTACTAAATTCTCAAAAGGTCAGGTAGAGTAACTAGGGAAAAGCCTATTGTAAGGACAGGTATGACATATAGAACTTACATTTGATGGCATACCTATAGTACATTCAAGCATTCGTGCACTTACCAGGGTTGATATTTTTCTAGTGTTAGGAAAATAGGGTTTCCTCCTCAGCACAGGACTTAAAGTGGTTGTTAAGCCACTCTAGCCTGTATACACCATCAGAACTGCCTGCTATTGTAGTATCCCCCTCTGTGTGTGATTTACAAAAAAATAAATGCTGTGAATACCTAATTTCACTGCCAAGATTGCGATCACATGACTGGCCAGCTTTCTCCTTTCCTCTGCTGAGAGATACAGCAGGGGGGCTGAGATTCCTCTACTGATGTCAGTCTGGAAGGGGGGGGGGGAGGAGGAGAGGAGGAGAGAGTTGGCTGGTCATGTGATCTCAGCTCTTAAATTAGGTATTTACAGCATTTATATTTATAAATCATTCACAGAGGGGGACACTGCAATAGAAGGCAGTGATAATGGTGTATTCAGGTTAGTGTTATGAGAGCAGCAGGAGTGGGGGGGGGGGCAACTCGCGCACAGAAAGAGAGGGAAGGGACACAGGAGCAGAGAGGAGAGCAGATAGTAGGCTGCTGGTGACAGAGGCACATAAACTGACCACTGTGTCTGGTCTCAGCCATGATACACTGTGGTCAGTTTACAGAGGGGTGGGGAGAAACTGGCAGGATCAGCCAGGTATTTTAGGTGTTACAGGGGGCCAAATTACACAGGACAAGCACTGTGCCATATAACATGCTTTAAAGGAGCAGGGTCCATAATATTTTTTTGGGGGTTAACAAACGATTTAACTGCCCACAAACGAAAAACCCATAAAGAATGGAATTGCATATTATTGGATGTTTAGGTAAAATAATGCTGTGCTGGTTTAGAAAGCAAAACTAGAAAGGGTTGTGTGTGTTCCTGTGTTGGTAAATATACAGCATATATATATAATAATATACTAACATGAAAGGAAACGCTATCTGTAGATATTAAATTAACATTTACAAGGAAATGGGATGACCATCAAACATGCATTGTAAGCCAGACAAATGCACAGAGCATATGTAGCACATGTCATATGAGCTGTCTCTGGCTTTATCTCTACATTTACAGTTGAGATCAAACTGGGAAAGGCTAAAAGAACTTTAAACAGGGAAGACTGATTTGGTATCCTGAGATCATTTTTCAGATAGTAGTCATATTTATATATCTTTAACTGAAAAAAAGATCACTCCTTTTACACTGGAATATAGTGATATAAAATAGCAGATTATAGATGGCTACTGAAATCACAAAGGCAAAGGGGGGAATGTAACACGTTTAAGGATGGCTTGTCATTTTCATCCCATTCTTCATATTATTGGTGTTTATATTGGATTCATTTACTGGCTGTGACTTGATCAGTCACAGCTGGCCCCCTACTGTGCATTGCAAAATGCTGTGAGACCAGTTTGTAGCCTCCTGGGATTCCACACAAATGCACAAAGAGAATCTAGAACTAAGACAGTGCAACTCATATCCTTTAGGCTGATGACACATGGGCGAATCTGTTGCCTGGGACAAATTGCCAGTGGCAGAGGCTGTCTGTGTGTCTCTATGGGTTCACTCACTCTGTAGCCAGATGCAGTGAGATGTTTATCTGAATTACTACCTCAGCTACAGAGGGAGGGATTCTTTAACAACAAAACAGGCGGCCTCTTAGAAATCCTGCCACTGTCAATTTTGACAAATTGTCAGGGGCAGATCTCTAGGTGTGTCAGGGGCAGAAGAAACACATGATGAACTAAATTAGACATCTAAAGATCACATCATTTTTCTAGAAATATTGTAGTTACCTTACATTGAATGTGAAGCTCTGCTAAACAAGGAAAAGGTTGCCATACGTCTGTTATCTGCAACAAAAGTCATTAAACTCTGGCAACAAAGTCATTCAGTACCTTAGCTCCCCACTGTGCCCTAGCTCATCATACATGACCCCCTTTTAAGAAGTATCATTTTAACTCTTGTAAAGTCTTGAAAATGTGTCTCTTGAGAAATGGTGGATACATCTGACACAGTGCTGTCAATTCGGATGCTGAGCAAAGTAACAGAGGGAAAAATAAGGATGTTCCTGCAAAAGAAGGCGGCTAGAATGGAGCTTGCATTTCAGGCAAAATCACCAATGCGTGCCACCTCCTTCTGAGATTCTGTCTCCTTGTTTCTCTTCTAACCTTTAATGACTTTATTTGCCTCACTAGCTCTACCTCTCCCTGAGTTTCACATTTTCTTTCAGTGCCTCTGGTCTTTTTCTGTTTATTACCTACTAATTTGCTTTGGTTAAAATAGTACAAAAGTCTAGGCTTTTTTTTATCTTAATGCATTTCCTGCAAATGTAAATGGTAAGCAACATCCACTATCTCTCCTACCCCTGTCTGTAAAGACTTAGATATTGTTCAGATGGGCATGTTACAGTGTACATCTGTGCTAGGGCCATGTTTACCCTTATGGAGCATCCCCATGCAGGCAGTTTCATTCATGCCGGCATAGAGGGCTGTGAACCAATACACATGTCAAAGTGGGAGCAGTAGAAGTGTCCATGCAGCCATTGCTTCCCAATTAACATGAATGGAACTGTCTGCACGGGCATTCACAGTGTACATCCCTCACATGGACATATGCTGTAGTAGGTCCATGTAAATGAGGCTTTTATCTGTCTCCATGTCCCCTTTCTGCGCTGTCTCCCCTCACTTCCTGGTTTTACAGAAGAAACTGAGGGCAGTGAAGCCATAGGCTCCTGCTGCTGTCTGTCAAATTCCTGTGAAGAAGTAGCAGGGGTGTGGCTTACCAGCCCAGTGTGTGTCTGCTCGCACTGCTTTCTACAGGAGGTACCCGAAGGCGGGGAGGAGCCTAACATGCCTATTGGGGACTATGAGAAGAGGCGGAAAGTGCCATTTCTGTGCAATATCATTGCACAACGCAGACATATGTTACCTCTTTTTTATGTTTTTTTTTTAATTTTGACTTTTATGCTACTTCAATGCAAGTTAGTCTTCAAATATACCACACTGTGGTATATTTTTCTTAAGGCAGACAGACTGTTTACTTTGCAAGAGAAGTTGCACTTTACAAGGGACTTTTCTCCAGAGCTTAGCGAATGAGGTGAAACCTCATTATCAGCATTTTCGCATTTTCACTGGCACATGACTGGAGGATGGAAGTCAGCAGAGTTTCTCCTCTGGGAAAAATTTCCTTGCAAAGAGCAAATTCTCTTGCAAAGTGAACAGTCATTTTGCACTTAGGAAATGAATTCCGCTGTTCTTTGTCATCTACTGTATGTATAAACTCAGTGGCATCTTCTTTTTTATTTAGTTATGTTAATCACTTCAATACAGGGCACTTTCCCCCCTTCCTGCCCAAGCCAATTTTCAGCTTTCAGTGCTGTCGCTGTTTAAATGTCAGTTGTGGGGTCATGCTACACTGTACCCAAACAAAATTTTTATAATTTTGTTCCGACAAATAGAGCTTTCTTTTGGTGGCATTTGATCACCTCTGTGGTTTTTATTTTTTGCTAAACAACTAAAAAAAGACTGAACATTTTGGAAAAAGTTTTTTTTTGTTTCTGTTGTAAAATTTTGTACATAAGTGCGTTTTCTCCTTCACTGATGGGCACTGATGAGGCTGCACTGACTGGCACTGATAAGGTGGCACTGATGAGTGCAGATGAGGTGGCACCAATGAGGTGGCACCGATGAGGTGGCACTGATGGGCACTGATAGGTGGTACTGATCGGCACTGATAGGTGGCACTGATATCCAGCACTGATGGGCACTCATAGGCGGCACAGATGGGCACTCATAGATGGCACAGATAGGCAACACTGATGGTCACTGAAAGGCTGCACTGATGGGTACTTATGTGTGGCACTAATGGGCACTGATATGTGGACACTAAACAATCAGCACAGACCCCCCTGTCAGGTGAGCAGCGATCGACTCTCCTCTACTCGTGTCTGTCAGACTATTAACGGCTCTTTCTGTTTACATCGTGATCAGCCGCGTTTGGACGCGGCTGATCACTTGGTAAAGAGTCTCTGTCAGAGAATCTTTACTTAGATCGGAGTTGCGGTGTGTCAGAGTGACACGCCGCAACAATGATCGCCACGATGCGCGCCCCTGGGGGTGTGCAGCAGCTTGTTATTCTAATCACGTCACATTATGTAAATAAGTGCGTTTTCCCCTTCACTGATGGACACTGATGAGGCTGCACTGATGGGCACTAATGATGGGCATTGATATGCGACACTGATGGGCACTGATAGGTGGCACTGATGGGCACTGATCGGTGGCACTGATATGCAACACTGATGGGCACTTATAGGCGGAACAGATGGGCACTCACCAATGAGGTGGCACTGAGGAGGCGGCACTGATGGGCACTAATGATGGGCATTGATATGCGACACTGATGGGCACTGATAGGTGGCACTGATAGGTGGCACTGGTATGCAACACTGATGGGCACTCATAGGCGGAACAGATGGGCACTCATAGGTGGCACTGATGGGCACTGATAGGCGACAGTGATGGGCACTGAAAGGCTGCACTGGTGGGTACCTATGGGTGGCACTGATTGACACTGATTGATGGCACTGATGGGCATCACTGATTAGAAGGCACTGGCAGGTATTGCTGGTGGGCACTGATTGGCATCATGTGTGGGCACACATTGGCATCATGTGCGGGCACCCATTGCCACCCATGGCCACCAGGGATGCTATACCTGGTGGTCATCAGTGGTGGCCATCCCTGGTGGTCCTGGTGGCATTCCTGGTGGTCCTGGGTGGGCATCCGTGGGGGGGGCTGTGCTGATAAACAATTCCCCCTGTCAGGAGAGCAGCTGATCGACTCTCCTCTACTCGTGTCTGTCACACGTGTTCAGCTGTGATTGGACACGGCTGATCACGTGGTAAAGAGTCTCAGTCAGAGACTCTTTACCTAGATTGGAGTTGCGGTGTGTCAGAGAGATAACACAAGATAACACAACCACTTTGCCGCCATCATTTTGCTATATGGCGGGCGGCAAGTGGTTAAAGAAGTATGGCCATACTTCCCCTATGGATCACAGGAGTGCAGTTTGTCCTGGACTGCTGTCATTCTTTTCTGCTGACAGTGGGCTAAAGCCCATTGTTGGCTGACATCACAGAACCGGTACAGGATCTGAAAGATCCCAACCATATGGTTGGTATCTGCCCAGAAGTCTGGATGTGCACCTGGCTCAGCCTCTCAATGATCTGCTTAGAGCCAGCCCCTCCCAACCCATCCACAGCCCGATGCTCCAGCGAGTGCTGGAGGAGAAAGCAGAGAGCCGGTGACTGACACTCTCGACCCCCACTCAGAGCAGAGAGGGAAAACTAAGCAATCAGCGGTGTTTGATCGCTCAGTTCTCACTTCAGAGCCAGCGGCGATCCAATGCTTCATCCACCTAGGTGAGTATATTTTCTTTCAATTCTGAACTTCTCTTTTAACAATGTTGGCTATTGTGTAATACCTGTGGTCATAGTGCACCTTTTTTTCATTTTGGGAAATTTGTGAGAATTGGAGCAGCCAGAACCTGGAGCAGGATTTTTGAAATCCTGTACTTCTTTTTTAACAATCATTATTGGCTATTGTGTAATACTTGTGATTATAGTGCACCTTTATTTTATTTGGAGAAATTTATGAAAATTAGAGCAGCCAGAACCTGGAGCAGGATTTTTTACATCCTGAACTTCTCTTTTAACAATCATTATTGGCTATTGTGTAATACCTATGGCCATAGTGCACCTTCATTTCATTTTGGGAAATTGCTGAAAACTGGAGCAGCCAGAACCTTGAGAAGTTGTGCGTGGCAACCAAGCAGTTTTCATTTTCAAAGCTTTACTGGACAAGCTAAAGTTAGAGGCTTATTGGCTGCCATTCACAGCCTGTTCCAGATTCTGGCTGCTCCAGTTTTGATAAATTCCCCCCATTGCACTCCTAACACCACACGTTGATCAGCTTCAGTTACTTCTTGCTGCTGTGGATTACAGTGATCTGCACAGCCAGTACATCCACACTCCTTACAACAGCTGCATAGTTATCTTTTCAGTATAAGATCCCTGTCTAGGAGGGAGAGGGCGTTTCAAGCACAGTACCTGCACATCCCCTGCCTCCTAAGGATTCCTGGTAATGGTACCTTGCTAGGTATAAGTTGGGCGTGCTCCAGAAGTCTCTATGGCACAGGCGACACCCCTTAGATCCCAGTTCCCCAGAGAAGGGAGCACGGCACACCTTGGGAAGAGTGTTCTGCAAGTTTGTAGCGATCATCAGGTGCTGTGAGCAGCAGCCCTAAACTGGAAACCGAGGGGAAAACTTACACCGTACCAACACAGCTACATTACTACAATGGGGAGGACATGGAGAAGCCCAAGCGCCTTCGAAAGACGCTGCTCTACTAGAGATGAAGGGGTAGAGGTAGGAAGGAAGAGGAGTGCCAGCCGTGCCAGCCGAGGAAGGTTCAGCGAGTCCTGGAAGAGAATAAGTTCAAGGCAAGGATCTACCAAGCGATCTGGACTCCAATCTCAGCTGCCCACGGTAGGAGACCCTTCTTATTTAGTATGCTTCAATCGCTGAGCTGGCGGTGCCCGTTGTCCAGGGTACTGAGCTGGCTGTGCCCGCTGTCCATGGTGCTGAACCGGCCGCGCTGCTGTCCATCATGCTGAACTGGCCGCGCTGCTGTCCATCATGCTGAACTGGCCGCGCTGCTGTCCATAGTGCTGAACCGGCCGCGCTGCTGTCCATAGTGCTGAACCGGCTGCAACCACTGCGCCCGGCGCTGCCTCCTTGCGCTAAGCTGTCCATGTTCCTGAACCCGCCAAGCAAGCCGACCACTGGCCATTGAGCTCTTTGTCTGTGATGGGCTTGATGTCTCTTTTGTATACGATGTGATAGCTCACACTGCAGCACAGGCTGGCATACAAAGAGTTACTCAAGCCATGCCTATGGGCGACCAACAGGTTAAACTGGCAGCATGCGAGTTGTAAGCACTTTAATAAGCAGCATAAAAGGGCACATTAATACTTAAACAACAGGGGGAGCGAGTTATCAAACATTTACTACAGTTTTGTCTGCTGATGAAAATAACATATTTTGGAAGTCTCTTGTGTAAATGACAGGAGGCAGCATCTGTTATTAATATGTAATAGGGTGACATTTACCACCAGAATGTTGTGTGAACTTGACTTTTCTCTTATGAAACATCTGGCTTAGCTAATGCAATGTAATCCACCAATCAGTGTTCTGTTTTTTGAAGCCTGATTACCATATACTGAGTACTGATTGGTTGCCAAGAGTTACTGCACAATCCATATTATTATTATTGCTCACTGCCTTTAAAAATTCCTAGATGTGTGCTGTGGTTAAAATGTCTGCCAAGTCAGGAAGTGTTTGTTTTGATAGTAGATGTGTTATGTGTGTGGTGTTTCTGGGATGTTGCATTTGTTTTCCCTTTGACTAGGTGATTCACAAGGGAACCCCAATTAAGGTGTATATTTTGAGTTACCATGTACTATAAAACTGATAGCACTTTGGCATGTTCAGAAAAACCCTATCAGGTGATGTATTTGAATAATAAATACATATTCATGTCTATATTATGCAATTTTTAAGCAAAAGATCTGTAAGTATACTAAAGACAATGCAAAGGTAACATCAAGCAATATACAGGGTCTAAAAGAAGCCCTCTCATTAAAGTTCAGAGGGAACATCTGTTTCTTTGATCTTTACTGTGGTCCCATGCTTAATATGTTAAGGTTTGGTTAAAATAAAGGAATCAAACTATAAGATCTAATTAGAGGATGGCAGCCAATATACAACACTTGCAAACCGTGGATAATTAGTATACAATATTATATCCAAATGTATCCCTGCTTGTGGTACCAAGGCACAGGAGACTAAGGCATATCAGTTTCATCCAAGTTTTTTGGGGTTTACCAGTATGGATTTGGATTTTCACCTGTGTTTTTGAAACTATGCATTGCTCCCAACTGCACAGCTGTGTTTTTAACCGTGGAAAAAAATGCATAATCAATGCTGAACATTCAATTTCAGCATGGCAATCCATTTTAGTGATGGGGAATCAAACTAGTTCAACAAAAAAAATGCTATACAAATAATAGCTTTACCTCCAAATCCAACCTTGATTAGATATTAATCTACAACAACTAATTCATTATTGTTACTAATTTATACAAATAAATGGATATTTAATAACAATTATTATCCATTTATTCATGTATATTATATATGCAGTACTGGTTTCATTTTTGAGGTGTATGCTTTTTGTGTTCATCAAGAAGGCACCTCAAAATTCCCAAGTCTGTTACTTTTACCTGGTGGGCTTAATCTGCAGGATTACATTTTAAGGTCCTTGCCAAATGTATTTGTTTAATACATACTGTATACAAAACTGATATATATTAATGAATTTAACAGTGGTAAAGCTGAAAAAAAATTCAGAAATGGGACCATTAAATTGTAGCTCAAGCCTCAAAATACAGATTTGGAGTGAGAAAGCATGTAAATAAATACATCAAGAATAAAAATATGCCATAAGCAGCAAATTCACATTTGAAGCAGACAATTCAAATATGATAAATGAGTCCAATAGTCTTGTACTTGTTTATCCTTGTTGTAGTAGTAAATGAAAGAACTATGTCTGTGTGGTATGTTATGAGGGTCAAATGAGGTAAAACAGTTCATGAACCAGCCCATTCCTTGCTATGATTTTAGTGTTACCACTCCTAATGCGCTCCTGCCCATTGAAATCAATTGGCAGCGCCGCCGTACCGCCGGCAAAACGCCGCTGTAGTGGCGCATTGCGGGCAGTTTTAACCCTTTTTCGGGCGCCAGGACGGGTTAAAAGTGCCCCGCTAGCAGCCGAAATGCGCCGCAAATCCGACGGTAAAGCGCCGCTAAAAATAGCGGCATTTTACCGCCGATGCCCGGGGTGGCACAGTGTGAAAGGGCTCTTAGTGGTATTGTAACAAAATGCAAGTAACTGGGAACAACAGCAATTCAGCCACGTAAAATTACAGAGCGGGGTCAGCGCATGCTGAAGCTCACAGTGCACAGAAGTCGCCAACTGTCTGCAGAGTCAATAGCCACAGACCTCCAAACTTCATGTGGCCTTCAGATAGGCACAACAACAGTGTGTAGAGAGCTTAATGGAATGGGTTTCCATGGCCAAGCAGCTGAATCCAAGCCTTACCTCACCAAGTGCAATGCAAAGCGTCAGATGCCGTGGTGTAAAGCTTGCCACCACTGGACTCTAGAGCAGTGGAGACATGTTCTCTGGAGTGTCAAATAACGCTTCTCTGTCTGGCAATCCAATGGATGTGTCTGGGTTTGGTGGTTGCTAGGAGAACGGTACTTGCCTGACTGCATTGTGCCAAGTGTAAAGTTTGGTGGAGGGGGATTATGGTGTGGGACTGTTTGACATGGGTTGGGCTTGGCCCCTTCGTTCCAATGAAGGGAACTCTTAAGCATACCAAGACATTTTGTATAATTTCATGCTCCAAACTTTGTGGGAACAGTTTGGGGATGGCTTCTTCCTGTTCCAACATGACTGCGTACCAGTGCCCAAAACAAGATCCATAACGACATGGATGAGCGAGTTTGGGGTGGAGGATCTTGACTGGCCTGCACAGAGTCCTGACCTCAGCCTTATAGAACACCTTTGGGATGAATTAGAGCAGAGACTGCGAACCAGGCCTTCATGTCCAACATCAGTGCCTGACATAAAAAATGCTGTAAGATGGTCAAACATTTGCATAGACACACTCCTAAACCTTGTGGACAGCCTTCCCAGAAGAGTTGAAGCTGTTACAGCTGCAAAGGGTGGGCCAACTCAATATTGAACCCTACAGACTAAGAATTGGATGCCATTAAAGTTCATGGCTGGCATCCCAATAATTTTGGCAATATAGTGTGTGTATATATATATATATATATATATATATATATATATAATTTGTACACAAGACATTCAAGACCGAAATGCATATATAGTGTATATAGTGGTGGCTTTGAAGTGGTTTACTGGGGTTATGGCTGAAGCTATCAGCCATAACCCCTGTATCTTTTTCTTCAGCCAGTGGCTGACTTTCTCATGAAAGCATTCCCAGCCGCTGGAGCGATTTCAGAAGTGGCGGGAGGGGACGTCCCCCACTCCCCGCCTATCACTGGTGTTTCTCAGGCTTACCATTTCTGCTGGCTCACCCGAGAAATGATCCGACGGTGCAGGTGGCTCCATAAAGAAGACCTGTCATCCTTATTTCTAGTCAGTGGCGTAGCGTGGGTTGTCAGCGCCCGGGGCAGGGCAAGAGATTTGCGCCCCCTAACCCACAGCTTTTTAGCACTCTGAGTCCCTATAGCTAGTACAGTAGTACTGACCAACCTGATTCTCACACCGACCTACTTGACCACTGTACTAACCTACCTGATTCCTATACTGACCTGCCTGATTCCTACACCGACCACTAAACTGACCTATCTGATTGCTATACTGACCACTACACTGACCCACCTGATTCCTACACTGTCCACTACATACCTTATTATTGCTCACTGGTTGCTAGACGATACTTCACATAATTACCACTTACCCATTGTTTGCTAGAGGTTACTGCACATCATTACTACAAACTGATTGGTTGCTAGAGGTCACTGCAAAATATTATTGCTCACTGATTGGTTGCTAGAGATTACAGCAGATCATTACTCTTTACTGATTGGTTTCTGAAGGTTACTGCACATCATTACCACTCACTGGTTGCTAGAGGTTACTGCACATTATTATTGCTCCCCAATTGGTTGCTAGACATTGCAGCACATCATTACGGCTCACTGATTGGTTGCTAGAGGTTACAGCACATCATTACAACCCACTGATTTGTTTCTTAAGGTTACAGCACATCCTCTCACTGCCTGCACACCACAGACTGCGGAAGTGAGGGGACCCGCCAATAGACAGAAAAGAAGAACTAGAGCTAATTATTAGCAATGAGGGGTGCACTGTGTATTGAGTGCAAGGCTGGGGGATGTGCTTTGTATGTAATTCAGGGTTTAGAGGTGCACTGTGTATGGAGTGCAGGGTTGACAGGTGTGCTGTGTACTGAATGTAGGGTTTAGAGGTGCGCTGTGTTTGGCGTGCAGGGTTGAGGGGGTGCGCTGTGTACAGCGTGCAGGGTTGAGGGGGTGCGCTGTGTACAGCTGGCAGGGTTGAGGGGGGTGCGCTGTGT
Source organism: Rana muscosa (assembly GCA_029206835.1). Classification (NCBI taxonomy): domain Eukaryota; kingdom Metazoa; phylum Chordata; class Amphibia; order Anura; family Ranidae; genus Rana; species Rana muscosa. The sequence goes on along the minus strand of CM055116.1, from coordinate 747,179,848 downwards.
GTGGCATTCAGGGTTGAGGGGGGAGCGCTGTGTGTGGCTTGCAGGGTTGAGGGGGATGCTGTGTGTGGCTTGCAGGGATGGGGGGGTGTGCTGTGTGTAGTTTGCAGGGATGAGGGGGGTGCACTGTGTGTGGCTTGCAGGGATGACGGGGGTGCCTTGTGTGTGTCTTGCAGGGTTGAGGGGGGTGCGCTGTGTGTGGCTTGCAGGGATGACGGGGGTGCCTTGTGTGTGTCTTGCAGGGTTGAGGGGGGTGCGCGGTGTGTGGCTTGCAGGGTTGAGGGGGGTGCGCTGTGTGTGGCTTGCAGGGTTAAGGAGGGTGCGCTGTGTGTGGCTTGCAAGGTTTAGTGGGGTGAGCTGTGTGGGGCTTGCAGGGTGGAGAGGGGTGCGCTGTGTGTGGCGTACAGGGTTGAGGGGGTGCGCTGTGTACAGCGTGCAGGGTTGAGGGGGTGCGCTGTGTACAGCGTTCAGGGTTGAGGGGGGTGCGCTGTGTGTGGCATTCAGGGTTGAGGGGGGTGCGCTGTGTGTGGCTTGCAGGGGTGAGGGGGGTGCACTGTGTGTGGCTTGCAGGGATGGGGGGGTGTGCTGTGTGTAGTTTGCAGGGATGAGGGGGGTGCGCTGTGTGTGGCTTGCAGGGATGACGGGGGTGCCTTGTGTGTGTCTTGCAGGGTTGAGGGGGGTGCACGGTGTGTGGCTTGCAGGGTTGAGGGGGGTGCGCTGTGTGTGGCTTGCAGGGTTAAGGAGGGTGCGCTGTGTGTGGCTTGCAAGGTTTAGTGGGGTGAGCTGTGTGGGGCTTGCAGGGTGGAGAGGGGTGCGCTGTGTGTGGCGTACAGGGTTGAGGGGGGTGCGCGGTGTACAGCGTGCAGGGTTGAGGGGGGTGCGCTGTGTGTGGCATTCAGGGTTGAGGGGGGTGCGCTGTGTGTGGCTTGCAGGGGTGAGGGGGGTGCACTGTGTGTGGCTTGCAGGGATGGGGGGGTGTGCTGTGTGTAGTTTGCAGGGATGAGGGGGGTGCGCTGTGTGTGGCTTGCAGGGATGACGGGGGTGCCTTGTGTGTGTCTTGCAGGGTTGAGGGGGGGGTGCGCGGTGTGTGGCTTGCAGGGTTGAGGGGGGTGCGCTGTGTGTGGCTTGCAGGGTTAAGGAGGGTGCGCTGTGTGTGGCTTGCAAGGTTTAGTGGGGTGAGCTGTGTGGTGCTTGCAGGGTGGAGCGGGGTGCGCTGTGTGTGGCGTACAGGGTTGAGGGGGGTGCGCGGTGGGTGTGTGGCTTGCAGGATTGAGGGGGGTGCACTGTGTGCGGAGTGCAGGGTTGAGGAGGGTGCGCTGTGTACATCTCCCCCCCCCCAAATAGAAAGCTCTCTTTCCCACAGATTCCAGTTCAGAGCTCAGCCCCAGCCCCCCTCCGGCTGCCATCATCCCGTACAGAGCTTTTCTCTGTGGAGGAGTACTCACAATGTCCGTGCAACTGCCGGTGAGGAGTGGCTTCTGTCTGTGTGGATGATGCCTCATCCTCTTCCTCCTGGCCCCGGTTTCCTCCAGTCCTGGGTGGTTGGTGCAGGGTCAGAGTGCCGGTGTCCTGTTGAAAAACACCGGGGCCATGTAGCAGCTCACTGACAGGCACAGGCAGACTCAGGAGAAGCGGCGGTTGTCGGAAGTCTGGGCTGTGGGGCAGGCTTAGTGGACGGAAAGCATGTCGCACGTGTCGGGATCCTGGACCTTGTGTGTGGGGAGTGGCGTGTAATGGAAAGGATGCCTCGTGAGTCGCCTGCCCTCCTCCTTCCCCCCAGTCTCCGCACGGTCACAATCCCTGGGATCATCATGGATGGTCTTCAGTGTTCATTTACTCACTGCTGTGTCAGTGTTACCGCTGGAGCCTAAGCCGGGACTGCACCACATCTTCTTTCTCATAGCGAAGCGGAAGAGCTCACAGTCTCCTAGACTGCACAGCACAGGAGAAGAGCTGCAGGTAACCTGCCGCCTGCTGCTGCGCCCCTCAAAATTTTGCACCCAGGGCGACCGTCCCCCCTGCCCCCCACGCTACGCCACTGTTTCTAGTACAAGGGATGTTTACATTCCTTTTAACAGGAATAAAAGTAATACAAATTAAATTAAAATAAAGAAGAAAAACACACACGGAAGTAGCGCACGCATATGTAAATGGTATTCACAACATTCATGTGAGGTATCACTGCAAACGTTAGAGTGAGAGCAATAATTCTAGCAATAGACCCCCTCTGTAACTCTAAACAGATAACCTGTAAAAAAAAAAATTTAAGTGTCGCCTATGGAGATTGTTAAGTACCACACTTTGTTGCCAAGAGCGTGTTCAATTTTAAAGTGTGACATGTTAGGTATCTATTTGCTCGGCATAACATCATCTTTCGCACTTTACAAAAAAATTGTGCTATATATTGTGTTTTTTTTTCAATTCATTAAAGTGTATTTTTTCCCCAAAAAATGCATTTGCAAAACTGCTGCGCAAATACAGTTTGATAAAAAAATTGCAACGATTGCCATTTTATTCCCAAAGGTCTCTGCTAAAAAAAATGTATCATGTTTGGGGGTTATTTTATTTATTATTTATATTTATTTATATCTATTATTCTAGCAAAAAATACTGATTTAAACTTGTAAACAAAAGAGTGCCAGAAAAAACATTAGCTATTGGTTCCTAGCTCCCTTGCATTAATGGCAACACAGTGGGCTTTCTGGTTTTTCTATCTGGGTGCTTAGCGCACTGTTTTTTCCAGGGGTCATCTCAAAGTCAAACTAAAGGCAACACCTGCAATAGATTTTGTTTTTGACCTTGTTTACACTTGCAGAGCTCTCTGAAGAGCAAAAGTTGCAGTGCGGCCCCATATACTGTAATTCTTGTTGCAGCTGTGACATAAAGCTTCATGGTTATGGCATGTGTACACCCCACTGCCTTTTTATCCAAAAGGGAGTGGTTGAGAGCCAGTAAAAATGCATCTCATCTACTGGGTTTTACAATGCTAATGTTAACAAGCCCTTATAGTGCCTTGAGGCACTTAAAAGATATCACAGATTACTGGCATAATGTAGTAGCTAATTTAAAGCCCAATTAAACCTTCCATTTAAATTAACTAGATACGTTCCATGTGAATCAAAATAATAGGTGTCCAATGTCTTACAGTTTGTTTTCTTACTAAAGCAGCCACAGCCACAGTCCCCTGCCAGCAGCTTGAGAGTGAAACCCTTATATTCTCTGGGATAATTCATGCTCTCTGCTAATTGGAATGCTCTGGCTCTGACTCAGCAGCAGGAATGTGCGGTGAGGTTAATGGCTGGTGAGGCACTGGCTAGTATCAGAGCCAGATACACACAGGTTACATACGCCACAAGCGATTGTTAGAGTGAGAGCAATAATTCTAGCACTATACCTCCTCTGTAACTCTAAACATGTAATCTGTAAAAAAAATTAAAGCGTCGCCTATGGAGATTTTTAAGTGCTGAAGTTTGTTGCCATTCTACGAGTGTGCGCAATTTTAAAGCGTGACATGTTAGGTATCTATTTACTTGGTGTAACATCATCTTTCACATTGTACAACAAAATATGGTTATCTTTAGTGTTTTTTTTTATATTCATGAAACAGTTTTTTTCCAAAAAAAAACACGTTTGAAAAATTGCTGCGCAAATACTGTGTGACGTAAAAAGTTGCAACGACCACCATTTTATACCATAAGTAATATACAAATAATTATTATACTGTATATTGTTTTTAAGGTAATTTACTATATTTTCGAAAACTGTACTCAAGCAGGTGGCTAAATGAACAAATTACTGGAGTTTGAAGTTATAAAAAAACATGGGATTGTGGGTAAATCTTATACGCATAACTCATTTTTTTTCCTTGTAGTTAAGAGGGCTGAGCTGGAAGGGAGCATTTGTCTTTTAGAAACATTCCCCTTTCTATGACACTGCAGCATATTTATTGGACAACTGGGGCTAATGATAATTTACCATTGGTCCAAGACTCCAAGCTGGGGTCTCTGTGACCTTAGGTCACCGAGCTACAACCCTCGACTGCACGTCCTTGCTCAGCAGGTGGTGTGTCAGACCTGCAAAGAGGTCACTGCTTCCTCACAGTGAGCAAGTGTTCCACTCTTTAGAAAGCACATGTGTTTCTACTCTTTTTTTAATGAAAACAAGCTATAAGACATGATACACCTGTTGTTTTGATGTCCCTAAATAGTATTTCGCTAGTTTAAATGGGCTTTATTTTATGAAAGATTTATTGCACTCGCAATTAAAAAAAAAAATTCAGGAAGCTATCAAAAATAATTCTCTGGTGCACCTTGTATATGTGTTCAGCAATAACAATCTATCCTTAGTATGTGACAAGCAGATGAAAACATGGAACACCAGGGAGTCCTCTCTGCTTGTGCCTCCACTGGTCAAAGCTCCACCAGAGTCTCAATCTCCTTCTTTCCAGGTTTGCACAAATTTCTAAGGCTGCATTTCGAAGATGTGTACCTTTATCAGCCTGATAAAAAAGGAACATCATCAAAACACATGCCTAGCAATCTGCATGTTACCAAACAGAAATATGGTTGATTTACTAAAGGCTGTTCACTTTGCAAAAGATGTTTTACATTGCAAGGGATCTTACGTTAGCTTAGTGAATGTGGTGAAAATTTACTTTGCATAAAATACCCAGTTGTGCAAGGAATGTGTGCACAAGAGTGTATGATGGAAGTCAGGGGGGGCTTCACTTCATTTGTTAATCTAAGGAAAAAATCCCCTTGCAATGTAAACAACTTATTTGACTTTAGTAAATCAACCCAAAAGACAATGTCCACAATTGATGGGAGAAAGCATGGGCACATACCAGTAGAAAACAGAGATGGCTCCCTGGAATTCCTGCTGCATGTCCTGGCCTGAGGGTCACTTATCTCTGGCCAAGCATAGCAATTACACCAGAGGATTCATTGTGACAGATGAGCTCTCTGTTAACCCCTAAAGAGTTTATTTTATTCATAACTTTTGCACGATTAAAGAAATGCTAGCAGAAAACCCCAAATTACATGTTGTGTAAAATACCCTTTCATTCATACAGTGTTCCTTCATATATGATTTAAGATTTATTTCCCCATGCACAACATACACATTTAGCTAAAATCCAGTGTTATGTTAAAAAAGTTGCATGTAAAACATATACAAATACCACAGATATGTGAATAATACAACATGACAAAGAAAATTAAGCAATAACAAGATTTTATACACACATGTGAAATTCATGACAGATACTGAGATTGGATTATAGTACTGAAAAGTTTCAGAAAATGGTGGAAGAATGGAAGTAATTTAATCAAAGTTAATTTCAGGTCATTCAACGGTAGCGGGGATTGCAATTTCAATTATACTGGATTTGCAAATGGTCCACTTAAAGGACGCTTTTATCAGTGTCTGAGGAGTATTCTCCTGATTAATGCCTTACACTCCAAAGTAATTTTTAACCACTCCCTCTTACCACTTTACAAATGTTATTCCCCCCATCTGATCCTCAGTCACATTACACTTGGCTTGGTTAAGGAGGAACTGCAGTCTGCTCACATAATTTGTAATAAAAACATCTTTGCCATTCTGAAGCTTCCCTTCAAACACTTTGCATATTATTTTATATATATACTGTGATTCTGTACTTGCCAAATATGCTGCAGAAATCTCCCTCCACTGAGTCTGACTGCAACCATTTTAACTGTGGGCAGCTGAAGCCGCTGCTGCCTGTTCACTTCCAGGATTTACACAGACACACAGAGGCACACCTCCAGCTCTGCAGCCCTGCAGCTCTCATTGGCTCTCCTATAACTCAACCCCCCTCCCTTCCTGGGAAACTCTCACGAGAGTGAGAGAGAGCCGTGCATGATGTTATAGCCTAGGCTTTTTACCAGACAAGAAACAGGAGGTGGGCTGTATAAGGTATTTACTGGCAGAAAAAAAAAGTTTTACTGTCCAAAGTTAAAACAACAAGGGCTGAAGATTTATTAGATGGAAAGTTTAAAAAATGACTGAAGGTCTGCTTTAACATTACCACCCCCATCAAATATCTCATAACGTTAGCATCTTCTCTCCCCTTCATTCGTTCTCAATACTTATACCCTCCAACCACTGAAGCCTCTTTAGCCCCTAAATATCCTCTATTGCCAACCTCATTCCTACTCTACATTTCTCTTTTTCTCTCCCCACCTCTTTACTCTTCTATCTTCTTCTACCCCTACTCTTCATTCACTTCCGCAGTTTGGTTTTCTAGTGAACCAGCGATCATGTTTTAGTTATGACACACCTGACAGGATTGTTTCCCTAAATATCAAGGGGCTGAATTTCCCTCAAAAAAGGCCTAGAGATCAGATATGTTTTATACAAGAAACACATTTCAAAACAAATAGGCTCCCTAAATTCCAAACCCGATATTACCTGAATGCCTATCACTGTACTCACCTGACTCCAAAACCAAAGGGTTAGTAGTAATCATAAAAACATCCAGTGGTGATTTCAAGATACACAGTGTGATCCAGAAGGCAGGGCTACATTTTTGAGGGAAACAATCAAATAATAAGTCTGTACACAAGCAAACTTGTACCTTCCAAACACAAATCAGGTTACCTTCTTAGAATCAATCCTAGAACAACTAAAGGTTTTCCCCAAAGGAACTACACTAATTGGAGGTGACTTTAATCCAGTCTTAGACCTCGTTCTGGACACGTCCAAATCAGCCTTACATCTTTCATTCACAACCCTCAAACACATTAAGAAATGTCTCAGGCACTTACAAATAATAGGATTTTTATAACAGCTTACCTGTAAAATCCCTTTCTTGGGAGTACATCACGGGACACAGAGCGACATAGTCATTACTAATGGGTTATATAGATACCGTCAGGTGCTGGCACTGGCAACTTCCAAAACCGGAAGTACCCTCCCCTATATAAGCCCCTCCCATCCGGGAGCACCTCAGTTTTGTAGCAAAGCAATAAGTGTCCCCAAAGAGGGGCGGGAGCTCTGTGTCCCGTGATGTACTCCCAAGAAAAGGATTTTACAGGTAAGCTGTTATAAAAATCCTATTTTCTTTCCGTACATCACGGGACACAGAGCGACATAGTCATTACTAATGGGATGTCCTAAAGCAATGCCCAATGAGGGGGGGGATACACCATATATAAGCTGAGCGCTATCAGACATGAGGATCTTTTGCGGCCTGCAACACACTGCGCCCAAAGGCGACATCCTCCTGACTTCTAACGTCCACCTGGTAGAACCTAGTAAACGTGTGTACTGAAGACCACGTTGTGGCCTTACAGATTTGAGCCAGGGAGGCCTGGTGATGCACTGCCCATGAAGTTCCAACTGCTCTCGTGGAGTGCGCTCTAACTTTGAACGGAGGCGGTCTCCTTCTCAAGCCATAAGCTTGCATAATGACCTGTCGAATCCACTTGGCTAAAGTAGACTTTGACGCTGCCTGACCCTTTCTGGGGCCTTCCGGCAGAATAAACAAAGTATCCGTTCTGCGAATCTGAGCAGTGGCTTTTAGATAAGCTTTAACTGCTCTTACTACATCCAAAGAATGCAATAACTTTTCCTCTACCGAAGTAGGTTTGGGGAAAAAAGAAGGAAGAACCACATCTTGGTTCAAATGAAACCTCGATACCACCTTAGGAAGAAAGGCTGGATGAGGACGTAACACTACTCTGTCCTTATGGATAACCAGATATGGCTCCTTACAGGACATAGCTGCTAATTCCGATACTCTTTTAGCCGAACAAATGGCTACTAGAAAAATCAATTTCCTGGTGAGAAGCACCAAGGAAATATGCTGTAATGGTTCAAATGGTTGTTTCTGTAGAACCGACAGAACCAAGTTTAGATCCCATGGACATATGGGAATATTAACCGGAGGACTAATACGCATCACTCCTTGTATAAAGGCTTTGACTAGTGAATGCGAAGCCAAGGGCCTTTGAAAAAATATTGACAAGGCCGAAATCTGACCCTTGATAGTACTCAAGGCAAGCTTCCTATCTACAGCCCACTGTAGGAAGTCCAGAATCCTACCTATTACGTACTTATGTGGATGCCATTTCTTGGCCTCACACTACGCGACGTACGCCTTCCAGATTCTATAGTAGATCTGCCTGGATACCGGCTTCCTGGCATTGATCATGGTAGATACCACAGCATTAGAGAGCCCTCTCTTTTTTAGAATGTGGGCTTCAATAGCCAGGCCGTCAAACCTAGGGCTGGTAAGGAAGGGTGGTATATCGGTCCTTGCGAAAGCCGGACGACGTGGGAGAGTCCAAGGACTCCCCACTGAAATTTTACAATCTCCGCGTACCACGCTCTTCGGGGCCACGCTGGAGCCACCGGAATCACCGGTTTCTTTTCTACCCTGATTCTGCGGAGTAATCGAGGTAACCATTGTGGCGGTGTGAATGCATATATCAGCTTGAACTGATCCCAAGGGAACACTAGGGCATCCGAGCCGCAAGCTAGGGGATCCCTTGTCCGAGAGACAAACCTGTCCCCCTTTGCGTTGAATCTGGATGCTAGAAGATCTACATCCGATGTTCCCCACCGCTGACATATTGTCCAGAAAACCTCGGGGTGAAGGGACCCTTCCTCTGGGCCTAATTGCTGGCGACTTAGAAAGTCCGCCTTCCAATTCTCCATTCCTGGAATGAATACCGCAGATATGGCTGGGACATATTTTTCTGCCCATTTCAGGATGTAATTTACTTCCCTCTGGGCTGCACGACTCCTGATGCCCCCCTGATGATTGATATATGACACTGCTGTGGCATTGTCTGATTGCATTCTGACAGGGGACCCTTGGAGTTTGGATGTCCATGCTACTAGGGCATACCGGGCTGCTCGTATCTCTAAGAGATTGATGGGCAGGGCCTTTTCTGCATCCGACCATCTGCCCTGGAGAGACTATTGCTCCAGTACTGCTCCCCAGCCTATAAGGCTGGCATCTGTAGTGACCACCTTCCAAGAAATCGGACTGAAGGATTTCCTTTTTTCCAGATTCTGGGGAACCAACCACCAACGGAGGCTCTTGCGAACGGAAGGGGACAAGGACATTGTAAGTCTAGGGCCTGAACTTTTTTGTTCCAGGCTGACAGTATGGCCCCTTGCAAATTCCTTGAATGGAATTGACCGTAGGGTACTGCTTCGAATGATGCCACCATTTTTCCCAGCAGCCTCATATACAGGCGTATGGACGGCTGTCTTTTTTGTACCCACTAAGTGGATCAAATCTTTCAAAGACAACACCTTTCCTCGAGGCAAGAATATTTTTCTCTGGCCTGAATCCAACCTTAGCCCCAAGTATTCCAGACTTTTGACTGGTTTTTAGGGCTGACTTGTCTCGGTTGATAATCCAACCGTGAGATTCCAGATACTTGATCGTCTTGTGAACGACCACGTCTAGTTTTTTCACTGAGTGGTCTATCAGCAACAAGTCATCCAGATATGCCATTATCATTACACCTTGTGTTCTTAGATTGGCCAATAAAGGGCCAGAATTTTTGTAAACACTTGTGGTGCTGTGGCCAAACCGAAGGGTAAGGCTCTGAACTGAAAATGGCGCCCTTCTACTGCAAAGCGTAGAAATTTTTGGTGGACTGGAAAGATGGGAATGTGCAAATAAGCATCTTTGATGTCGATCGTGGCTAACCAATCCTCCCCTTGTAGGGCAGTGGCCACCGATCGGATCGACTCCATCGGAAAGTCCTGATATACAGGAATTTGTATAGCCCTTTTAGATTTAATATGGGCCTCCCGTCCGCTTTTGCTTCGGGACTGTAAAGAGGTTTGAGTAAAACCTGAACCCTCATTCTTCCAGGGGAACCTCCATAATTACTCCTTGGAGCAATAGTTGTTCTAGTGCCAACAGGAGGGACTCTCTCTTCCGGGGATCCCTTGGCACGTTTGACCTCAAAAATGGGAAGGAGGAGAGTCTTTTAACTCCAAACTGTATCCCAAACCTACTGCGGAGAGCACCTATCTGTCTTGATCGTGTCCCGCCAGGTCTCTTGCGAACAACTGGAGTCCTCCCCCCACCCGACTGAGTGGGGGCTTCATGAATTTAACTTTGGGGGAGGTTTTGTACCTCCCCTGACCCAGGGTTTCTCATTGCCCTGCTACTGTCCCTGTTTTTTACCCCCGGGATTTGACCAAGGAGGCCGTCGGAACTGTTACACAGCCGATGCCCCAGGGACTGGAGAAGCAGGCCTCTTAAAGAGGGACCTCTAACTCTGCTTTTAACCGGCAAGAGCGTATTTTTACCGCTGGAAATTTTCTGGATATATTTGTCCAGGTTTTCCCTGAATAAGCGTTCACCATGAAATGGGACGCTAACCAGCCATTCTTTACAGGGAGCTTCAGCAGACCAGTTTTTGAGCCATAGGAGCCTACGCATATGTACTATAGACAGCGTAAGGCGGGAGGCCTGATGGACTGAATCCTCTATGGCGTCAACCGCAAAGCCTAAGGCTCTAGGTAGATCAGCTAGGGCAAAGCCTGCTGATCTGTCAAGTCCCTCAAGACCTGTTTCAAATGATCCTTCACTGCTTAGCAGACCCCAATAGCTGCTACTGCTGGTTGTATCACCAAGCAGATTTTCATAAGGACTCCAATCTTTTATCTATTGGGTTCTTGAACATTTGGACATTATCCACTGGACATGTCAGTGATTTATACATACAAGAGATGGCTGCGTCCATTGTAAGGACCTTCCATTTTTTTTTTTTTTTTTTTGATGAACTTATCCTCCATGGGATAGACCACCGGAAATCTCTTGGGGGAATAAATATTTTCTCAGGACGTTCCCAATCCTGGTAAATGAGCCCTTTCAGTAAAGGGTGAAGTGGAAAAGAACAAACAGTCTGGGGGCTTCTAGCGACCCCAACGAGGATACAGTAGTGGTTGATGGTTCCGCAAGGTGCATTTTTAAATGCTGATCGGACCATGTTAGTCAGAGACTGAACCCATAATCTTTCAGCTTGAGATGCTGAGAAAAGGTTCCCCCACTGTTGATTCCTCTATAACAGAATCAACCTTATCCTGATCCCCTTCAGGCAGGTCGATCCCTGTATGGGACTGTTGCTCTGCTAACAGGCACTCTGAAGGAGGAGACGGAGATCGGGCGTGCTTTCCCTGACAGGGAGGCAGCGATAAATGTTGACAATCTCTCTCTAATCCTCCCAGAGCTGAGGAAAAAACCTCCTCTGTTACATACACAGGAGCAGGTGACTGAGGACAGCCACAGTACCAAGTACCCCTGCGGGGTCTCTACGGTCACTTACCTCTGAACTTCAGGGGAGACTGGTGCAGCAGGAGTATGCCCAAGATCCTCCGAGCCCGATGAGACCCCCTTCGCTTCCTGGAAGATTCAGTTCCGGAGCTTCTGGACGGCATATTCCTAAGCCTAAAGCTGAGGTATTCCAGCCGTAATACACCACTTTTACTGAGAATAGTCTAGCACAATTGCTGCTATATCACAGTTGGTGTCTACTAATGTGCCTTTCTAGGGGATGCCTGTATCAACCGCTTGCTGTATGCCTTTAAATGTTGCCAGCTCTGTCTCTGTACTTCATAGCCAGCTCACTACAATATTGTGGTTTTTTTAAACTGCTGGGACGCCCGCACATGCGCAGAAGCGCTGCGGCGCGCACAGAGCGTCATCCCCCAGGCTCCGCCCCCTTTCTCGGCTCACCTCTATATAAAGAGGCGCGTGCACGCGCACGCGCGCGGGCACGTGCGCCTTCGGCGCTAATTTCAAATATGGTAACAAGGGACAGGAGCCAGGGCCCCTCTTTGCCGCAGGCCGGGGGATGGACGAGCACTGCAACATGGCAGAGGAAGCAGTTTCCTATAAGAGAACTCACCATCTGCCTGGACTTTGCTCTGCTGAGAAGAAGCTAGTCCACATGACAAGAAAACATTCCACAGCGGCCTCTAGTGGACAAACACAGGTACCGCAGTCTAATATATTAAATATATATATATAAAAAATTTTTTTTTTTTTTTTTCTTGACCACCATTAAAAATTATTACATTTTTTTAGTAGTTACAGGCATGCACAGAATTTTGCGGGAATACCATTAGGTAACAGACAGAAAGACAAATTAGGCTTGGGGGTCCCCCAATAGAACCAAGTTCCTGGGGGCCCCCACTTACCTGTTCCCCGCCGCAGGACTTTGTTTGGTCCACAAAAGCCCAAACTTCACCTATCACGGCAGGCATTGTAATCAAACCTTCAGGGACCGGGTTCCCAAGGATTCCACTCCCCTGGACCTGTATAGCACCCTGCACAGAAAACATCTTGGTCGTGGGTATGACCAGAGCTCTGGATCCCAGGGTCCAGCTCTCCTAAGAGAAGCATTACAGGCAAAACCTTGCTCTTCTCTGCAAGGCCCGGGTACCGACCGTTTAGCTATGAAGCTTTTTTGGTCGGATCCGGAATAGCTTACTGAGGCCCAAAAGAACCTGTACGCAAGCTCAGTGAAAAACACATGTTTCTTCTTGGCCAACACCTTAGACACTGGCAAAAAACTGAGGTGCTCCCGGATGGGAGGGGCTTATATAGGGGAGGGTACTTCCGGTTTTGGAAGTTGCCAGTGCCAGCACCTGACGGTATCTATATAACCCATTAGTAATGACTATGTCGCTCTGTGTCCCGTGATGTACGAGAAAGAAAATAGGTTTCTGGTTTGCACTCCATCCCAAACAGCAATGCTACACTTTTTATTCACACCCCCACCAGCAATCACCCTCAGGAGGAGGAGGAGGAGGATTTAACCTCCTTGAGAAAGGTACACAAGATAGATTATGGTGAATATGGTTCTACTGAAATCATTTCACCTCTACGCCTGAATATAAAGCACTGCTAGATATTAATTTAACACATCTTAAATAAAAACATCTGGATGTTAAAAAAAACGCTGGATTGTTTTGCGGCTTAGGATGGACAGGAGTGAATCTTACCCCTTGTCCCCACTTTCTCTCTCCTTTTTTTTCTTGCTTTTCTTGACTTTGTGGTAGCATCATCTGCCCCATATCCCCTTGCCTCTTCCTGAACCTGCTAAGCCTTTAAACCTCTAGTCACCCTATGTCTCTCCCTAAACTCATTCTAAAAATAAAAGCTCATACACGGGTGACACAACAGACTAGATATGTGTATAGACAACCTTGGGAATCTTCACAACTTGGGTAATGTGAGGCCTCTATACAGGTTCATCATATTTACCTTGTCATCATGTAACCATCAAAGAATCTATGTAGCAGTTAAAGCAGAGTTCTAGTCATTTGTTTGTTTATTAAAAGTCAGCAGCTACAAAAAGTGTAGCTGCTGACTTTTAATAAACAGCCACTCACCTGTCCCACAGTCCAGTAGTGTACTCACCGCAGCCGTGTTCTCCCTGTGTCCTCCCTTGGCGCCGGTATCTCCACTATGGGCAGCTGGCTGTGACAGCTTGCGGCTTCACAGCCAGGTGCCCACTGCGCATGCACTGTGGTCTGTGACTGGCCCCAAATTCTTCTAGGATCTGTCATATGTCCCAGAAGACTTCGGGAGGGAGAGCTTCTGCTTCCAGTCACCTAGGTGACCAGAACAGAAGTGGGAGCAGTTACCTGTCAAATTCAGGTACCTGCTCCCCCCCTCCTCCCCAAAAGCTCAGTTTCACAAACAGGAGATGGGGAGGAGGCCTTGAAACAGAAGTTTCAATTTTTGGTGTAGCTCTGCTTTAAGTCAGCCCCCAGGGATTCTTTCAAGATCCTTTTACATGTATCTGTTATATATATATACAATTAATGATTGCTTTGTAATTAGAGTATGTTTCTTGTTGATAAATAAAGAATGATTTTACAAAAGGCAATTCTATGAACATCCTTAAAAAAAAAATGCCCCTTTCCAGCCTTCTGTATCAAAAATATTCACTTCTGATACAGAAGCTGCTGCACATCATCCTAGAAAGGAACAATTAGGTTTCATAAAAACTACAGTTTCAATAAGTTGCTGGAAAACTCTTCTATAACTTTGTGCCTGCACCCCCATAGGCTATAATTGCTTTTCCATCAAAATGTAGGTTCAGGAGAGAGATTCCAATCATAGCCAATGTAGCTGCAGGATGCAAAATTGAAAATGATCTCTCCAGAGATTGTGTTTATTTAGAAACCAATTTGCTGACTTTCGGGACAGTGTGCAGTGGCTTCTGATTTGGAAGGTGAGTCTTTTGACTCCTAAAAGATGAGGGGCAATAAAAAGTGTATTTATTTTAAAATTACCCTTTTAGAAAAAAAATCACACATGTGAGACTAAACACAAAACACAAATCAATGAGTGGGGTATGTAAGGTAAGATTCATCACCCCTTCAAACAGGCCCTTACACCCTTATGTAGGTCAGGGCTGAAGCACTGCACCTATGTGGTTCTGATCTGCTAGTCAGTAGTCCTGGTGTATTCCACTTTCAGACCCGCAGCAAGGTTTCGAATATCACTGAAACCTAGCCCACCAAAAGGGGCATGTTGCATGGATTCTGGGGTCTACTTTAGAAGTTGGCATACCCTACAGCTTTCTTTTAATGTACAGAGGACCTGATCGATATATAATGTCAGTACACCTGAGGAAATATTCCCAGAATGACTACTAAATGCAAGTCAGCAATAGCAGGAAATACCAGGCCCTCCTTCATGACCCACCCCAATAGACACTCTACTCTTTATCATCTTTCTTTATAATGAACAAGGAAAGAGATGATCTGTAGCACAGTATTTTTTAACCTTCCTTAATAGGTAATTTTGAAGGGTCGGATATTGCCCACTTTCTGTGCCTTTCTAATTACAGTACATTTTTACTAGATTTTATAGACTAAGCTTGGGAAGTTGTAATCAGAAAGGCAAAGAGATAATCAGAAGAAACTAGTACCTACTGAGTCATGTTGGAGGATCTTCAGTACTGTAAAAGGGGCTGCAACATTTAAAGTGGTAATTTTTACAACAGGTGTAGCATTTAACTTCTTCTTGTCATACTCCATATATTCTGCATTTTCAACTTGCTTAGTCCCTTCCAACTGGCACACCTCATAAATTTTTCCAAAAACAATCTTTATTTACAGGTGCAAACTAGCGCAGTTATTAAGAGGAAAAATTCCCTTAGATGGGCACTGCAGCAGATGACCATTCTGTCCATACTTTCGCTCTCAACTTTCCCTCAGAAAGCTGTTAGAGGCGAGGCACATTATGTTGCCATGCTGTATTTTGCCATCTCCTTGCCTGGGTGTATGCAGAAAGAGTGTGGGTATCAGTAACCATAGAGAAAATGTGATAACTGGAGAAATGCACAATGTACTTGTTTTTATCCACTTTCTATATTGGTGGTAGGAGTGTGTGGTGGGTGAAAAGCCAAAGTAAGGAGAGAACTAGGAATCATGGTGTTTATATTTCCTACAGGGCTTGTGTTGATTGGTCAATGCATTATGCTATCATGTGCATTTAGGCATGCATTTGTTTTTATTCTTTTTATTTAAAGTATTTCACATTACATATATATATAGTCAGGTGCATAAATATTGGGACATTGATACTAATATTTTTGGCTCTATACACCACCACAATGGATTTGAAATTAAACGAACATGATGTGCTTTAACTGCAGACTCTCAACTTTAATTTGAGGGTATTTACATCCAAATCAGATGAAAAGTGTAGGAATCACAACAGTTTGTATATGTGCCTCCCACTTTTTAAGGGCCCAAAAGTAATGGGATAGTTTAACAATCATCAATCAAACTTTCACTTTTTAATACTTGGTTGCAAATCCTTTGCAGTCAATTACAGCCTGAAGTCTGGAATGCATAGACATCACCAGACGCTGGGTTTTATCCCTGGTGATGCTCTGCCAGGCCTCTACTGCAACTGTCTTCAGTTCCTGCTTGTTCTTGGAGCATTTTCCCTTCAGTTTAGTCTTCAGCAAGTGAAATGCATGCTTAATCGGATTCAGGTCAGGTGATTGACTTGGCCATTGCATAACATTCCACTTCTTTCCCATAAAAAACTCTTTGGTTGCTTTCGCATTATGCTTCGTGTCATTGTCCATCTGCACTGTGAAGCGCCATCCAATGAGTTCTGAAGCATTTGGCTGAATATGAGCACATAATATTGCCTGAAACACTTTAGAATTCATCCTGCTGCTTTGTCAGCAGTCACATCATTAATAAATACAAGAGAACCAGTTCTATTGGCAGCCATACATGCTCACGCCATGACACTACCACCACCATGCTTCACTGATGAGGTGGTATGCTTTGGATCATGAGCAGTTCCTTTCCTTCTCCATACTCTTCTCTTCCCATCACTCTGGTACAAGTTGATCTTGGTCTCATCTGTCCATAGGATGTTGTTCCAGAACTGTGAAGGCTTTTTTAGATGTTGTTTGGCAAACTCTAATCTGGCCTTCCTGTTTTTGAGGCTCACCAATGGTTTACATCTTGTGGTGAACCCTCTGTATTCACTCTGGTGAAGTCTTCTCTTGATGGTTGACTTTGACACACATACACCTACCTCCTGGAGAGTGTTCTTCATCTGGCCAACTGTTGTGAAGGGTGTTTTCTTCACCAGGGAAAGAATTCTTCGGTCATCCACCACAGTTGTTTTCCGTGGTCTTCCGGGTCTTTTAGTGTTGCTGAGCTCACCGGTGCATTCTTTCTTTTTAAGGATGTTCCAAACAGTTGATTTGGCCACACCTAATGTTTTTTGCTATCTCTCTGATTGGGTTTTTTTTTTTTTTTCAGCCTAATGATGGCTTGCTTCACTGATAGTGACAGCTCTTTGGATCTCATATTGAGAGTTGACAGCAACAGATTCCAAATGCAAATAGCACACTTGAAATGAACTCTGGACCTTTTATCTGCTCCTTGTAAATGGGATAATGAGGGAATAACACACCTTGCCATGGAACAGCTGAGCAGCCAATTGTCCCATTACTTTTGGTCCCTTAAAAAGTGGGAGGCACATATACAAACTGTTGTAATTCCTACACCGTTCACCTTATTTTGATGTAAATACCCTCAAATTAAAGCTGAAAGTCTGCAGTTAAAGCACATCTTGTTTGTTTCATTTCAAATCCATTGTGGTGGTGTATGTAGCCAAAAAGATTGGAATTTTGTCAATGTCCCAATATTTATGGACCTGACTGTAAATATCAACACCATTGCATCTCCCATTGGTGAACTCTCATTCAAATTTTATACAAAAGATAAAAGTTTCCCTGTTAACAAAAACTGTAAAAAGTTCTCCTATATCATTGCACCCACTCTGTGTTGTGGTCTATATGCCCATCTGCTCCAGTCCGACAAATATTGCTCCATTATTCTTTCCAGAAAACTTCAATTCATTATTTACATATTCTTTTTTTTCTCCTTATATTACATTTTACATTATAACTTGTTCTCTGACAGTTATGGGTTCTTCTAACCAACATATCCTTTCAAATTTCTTTGGGCAGCCTCTATTAAAATATGTATCTCTATATAGTGGTAGACTGCTATTTACTAAGGACTTCCAAAAGATCACAAAAGGTGGAACGTTTTTTTTTTTTTCCAATTTAGCGTAATTGCCTTTTCGCATAGAAAGAAGCAGACTTATTTGTGTTTTTTTTTTCCAATTATGGAAGTCCTATTTTCAACTAGCCCCAACAGACAGATCTCCATCTTTCGACTCAAAGTAACAGATGTAACTGCTGCAATTATCTCTAAAACCTGTGTCCAAAACCCAAATTATCCTGGGGCAGGTCCAGAATACATGACAAAAATCTCTAGGAGAACCTCATCTCCAGCAATCCTGAGAGTGTATTGGGCTCATTTTATGCATCCTATAAGGCGTATAATATGCCCTATGTGCTATTTTAAATTGTATATTTTGATCTCTAAGGGATACCAATACTTGAAAAGGAGACCCCCATATGTCCTCCTATTTCTCTTCATCCAATTTAGAAATATCTTGCAGCCATTGTTCTCTGAGTTTTCTCATTTCTGGTAATGACCACATAATCAAATGACTATATAAACTATTTAGGCATGCATTTTAGATCAGTTTGAGTTGCCTCTGAGTTACATCTTTCACAGGTGCCTTTAACCTGTTAATGACCTCCTTCAGGCACATTTTAGAATTTATTCTAAGCTATATAAGGCCACTTTTTAGCTATTATTAGACTGTTGTCTTGCAAAATGTCTTCCTAATTGGTTTTATTACTTAGACCTGGATCTTGTCAGAAATGCTGTAAGCTGGAATGTTTTTAACATATGTAGTACGCGTAGTTACAACTGTAAGTGCTGATAATGTCTGTGTAGATTACTACTAAAAGTTTTCATTGCACTGATATGAAGTTTTCTGAAGCTTAATGTCTGCTGGATGGTTTGTATAATCACTTGGATTGTGTTCTAGTGTGGAGGACAGGTCAGAGAAAGAATTTCTTTAAAAAAATGTTACTAGCTGAGGCTACAAGCAAGAAACTTACACCTATATAAGTTATTTTAGAAAAATTAGGGTGACACTGTGTGCACTCAACTTTGGGAGTCCTCACAGACATTGAAGAATATTTGCCCAATCCAGCCATTTACAATTTTAACTAAGAAATGTTTAAATCTTCCAAGATCCTTCCACAATTTTGAGAAATTCTCCTTAGTTGAGTCTGCTTGGAGAAAAGCTGATTTTCCCCCTAAAACAGGCTGGCAACC
Source organism: Rana muscosa (assembly GCA_029206835.1). NCBI lineage: Eukaryota > Metazoa > Chordata > Amphibia > Anura > Ranidae > Rana > Rana muscosa. The sequence continues at coordinate 747,161,101 of CM055116.1, read as the reverse complement.
ACAACGTTTCCCTCTTTTCTCTAGACACAAATATTCACATTCTTACAATGAGAACTTACAGTACATGTTTGTAGAAAGATCCTTTGTTAGAAAATAATTTTTTAGCTGGTGGTCACGCATGCTGGCCATCCACTGTCTAATGTGTGTAGGCAGCTTAAACCTTTTATAGTGAGACAAAAGTACAGCTAGTATCATTATAATTAGGTATCAATTTTATTATACAATAAAGACACTTTGTTCCTTCTTTGACTGTCAGTATATGGAAGAGAAGTGATCGACCAATGCTTACACTAACAATAACAATACATACAAATTACCCAAGCTGCAGTTATAATGCTATCCATCAATTTATATTGTTATAGAAAGTAATAATAATTTAAGGTGATTTTATTCGTAGTTCAGACATTTCATCTGAGTATGTCAATGAAAATTAACAAGCATTTTATTCTTTGTAAAAATGACAAAGGTTTCAATCACAGTCATGTTGAAGGAAAAAATATATGTCAATGACTTAATATTTTACATTTTGATATGCTATGTTTTCCTCCTCTTTTTTTTTGAAATCCAGAAATACATTACTATGTGTGACTGATCAGTGTTAAAATTAGTAATGGTTACCTTTTCTTTGCATCGTAGGCAATAAATAGCAGTTGTACATTATTACATAAAAAAGGGTAGAGAAAAAGGAAGCGCCACCTATGTGCAGTATTAAAAGATTATTTTAATGACAAAAATATCAATCACACTTACAGGAAGTGTTGGATAGCCTGCCTATCCAACCTTTCTCAGTCTGTGGAGTCCTCCCCCGGAAGTGATACCGGGAACTGTGACCACAGGATCTGTTCCAGGCTGAGCAGCAACAACGACTGCAGCTTTCCATCTCTGCATAGAAAAACGGATCTGGATCTGAGGCTTCCCTACGGACCACTGACACACAGATGAGCCTTTGTGCAGCCCATGGACCCGGGACGAGGACTACAGGATCTTTACAGATGAGCCTTCCTTTGCTTCCTTTCCTGTAAGTGTGATTGATATTTGTGTCATTAAAATAATCTTTTAACCACTTCGCGCCCGGGCCATTGGTAAAAGACGCCCGCATTGCGGAGCCCAATTGCAGAGAGGACGTCTATGGACGTCCTCCTGATTATTTCCACGATGCGCGCCGCCGCGGGCGCACATCGGGGAAAAGCTGTGCCTGCCGTGTCACGCGGGTGCCAATGCACGTGCCTGGCGGCCGCAATGTCTGTCACGGCTGTCACAGAGCGAGGGACGTGGATCTCTGTGTGTAAACACAGAGATCCACGTCCTGTCAGGGAGAGGAGGCCGATGCTGTGTCCCTTGTACATAGGGACACAGATCGGTCACCTCCCCCAGTCAGTCCCCTCCCCCCACAGTAAGAATCACCTAGCAGGAAATACATTTAACCCCTTGATCGCCCCCTAGTGTTAACCCCTTCCCTGCCAGTCACATTTATACAGTAATCAATGCATATTTATAGCACTGTTCTCTGTATAAATGTGAATGGTCCCAAAAATGTGTCAAAAGTGTCCGATGTGTCCGCCATAATGTCGCAGGCACAATAAAAATCGCAGATCGCCGCCATTACTAATAAAAAAAAATAATAAAAAAAAAATTCATAATTCTATTCCCTATTTTGTAGGCGCTATAACTTTTCCGCAAACCAAGCACTATACGCTTATTGCGATTTTTTTTTACCTAAAATATGTAGAAGAATACGTATCGGCCTAAACTGAGAAAAAAAAATATATATTTTTTTAAATTGGGATATTTATAATAGCAAAAAGTAAAAAATATTGTGTTTTTTTCAAAATGGTCGCTCTATTTTTTGTTTATAGCGCAAAAAAGAAAAACCGCAGAAATGATCAAATACCACCAAAAGAAAGCTCTATTTGTGAGAAAAAAGGATGTCAATTTTGTTTGGGAGCCACGTCGCATGACCGCGCAATTGTCATTCAAAGCGTGACAGTGCTGAAACCTGAAATTTCGCCTGGGCAGGAAGGGGGTTGCCCAGTTGTCAAGTGGTTAATACTGCACTTAGGTGGCGCTTCCTTTTTCTCTACCCTTTTTTGTCTACCACAGAGTCAGCTCTCTGAGGACAGCAGCTGCCATCCACCAGCCATATTATCTGCCTTTTAACCCTTGAACTGCCTGTTACCATTATTATTTTAAACAGACTAATTGCTATATCCCCATTTACTTATGCACTTTGTGTTTGCGCTAACAGTTACCTTTTCCATTGTACATTATTACATAATCACTTTTTTTTAAGTCGAGTGTGGTAATTAGAAAAAATGACTCAAAAATCCTCTTGCATGGGGCGTGGCTTAACCTCAGACAAGATGGTGGCGTAGTCCCAGAGCTCCCAGCAACACAGCGGCTCCCAGCAATTAGGGGCGACAGAGCACCACCTCACAGCAGCGGTCTGAATCCCCTGTCACCCGGCAATATTCCCTAGAAGGCGCAAGGAGGATTGCCAGCCCCAGAAGCTGAAGGCATACTTTACCCATCCGCAGAGGCCACATGGGCAAGATGGTGCCAGATCCTCTCCCTCATCTTTCATGGACTCTAGGTCTCTACAGCACTACCTTGACTCTGCCTACTGGGACATCACAAGCCTCCACGCCACTATGCAGAAACCCTGCAAAGACACGGCTCAGAATGGAAGATTTTGGTCTGCAACAATGCAAGGTGAAATCTAACAATGACTCACAGGATGATACCAGGGAACTTCCTGACTTCGTTAAAACTTTCCCCACACTATTTTTTTTTAAGTCTTTCTTTATTGGTCTTTTTCCACATAACATTACTTACATTTCAATACAAGTACATTCAAATTACATACATAAACATAAAACACTTATTTGGTCTCAATTTAACCCCTGCCAAAAAATCTATTCCTGACATTGTTGATAAATATTCTGGGAAATCTACTCATCTATATAGTATATGTCCATCAATATAGCCCCTATGTTCTTTATCTACTAGTTTGGAGAATCAGTAAATCAGAAAAGAAGGAAGAAAGGGTGGAGGTACTGAAAGATGGGAGAAGGAGGGAAGAAGGAGAAGAGGAGGGAGAAAGAGAGAGAAGGAGGGACAGATGGAGAGACAGAGGGAGAGAGAGAAGAGAAGAAAAAAAAACCCTAGTGCTTGTGCTAACCAGAAATAACTAATTTCATATTGGACTATTATGTGTTAATTAAATCAGGAAGGCTAGTATTCCCAGCCTAACAGAGAATACAAAAACAAAACCCTAGTGCTTGTGCTAACCAAAAATGATTTGTTTCAAATTAGACTATTGTGTGTTAATTAATCAAGAAGGCTAGTGTTCCCAGCCTAATGGTGAGTACCAAAAAAAAAAAAAAAAAGGAAGTATCTACTCCCTCCATGTGATTATTAGTGATTGTGTCTACAGTGCTCCTACTATAAACTATTATCTAGTGATATATCCCCCTGTAACAAAAATATCTAATCACATCACAGGTGATAACTATTATGTGTTAATATATCAAGCAAGCCTTAGGGCTCCCACCCTAATGGTGAGATCCCCCCCCCAAAAAAACCCTAAGTGCTTATGCTAACCAAAGATGGCTGATTACGGATTGAACTTTTACGTGTTGCTTAGATCAAAAAAACAAAAAAACAAAAAACAAAAAAACAAAACAAAGGGAAGAACCCCTAACCCCTATTCCACCTCTCCCCTATCCCCTCCCCATATACCTCAAATTCCCTAAACTCTATCCATCCTCTCCAGATCTTATTAAAATTTTTCATAGACTAATTGTGGTTTGACATCAGCTCCTCCATCAGTCTAATTCTGTCTATTTCTTTTATCCATTCTCCCCTTGATGGGGCTTCTTTTTCCCCCCATTTCCTTGGTATTAGCACTTTAGCCCCATTCAACAGGTGTGGAACCAGAGTAATTCTGTATTTTTTCCTTGTCATCCCCGAGTTATGAAACAGGCAATACCAAGGGTCTTGTTTCACCTCCAGACCACTAATCGTTTTTATCATACTTATTATCTCCCTCCAATATTCCTGTATCAGGGGACAATACCACCATATGTGGGCATGAGTTCCCTCCATTCCACACTCCCTCCAACATAAAGGTGACGTCTCCTTGTTTATTCAATGTAGATTCGTTGGAACAAAGTACCATTTAGTTAGGAGTTTATAGTTCATCTCTTTTACTTTTACTTCTACTGATGTAGAGTGGACATATTCTAAGACTTGTCTCTTCTTTTCTACTGTTATAGTTTGATTTAATTCTAATTCCCAGCTTTCCAATATTTTCAATGCGTCAGGTCCCCTTTTAGGTGTCAATACCTTATATATATTCGATATTCCCTGTCTTCTCGTTCCTCCACACTCTACAAGTTTTTCCCATGCGTTCAGTTCACTCATAGCTCGCATGAGTTTTGGTATAGTATTTACAAAATGTTGAACTTGTCTATATCTCCAGCTATCTCCTATCATGGGTCCATATTTATCTCGTAATTCTAGAATTGAACACAGAGTATTCCCTTTCAATACATCTTTCAATTTTAATGTGTCAAGAGTTGCCCATCCAAGGAACGCACCCCCCCTTTCCCGGCGGGAAGTAGTCTGTACCCGTGAGGGGCAACTGTGGTCTATTATATTGCCACTTATTTATTGTACACACTCTATCCCATATTATAAAGGTTTCTTTTGTTATTGATGGTATCCCTTGATTGAGGCCTCTATATTGCTTTGGTATCCATATCAGCTTTCCCAGTTCTTTTTTACTCAGGCTCTCTTCTACCTCTAACCATTTTTTCCCCTTTTGTCTATCCCCCTGTAGCCAGTCTAATACCCTCCTTAATACAGCTGCATCATAATATCTTTTAAAGTCTGGTAGATAGGGATGAGCCGAACACCCCCCGGTTCGGTTCGCACCAGAACCTTTGAACGGACCGAAAGTTCGTGCGAACGTTAGAACCCTATTAAATACAATGGACGCGAACGTTCAAAATCTAAAGTGCTAATTATAACGACTAATATGCATGTTATTGTCCTAAAAAGGGTTTGGGGACCCGGGTTCTGCCCCAGGGGACATGTATCAATGCAAAACGAAGTTTTAAAAACGTCAGTTTTTCGGGAGCAGTCATTTTAATGATGCATAAAGTGAAAAAAAAAAGTCAAATATTCCTTTAAATATCGTACCTGGGGGGTGTCTAAAGTATGCCTGTGAAGTGGCATGTGTTTCCCGTGCACAAAATTACATTTGTAAAGGAAAAAAAGCCATTTAAAACTGCTTGCGGCTTTAATGTAATGTCTGGTCCCGGTAATATGGATGAAAATCTTTGAGAAAAATGGCATGGCTACCCCCCCCCCCCTACCCCAGCCCATTATCAGCCCCTTTGGGTCTTGTATGGATATTAAGGGGAACCCCGCACCCAAAATAAAAAAAGGCCCTATATACTCTGAACAGCAGTATACAGGCGGTGCAAACAAGACAGGGACTGGAGGTTTGTTCTTAAGTAGAATCTGTTTGTAATTTTGAACAGGTATATTGTTTAAGTGTAGCTCCAGCCAAAAAATCTATTTTTAAGCTTTTTGGAAAATATAGGGAAGGGTTATCACCCCTGTAACATTTGTTTTGCTGTCTATGCACCTGTTCAGAACATTTCACCTCACTTTCCGTCCCAATGACAAATGTTTTTGAAAAGTGGGGTTTTTATTGAAACAAGGATTGGTGATAAAGCATCAGTAGAGAGGAGACACCTTTTTCCCATATTAACTCTTACAGGAGAGAATTTCCCTTCCTAGGGGTAGATTTCCTCTCACTTCCTGTTGTCTCCTTCCGTTTGCAAGTAGGAGTCGTTTGTAAGTTGGATGTTTGAAAGTAGGGGTCTGTCGTATATACTCTGCTGAAATTTGCCCCTTACATGTTGGTGTTGCCACAACACTGTGAGCCCTCACAGTTACTCTTGGTGGGCGCTGGAACGCCCTGCTGTAAACTATTATAACAGGAATTGTAATTACATGCCATTGTTGAACAGTGGTAGGAAAAATTGGGCCTTTGGTGGTGGTGCTAGTGCTACAACACTGTCAGCCCTCACAGTTACTCTTGGTGGGCGCATGAATGGGCCCTACTGTAAATTATTAGATCAAGAATTGTAATTGCATGCCCCTGTTGAAGAGGGGCTGAAAAATTGTACCTTTGGTGGTGGTGGTGGTGTTGCCACAACACTGTAAGACCTCACAGTTACTCTTGGTGGGCGCAGGTATGGGCCCTGCTGTGAATTATTAGATCAAGAATTGTAATTACATGCCCCTGTTGAACAGGGGCAGAAAAATTGGGCCTTAGGCACTGGTGCCACAACACTGCAACCCCTCACAGATACTGTACTTGGAGCACAGCAATGAGCCCTGTTGCAAAGTATTGCATCAAAAATTTTAATTACACGCCCCTGTTAAACAGGGGCTGAAAAATTGGGCCTTAGACACTGGTGCCACAACACTGCAACCCCTCACAGATACTGTACTTGGAGCACAGCAATAAGCCCTGTTGCAAAGTATTGCATCAAAAATTGTAATTGCACGCCCCTGTTAAACAAGGGCTGAAAAATTGGGCCTTAGGCATTGGTGCTGGTGCCACGACACTGTAACCTCTCCCAGATACTCTAGTTGGAGTGCAGGAATGAGCCCTGCTGTTAAACAGGGCTGAAAAATTGGGCCTTAGCCACTGGTGGTGGCACCCAGAAACAAAAATGTTCTTCCAAGCTATCATCATGAATCGGATCATTGAGGAGGAGGAGGTTAGTCAGTCAACATAACAGGACAGTCACTCAGCATCAGCATAGGCAGTCTTGAAGGGATGTGACATTTCAAAATAAATTATTCTGTTATATCAGCTTCAGGTGCTTGGTAGCTGGTGGTGATCCAAGACTGGTTCATCTTTATGAAGGTCAGTTGATCAACCTAGTCGGTGGACAGGCGCACCCTTTGATCCGTGACAAAGCCTCCAGCAGCACTGAATGTGCGTTCCGAAAGAACGCTGGATGCAGGACAGGCCAGTAGCTCAATTGCATACTGTGCAAGCTCTGGCCAGTGATCCATCCTCAAGACCCAGTAAGCCAGAGGATTTTCGGTGGGAAAGGTGTCCAAGTCGGACCTTGCCCCTAGGTTTTCGTGCACCATGTATATCAGACGCTGGCGATGGTTGCTGGAACCGATCATACCTTGGGGCTGCGGACTAAAAAATTGTCTGAACGCATCGGTCAGACGGCCACCTTCTCCACCGCTCCTTCTACTACTGACTGAAGCCTCAGCAACTCGTTGTCCAGGACCAGGAGTTTGTAACCTCCCAGTCTCTGGGAACGCGTTGCACAGACCTTTCTGCAAGGCCTCCCGGAGTTGTCTCATCCTCTGCTCCCTCTGCGACGGCAAGATAAGGTCCAAAACCTTACCCTTGTATCGTGGATCAAGGAGAGTGGCAAGCCAGTAATGGTCCCTCTCCTTGATCCAAAGAATACGAGGATCCTTCTGCAGACTTTGCAGGATCAGGGAGGCCATGCAGCGTAGGTTAGCTGAGGCATTCGGTTCGGAGTCCTCTGGGTCACTAAGGACGACATGATCCGCAGCCACCTCCTCCCAGCCACGTACAAGTCCACGGGTTTGTTTGGACTGTAAATCATCCCTAAAAGACTGCTGCTGTTGATGCTGAGTGCCATGCTCCACCTCCATGCTGACACAATCCTCCTCCTCCTCCTCGTCCTCTTCCTGTGCGATGGGTGGGACAGAAGGAACACTGTCTGGGTAAAGGGGGCCTTGAGAGGCAAGGAAGTCCTCCTCTTCCTGCCGCTGTTCTGCCTCAAGTGCCCTGTCCATTATTCCATGCAGCGTATGCTCCAACAGGTGGACAAGAGGTACAGTGTCACTGATGCATGAACTGTCACTGCTCACCATCCTTGTGGCCTCCTCAAATGGTGCCAGGACAGTGCATGCATCCCTGATCATGCCCCACTGGCGTGGTGAAAAAAAACCGAGCTCCCCTGACCCTGTCCTGGTGCCGTAGTCGCACAGGTACTCATTGATGGCCCTCTGCTGCGTGTGCAGCCGCTGCAGCATGGCCAACATTGAGTTCCACCTGGTGGGCATGTCACATATAAGGCGGTTCTTGGGCAGGTTCAACTCCTTTTGCAGCTCAGCCAGCCGAGCACTGGCATTATATGATCTGCGGAAATGCACACAGGCTTTCCTGGCCTGCCTCAGGACATCCTGTAAGCCCCGGTACCTGCCCAAGAACCGCTGCACCACCAGGTTAAGGATGTGAGCCACACAGGGCACATGGGTCAGTTATCCCTGTCGGAGGGCGGAGAGGAGGTTGGTGCCATTGCCGCAAACCACCATTCCTGGCTTAAGCTGGCGTGGCGTCAACCACCTCTCGGCCTGCCCCTGCAGAGCTGACAGAACCTCTGCCCCAGTGTGGCTCCTGTCCCCCAAACACACCAGCGCAAGCACGGCATGGCATCTTTTTGCCTGCGTACTTGCGTAGCCCCTTGAACGCCTACGGAGCACCGCTGGTTCCGAGGACAAAGCACAGGAAGAGGCCATGGAGGAAGAAGAAGAGGAGGGGGTGGAGGAGAGAGGTGTGTCACAAACAGTAGTAGCATTTTGGAGGCGTGGTGGCGGAACAACCTCCAACACTACTACACCTTGTCCTGCATCCTTCCCAGCTGCCAAAAGAGTGACCCAATGGGCCGTGAAAGAAAGGTACCGTCGCTGTCCATGCCTGCTGGACCATGAGTCAGCGGTAATATGCACCTTACCGCTGACCGCCCTGTCCAGCGAGGCATGGACATTGCCTTCCACATGCCTGTAGAGAGCCGGAATCGCCTTCCGTGAGAAAAAGTGGCTTTTGGGAACCTGCCACTGAGGAACCGCACATTGCACAAACTCACGGAAGGGGGCCGAGTCTACCAACTGAAAAGGCAGCAGTTGAAGTGCTAGCAATTTAGCCAAGCTAGCATTCAACTGCTGGGCATGTGGATGGCTGGGAGTGAACTTCTTTCGACGGTCCAGCAGCTGGGGCAGGGAAATTTGCCTGCTATAATCGGACGTCGGTGTACTGCTAGCAGAGTGCCCGCAAGTACTTGGCTGTGACACACCTATTTCTACACCTTCATTCCTCTCAGTGCAGGTTTCAGAGAGGACTGAAGGTACAGTGAGGTTGGAGATCCCAGCTGATGAGAAGCAAGGAGAGGTCCGCTTTGTTCTTTGGTGTGGGTCTTTAAGGTACGCTTGCCAACGAGCTGCATGGCAGGTCAACATGTGTCTGGTCAAGCATGTGGTGCCCAAGCAGCTGATGTTTTGGCCACGCGAGATACGCTTGAGATATATGTTGCAAACAGCAGCGGTGCGATCTGATGCACTCGACTCAAAAAAGGCCCACACCAAAGAACTTTTGGAATAACGGGCAGAGGCAGCGCCCTGCACAGGCGGAGCTCTGCGGTGTGATTCAGTCATTGTGCTGCCCTTACGCTGGCCCCCGGTGGGCATCCTGCCTCGTTGGAGATGTGCCTCCTCCTCATCCTCCTCCTCTCTCCTATCAGGCACCCACGTGGAGTCAGTGACCTCATCATCCCCTCCCTCCTCATCACTGGAGCCAATCTGGCAGTATGCTGCAGCTGCTGGAACATGACTGCCAGATTACTGTCCTTCTTGAGCATCCCCTCTCTCTGCTCTCATGCTACTGCCTTCCTCTAGCTGGGTATCATCTTCAGACCCTTCGAAACACTGGGCATCCTCCTGGAGCATGTACCCAACACTGTGTTTAAACAGTTCGGGGGACTCCTCAGGAGGACACGGTGGGTCTAGGGAAGGAGTGACTGATGATGACATTGATACGAGGGAAGAGGACGCATTGGCAGCTGCTTTTTGCCAGTACCCTGAGCCTGTGTGAGAGAGGAGGATGAGGAGGGCTTGGTCATCCACTCTACCAAGTCTTCGGCATGATGCGGCTCAACACGTCCAGCTGACGAAAATAAGGACAAGCGTGTCCCATGGCCACGTGCTGATGACGATGCACCGCGTCCACGACCAGCACTGTTGTCTCTAGACACAGAGCCTGCTTGCCCTCTTTTATTGGCTCGTGACTGTCTGCCTCTCCTTGTTGGCCTTCCAGACATAGTAATGGCCTGCAGGGAGATGGGAAAACCAGCAATTGGGTAGTGTATGTTGTGCTGGAGGCACACAACACCCACTAACTCCAGCAGATGCCTTTATTAGAGAACAGCAATGACGGGTATGTACAGGTGTATACTGTACTAGGGCACACAACACCCACTAACTCCAGCAGATGCCTTTATTAGAGAACAGCAATGATGGGTATATACAGGTGTATACTGTACTAGGGCACACAACACCCACTAACTCCAGCAGATGCCTTTATTAGAGAACAGCAATGACGGGTATATACAGGTGTATACTGTACTATGGCACACAACACCCACTAACTCCAGCAGATGCCTTTATTAGAGAACAGCAATGACGGGTATATACAGGTGTATACTGTACTAGGGCACACAACACCCACTAACTCCAGCAGATGCCTTTATTAGAGAACAGCAATGACGAGTATATACAGGTGTATACTGTACTAGGGCACACAACACCCGCTAACTCCAGCAGATGCCTTTATTAGAGAACAGCAATGACGGGTATATACAGGTGTATACTGTACTAGGGCACACAACACCCACTAACTCCAGCAGATGTCTTTATTAGAGAACAGCAATGACGGGTATATACAGGTGTATACTGTACTAGGGCACACAACACCCATTAACTCCAGCAGATGCCTTTATTAGAGAACAGCAATGACGGGTATATACAGGTGTATACTGCACTAGGGCACACAACACCCACTAACTTCTGCAGATGCCTGTATTAGAGAACAGCAATGACGGGTATATACAGGTGTATACTGTACTAGGGCACACAACACCCACTAACTCCAGCAGATGCCTTTATTAGAGAACAGCAATGATAGGTATATACAGGTGTATACTGTACTAGGGCACACAACACCCACTAACTCCAGCAGATGCCTTTATTACAGAACAGCAATGATGGGTATATACAGGTGTATACTGTACTAGGGCACACAACACCCACTAACTCCAGCAGATGCCTTTATTAGAGAACAGCAATGATGGGTATATACAGGTGTATACTGTGCTAGGGCACACAACACCCACTAACTCCTGCAGATGCCTGTATTAGAGAACAGCAATGACGGGTATATACAGGTGTATACTGTACTAGGGCACACAACACCCACTAACTCCTGCATATGCCTGTATTAGAGAACAGCAATGACGGGTATATACAGGTGTATACTGTGCTGGGGCACACAACACCCACTAACTGCTGCAGATGTCTGAAAAAAGAACACACTGTCCCTGCCTGCCTATCTAGCTTAGAGAACAGCAATGAACAGCAACTCCTGCAGATGCCTGAGAAAATAACACACTGTCCCTGCCTGCCTATCTAGCTTAGAGAACAGCAATGAACAGCAACTCCTGCAGATGCCTGAGAAAAGAACACACTGTCCCTGCCTGCCTATCTAGCTTAGAGAACAGCAATGAACAGCAACTCTTGCAGATGCCTGAGAAAAGAACACACTGTCCCTGCCTGCCTATCTATCTTAGAGAACAGCAATGAACAGCAACTCCTGCAGATGCCTGAGAAAAGAACACAACGTAGAACACACTGTCCCTGCCTATGTAGCTCTTTCCCTGCACGCCGGAACACACTGCACAAGGCCGCCGCGCTGGCGGTCTTTTATAGTGTGGGGAGTGTACTAAACCCCCCTGAGCTATGGTTGGTCACAGGCATCCTGCTTGTGGCCAATTATGGCTCTCCTCGCTGCCGGCGCTGTGATTGGCCAAGCATGCGGGGTCACAGTGCATGTTTGGCCAATCACAGCGCCGGGATTGCACTGCAATGGCGCAGTGTATTGTGGGCCGTTCGCGTCACTCAAATTTGGCGCGAACGGCCCATAACGTTCGATCTTCGTCGAACGATCGAACAGCCGATGTTCGAGTCGAACGTGTGTTCGACTCGAACACGAAGCTCATCCCTACTGGTAGATATAAACCTCCATCTTGTCTAGATCTAGACAAAATCTCAGCTGATATACAAGGCTTCTTTTCTCTCCAGATATACCTCCTTATTATCTTCCCTAGTATTTTAAAGTATGTATCTGGGATTTTTATCGGGAGAGTTTGGAAGATATACAGAGCTTTAAGCAGTATCATCATCTTAACTGTGTTCATTATACCCCACCACAAAAGTTTTTCTATCGGATATCCCTTCAGTTCTAATTTTATTTTGTTTAATAAGGGGATATAGTTATCTTCATATAGATCTCTTTCTGTATTAGACAGAAATATACCCAGGTATTTCATCCCCCTCTGGTTCCAGGTAAATGGGTAAAGGCCCCCAAGGTCTCCCCGTTCCTTCGGACTTAATGATATACTCCGTATCTCAGTCTTCTTTTTGTTGATTTTCAAATTTGAGATCTCCCCATACTTTTCATATTCTTCTATGATCTTTGGTAGTGTCTGCCTTGGATTTGTCACATACAGCATCATATCATCCGCAAACGCAGAGATCTTGTGTTCCCTCCCTTCAACCTTAACCCCCTCTATCTCCTGATTGATTCGTATGGTTGCTAATAATGGTTCTAATGAAAGGAAGAAAAGAAGGGGTGAGAGCAGGCACTCCTGTCGGGTCCCATTAAAAAGTAGGAACCTCTCCGAGAGGGTTTCGTTCACCCGCACCTGGGCAGAAGGTTTGGAATACAGTGCTCCTATCCATCTTAGCATTTTAGGCCCTAGTCCTATGTGTCTCAAAGTTGCTAGCATAAAATCCCAGTTGAGTCTATCAAAAGCCTTTTCGGCATCTAATGACAGGAACAATGCTGGTGTCTTGTTTTTTTTTTACTTTTTGTATCAGGAATAATGTTCTTAGGACACTGTCCCTTGTTTCTCTACCAGGTACAAACCCCGCCTGGTCATTTTCTATCAGCCCTTTCCCCACACTAAATCAACCACTAAATCTTAGATACAATACTCAAGGATATGCTCATTTCCCTAAGGAGCACTATCCACACTGACATGATGGCCTGTATGACGAAATTCAGCTCTAAACTTACTGCTGTGGGTGACAGAGTGGATCATATTGAGACAAAAATAGGGTAATATGCCACAACAATTAATGATTTAATCAATGCCCATGACAGTACCGAAGACGAACAAAATTTACTTAAGGCCAAGCTGGCAGACCTGAAGGATGGGTCCAGGTGGAACAATGTTAAAATAAGGGGTCCCTAAGAACTGGTAAAACCCTCTGAGCTGTGCTCCTTTGTTGCATTAATGTTCTCCACTAGTGATGAGCCGAACACCCCCGGGTTCGGTTCGCACCAGAACCCGCAAACGGACCGAAAGTTCGCACAAACTTTAGAACCCTATTAAATACAATGGATGCGAACGTTCAAAATCTAAAGTGCTAATTATAACGACTATTATGCATGTTATTGTCCTAAAAAGGGTTTGGGAACCCGGGTTCTGCACCAGGGGACATGTATCAATGCAAAAAGAAGTTTTAAAAACGGCCGTTTTTCTGGAGCAGTCATTTTAATGATGCATAAAGTGAAAAAAAAGTCAAATATTCCTTTAAATATCGTACCTGGGGGGTGTCTAAAGTATGCCTGTGAAGTGCCACGTGTTTCCCGTGTTTAGAACTGTCCCTGCACAAAATTACATTTCTAAAGGAAAAAAAGCCATTTAAAACTGCTTGCGGCTTTAATGTAATGTCTGGTCCCGGTAATATGGATGAAAATCTTTAAGAAAATGACATAGCTACCCCATCACACCCCCCCCCTTACCCCAGCCCATTACCAGCCCCTTTGGGTCTTGTATGGATATTAAGGGGAACCCCGCACACAAAATAAAAAAGGCCCTATATACTCTGAACAGCCGTATACAGGCGGTGCATACAAGACAGGGACTGTAGGTTTGTTCTTATGTAGAATCTGTTTGTAATTTTGAACAGGTACATTGTTTGAGTGTAGCTCCAGCCAAAAAATATATTTTTAAGCTTTTTGGAAAACATAGGGAAGGGTTATCACCCCTGTAACATTTGTTTTGCTGTCTGTGCAGTGTGCACCTGTTCAGAACAGTTCACCTTACTTTCCGTCCTAATGACAAATGTTTTTTGAAAATTTGGGGTTTTTATTGAAACAAGAATTGGTGATAAAGGATCAGTGGAGAGGAGACACTTTTTTTCCCATTTTAACTCTTACAGGAGAGAATTTGCTTTCCTAGGGGTAGATTTCCTCTCACTTCCTGTTGTATCCTTCCGTTTGCAAGGAGGAGTCGTTTGTAAGTTGGATGTTTGAAAGTAGGGGCCTGCCGTATATACTCAGCTGAAATTTGCCCCTTACATGTTGGTGTTGCCACAACACTGTCAGCCCTCACAGTTACTCTTGGTGGGCGCATGAATGGGCCCCGCTGTGAATTATTAGATCAAGAATTGTAATTGCATGCCCCTGTTGAACAGGGGCTGAAAAATTGGGCCTTTGGTGGTGGTGGTGGTGTTGACACAACACTGTAAGGCCTCACAGTTAGTCTTGGTGGGCGCAGGAATGGGCCCTGCTGTGAATTATTAGATCAAGAATTGTAATTGCATGCCCCTGTTGAACAGGGGCTGAAAAATTGGGCCTTTGGTGGTGGTGGTGGTGGTGGTGTTGACACAACACTGTAAGGCCTCACAGTTAGTCTTGGTGGGCGCAGGAATGGGCCCTGCTGTGAATTATTAGATCAAGAATTGTAATTACATGCCCCTGTTAAACAGGGGCAGAAAAATTGAGCCTTAGGCATTGGTGCCACAACACTGCAACCCCTCACAGATACTGTACTTGGAGCACAGCAATGAGCCCTGTTGCAAAGTATTGCATCAAAAATTGTAATTACACACCCCTGTTAAACAGGGGCTGAAAAATTGGGCCTTAGCCACTGGTGCTGGTGCCACGACACTGCAACCACTCCCAGATACTCTAGTTGGAGTGCAGGAATGAGCCCTGCTGCAAAGCATTGCATAAAAAATTGTAATAACACACCCCTGTTAAACAGGGGCTGAAAAATTGGGCCTTAGCCACTGGTGGCGGCACCCAGAAACAAAAATGTTCTTCCAAGCTATCATCGTCAATCGGATCATTGAGGAGGAGGAGGATAGTCAGTCAACATAACAGGACAAACTCTCAGCATCAGCATCAGTCTTGAAGGGATGTGACATTTGAAAATAAATTAGTCTGTTATATCAGCTTCAGGTGTTTGGTAGCTGGTGGTGATCCAAGACTGGTTCATCTTTATGAAGGTCAGTCGATCAACAGAGTCGGTGGACAGGCGCACCCTGTGATCCGTGACAAATCCTCCAGCAGCACTGAATGTGCGTTCTGAAAGAACGCTGGATGCAGGACAGGCCAGTAGCTCAATTGCATACTGTGCAAGCTCTGGCCAGTGATCCATCCTCAAGACCCAGTAAGCCAGAGGATTTTCGGTGGGGAAGGTGTCCAAGTCTGACCTTGCCCCTAGGTATTCCTGCACCATGTATATCAGACGCTGACGATGGTTGCTGGAACCGATCATACCTTGGGGCTGCGGACTAAAGAATTGTCTGAACGCATCGGTCAGACGGCTACCTTCCCCACCGCTCCTTCTTTGACTGACCGAAGCCTCAGCAACTCGTTGTCCAAGACCAGGAGTTTGTAACCTCCCAGTCTCTGGGAACGCGTTGCACAGACCTTTCTGCAAGGCCTCCCGGAGTTGTCTCATCCTCTGCTCCCTCTGCGACGGTAAGATAAGGTCTGCAACCTTACCCTTGTACCGTGGATCAAGGAGAGTGGCCTGCCAGTAATGGTCCCTCTCCTTGATCCGAAGAATACAAGGATCCTTCCGCAGACTTTGCAGGATCAGGGAGGCCATGCAGCGTAGGTTAGCTGAGGCATTCGGTCCGTAGTCCTCTGGGTCACTAAGGACGACATGATCCACAGCCACCTCCTCCCAGCCACGTACAAGTCCACTGGTTTCTTGGGACTGTAAATCACCCCTAAAAGACTGCTGCTGATGATGCTGAGTGCCAGGCTCCACCTCCATGCTGACACAATCCTCCTCCTCCTCCTCCTCTTCTTCCTGTGCGATGGGTGGGACAGAAGGAACACTGTCTGGGTAAAGGGGGCCTTGAGAGGCAAGGAAGTCCTCCTCTTCCTGCCTCTGTTCTGCCTCAAGTGCCCTGTCCATTATTCCACGCAGCGTATGTTCCAACAGGTGGACAAGAGGTACAGTGTCACTGATGCATGCACTGTCACTGCTCACCATCCTCGTGGCCTCCTCAAATGGTGCCAGGACAGTGCATGCATCCCCAATCATGCCCCACTGGCGTGGTGAAAAAAACCCGAGCTCCCCTGACCCTGTCCTGGTGCCGAAATCGCACAGGTACTCATTGATGGCCCTCTGCTGCGTGTGCAGCCGCTGCAGCATGGCCAATGTTGAGTTCCACCTGGTGGGCATGTCACATATAAGGCGGTTCTTGGGCAGGTTCAACTCCTTTTGCAGCTCAGCCAGGCGAGCACTGGCATTATAAGATCTGCGGAAATGCACACAGACTTTCCTGGCCTGCCTCAGGACATCCTGTAAGCCCGGGTACCTGCCCAAGAACCGCTGCACCACCAGGTTAAGGACGTGAGCCACACAGGGCACATGGGTCAGTTGTCCCTGTCGGAGAGCGGAGAGGAGGTTTGTGCCATTGTCGCAAACTACCATTCCTGGCTTAAGCTGGCGTGGCGTCAACCACCTCTCGGCCTGCCCCTGCAGAGCAGACAGAACCTCTGCCCCAGTGTGGCTCCTGTCCCCCAAACACACCAGCGCAAGCACGGCATGGCATTTTTTTGCCTGCGTACTTGCGTAGCCCCTTGAACGCCTACGGAGCACCGCTGGTTCCGAGGACAAAGCACAGGAAGAGGCCACGGAGGAAGAAGAAGAGGAGGGGGTGGAGGACAGAGGTGTGTCACAACCAGTAGTAGCATTTTGGAGGCGTGGCGGTGGAACAACCTCCAACACTACTGCACCTTGTCCTGCATCCTTCCCAGCTGCCAAAAGAGTGACCCAATGGGCCGTGAAAGAAAGGTAACGTCCCTGTCCATGCCTGCTGGACCATGAGTCAGCGGTAATATGCACCTTACCGCTGACCGCCCTGTCCAGCGAGGCCAAGACATTGCCTTCCACATGCCGGTAGAGAGCTGGAATCGCCTTCCGTGAGAAAAAGTGGCGTTTGGGAACCTGCCACTGAGGAACCGCACATTGCACAAACTCACGGAAGGGGGCCGAGTCTACCAACTGAAAAGGCAGCAGTTGAAGCGCTAGCAATTTAGCCAAGCTAGCATTCAACCGCTGGGCATGTGGATGGCTGGGAGTGAACTTCTTTTGACGGTCCAGCAGCTGGGGCAGGGAAATATGCCTGCTAGAATCGGACGTCGGTGTACTGCTAGCAGAGTGGCCGCAAGTACTTGGCTGTGACACACCTAATTCTACACCTTCATTCCTCTCAGTGCAGGTTTCAGAGAGGACTGAAGGTATAGTGGGGTTGGAGATCCCAGCTGATGCGGTGCAAGGAGAGGTCCACTTTGTTCTTTGGTGTGGGTCTTTAAGGTAGGCTTGCCAATGAGCTGCATGGCAGGTCAACATATGTCTGGTCAAGCATGTGGTGCCCAAGCGGCTGATGTTTTGGCCACGCGATATACGCTTGAGACATATGTTGCAAACAGCAGCTGTGCGATCTGATGCACTCGCCTCAAAAAAGGCCCACACCAAAGAACTTTTTGAATAACGGGCAGAGGCAGCGCCCTGCACAGGCGGAGCTCTGCGGTGTGATTCCGTCGGTGTGCTGCCCTTACGCTGGCCACCCAAGGGCATCCTGCCTCGTTGGAGATGTGCCTCCTCCTCATCCTCCTCCTCCTCCTCTCTCCTATTAGGCACCCACGTGGAGTCAGTGACCTCATCATCCCCTCCCTCCTCATCACTGGAGCCAATCTGGCAGTATGCTGCAGCTGCTGGAACATGACTGCCAGATTGGTGTCCTTCTTGAGCATCCCCTCTCTCTGCTCTCACGCTACTGCCTTCCTCTAGCTGGGTATCATCATCAGACCCTTCGAAACGCTGGGCATCCTCCTGGAGCATGTACCCAACACTGTGCTCAAACAGTTCGGGGGACTCCTCAGGAGGAGGACATGGTGGGTGTAGGAAAGGAGTGACTGATGATGACATTGATACCAGGGAAGAGGACGCTTTGGCAGCTCCTTTGCCAGTACCCTGAGCCTGGGTGAGAGAGGATGAGGAGGATGAGGAGGGCTTGGTCATCCACTCCACCAAGTCTTCGGCATGATGTGGCTCAACATGTCCAGCTGCCGAAAAGAAGGACAAGCGTGTCCCATGGCCATGTGCTGATGACAATGCACCGCGTCCACGACCAGCACTGTTGCCCCCAGACACAGAGCCTGCTTGCCCTCTTTTATTGGCTCCTGACTGTCTGCCTCTCCTTGTTTGCCTTCCAGACATTCTAATGGCCTGCAGGGAGATGGGAAAACCAGCAATAAGGGGTAGCTTCAGGTGTTTATTTTGCAGGAAGCACACTCCGCCCGCTGTAAGTGCTGCAAATGCCTGTCAGTGTAACACACCAGGAAAAAACAGCAATAAGGGCTAGCTTCAGGTGTATACTGTGCAGGAGGCTTAGCAACAATGACACTGACACTGTCCCCTGCCTATCCTTCTCTCTCCCTGCACACAAGGTTTAGCAAAGAATAGGACACTGACACTCTCGACTGCCTATCCTTGTCTGTCCCTACACACAAGGTTTAGCAATATGGTTCAGCACACTAGGTTTAGCAAAGATTATGACACTGACACTCTCGACTGCCTATCCTTGTCTGTCCCTACACACAAGGTTTAGCAATATGGTTCAGCGCACTAGGTTTAGCAAAGATTATGACACTGACACTCTCGACTGCCTATCCTTGTCTGTCCCTACACACAAGGTTTAGCAATATGGTTCAGCACACTAGGTTTAGCAAAGATTATGACACTGACACTCTCGACTGCCTATCCTTGTCTGTCCCTACACACAAGGTTTAGCAATATGGTTCAGCACACTAGGTTTAGCAAAGATTATGACACTGACACTCTCGACTGCCTATCCTTGTCTATCCCTACACACAAGGTTTAGCAATATGGTTCAGCACACTAGGTTTAGCAAAGATTATGACACTGACACTCTCGACTGCCTATCCTTGTCTGTCCCTACACACAAGGTTTAGCAATATGGTTCAGCGCACTAGGTTTAGCAAAGATTATGACACTGACACTCTCGACTGCCTATCCTTGTCTGTCCCTACACACAAGGTTTAGCAATATGGTTCAGCACACAAGGTTTAGCAAAGAATATGACACTGACACTCTCCCTGCCTATCCTTCTCTGTCCCTACAAACAAGGTTTAGCAAAGAATATGACACTGACACTCTCCCTACCTATCCTTGTCTGTCCCTACACACAAGGTTTAGCAATAGGGTTCAGCACACAAGGTTTAGCAAAGAATATGACACTGACACTCTCCCTGCCTATCCTTGTCTGTCCCTACACACAAGGTTTAGCAATATGGTTCAGCACACAAGGTTTAGCAATAGGGTTCAGCACACAAGGTTTAGCAAAGAATATGACACTGACACTCTCCCTGCCTATCCTTCTCTGTCCCTACAAACAAGGTTTAGCAAAGAATATGACACTGACACTCTCCCTACCTATCCTTGTCTGTCCCTACACACAAGGTTTAGCAATAGGGTTCAGCACACAAGGTTTAGCAAAGAATATGAAACTGACACTCTCCCTGCCTATCCTTCTCTGTCCCTACAAACAAGGTTTAGCAAAGAATATGACACTGACACTCTCCCTACCTATCCTTCTCTGTCCCTACACACAAGGTTTAGCAAAGAAAAAATATGACACTGTCCCTGCCTATCCTTCTCTTTCCCTGCGCCGGAACACACTACACGAGGCCGCCGCTCTGGCGGCCTTTTATAGTGTGGGGCGTGTACTAAACCCCCTCAGCAATAATTGGCCACAGGCATCCTGCCTGTGGCCAATCATTGCTCTCCTCGCTGCCGGCGCTGTGTTTGGCCAAGCATGCGGGGTCACAGTGCATGCTTGGCCAATCACAGCGCCAGGATTGCACTGCGATGGCGCAGTGTATTGTGGGCCGTTCGCGTCACTCGAATTTGGCGCGAACGGCCCAAATCGTTCGTTGTTCGCCGAACGCACGAACAGCTGATGTTCGAGTCGAACCTATGTTCGACTCGAACACCGAGCTCATCCCTATTCTCCACCTATATGCCGGACCTGTCATCACTGGAAATATCCATAGATAGGATCCACCGTATCCCGAAGCCCACTCACATCCCAGAGCATTTCCCCAGAGATTTTAACTCTGTATACATTTCTACCAAACTAAAGAACACCTTATACGTAAGGGAGAACACCCTGATCTCCATTTCTATGCGGATCTATCACAGTATACACTACAACTCCGCAAAAATCTAAACAACATTACAAAAGCCTTAAGGAACCACAATAATGTGTACAAGTGGGGATACCCCACCAAACTGCTCATCACCAAAGATGACTCTACACATGTGATAACTACCCCCAACAAAGGCCTCCAGCTTCTGAAAGCCTGGAAAATCTTGCCTGGTGGTCCGCCAACATCCTCTCCTGCTGGTAGCCCAACTAGGATTCCACTGCAGTGGCAACAAGTGACTGATACCTGAGAGCTATTGGCTCACTGTTACTAGCAGCCCTGTTGCCTGCACAAGTCACCCTTATATAGGGCCCCATCCTTTGGAGCTCTAGTTTTAAAAAACACTCTCACCTACCTGAGCAGAAATGTTCTGAACTTGGGTTTAATATACCCTCCTTTTATGTTTATGTTACTTATTTTTTCTTTACCCACTGTTTTGCCAGGGACTGTTCCTGTTTCTACTCTCTTCAGGACTCTCCATTCATGTGCTATTTTACAAGCTACTAACTCAGGACATTTCTCTGGAACTCACCACTTTGTGGACACATTTATCACCATTTTAAGGTATGCCTCTCTATTGATCTGTGTGTAAGTACATTCAACATCTGAACATTAGCATATCTCACACATCCTGTCATGCCAGTTAAAATAATTTTTATAAATGCACATGGCTTAACTCATATGACATTGTGTGTTCAGGAGACTCATTTTCATAAAAAGGCTCCCTCAAAATGCACCCACAAGAGCTTTCAACGCCTCTTCACCTCCAATATGTTGGCAAAAAAGAGAGTCATGATAGCGATCGTTATAGTTTCCTTTCAACTGCTCTCTGAAACAATCGACCCATCTGGATGCCATCTCATATTAATATGTAATATTAATGCAACACAATACACTTTGGTGAACGTTTATGTTCCAAACAAGCATCATTTCCTGAATGGTTTGATACAAAAAATAAAAAAGGTCCAGCAAGGATCTTTGCTAATATGCTTTAACATCACATCTGATCCACAAATGGACTCTACATCATCACATCACCATCTAAAACGACTCCGTCCCTATCCTTCTTTCTATATTTGCATGATCTATATGATGCGTGGCGTTGTACTCAGGCTAATGAAAAATACTTTTTCTTTTATTCTCACAGGCACTGTACTTATAGTAGAATAGAACTGTTTCTAAAAGATGGCTTCTCCAAAAAGTAATTCAAACCAAAATTAACTATATAACTTGGTCAGACCATGCCTCCATCCTTATCACGATTGGAGATACATACCCTAAAAGTAATGCCTATGTGTGGCGCTCAAACGCTCTGATTATACATAATGCTTTTTAAGGCGAATATTCTTTTTTTAAAACATAAACTACGGGCGGGTCTACAACTCCTGAGCAAACACACACTACCTTGGTCAGGAAGGATAGCAGGCCTTTAAGATGCAACTACTACCTCAACTGCTCTATGTATACAGATCTGTACCCATACCTGTACACAAACATTTTTTCTTACCTTGTACTCCATACTATCTAACTTATTTTGGGAGGGGCAAAAAAAAAGTGCCTTTGATAAACTCAGCAAAACTAGAGGGGCAGTTGGACTGCCAGTCCTTACTGATTATCATGTTGCAGCTATATTGGCATAAATTAGACAATGCTTTTCTAACTCACCTATTCCACTTTGGGGGGAAATCAAGCAATCTTTCATCCCAGGGGCAACTTGTACAATTATGTTTTAGCTTCCCCTTAACTAGCATCTATACCCAAAGATCTCTCTTTTGCAATGCTAGCAACTCTGAATTCTTGGAAAACTTCTCTATTCTATCACTCTATTCTATCACTTATATTCCATGAATTGAGAATAAACCAGTGGATGAAGTGGGGAATCCAATGGGTGTCTGATCTGTATTTGGGTTCCACTGTAAAACCCTTTGCTGCCTTGCAAGTAGAATATAAACTACCTATTTTAACTATATTTGGGTAACACCATATCTCAAACGTAATACTTCCCCATACTGTAAGCTGTTTTGGTAAATCAAACTATACTGTATCTCACCTCTGACAACAGTCACAGGGGAGAAATCTCTATATTTTACAATTTCCTTTACGACAAATCTATATTTACCAAAATGCCTTCAGTGCTAAGTTGGGAGAGAGACCTTAACACCTCTTTCTCAGATGCACAATGGAGCAAAGCTCTACAATATATATATATTCATCCACTTAATGTACTAATCTCCGGGAGATTTCGCATAAAGTTACACAGAGAATGTACCTAACACCATACAAGATTGCCAAGTTTCGCTCCTCAATATCTCCTTTGTAATGGAGGAACTGTACACAGGTAGGCACAATTTTCCATATATTATGGTCCTGCAGCAAATTAGCATACTTTTGGACTAAAATATTTACAATCCTAACAGGCTTGCCCATACAGCTTTCCCCATCCTTAGCCCTCCTGAGCCTGGGCATAGACAATATACCACCATCTCTTAGACAATTCATTACCCATCTCTTTTTGGCAGCTAAACTAACAATACTTAGACTTTGGAGATCCTTCTCCCCTCCAGAAGCGAACGACACAATCCTTATACTTTCCACTTACTATGAGAGTATGCTAGCATCAGTAACCGGAAAGTATACCAGTTTTAATAAACAGTGGCAACATTGGATTGAATGGTATAAATCCCGTACGACAACGTAAAGTACTTTATCATAATCTCTCCTAGAGTGTTGACTACCACAGACCTTTGAGATTATGAGTAGCCTTCCTTGTGCCCTAGTTGGGTCCTCCTGGTTCTTGATGTGTTTCTTCTTTCTGTCCTTAATTCGTTTTACATTTTCTTTATGATCTGTCGTTTATACTCGTTTGCCTTGTTGTACCCAAAAAAGAGCATAGATGGCATTGTGATAAACTGAGTTAACGGCAGATAATATTATGCTTTTCAACCCACATCTACGTGTGCACTGTTAATTGTCATAAGTTTAAATGTATGCTAAAGAAAATGTATTATTTTCCTTATTTGTGAAGCTCCATTCTCTTTGCTTTTTCTTGCATTATGTTGTTACTACTGTGATGATTGTAACGGTTACCTTCTTTTTCAATAAAAATTATCAAAATAAAAAATTCTCCTGCACTTTATTTAAAAGGCGTATTCCAGCTGAAGCCACTAAACTCACAAGAGAATTGCAGGTTCATTCATTAAAGATGGCTAGGAGCAAAGCAACATTGGCAAAGATCAGTAGCTAATGGCAACTAATCAAATATAATTTCAGTTAGACCTGTCACCTGAACAAGATTGATTTAATATTCTGCAGTGGGGGGTTAGGGGAGTGGGTTGGGGGGGGGGGTGTTGCACTTAAATAAACTCTGGTAGAAAATGAGGATAGCTAGGTGACTGCAGATTAGGGATGAGCTTCGTGTTCGAGTCGAACATACGTTCGACTCGAACATCGGCTGTTCGATCGTTCGACGAAGATCGAACGATTTGGGCCGTTCGCGCCAAATTTGAGTGACGCGAACGGCCCACAATGCACTACGCCATCGCAGTGTCATCCAGGCGCTGTGATTGGCCAAGCATGCACTGTGACCCCGCATGCTTGGCCAATCACAGCGCCGGCAGCGAGGAGAGCAATGATTGGCCACAGGCAGGATGCCTGTGGCCAATTATTGCTGAGGGTGTTTAGTACACGCCCCACACTATAAAAGGCCACCAGCACAGCGGCCTAGTGTAGTGTGTTCCGGAGCAGGGATAGAGTAGCATAGGCAGGGACAGTGACTTTTATTTCTTTCTTGCTTAACCTGGATTCCTTTAGTTTAGGGAAAGAGAAGGATAGGTAGGGAGAGTGTCAGTGTGTTTTGTGCTTGTGCTATATTGTGCTTAAAAAAAACATTTTTTCTAGGGACAGAAAACTGTAGGTAGGGAGAGTGTGTCAGTTTCTTTCACTGTCAAAGTCCTTGTTTCCAGGGACCTGGAAGGACAGTGAGTGAATTCTCCTTGTGCTAAATTGTGCTTAAAAAAAACATTTTTTCTAGGGACAGAAAACTGTAGGTAGGGAGAGTGTGTCAGTTTCTTTCACTGTCAAAGTCCTTGTTTCCAGGGACCTGGAAGGACAGTGAGTGAATTCTCCTTGTGCTAAATTGTGCTTAAAAAAAACATTTTTTCTAGGGACAGAAAACTGTAGGTAGGGAGAGTGTGTCAGTTTCTTTCACTGTCAAAGTCCTTGTTTCCAGGGACCTGGAAGGACAGTGAGTGAATTCTCCTTGTGCTAAATTGTGCTTAAAAAAAACATTTTTTCTAGGGACAGAAAACTGTAGGTAGGGAGAGTGTGTCAGTTTCTTTCACTGTCAAAGTCCTTGTTTCCAGGGACCTGGAAGGACAGTGAGTGAATTCTCCTTGTGCTAAATTGTGCTTAAAAAAAACATTTTTTCTAGGGACAGAAAACTGTAGGTAGGGAGAGTGTGTCAGTTTCTTTCACTGTCAAAGTCCTTGTTTCCAGGGACCTGGAAGGACAGTGAGTGAATTCTCCTTGTGCTAAATTGTGCTTAAAAAAAACATTTTTTCTAGGGACAGAAAACTGTAGGTAGGGAGAGTGTGTCAGTTTCTTTCACTGTCAAAGTCCTTGTTTCCAGGGACCTGGAAGGACAGTGAGTGAATTCTCCTTGTGCTAAATTGTGCTTAAAAAAAACATTTTTTCTAGGGACAGAAAACTGTAGGTAGGGAGAGTGTGTCAGTTTCTTTCACTGTCAAAGTCCTTGTTTCCAGGGACCTGGAAGGACAGTGAGTGAATTCTCCTTGTGCTAAATTGTGCTTAAAAAAAACATTTTTTCTAGGGACAGAAAACTGTAGGTAGGGAGAGTGTGTCAGTTTCTTTCACTGTCAAAGTCCTTGTTTCCAGGGACCTGGAAGGACAGTGAGTGAATTCTCCTTGTGCTAAATTGTGCTTAAAAAAACATTTTTTCTAGGGACAGAAAACTGTAGGTAGGGAGAGTGTGTCAGTTTCTTTCACTGTCAAAGTCCTTGTTTCCAGGGACCTGGAAGGACAGTGAGTGAATTCTCCTTGTGCTAAATTGTGCTTAAAAAAAACATTTTTTCTAGGGACAGAAAACTGTAGGTAGGGAGAGTGTGTCAGTTTCTTTCACTGTCAAAGTCCTTGTTTCCAGGGACCTGGAAGGACAGTGAGTGAATTCTCCTTGTGCTAAATTGTGCTTAAAAAAAACATTTTTTCTAGGGACAGAAAACTGTAGGTAGGGAGAGTGTGTCAGTTTCTTTCACTGTCAAAGTCCTTGTTTCCAGGGACCTGGAAGGACAGTGAGTGAATTCTCCTTGTGCTAAATTGTGCTTAAAAAAAACATTTTTTCTAGGGACAGAAAACTGTAGGTAGGGAGAGTGTGTCAGTTTCTTTCACTGTCAAAGTCCTTGTTTCCAGGGACCTGGAAGGACAGTGAGTGAATTCTCCTTGTGCTAAATTGTGCTTAAAAAAAACATTTTTTCTAGGGAAAGAAAACTGTAGGTAGGGAGAGTGTGTCAGTTTCTTTCACTGTCAAAGTCCTTGTTTCCAGGGACCTGGAAGGACAGTGAGTGAATTCTCCTTGTGCTAAATTGTGCTTAAAAAAAACATTTTTTCTAGGGACAGAAAACTGTAGGTAGCGAGAGTGTGTCAGTTTCTTTCACTGTCAAAGTCCTTGTTTCCAGGGACCTGGAAGGACAGTGAGTGAATTCTCCTTGTGCTAAATTGTGCTTAAAAAAAAAATTTTTCTAGGGACAGAAAACTGTAGGTAGGGAGAGTGTGTCAGTTTCTTTCACTGTCAAAGTCCTTGTTTCCAGGGACCTGGAAGGACAGTGAGTGAATTCTCCTTGTGCTAAATTGTGCTTAAAAAAAACATTTTTTCTAGGGACAGAAAACTGTAGGTAGGGAGAGTGTGTCAGTTTCTTTCACTGTCAAAGTCCTTGTTTCCAGGGACCTGGAAGGACAGTGAGTGAATTCTCCTTGTGCTAAATTGTGCTTAAAAAAACATTTTTTCTAGGGACAGAAAACTGTAGGTAGGGAGAGTGTGTCAGTTTCTTTCACTGTCAAAGTCCTTGTTTCCAGGGACCTGGAAGGACAGTGAGTGAATTCTCCTTGTGCTAAATTGTGCTTAAAAAAAACATTTTTTCTAGGGACAGAAAACTGTAGGTAGGGAGAGTGTGTCAGTTTCTTTCACTGTCAAAGTCCTTGTTTCCAGGGACCTGGAAGGACAGTGAGTGAATTCTCCTTGTGCTAAATTGTGCTTAAAAAAAACATTTTTTCTAGGGACAGAAAACTGTAGGTAGGGAGAGTGTGTCAGTTTCTTTCACTGTCAAAGTCCTTGTTTCCAGGGACCTGGAAGGACAGTGAGTGAATTCTCCTTGTGCTAAATTGTGCTTAAAAAAAACATTTTTTCTAGGGACAGAAAACTGTAGGTAGGGAGAGTGTGTCAGTTTCTTTCACTGTCAAAGTCCTTGTTTCCAGGGACCTGGAAGGACAGTGAGTGAATTCTCCTTGTGCTAAATTGTGCTTAAAAAAAACATTTTTTCTAGGGACAGAAAACTGTAGGTAGGGAGAGTGTGTCAGTTTCTTTCACTGTCAAAGTCCTTGTTTCCAGGGACCTGGAAGGACAGTGAGTGAATTCTCCTTGTGCTAAATTGTGCTTAAAAAAACATTTTTTCTAGGGACAGAAAACTGTAGGTAGGGAGAGTGTGTCAGTTTCTTTCACTGTCAAAGTCCTTGTTTCCAGGGACCTGGAAGGACAGTGAGTGAATTCTCCTTGTGCTAAATTGTGCTTAAAAAAAACATTTTTTCTAGGGACAGAAAACTGTAGGTAGGGAGAGTGTGTCAGTTTCTTTCACTGTCAAAGTCCTTGTTTCCAGGGACCTGGAAGGACAGTGAGTGAATTCTCCTTGTGCTAAATTGTGCTTAAAAAAAACATTTTTTCTAGGGACAGAAAACTGTAGGTAGGGAGAGTGTGTCAGTTTCTTTCACTGTCAAAGTCCTTGTTTCCAGGGACCTGGAAGGACAGTGAGTGAATTCTCCTTGTGCTAAATTGTGCTTAAAAAAAACATTTTTTCTAGGGACAGAAAACTGTAGGTAGGGAGAGTGTGTCAGTTTCTTTCACTGTCAAAGTCCTTGTTTCCAGGGACCTGGAAGGACAGTGAGTGAATTCTCCTTGTGCTAAATTGTGCTTAAAAAAAAAATTTTTCTAGGGACAGAAAACTGTAGGTAGGGAGAGTGTGTCAGTTTCTTTCACTGTCAAAGTCCTAGTTTCCAGGGACCTGGAAGGACAGTGAGTGAATTCTCCTTGTGCTAAATTGTGCTTAAAAAAAACATTTTTTCTAGGGACAGAAAACTGTAGGTAGGGAGAGTGTGTCAGTTTCTTTCACTGTCAAAGTCCTTGTTTCCAGGGACCTGGAAGGACAGTGAGTGAATTCTCCTTGTGCTAAATTGTGCTTAAAAAAACATTTTTTCTAGGGACAGAAAACTGTAGGTAGGGAGAGTGTGTCAGTTTCTTTCACTGTCAAAGTCCTTGTTTCCAGGGACCTGGAAGGACAGTGAGTGAATTCTCCTTGTGCTAAATTGTGCTTAAAAAAAACATTTTTTCTAGGGACAGAAAACTGTAGGTAGGGAGAGTGTGTCAGTTTCTTTCACTGTCAAAGTCCTTGTTTCCAGGGACCTGGAAGGACAGTGAGTGAATTCTCCTTGTGCTAAATTGTGCTTAAAAAAAACATTTTTTCTAGGGACAGAAAACTGTAGGTAGGGAGAGTGTGTCAGTTTCTTTCACTGTCAAAGTCCTTGTTTCCAGGGACCTGGAAGGACAGTGAGTGAATTCTCCTTGTGCTAAATTGTGCTTAAAAAAAACATTTTTTCTAGGGACAGAAAACTGTAGGTAGGGAGAGTGTGTCAGTTTCTTTCACTGTCAAAGTCCTTGTTTCCAGGGACCTGGAAGGACAGTGAGTGAATTCTCCTTGTGCTAAATTGTGCTTAAAAAAAACATTTTTTCTAGGGACAGAAAACTGTAGGTAGGGAGAGTGTGTCAGTTTCTTTCACTGTCAAAGTCCTTGTTTCCAGGGACCTGGAAGGACAGTGAGTGAATTCTCCTTGTGCTAAATTGTGCTTAAAAAAACATTTTTTCTAGGGACAGAAAACTGTAGGTAGGGAGAGTGTGTCAGTTTCTTTCACTGTCAAAGTCCTTGTTTCCAGGGACCTGGAAGGACAGTGAGTGAATTCTCCTTGTGCTAAATTGTGCTTAAAAAAAACATTTTTTCTAGGGACAGAAAACTGTAGGTAGGGAGAGTGTGTCAGTTTCTTTCACTGTCAAAGTCCTTGTTTCCAGGGACCTGGAAGGACAGTGAGTGAATTCTCCTTGTGCTAAATTGTGCTTAAAAAAAACATTTTTTCTAGGGACAGAAAACTGTAGGTAGGGAGAGTGTGTCAGTTTCTTTCACTGTCAAAGTCCTTGTTTCCAGGGACCTGGAAGGACAGTGAGTGAATTCTCCTTGTGCTAAATTGTGCTTAAAAAAAACATTTTTTCTAGGGACAGAAAACTGTAGGTAGGGAGAGTGTGTCAGTTTCTTTCACTGTCAAAGTCCTTGTTTCCAGGGACCTGGAAGGACAGTGAGTGAATTCTCCTTGTGCTAAATTGTGCTTAAAAAAAACATTTTTTCTAGGGACAGAAAACTGTAGGTAGGGAGAGTGTGTCAGTTTCTTTCACTGTCAAAGTCCTTGTTTCCAGGGACCTGGAAGGACAGTGAGTGAATTCTCCTTGTGCTAAATTGTGCTTAAAAAAAACATTTTTTCTAGGGACAGAAAACTGTAGGTAGGGAGAGTGTGTCAGTTTCTTTCACTGTCAAAGTCCTTGTTTCCAGGGACCTGGAAGGACAGTGAGTGAATTCTCCTTGTGCTAAATTGTGCTTAAAAAAACATTTTTTCTAGGGACAGAAAACTGTAGGTAGGGAGAGTGTGTCAGTTTCTTTCACTGTCAAAGTCCTTGTTTCCAGGGACCTGGAAGGACAGTGAGTGAATTCTCCTTGTGCTAAATTGTGCTTAAAAAAAACATTTTTTCTAGGGACAGAAAACTGTTGGTAGGGAGAGTGTGTCAGTTTCTTTCACTGTCAAAGTCCTTGTTTCCAGGGACCTGGAAGGACAGTGAGTGAATTCTCCTTGTGCTAAATTGTGCTTAAAAAAAACATTTTTTCTAGGGACAGAAAACTGTAGGTAGGGAGAGTGTGTCAGTTTCTTTCACTGTCAAAGTCCTTGTTTCCAGGGACCTGGAAGGACAGTGAGTGAATTCTCCTTGTGCTAAATTGTGCTTAAAAAAAACATTTTTTCTAGGGACAGAAAACTGTAGGTAGGGAGAGTGTGTCAGTTTCTTTCACTGTCAAAGTCCTTGTTTCCAGGGACCTGGAAGGACAGTGAGTGAATTCTCCTTGTGCTAAATTGTGCTTAAAAAAAACATTTTTTCTAGGGACAGAAAACTGTAGGTAGGGAGAGTGTGTCAGTTTCTTTCACTGTCAAAGTCCTTGTTTCCAGGGACCTGGAAGGACAGTGAGTGAATTCTCCTTGTGCTAAATTGTGCTTAAAAAAAACATTTTTTCTAGGGACAGAAAACTGTAGGTAGGGAGAGTGTGTCAGTTTCTTTCACTGTCAAAGTCCTTGTTTCCAGGGACCTGGAAGGACAGTGAGTGAATTCTCCTTGTGCTAAATTGTGCTTAAAAAAAACATTTTTTCTAGGGACAGAAAACTGTAGGTAGGGAGAGTGTGTCAGTTTCTTTCACTGTCAAAGTCCTTGTTTCCAGGGACCTGGAAGGACAGTGAGTGAATTCTCCTTGTGCTAAATTGTGCTTAAAAAAACATTTTTTCTAGGGACAGAAAACTGTAGGTAGGGAGAGTGTGTCAGTTTCTTTCACTGTCAAAGTCCTTGTTTCCAGGGACCTGGAAGGACAGTGAGTGAATTCTCCTTGTGCTAAATTGTGCTTAAAAAAACATTTTTTCTAGGGACAGAAAACTGTAGGTAGGGAGAGTGTGTCAGTTTCTTTCACTGTCAAAGTCCTTGTTTCCAGGGACCTGGAAGGACAGTGAGTGAATTCTCCTTGTGCTAAATTGTGCTTAAAAAAAACATTTTTTCTAGGGACAGAAAACTGTAGGTAGGGAGAGTGTGTCAGTTTCTTTCACTGTCAAAGTCCTTGTTTCCAGGGACCTGGAAGGACAGTGAGTGAATTCTCCTTGTGCTAAATTGTGCTTAAAAAAAACATTTTTTCTAGGGACAGAAAACTGTAGGTAGGGAGAGTGTGTCAGTTTCTTTCACTGTCAAAGTCCTTGTTTCCAGGGACCTGGAAGGACAGTGAGTGAATTCTCCTTGTGCTAAATTGTGCTTAAAAAAAACATTTTTTCTAGGGACAGAAAACTGTAGGTAGGGAGAGTGTGTCAGTTTCTTTCACTGTCAAAGTCCTTGTTTCCAGGGACCTGGAAGGACAGTGAGTGAATTCTCCTTGTGCTAAATTGTGCTTAAAAAAAACATTTTTTCTAGGGACAGAAAACTGTAGGTAGGGAGAGTGTGTCAGTTTCTTTCACTGTCAAAGTCCTTGTTTCCAGGGACCTGGAAGGACAGTGAGTGAATTCTCCTTGTGCTAAATTGTGCTTAAAAAAAACATTTTTTCTAGGGACAGAAAACTGTAGGTAGGGAGAGTGTGTCAGTTTCTTTCACTGTCAAAGTCCTTGTTTCCAGGGACCTGGAAGGACAGTGAGTGAATTCTCCTTGTGCTAAATTGTGCTTAAAAAAAACATTTTTTCTAGGGACAGAAAACTGTAGGTAGGGAGAGTGTGTCAGTTTCTTTCACTGTCAAAGTCCTTGTTTCCAGGGACCTGGAAGGACAGTGAGTGAATTCTCCTTGTGCTAAATTGTGCTTAAAAAAAACATTTTTTCTAGGGACAGAAAACTGTAGGTAGGGAGAGTGTGTCAGTTTCTTTCACTGTCAAAGTCCTTGTTTCCAGGGACCTGGAAGGACAGTGAGTGAATTCTCCTTGTGCTAAATTGTGCTTAAAAAAAACATTTTTTCTAGGGACAGAAAACTGTAGGTAGGGAGAGTGTGTCAGTTTCTTTCACTGTCAAAGTCCTTGTTTCCAGGGACCTGGAAGGACAGTGAGTGAATTCTCCTTGTGCTAAATTGTGCTTAAAAAAAACATTTTTTCTAGGGACAGAAAACTGTAGGTAGGGAGAGTGTGTCAGTTTCTTTCACTGTCAAAGTCCTTGTTTCCAGGGACCTGGAAGGACAGTGAGTGAATTCTCCTTGTGCTAAATTGTGCTTAAAAAAAACATTTTTTCTAGGGACAGAAAACTGTAGGTAGGGAGAGTGTGTCAGTTTCTTTCACTGTCAAAGTCCTTGTTTCCAGGGACCTGGAAGGACAGTGAGTGAATTCTCCTTGTGCTAAATTGTGCTTAAAAAAAACATTTTTTCTAGGGACAGAAAACTGTAGGTAGGGAGAGTGTGTCAGTTTCTTTCACTGTCAAAGTCCTTGTTTCCAGGGACCTGGAAGGACAGTGAGTGAATTCTCCTTGTGCTAAATTGTGCTTAAAAAAAACATTTTTTCTAGGGACAGAAAACTGTAGGTAGGGAGAGTGTGTCAGTTTCTTTCACTGTCAAAGTCCTTGTTTCCAGGGACCTGGAAGGACAGTGAGCGAATTCTCCTTGTGCTAAATTGTGCTTAAAAAAAACATTTTTTCTAGGGACAGAAAACTGTAGGTAGGGAGAGTGTGTCAGTTTCTTTCACTGTCAAAGTCCTTGTTTCCAGGGACCTGGAAGGACAGTGAGTGAATTCTCCTTGTGCTAAATTGTGCTTAAAAAAAACATTTTTTCTAGGGACAGAAAACTGTAGGTAGGGAGAGTGTGTCAGTTTCTTTCACTGTCAAAGTCCTTGTTTCCAGGGACCTGGAAGGACAGTGAGTGAATTCTCCTTGTGCTAAATTGTGCTTA
Source organism: Rana muscosa (assembly GCA_029206835.1). Classification (NCBI taxonomy): domain Eukaryota; kingdom Metazoa; phylum Chordata; class Amphibia; order Anura; family Ranidae; genus Rana; species Rana muscosa. Next base: position 747,128,449 of record CM055116.1, on the reverse strand, counting down.
AAAAAAACATTTTTTCTAGGGACAGAAAACTGTAGGTAGGGAGAGTGTGTCAGTTTCTTTCACTGTCAAAGTCCTTGTTTCCAGGGACCTGGAAGGACAGTGAGTGAATTCTCCTTGTGCTAAATTGTGCTTAAAAAAAACATTTTTTCTAGGGACAGAAAACTGTAGGTAGGGAGAGTGTGTCAGTTTCTTTCACTGTCAAAGTCCTTGTTTCCAGGGACCTGGAAGGACAGTGAGTGAATTCTCCTTGTGCTAAATTGTGCTTAAAAAAAACATTTTTTCTAGGGACAGAAAACTGTAGGTAGGGAGAGTGTGTCAGTTTCTTTCACTGTCAAAGTCCTTGTTTCCAGGGACCTGGAAGGACAGTGAGTGAATTCTCCTTGTGCTAAATTGTGCTTAAAAAAAACATTTTTTCTAGGGACAGAAAACTGTAGGTAGGGAGAGTGTGTCAGTTTCTTTCACTGTCAAAGTCCTTGTTTCAAGGGACAGAGAAGGACACCTGAAGGTAGCCCTTATTGCTTTTTTCCCATCTCCCTGCAGGCCATCTATTAGAATGTCTGGAAGGCAAACAAGGAGAGGCAGACAGTCAGGAGGCAATAAAAGAGGGCAAGCAGGCTCTGTGTCTGGGGGCAACAGTGCTGGTCGTGGACGCGGTGCATTGTCATCAGCACATGGCCATGGGACACGCTTGTCCTTCTTTTCGGCAGCTGGACATGTTGAGCCACATCATGCCGAAGACTTGGTAGAGTGGATGACCAAGCCCTCCTCCTCCTCCTCATCCTCTCTCACCCAGGCTCAGGGTACTGGAAAAGCAGCTGCCAAAGCGTCCTCTTCCCTGGTATCAATGTCAGACTCATCATCAGTCACTCCTTCCCTAGACCCACCATGTCCTCCTCCTGAGGAGTCCCCCGAACTGTTTCAGCACAGTGTTGGGTACATGCTCCAGGAGGATGCCCAGCGTTTCGAAGGGTCTGATGATGAAACCCAGCTAGAGGAAGGCAGTAGCGTGAGAGCAGACAGAGGGGATGCTCAAGAAGGACACCAATCTGGCAGTCATGTTCCAGCAGCTGCAGCATACTGCCAGATTGGCTCCAGTGATGAGGAGGGAGGTGATGATGAGGTCACTGACTCCACGTGGGTGCCTAATAGGAGAGAGGAGGAGGAGGAGGATGAGGAGGAGGCACATCTCCAACGAGGCAGGATGCCCTTTGGTGGCCAGCGTAAGGGCAGTACACCGACGGAATCACACCGCAGAGCTCCGCCTGTGCAGGGCGCTGCCTCTGCCCGTCATTCAAAAAGTTCTTTGGTGTGGGCCTTTTTTGAGGCTAGTGCATCAGATCGCACAGCTGCTGTTTGCAACATATGTCTCAAGCGTATATCGCGTGGCCAAAACATCAGCCGCTTGGGTACCACATGCCTGACCAGACATATGTTGACCTGCCATGCAGCTCGTTGGCAAGCCTACCTCAAAGACCCACACCAAAGAACAAAGCGGACCTCTCCTTGCACCGCATCAGCTGGGATCTCCAACCCCACTATAACTTCAGTCCTCTCTGAAACATGCACTGAGAGGAATGAAGGTGTAGAATTAGGTGTGTCACAGCCAAGTACTTGCGGCCACTCTGCTAGCAGTACACCGACGTCCGATTCTAGCAGGCAAATTTCCCTGCCCCAGCTGCTGGACCGTCGAAAGAAGTTCACTCCCAGCCATCCACATGCCCAGCGGTTGAATGCTAGCTTGGCTAAATTGCTAGCGCTTCAACTGCTGCCTTTTCAGTTGGTAGACTCGGCCCCCTTCCGTGAGTTTGTGCAATGTGCGGTTCCTCAGTGGCAGGTTCCCAAACGCCACTTTTTCTCACGGAAGGCTATTCCGGCTCTCTACCGGCATGTGGAAGGCAATGTCTTGGCCTCGCTGGACAGGGCGGTCAGCGGTAAGGTGCATATTACCGCTGACTCATGGTCCAGCAGGCATGGACAGGGACGTTACCTTTCTTTCACGGCCCATTGGGTCACTCTTTTGGCAGCTGGGAAGGATGCAGGACAAGGTGCAGTAGTGTTGGAGGTTGTCCCACCGCCACGCCTCCAAAATGCTACTACTGGTTGTGACACACCTCTCTCCTCCACCCCCTCCTCTTCTTCTTCCTCCATGGCCTCTTCCTGTGGTTTGTCCTATGAACCAGCGGTGCTCCGTAGCCGTTCACGGGGCTACGCAAGTACGCAGGCAAAAAGATGCCATGCCGTGCTTGCGCTGGTGTGTTTGGGGGACAGAAGCCACACTGGGGCAGAGGTCCTGTCTGCTCTGCAGGGCCAGGCCGAGAGGTGGTTGACGCCATGCCAGCTTAAGCCAGGAATGGTGGTTTGCGACAATGGCACCAACCTCCTCTCCGCCCTCCGACAGGGACAACTGACCCATGTGCCCTGTGTGGCTCACGTCCTTAACCTGGTGGTGCAGCGGTTCTTGGGCAGGTACCCAGGCTTACAGGATGTCCTGAGGCAGGCCAGGAAAGTCTGTGTGCATTTCCGCAGATCTTATAATGCCAGTGCTCGCCTGGCTGAGCTGCAAAAGGAGTTGAACCTGCCCAAGAACCGCCTTATATGTGACATGCCCACCAGGTGGAACTCAACGTTGGCCATGCTGCAGCGGCTGCACACGCAGCAGAGGGCCATCAATGAGTACCTGTGCGACTACGGCACCAGGACAGGGTCAGGGGAGCTTGGTTTTTTTTCTCCACGCCAGTGGGGCATGATCAGGGATGCATGCACTGTCCTGGCACCATTTGAGGAGGCCACGAGGATGGTGAGCAGTGACAGTGCATGCATCAGTGACACTGTACCTCTTGTTCACCTGTTGGAGCACACGCTGCGTGGAATAATGGACAGGGCACTTGAGGCAGAACAGAGGCAGGAAGAGGAGGACTTCCTTGCCTCTCAAGGCCCCCTTTACCCAGACAGTGTTCCTTCTGTCCCACCCATCGCACAGGAAGAGGAGGAGGAGGAGGAGGATTGTGTCAGCATGGAGGTGGAGGCTGGCACTCAGCATCATCAGCAGCAGTCTTTTAGGGATGATTTACAGTCCCAAGAAACCAGTGGACTTGTACGTGGCTGGGAGGAGGTGGCTGCGGATCATGTCGTCCTTAGTGACCCAGAGGACTCCGGAGCGAATGCCTCAGCAAACCTACGCTGCATGGCCTCCCTGATCCTGCAAAGTCTGCGGAAGGATCCTCGTATTCTTCGGATCAAGGAGAGGGACCATTACTGGCTGGCCACTCTCCTTGATCCACGGTACAAGGGTAAGGTTGCGGACCTTATGTTACCGTCGCAGAGGGAGCAGAGGATGAGACAACTCCGGGAGGCCTTGCAGAAAGGTCTGTGCAACGCGTTCCCAGAGACTGGGAGGTTACAAACTCCTGGTCCTGGACAACGAGTTGCTGAGGCTTCGGCCAGTCAAAGAAGGAGCGGTGGGGAAGGTGGCCGTCTGACCGATGCGTTCAGACAATTCTTTAGTCCGCAGCCCCAAAGTATGATCGGTTCCAGCAACCATCGCCAGCGTCTGATAAACATGGTGCAGGAATATCTAGGGGCAAGGTCAGACTTGGACACCTTCCCCACCGAAAATCCTCTGGCTTACTGGGTCTTGAGGATGGATCACTGGCCAGAGCTTGCACAGTATGCAATTGAGCTACTGGCCTGTCCTGCATCCAGCGTTCTTTCGGAACGCACATTCAGTGCTGCTGGAGGATTTGTCACGGATCACAGGGTGCGCCTGTCCACCGACTCGGTTGATCGACTGACTTTCATCAAGATGAACCAGTCTTGGATCACCACCAGCTACCACACACCTGATGCTGATATAACAGACTAATTGATTTTAACATGTCACATCCCTTCAAGACTGATGCTGATGCTGAGTGCCTGTGCTGTTATGTTGACTGGCTATCCTCCTCCTCCGAGTCCTCAATGATACGATTGATGATGATAGCTTGGAAGATCATTTTTGTTTATGGGTGCCGCCACCAGTGGCTAAGGCCCAATTTTTCAGCCCCTGTTTTACAGGGGCGTGTAATTACAATTTTTTTAGCAATAATTTGCCATAGGGCTCATTGCTGTGCTCCAAGTACAGTATCTGTGAGGGGTTGGAGTGTTGTGGCACCAGTGCCTAAGGCCCAATTTTTCAGCCCCTGTTTAACAGGGGCGTGTCATTACAATTTTTGAAGCAATACTTTGCAACAGGGCTCATTGCTGTGCTCCAAGTACAGTATCTGTGAGGGGTTGTAGTGTTGTGCCACCAGTGCCTAAGGCCCAATTTTTCAGCCCCTGTTCAACAGGGGCATGCAATTACAATTCTTGATCTAATAATTCACAGCAGGGTCCATTGCTGCACCCACCAAGAGTAACTCTGAGGGCTTACAGTCTTGTGGCAACGCCACCACCACCACCACCACGAAAGGCCCAATTTTTCAGCCCCTGTTCAAAAGGGGCATGTAATTACAATTCTTGATCTAATAATTCACAGCAGGGCCCATTGCTGCACCCACCAAGAGTAACTGTCAGGGCTTACAGTGTTGTGGCACCAGCACCACCATCAAAGCCCCAATTTTTACTACCACTGTTCAACAATTATATGTAATTAAAATTCCTGATATAATAGTTGACAGCAGGGCGTTCCAGCACCAACCAAGAGTAACTGAGTGCTTACAGTGTTGTGCAAACACCAACAACTAAGGGGCCTATTTCTGCAGAGTATATACGGCAGGTCCCTACTTTCAAACATCCAACTTACAAACGACTCCTACTTGCAAACGAAAGAAGACAACAGGAAGTGAGAGGAAATCTACCCCTAGAAAGGAAAATTCTCTCCTGTAAGAATAAATATGGGAGAAAGGGGTCTCATCTGTACTGATGCTTTATCAGCAATCCTTGTTTCAAGAAAAACACCACATTTCAAAAACAGTTGTCATTGGGACGGAAAGTGAGGTGAAATGTTCTGAACAGGGGCACAGACAGCAAAACAAATGTTACAGGGGTGATAACCCTTACCTATGTTTCCCAAAAAGTTTAAAAATAGATTTTTGGGCTGGAGCTACACTTCAACAATGTACCTGTTCAAAATTACAAACAGATTCTACATAAGAACAAACCTACAGTCCCTGTCTTGTATGCACCGCCTGTATACGGCTGTTCAGAGTATATAGGGCCTTTTTTATTTTATGTGCGGGGTTCCCCTTAATATCCATACAAGACCCAAAGGGGCTGGTAATGGGCTGGGGTAGGGGGGGGGGGTCATGGGGTAGCTATGCCATTTTTCTTAAAGAATTTCATCCATATTACCGGGACCAGACATTACATTAAAGCCGCAAGCAGTTTTAAATGGCTTTTTTTTCCTTTAGAAGTGTCATTTTGTGCAGGGACAGTTCTAAACACGGGAAACACGTGGCACTTCACAGGCATACTTTAGACACCCCCCAGGTACGATATTTAAAGGAATATTTGACTTTTTTTTTTTCACTTTATGCATCATTAAAATGACTGCTCCCGAAAAACGACCGTTTTTAAAACTTCTTTTTGCATTGATACATGTCCCCTGGTGCAGAACCCGGGTTCCCAAACCCTATTTATGACAATAACATGCATAATAGTTGTTATAATTAGCACTTTAGAATTCGAACGTTCGCATCCATTGTATTTAATAGGGTTCTAATGTTCGTTCGAACTTTCGGTCCGTTCGCGGGTTCTGGTGCGAACCGAACCAGGGGGTGTTCGGCTCATCACTACTGCAGATAAGTAGAGCCTTTGAATAACAGACTTCAACAAAGAATCAGCTGATCTGTGTATGGTTTACTGAGCAACAGCAGTGTACACTTGATGACAAAGCACAAAAGGCTAAGCGACGAGTTCCAAGATACCAGTTACATATCTTCTAATCAGATACATTCTGATTATCCGAGATAACATTGTAAGTGTCACTTAACATTGATAAATGACGGTAAATTATATTTTCATATTAGTTAAAGTTTTGTATATAAGCCAAAGGGGCTGGTTCATACCATGAATCATACATGAACGTGCTGTGCAATCCTGTATGATTCACCTGAGATCTGGGTGCAGTGCAATTTCAGCCCGATCATTTGAATGGGCTGAAATCATGCCAGACCACAACAAAAGTAGTTCATGCACTAATTTACAAAACACAAAGCAACCGGATCACATAGTACTTCTGTAGACATCCTCAACATCTTTACTATCCTACATTGTCTAGACAGAACTAAAAGAAAAATTCAGAACACAAGATGTAATACATAGTTCACTTGCAGTTCACATTTAATTCACACTGAGATAGCTTCCTTTTGGCTCTATCTTGTTATATTTTAATAACTCAACTCCATGTTATATCTAATCTTAACACTACTAAGAAAGATTAAATAAATAAATAATTAAAAACATACTGTATATAAAAAAAATAACAAAAAAATTAGGCAGGCTCGATGGACCAGTATGACTTGGTCTTTTTTCTGCATCGCTCTTCTTTGTTTCTATAACCAGATGCTGGCCATCCTGGCAAGCAAAGCTCTGACAATTCCAGGGTATGCAAAAACTTGCGGCCACGCTCACTCCATACATTATTTTGACCCAATACTATGATTGGCAGCTGCATTGGCCATTGGGAATGTGTGGGGGGCAGGAAGGGATAGGCAAGCTTCAAATGTAGTGTTGTCAGGCCGATAAAGACTGATAGAGCCTAATATTTAGGCAAAGGCTGAATTTTTAGCATTCAGTCTAACTATTTTTAATTAGGGTACAGATGTGAGATTTGCAGGGCCATCAGAACAGGACAGGCAAAACAAGCAATTGCTTGGGGCCCCGAGCTGGCCTGGGGCCCCAGCCTAGGGTGCTTGCCTGCTGCCTGTCACTGTCCTGGATTTCCGCCCTGAGCTGATCCGCGGATTGCGGCCATAGGAAAGGCCGCGGCTTCGGCCTAGATGCGGAGCGGAGGCCATCTTGGTACACCCGGCGGCAGCGGCCGAGGTGAGATGTGAGGAGATGTGGACATTACAGGGGGGAGATGTGGACATTACAGTGGGGGAGATGTGGACATTACAGTGGGGGAGATGATGTGGACATTACAGTGGGGGAGATGATGTGGATATTGCAGTGCGGAGTCCCCCTGTCCATCCCACGGTCCCCCTGTCCATCCCACTGCTGTCCCCCTGCTGTCCCCCTGTCCATCCCACTGCTGTCCCCCTGTCCATCCCACTGCTGTCCCCCTGTCCATCCCACTGCTGTCCCCCTGTCCATCCCACTGTCCCTAAACAGTATGTTGGATTATATGCAACAGCAGTATTTGCACTGTAAACCTTTTTTATTTAAATTAAGTGTGGGTGAGCTTAAACTCCATGTCTATTTTGCTTGGGGCCCCCAAATTCCTTCAAATGGCCCTGGAGATTTGAGTAATGACCAACAGATGCAGAAAGCTCAGCACTATTTATTTCAGTGGTGCTGCCAGGAAATTTTTCCCCCTTGTATTATAGCTCTATTTAAATATAGCTCTTTTATAAAAATTAAAAAATTACATATATATATATATATATATATATATATATATATATATATATATATATATACATATATATATATATATATATATGTAGCGCCCTGCTCCTATTGGGTAGGCACTAGTTAGGCGCTAGTAAATTTAGTTGTCTGAGCTGTAGTTTAGCTCAGAATAATTGTGTAAATTGCTGGTTTCTGTTCCAGTCCAGCTGTGTTGCGCATTATTTCCACTTGACAGTGGGTGTCGCTGTCCCCACAGGTCAAGGTCGGAAATGTAGCAGGCTGGATGTATTGGGTACCTCTTGCCCAGAAGCAGCTCAGTGGGATTGGTCTCCCCGCTGTGCATTCTGGGGGAGGGTACTTAAGGGACAGACACCGTTTTCCGTGACTCTCTGACCTGATGCCCCTCATGGCCTAAGGTGTGCTGTGGCAGTTTCTCGCCTCGGTGCCGGCTGGCCCGAGGCCTCGTTACTGGAAGTAGGCCCAGGAGTTTCTGGGGCCTACTAATCAGGGGTGGTCCTTGCTGTCTTGCCTGCGGGAAGAAGCCGAGAAATTGAAGAAACCAGGGGAGGACTTTTCCCAGGAGAGGACCGAGCAAAAAGGCTGGTGCCTCAGGAAGAGCCTGGAGACTCAATTGGAGGACGCATCCCTACATATCTACCTCACAGTATTGCCGGATCAGCTGAAAGAAACTGGTACTGTGTGACTGTACTTAGACTATGTGTATTCTTCAAGTCTGTGGCAGAGACTATTCGTGTTCTTCAAGTCTGTGGCAGAGACTTTTGGCCAAGCACCGCACCGGCTGCTAGGTCAGTGAGAGAGGCCTATCCGGTGGTTGCTATATCCAGCGTGGAAAACTGTTAGTCCTCTGGATTAGGAAGTACCCGTGGTCTGCAAGCAAGGTACCTAAATCTCCCCTAACCCACCATCCCTCTAAATGACATTTTGTTTAATAAAACCATTGGAATAGAGACTATGTGTTGGTGATGACATCTGTGAGAAACTCTTCAATGGCACCCCTATGACGGATACGGTGGAACAGACAGGTAACGACATGACCCAAAAATAAAACCAGCAGCTCTTACGGGGGTAGTGCTACATTATATATATATATATATATATTGTGAGGGGGTTAACTCGGTAGCGGGTGTGTGTGACCCCCTGGTTGGGCTCCCCACACAAAAACAGGGCCAGCAGACGGAGGTTGTGGTTTTCAAAATCAAAAGGTGCGGTTTATTTCTCTATGTACAGTGACAAAAACACAGCAAAGCCAAAAAGAAACATAAACAAAATAAATCCTGGTCAGTTTGACCTCTGACTAAACATGCAGGTTTCCTAAACTAACAACTGGGATCAGCCTGGTGCTGTCCTAGTCCCTAAGTCCCTGGTTTAGTAAATGTCCAAACAAATAGCCACACAGGCTTTTTCTCACCGCACAGGGGTTCACTCTCCCTAGACAGTCCACACAGGTCTGGGTCCAGGCATGAGCAAACACCTAATGAATCTGGGAGTTTTTATAGAGGCCTTAAACGAGCTGACAAGCTTCAGCTGGTCTCATCAACTCCCTGCCTGCACGACGCCCAGCCCTCTCCCTAGAGGTATGAGTCATCCATGAGCCCACTAGCCTCAGCTGGGCTTCATCAACTCCCTAGTTGTATAAGTCGGCATAAAGCCTGAATCTGGGAGAAATATATCTACCCCCCTGGATGCAACCAGGTGACTTTACCTTCCTGCTGTCACATACCCCCCCCCTCTTGTTTTAACCTTGGGGTTGGAACACCAGCAATCAGGCATTCATGTACTCGAGACAAAGCATCCACATTCCCCATTTGAACGCCAGGGCGATGCTTTACTGTGAAGTTGAATTCCTGTAGGGCCAGGAACCACCTATTCACTCTTCTATTTGTCTCCTTGTTTTGAGCCATCCACTTTAACGGAGCGTGATCCGTAACCATGTCAAAGTGCCTACCTAGCAGATAGTACCGAAGGGAATCTAGAGCTCACTTCACCGCTAAACACTCCTTTTCAACCGTGGCGTAATTTACCTCATGGGACTTCAACTTCCTGCTGAGGTAAATGACTGGGTGCTCTTCCTCGTTCCAGACCTGGGACAATACTGCTCCTAACCCCACATCTGACGCATCACTTTGTACGACAAAGTCTTTAGAGAAGTCGGGTGAGTACAACACTGGCTGGCTACATAAGGCTTGTTTCAAGAATTGGAATGCTGCCTCAGCCTCGGGGGTCCATTTAATCATGACCGACCCTTTCCCTTTCGTCAGGTTGGTTAGGGGCACAGCCTTAGAAGCAAAGTGGGGAATGAAGCGCCGATAATAACCCGCGATTCCCAGAAAGGCCCGTACCTGCTTCTTGCTGTTGGGACGTGGCCAACTCTGGATGGCCTCGACTTTGTTGAGTTGGGGTTTTATCACTCCCCTGCCAATGGTGTACCCAAGATATTTGGCCTCCTCCTGCCCAATGGTACACTTCTTGGGGTTAGCCGTAAACCCCGCTTCCCGGATAGAGTCTAGGACTGCTTGCACTTTTGGCAGATGTGAGGCCCAATCTGTGCTATGGACAATTACGTCATCCAGGTAAGCCGCAGCATACTTCCGATGGGGCCTCAGTATCTGGTCCATTTTCCGCTGGAATGTGGCCGGCGCATTCTGTAACCCGAACGGCATTCTCTTATATTGGAACGCCCCGTCTGGGGTTACAAATGCGGTTTTCTCTTTGGCCGACTTGGCCAGGGGAATTTGCCAATACCCTTTTGTGAGGTCAAGAGTCGTCATGTATCGGGCTGTTCCCAGCCGGTCGATCAACTCATCTATACGTGGCATGGGGTAGGTGTCAAATTTTGTAACTTTGTTCAACTGACGAAAATCGTTACAAAATCGCCAGCTCCCATCCGGTTTAGGCACCAACACAATGGGACTAGACCAATCACTTTGGGACTCCTCTATCACCCCTAAGTTCAGCATTTTCTGTACTTCCTCCCGTATTGCCTCCCGTCGGGCCTCTGGGATCCGATAGGGTTTTAACTTCACCCTTTCACCGGGCGGGGTAATAATATCATGCTCTACCCCAGATGTTTGTCCCGGCAGCTCAGAGAACACCTCCTTGTTGCGAAGCACAAACTCCTTAACCTCCTGTTGTTGGGGTTGTGACAAGGTGGCTGCTATTCCAACCTCCGGAATCACGCAACCAGTTTGAGCTGGTGACCAAGTTTCTGCGACTAGGGACTCTCTATCCCTCCAGGCTTTCAACAGATTAACGTGATATATCTGTTCGGGCTTTCGCCTTCCTGGTTGTCTGACCTTGTAATTCACTTCGCTCACTTTTTCCATTATCTCGTAGGGGCCTTGCCATTTGGCAAGGAATTTACTTTCAACCGTAGGGACAAGTACCAATATCCTATCCCCCGGGGAAAAGGTACGGGTCTTTGCTCCACGGTTGTACACTCTCTGCTGTGCCAACTGCGCTTGGGCCAAATGTTCCTTCACGATGGGCATTACCTGTGCAATTCGATCTTGCATCAGGGCGACATGCTCAATCACACTCCTGTGGGGAGAACTCTCACTTTCCCAAGTTTCCTTGGCAATATCCAACAGCCCTCTTGGGTGTCTCCCATACAGTAACTCAAAGGGGGAGAATCCCGTAGAGGATTGGGGCACCTCCCTAATAGCAAACATCAAATAAGGAAGTAGACAGTCCCAATCCTTTCCATCTCTATCCACCACTTTCTTCAACATTTGTTTTAGGGTTTTGTTGAATCTTTCAACCAGCCCATCGGTTTGGGGGTGATACACAGATGTACGCAATTGCGTCACTTTGAGCAATTTACACAGCTCTTTCATAACCCGGGACATAAAGGGTGTACCTTGGTCCGTAAGCAGTTCTTTACAAATACCCACCCGGCTAAAAACAAGAGATAGCTCTTTGGCTATGGTTTTGGCCGAGGTATTTCTGAGAGGGATCGCTTCTGGATAACGGGTGGCATAGTCCATTATAACCAATATGTACTGGTGCCCCCTAGAGGACTTGATTATAGGACCTACCAAATCCATTGCGATTCTCTCAAACGGGACCTCAATGATGGGTAGAGGGACCAGCGGGCTACGGAAATGTGGCATCGGGGCCGACCTCTGACACACAGGGCAGGAGGAACAATAATTTTCTATGTCCTTCATCACCCCAGGCCAATAGAATCTCTGTAATACCCTCTCTCGGGTTTTCTCTGTCCCCAGATGACCTCCAAGAATGTGCCCATGGGCCAACTCCAACACCAACTTCCTGTAAGGTTTGGGCACCACAAGCTGCTCAACGGTTTCTTCTGCCCTTTTTGCCACCCGATACAGTAGGTCCTTCTCTACGCTGAAGTATGGGTAAGTGCAGGTATTATCTGGGTTCACTAACTCGCCATCTATTTCCACTACATTTTCCCGTGCCTTTATTAGGGCGGGGTCTTTTAACTGTTCTGTGGCAAAATTTTCCCTGTGAACCTCCAGATCAGAAAACTCCACAGACGGTAGGTTTTCGTCTGAGGAGGTGGGCTCCTCTCCAGTTTCTTGAGTCTCCCCTGCCAATACTGACAAGGGAAATTCTGGAGAGTCCTCACCACTCTCAGAGGAGTTCTGGCTATCACATTCCTGGTACATAGGGGCACCAGTGGGGGGCTCAGGATCATCCCACAGTTCCCAGAACTTCGGAAAATCCCTTCCCACAATGGCATCATGCGGTAATTGAGATACTAACCCCACTGGATGAGAGAGGGTACCTTTGGGGGTCTCGAAACACACTGTAGTCACTGGATACTCTCGGGTGTCCCCATGCACACAAATAACAGCTACCTTGCTATTCCCAGAGACCTCTGTTTTAACTAATTCAGCCTTTATCAGGGTCACAAGGCTACCTGAATCCAGTAATACCACAACATTTCTACCATTAATACACATTTTGCATAAATGTTTCTCAGTTCCCCGAATGGCAGTGCATGCGACTGTCGCACACAGCGACTGACGTCTGTCCATCAGAAAGTCACATTGCATGGGTTCCTCCACAACCGGGCAATTTGCTGCAATATGTCCCGCTTGCCGGCAGCGGTAGCAAACAATCCATTTGGCTGCCTCTTGAGCCCCTGACTTCCCAGACTGTTCTCGCCAAACTTTGGGTAGAGCTCCCACCCTCTCACTCTCTCCACCCTCACCCCTTGGAATCCTCTTATCCGCCCCTGGGGATGGTCTGGTCTTAGGGTGGAAAGTCCGAGAGTCTCTAGAAGAGGCCGTCAGGTTCTCTGTAGCCAAGTATTTCTCTACACGATCCACAAGACCACCGGCCGTCTCTGGGTCTCCATGGCTTACCCACTTTTGGATGGCAGTAGGAAGAGCTCTCAAAAACCGATCCATTACAACACGTTCCACAATCTCTGGTGCGGACAAAGTCTCTGGCTGTAGCCACTTCCTGCTCAGGTGAATGAGATCATACATTTGAGACCTGGGGGGTTTTCCAAGCTGGAAAGTCCAGTTATGCACACGCTGAGCCCGGACAGCCAGGGTGACACCCAGCCTTGCCAATATTTCAGCTTTTAGCATCACATAGTCTTTTGCTTGGTCAGGCTCTAGGTCATAGTAAGCCTTCTGCGATTCACCAGTTAACAGAGGAGCCACCAGTCCAGCCCACTGCTCCTCAGGCCACTTTTCTCTTTCAGCAGTCCTTTCAAATGTGGTCAAAAATACCTCTGGATCATCCTCTCCAGTCATTTTTGTCAATAAACGACTCACCCCAAAGGACGCGGTATTAGTGGGACGGCTTTCCTCACTGGTCTGCGGACGTTGCTGCATTACTGCTTCCATTTGTTGTAGTCTCTGCTCTTGCTTCTGTAACAGGTCTATGAAGCGGGCCTCAGATTGCTGCTGGGCTTGTTGATGAGCTTGCTGCTGGGCTGCAAGGCTCCTTTGCAAACCTGCATTTGTCTGCTGTTGATTGGCATTTGCTAGAGCCAGCTGTTTCAGTATCTCCTCCATGCTGGCTTAAAAAAAACTGCCACTGGTTCTCCACCAACTGTGAGGGGGTTAACTCGGTAGCGGGTGTGTGTGACCCCCTGGTTGGGCTCCCCACACAAAAACAGGGCCAGCAGACGGAGGTTGTGGTTTTCAAAATCAAAAGGTGCGGTTTATTTCTCTATGTACAGTGACAAAAACACAGCAAAGCCAAAAAGAAACATAAACAAAATAAATCCTGGTCAGTTTGACCTCTGACTAAACATGCAGGTTTCCTAAACTAACAACTGGGATCAGCCTGGTGCTGTCCTAGTCCCCAAGTCCCTGGTTTAGTAAATGTCCAAACAAATAGCCACACAGGCTTTTTCTCACCGCACAGGGGTTCACTCTCCCTAGACAGTCCACACAGGTCTGGGTCCAGGCATGAGCAAACACCTAATGAATCTGGGAGTTTTTATAGAGGCCTTAAACGAGCTGACAAGCTTCAGCTGGTCTCATCAACTCCCTGCCTGCACGACGCCCAGCCCTCTCCCTAGAGGTATGAGTCATCCATGAGCCCACTAGCCTCAGCTGGGCTTCATCAACTCCCTAGTTGTATAAGTCGGCATAAAGCCTGAATCTGGGAGAAATATATCTACCCCCCTGGATGCAACCAGGTGACTTTACCTTCCTGCTGTCACAATATATATATATATAACTATTATTTCTGCCACTTAAAGCACACCTAGTACTGAATTCTGAAACACACATGTTGCTGCTAAAACTACCAGAAAACATGACAGTCATGTACTACTAAAAGTTTGTTACTAATACTGCCAATGTTTGTTACTAATGCTGTCCCTAAAAACAGTGGTGATTTTGTAAGACCATTTACAGGTTTAGGACATCCCACAAACCTGGATTTTTGTATTTTCTACGTCACCCTTGTAGGAACTGTATATGACCCCATTTTCTTTTTTTTTCCTTTTTTTTTGCATTAGCAAAGGTCTGTCAAAGCTTTGGGGGCTTCCCATATTATTTGAGTGACAATAGTTTGTACATCAGTCTCCCAAAAGTGACCAATAAATGAAGGCCGCCTTTATTGACAGTATTTCCATTTCAATTACACCTTCATATTTTTTATTTCTAAGAATTGCGGTCAAATTTAATTCAGAAAAGCTTAAATCTTCGGCGGACATCTACGTGATCAACAGTGATGGTCCTTTGTCACCAAATTCCTGCTTCAAGCCAAAGTTCCTACAAGTACCTACATACTGTAGTACTTTGAAGCTTTCCATGCTGTGGCTTCTTGCCATTTGGGGGCTGTGTAATTGTACACTTTTTGGATTGTTTCTTGTTTTTTTTTTATTAAAAAAATTGGGGTTAAATTTAATTCAGAAAGGTATAAACCTTCTGTGGACATCTAATCAGTGGAGGACTTACCACCAAATTCCTGGTGCTGCCAAAAGTACCTGTATGCCACTCAGTGCCAATCCTGACCTCCCTGGGGCCCTAAGCAAAATTCTGCTAAGGAGCCCTCTACCTGACCCGTGAATAATGGGCGTGGTTTAAGCATAATATTGGGCGTGGCTTAAAGGGCGTGACTCAAAGGGGTGTGGTTAGAGTCTGAGATGAACGAGGGATGGAGGGAAAAACAAAGGAATAAAGAAAGAGAGAGAGAGGAAGTAAAAAAAAAGAGGGATGGAGGGACAGCAGACCCAGATCCTACAACACAATTGAAATGCGTATTCCAGAAAGTTTAACAATCAGGAGATAAAGATACTCCAAACACCTGGTGTTAGCAATTCAATCATCCCGGCACCATGGTTGTAATGGTGTCAGGATGATTGAAGCGCATTATTTCTATTATTACATTGTAATATAAAATTAAATCATTCAACTAATGCAGAATCAGAATCAGTGGAAGCTCTGATGTCACTGTCCCCAGCCAGCGGAGTGCTTCCTTACATCTCAGGTGTCCCCAGCGGAGTGCTTCCTTACATCTCAGGTGTCCCCAGCAGAGTGCCTTCCTGCATTTCAGGTGTCCCCAGCGGAGTGCTTCCTTACATTTCAGGTGTCCCCAGCAGAGTGCCTTCCTGCATTTCAGGTGTCCCCAGCGGAGTGCTTCCTTACATTTCAGGTTTCCCCAGCAGAGTGCCTTCCTACATTTCAGGTGTTCCCAGCGGAGTGCTTCCTTACATTTCAGGTGTCCCCAGTAAAGTGCCTCCTTACATCTCAGGTGTCCCCAGCGGAGTGCTTCCTTACATCTCAGGTGTCCCCAGCGGAGTGCCTTCTTACATTTCAGGTGTCCCCAGCAGAGTGCCTCCTTACATTTCAGGTGTCCCCAGCGGAGTGTCTCCTTACATCTCAGGTGTCCCCCCCTTGGAGCCTTTCTATAACTCAGCAGCGGTTTCTCCGCCATAACTGAAGGTGAGAGGCGAGGGGGAACAAATTAGGGGCGGAGCCAGCCGGCTACAATATAGAAATGGAGCTACGGCACCGCCCACCCCCGGGCGGCGCCGCAGCTCTATTTCCTATTTCGGCAGGCTCCCTTCTAGTTCTGGTCTTCAGGAAAATGGCGGCCGGCGCAGACATTATCTCCGCCGGCCGCGGACCTCTAGCGGCGGTGGCGCCGATTTGCGGCAGCGGGGCCCCGAGTATTACTTGGGGCCCTACGCAGCTTCCGTGGTCCGCGTATAGGGCGGATCAGCCCTGATGCCACTTTAAAGCTTTCCTTTCAAGGTTAATTCATTCTATAATATTTGTTAAAATAATTTTGTCATTTTACTTACAAATGATTTTTTTTTTGTGGCTTGTATAATTTAGAGCCCTCAGAGCCCTCTCAGCAATATAATTAACCACTTGAAGACCAACATGTTAAACCCCCTTCCTGTCCAGGCCATTTTTCAATGTTATGTACAGTACTTTGAAACTCTGACTGACAATCACTCGGTTATGCAACACTTCACCCAAATTAATTCATCAGGCTGGTTGGTTCATGAACAGCGGAGCTTTGCAGTGGATGTCTTTCTATGCAGTGACTGCTTGCAACTACATTACTGTCAATAGGAACCCCTTGGATGGTCAGAAAAACATCTTACAATCTCGGCCATCATGCAGCATCTCTACTAGATTCACCCACCTCTACCTCCTGTGTTTGTCACCTTGTAAAACATAGGCACATTACTGAGCAGAGGTTGCTTGGTAATCTCTGCTATAACTAGAGTATTCCAATACTTGGCAATACATCCTTACGGTTCTTGCCATATCCTGGACACCTGCTTCTTTCTACCTAATCATTGATCAGTGAATCATCACTATGATCAAAATGATAATACATGCTAAGCTCCTGAAGAAGCATTCACACGCGTAACATGTAGAGCTGAACTACAGAACACATCCAACCACTCAACACCAAGTCTGTTGTACCATTATTGATCATTAATCATATCTATCAGAATGTTTTTTTTTTTACTAAATAGACAGCTTACTAATGTCGGTGTACTAAGGTGGTGTATTATGTGCCAATAGGCAACTTTTGCGACACCTTGAATGGAAAATGTTTTGGCATTGTTGAACTATTTTATAATATGTAATAAAGATATTTGAATTTTATAAACATTGTTATTGGGGTGCCTACAAAGTCCATCATCAATGTGTCCACTTAGTCTTCCAATTCTATTGGAACATGGCACTTTTGTATGGTTTTTGTATCCACAGTACCACTCTGTGATGATACAATTAAACTTTTTCCAAATTGATTTGATATCATTATTTTGGGACAGATAGGGGGTTATTTACGAAAGGCAAATCCACTTTGCACTACAAGTGCAAACTACAAGTGCAAAGTGCACTTGAAATTGCACTGAAAGTGCACTTGGAAGTGCAGTCACTGTAAATCTGAGGGGTAGATCTGAAATGAGGGGAAGCTCTGCTGATTTTATTATCCAATTTTGTGCAAGCTAAAAATGCTGTTTTTTATTTTTCTTGCATGTCCCCCTCAGATGTACAGCGACCACACTTGCAAGTGCACTTTCAGTGCAATTTCAAGTGCACTTTGCACTTGTAGTTTTCAATTGTAGTGCAAAGGGGATTTGCCTTTAGTAAACAACCCCTCAGTTTTCTTTTGGTGGCATTTAATCACTATACATTTTTTTTACTATAAAAGGAAAAAAGACTGAAAAAATTAGGAACACTGTTTGCTGGCTGCACTGGTCTGGCAACACTGGCACTTGTGTGGCTAGCAATCAGGAACACGGTTGCTGGATGCATTAGCTCTGCTGACACTGGCACTGGTTTGACTTAGCAATCAAGAACACTGTTTCTGGCTGCACTGGCTCTGGTAATACTGTACTGGTGTTGTGGCCACCAGGAACACTGTCTCTGACTTACAGTTGTCTAGTGACATTGGCACTAGTGTGGTGGCAGTCAGAAATACTGTTGATGGTTACACTGGTCTGGTGACACTGGTGATAGGGAACATTGTTTCTAACTTACATGGGTCTGGTGACACTGACATTGGTGTGAGTATTGATCAGGGACACTGTGGCTGACTTACAGTGGTCTGGGGACATTATAATGGTGTAGCCAGTGATCAGTGACATTGTTGCTGGCTTACACTGGTCCAGTGACAATGTACTAGTGTGGCTAGAGTTTAGAGATATTATGGCTGGCTTACACTGGTGAATTGACACTGTGACAGGTGTGACTAGCTATCAGGGAAACTGTGGCTGCTTTACATTTGTCTGGTGACATTGTGATTGGTTTGGCTAGTGATCAGGGATGCTGTGGCTGGCTCTGGCGACACTATAATATGTCCTGTTTCCTTTCATAGCCGATCAGTGTGTGAGAAGAAACAGAGTGTTGGCTGAAAAATGCAGTCATTGTTTAAATTTGTGATCACTGTGATTGGTCACAGTGATCGTGTGGTACAGGGTCAATTTAATTAACTCTGTACCCTGCTTTGTGGTCTGTGCTGTCCAATGGACACAGCAATGACAGAGCATGTCCATGCGTGTGCTAGGGGATGGCATGAGCACCACAAATAGGAGGCCATTTTAAAATGCCTTCCTGCACTCAGGAAGCACCGGTTTAGCATTTATTTGTACAGCAGTTGAACAGCTAGTGGTTAATGATGTGTTTGTGATAATATAGATAAAAATCTCCTGTATTTATGAACTGCTGGTAAGACATTTGTTTTTACATTTTCTATTAAAATGCATTGAATATTAATGAAAATTTCTGTTTTTATTTCTAAAGGTTGTTTTATAGCCTTTGCTAAGTGCAACATATTTAAACACTCTTAGCAATTAAACTCTAAAGGAAAGGAAAATACACTCTTTTCCCTAATTAAGCCTTTAATCTCTACATTTATGACAGAGCAAGTACAGAAAAATTCTAGTTCCTAGTATACTGTTTAAATCTCTATTGCTGATAAAGGGCATGATATACCTAAGTGCTGACATATAGTCTTGAATAGACTCTTCAAGCTGCACTGAATAAGTTAATTGGTTTAAAATGACAAGATGTTGAGGGCTTTTTCTAGTATTACAATATTTAGATGTTGTTATATTTAAAAAAAATGTAACTTGTGAAATACTGGAAACATAGTGAAGGAAGTTCCCCGCTCAGGCTAATGACGTAGGCGGGTCCGACATACCGAGGACTTTTTCAAGGTGTTTGTGTGTTTTTTTAAACATTTTTTTACGCTTTCTTCGTGAAATGGTAGGGGTACAATGTACCCCTTACCAATTCACATAGGGGGGGGCGGGATCTGGGGGTCCCCTTTGTTAAAGGGGTCTTCCAGATTCCGATAAGCCCCCTGCCCGCAGACCCCCACAACCACCGGGCAAGGGTTGTGGGGATGAGGCCCTTGTCCCCATCAACATGGGGACATCCTCCCCATGTTGAGGGCATGTGGCTTGGTACGGTTCAGGAGGGAGGGGGGGCCGCTCTCTCGTCCCCCCCTTTTCCCCTGCGGCCGGCCAGGTTGCGTGCTCGGATAAGGGGTCTGGTATGGATTTTTAGGGGGACTCCACACCATTTTTTTTTTACATTTGGGGTGGAGTTCCCCTTAAAATCCATGCCAGATCTGAAGGGCCTGGAATGGATATTTGGGGAAACCCCACGTCAATTTTTTTTTAATTTGCGGCGGGGTTCCCCTTAATATCCATTCCAGACCTGAAGGGCCTGGTAATTGAATTCTGGGGAACCCCCACGCTTTTTTTTTTTTTTTTATCAATGACTTTTGTATGTATTGCCGGGAGCCGACAATTCATTAATAGCCGCGAGTGAGTTTTAAATGCATTTTTTTCTTTCAAAAATGACATTTTTTGCAGGGACAGGTCTAAGCACGGGAAACATGCGCCACTTTACATGCATATCATACACACCCCCCAGGTACGAAATTTAAAGGAATATTTCACTTTTATTTTTTCATTTTAAGCATTATTAAAATCACTGCTCCCGAAAAAACTGCCGTTTTTAAAACTTCTTTTTGCATTGATACATGTCCCCTGGGGCAGGACCCGGGTCCCTAAACACTTTTTAGGACAATAACTTGCATATCAGCCTTTATAATTAACACTTTAGATTTCGAACGTTCGAGTCCATTGTATTTAATAGGGTTCTAAAGTTTACACGAACATTTTGTCTGTTCGCAGGTTCTGGTGCGAACCGAACAGGGGGGTGTTCGGCTCATCCCTGCTGTCTGCAGTGAGGCTTACTCACAAGGGCCTTCTCCTTGTTTGCTAATAATGTTCAGAGTCCCCAGAATTCCCAATTGTAGTTTAGTTTAGGGTCATATGATGGCCTGAGAGAATGAAACTGAAAATTTGTGGCTATGGGGAACAAGAACTGTTTTTGCTTCAAACATTTTCAATTTATCTTATTTACAGAAAGTTTGCAGTTTAAGTGATATGCTTTCTTTTCTAACTTAAAGTATATATGAGCCCTTACCTTGTAAAACAACCCATATTTTTTTACAATTAACCACATGACCTCTCTTCTAAGTTTCATAAGAGAGCTGGAGGTGGAGAAAAAAAGCAGTACACTGATCTTCCCAGTGAATGACTGCATGGGGGGGTGGAGCGTGTCAGCACAAGTCTTCCAGCACAATCCAAAAAACTGACCATGTTGAGATGCATGTGCTGGTAGAATCACCAGGGATTTCACACAAAGAAAGCAATGCAAGAGAACAGGATATTTTTTAACACAATTACATGGTACAACAGGCACATACCAGGAATATGAAATGTTGGGGTAACACACTCTTTAACCACTCAAGGACCAGCCACTACAGTTGTACTGTGGCAGGTTGGCTCCCCTGGGCGAATAGCGGGCATGGTATGTCGGCCGCTTTAAGAGCTCTAGGGGGTGCGTGTGCGTCCGTGGTGCGACTCCAGAGTCGATGCGCTTGGCCGGCAGATGTGGTGCCCGCCAGCCACCCACAATTGCTCCTGACAGAGACAGAACGAGGATCTGTCAATGTAAATAGACAGATCCCTGTTCTGTCAGGGGAGGGAAGACAGATCTGCTGTTCCTACTGATTAGGAACAGCGATCGGTCTCCTCCTCCAGGCAGTCCCATCCCCCACAGTTAGAAACACTCCCTAGGTAACACATTTAACCCCTTAATTACCCCCTAGTGTTAACCCCTTCCCTGCCAGTGACATTTATACAGTAATCAGTGGCTATTTTTAGCTCTGAACGCTGTATAAATGTCAATGGTTCCAAAAAAGTGTCATACATGACCGATCTGTCCGGCGCAATGTTAAAGTCCTGCTAAAGCACCAAGCCCGGATGGGTTAACCATACAATACTACAAAAGCTTTTTTATATATTTAGGGCCATATATGACTAAGGTGCTTAAGTAAGTTGGATGAACAGTGGTCCTACCGTCCGAGACTTTAACAGCGCATATTACAGTTATTCCAAAAGAGGGGAAAGATCCAGCGAGCTGTAGTAGTTATAGACCAATATCCCTACTAAATGTGGATTTTTTTTTTTACAAAAGTTCTAGCATCCCGTATACAGCCTCATCTTTCAGAAATAGTACATCTTGACCAGGTAGGATTTATCCCGACAAGAGAAGCAAGAGACAGCACTATAAAAGTGTTAAATTTGATCCATAGGGTAAATCATAAGAAGATACTGAGTGTTTTTTTAAATACGGATGCAGAAAAAGCATTCGACAGAGTAAACTGGAAGTTTATGCTTGAGGTCTTAAAACAGATGGGTCTAGGTGAGTGGATGGTCCAATGGATAGTAGGAGTGTATACAGGCCCCCGTGCACTGGTAAAAGTAAATGGGATCTACTCTAGGCCCTTCGCCATTACAAATGGAACCCGGCAGGGCTGCCCCCTGTCGCCTCTTTTATTTGCTTTGACATTAGAACCATTTCTGAATAAGATTCGACAGAACCCGGATATTGTGGGTATTGATATAGGGGGACGGGAATATAAAGTATCGGCGTATGCGGATGATATGCTTTTCTCACTAGCAAGACCACAAATTTCGTTACTCAATTTAATGAAGGAAGTAGAACTATATGGAACTATGTCAAACTTAAAAATTAATTATGGTAAGTCACAGGCGATGGGGGTGGCACTTCCGGATTCCATTAAAAGTGGACTAGAACATAGTTTTAAGTTTAGATGGACAACCAAAGCACTGAACTATCTAGGAACACGAATGCCCCCAAATTTAATAGACATTTTTGAGTTAAACTTTGCACCATTACTTAGCACAGTTAGAATATTATTGGAAGGCTGGGATAAAGGAACACAATTATGGTTTGGGAGATGTAATATTTTAAAAATGAGTGTGGTGCCAATTTTTTTTTATCTCTTTCAAGCATTGCCGGTTAGAATCCCCATGTCTTACTTCAATCAAGTCTGGGGCATGTTTACTAAATTTATCTGGGCCGGTAAAAGGCCAAGGATAAGCAGAACATTGTTGACCTCACCTAAAAGGGTATGAGGAATATCGGCACCAGATATGTATAAATACTACCAGGCGGTCCAACTTGGTAGGATAGTAGACTGGATCAGACATGGGGATTATAAACTGTGGATTACTATGGAGCAGCAAATGAGTCCGGTCCCTCTAAATAGGGTGTTACGGTGCTATACAACTTTACCACCATTAGTAAAGAACCACCCTACGATAGGTGAAACTTTAAGAATAGGAAACAAAGTGAACCAAAATCCCAAATTCTCTACCAAAAACTCTCCCATGTTTCCGATTTTCGGAAACACAGAGTTCCCACCAGGCATGGATTCACAAATATTCAGGAAACTGAGGGAAAAGGGAAGCTTTCAAGCCTCACATTTTTTTGGAGACATGGGATGGGTATCAATTGGCGTGTTAACACAACGATGAGGGCAATATGGAATTCCCATATGGCAAGCCCGACAGATTAGACATTATTTAGAAACCCTAGGACCTGCAGGAAGATATAGGCGAACACAAACTAAGTTTGAGGAGTACTGTGAGGGAGTAGAACCTCTATCCTATGTAATCTCTAAAATATATACAATTCTGACTATACCCTCAGAGGATTTTAAAATGGATTGCTTTACCAAATGGGAACGGGATCTAGGCCAAAACTTCTCTCCAGCACAATGCCAGAATATTATAGAACTGTCTTTAAAATCTTCAAGATGTACGAAAACGCAGGAATCAAATTATAAAATATTAACACGTTGGTATTATACGCCATCGGCCTTGAGTACATTTTTTCCAGAAACATCTGACAAGTGCTGGAGAGGATGTGAGGAAAAAGGGACAATGATACACATTTTTTGGGCATGCCCAGTAATTAGACAATTTTGGCAAACTGTACAGAGAATCACCCAAATATTCACTGAACATCAGATTGAAAAAGACCCAGCTCTTTTCTTGTTACACCATACACAAATCCCAACGAAAAAATATATAAATAAATAAATGCGGCAAAAAGTTGCATTGCGATGAAATGGAAAGACCCTAATGCCCCAATGTGGTTAAATAAAGTTAGAAGGGTGGGAATAATGGAGAAACTCCTACCAATAACGCTGGAGAAAAAAAAAATTCAAGAAATATGGGCACCATGGGAGCAATTTGTAAAATCAGAGGAAGTGAAGAGGTTATTAGGCGAGTAAAAGATAAAAAGTAGGCGGATAGGGAGAAAGAGTAAGTAAGGGGTCCTTGAGAAGTTCCACAACCAGGGGTTCCTTTTTTTTTTTTTCCTCGTGTGTGTTGATGATTGTTTAAGGTACTACTGCGTAAGCAGGGGTAAAGAAATGTGGAAACTGGGGTCAAAGGAAAGGGGGGGGGATTAGGGAAATAGGAAAGGAGAACAAGGATAAAGGAAGAAGAAGACTTTGCGGGGGAGGGAAAAAAGGGGGGTAATAGGAAGTAGAGGTGAGAAAAAGATAGTAAAATAATGAAAGTGAAATGATATGGATTAAATTAGTTTTCTCTGTATGTTATCTCTAAATGGCAATAATATATCTGTATACCCTGTTTTAAGTAAAGAAAATAAAGAATTAAAAAAAATAAAAATAAAGTCCCGCTAAAAATCGCTGATCACTGTCATTACTAGTAAAAAAATATATATAATAAAAGCGCCATAAATATATCCCCTATTTTGTAGATGCGATAACTTTTGCACAAACCAATCAATATACAAAAATATGTAGAAGGATACATATTGGCCTAAACTGATTAAAAAATTATTATTATTTTTTTATTTTTTTATTGGAATTGGATAGCAAAAAGTAAAAAATATTGTTTGTTTTTTAAAAATTGACGGCCTTTTTTTGTTTATAGCGCATACAATAAAAACCGCAGAGGTAATCAAATACCACCAAAAGAAAGCTCTATTTGTGGGAAAAAAAGGACATTAATTGTATTTGGGTACAGCGTCACACGATCGCGCAATTGTCAGTTAAAGCGATGCAGTGCTCTATCGCAAAAAATGGCCTGGTCATTAAGGGGGAAAATCCTTCCGGTCCTTAAGTGGTTAAGTTACTAAAGATGCAAGCTTCCCATTTGACTTAAATTACTTTCATCTGGCTTTATATATTTCTGAAAATGATTATGAAACCTACATATTTATACAAAGGGTTACAAAGATGAGCAATGAACTATATTTATTTAAATACAATTTTTTTTTTTTTTTTTCTTTACACAACTGAGTAGTAACAGGTTAGATTATAGAGATAGGAATCAGGAGTGTTACTGGAGTATTTCGCTCAGAGATTTTTGAAATGGCCATTTACCAGAGGAGCAATAACATACAAACATTATTGAAATACAACAACTTTTTTTGCATGGTAGTGGTTATTGTAAGTAATCGGAACTTAATGCCCTGTACACACGATCGGATTTCCGATGGAATAAAATCCGATGTATTTTTCCGTCGGTATTCCGATGAAGCTGACTTTCATCAGTCTTGCCTACACACCATCAGACAAAATTCCGACCGTCCAAAACGCTGTGACGTAAAACACTCAGACGAGCCGAGAAAAATTAAGTTCAATGCTTCTGAGCATGCGTCGACTTGATTCTGAGCATGCGTGGGTTTTTTCTCCATTGGAGTTCCACACATACGAACAGAATTTCCTATCGTTTTTTTTTCCCATCCGTAAAATTTAAAACATGTTCTATTTTTTTACACCGATGGGAAAAAGACCGATTGGGCCCACACGCGATCGTTTTTTCCGATGAAAAAAGTCCATCAGTCTTTTTTCATCGGAAAAAACAATCGTGTGTACGCGGCATAAGAGTTGTATTGGGCTGCTTGACTAGAAGATAAGAGGGCCAGGCACACTTGCAACATCAATGAGAAGACGAATCCCTCTGAAATCATATACCTTTGATTTATTGTCAGAGGTCAGAAATTTATTTAGTGAGTCATTAAACCAAAAACTATTACAAATATTGCATTTTAAACATACTACCTTAATTATTGTTACATTTGTTTTGTATAGAAGAAACCTGATAATTCTGCTGTACCCTAGTGCAAGCTTCTTGACTGTGTTCCTGCTGCAGCATCAGGTGGCGTGGATCAGCCATTGCCACTCGTATTGCACATACTCCAGTATTAGTGAATGGACAAGCCATTCACTTCCTCCTTTGTTCAAGTCTAGTTTGCCCATGTGATTGTTAATCCATGTTTATGGGAGTATACTCATTGATCAATGCCAAGTTCCTCCCTCTCTCCTCATTCATGACAAGAGAAAGGAAGGAGGTTGGGACTTTGAATGAGGTGTGATCCAAACCGTAATATAATGATGTTGTGTCGGAACATACTGATAAACAAAATATAAGTATATAGTAGAATCGTGCTAGTACATATAGGTATTTGTATTGGGAGCTACTTTTTTTAAACATCCCTAGCAATACAGGTACTCCTCACTTAACGATCGGGTTCCGTTCCAATGACCAGGTCGTTAAATGAATTGGTTGAATTTTCACCTTAATGCATAGAATGCATTAAGAGATTAAGATGAAAAAACTTTTGCCTTTACAACCCCTTTAACTACTGTACTGTATTGTCTAAAACACACAACTCCAGGTCAATAACGTTGTTTTAATTTGCATAAGTACAGAACACAAATAAAAATTCTGTACTGTACCTAACAATACAATGATGTATAGTGTGTCGTTAGGGTGGGGAGAGCTGGTCGATAAACAGTGGTCCGAGAAGTCCGAGTGGTCGATAAACAGGTAAGTCGAGGAGTATCTGTACAATATAGTAAAAATTCCATGAATTCAATCATAACACATAATTTTAAACATTACATTGTTGAAGTACAACACAACAAACTTATGGTTGGCAGAAAATGTCATGTATATACACAATCTTGAACATATATGTGAACGCATGATTGTCTTATTGACATCCTATAAGGCTTGATGCGTTTCGTGAAACGATTTCCACTTTATCAGGAGCGGGTGCAATAAGCGCCAACATCAGCTCGAGGGTATGGTGTTATGGATAGAGGGCCAGGTGGGGATGTCTGTGCTGGGAACGGGGGGAGGACTGCCTGCAGAAGCCAAGACGCAAAAATAGGGACATCATGGGTATAAACATCTCCACTGTGTGATCCCTAACAGCTTTGTCAGCAATCTCAAAAAAGGTCTAGTTAGCATAGTGACTCCGTGTTCCAAGATGAAGTGCAGGAAATCCCAGAGCAAAGTGGAAATGAGCAAGCCAGAATGTCATGTCCACCAGATGTGCTATAGATGCCAGCGTGATAGCATATGAGGAAGTGGGAGGAAAAGGCGCCACCACCTGGGCAGGGAACAACCCAGGTGTGGGTGCCAAATGCCCATTTCCTTTCCTCCTCATCTGTTTTCTGAAATGCCCCCTGAGATGTTCCTGTTGGGCATTTCTGTTTATGGTATTTGAACATATCCTATTTTATCTTATAACCTGACTAAAGATGATTTTCTTTATTAGTTTGAGATAAAAGCGGTCATGCCTAAGGTATGTGGGATGGTCTGTGGGTTTTCTGTATATAGATGTTTGCAAGACTGTTTCTTTAATACATATTGTATTGTCAAGGGAAATATATTTCTGTTTGTGATTGGTTTCATTTAGGTTTTATTGTAAGGTGATTCTACAAAAGAGGCTTCCCACTTGAGGTCTAGATAATCAAAACATCATCAATTTAGCCTAAGTAGGCCATGGGTTTTGTGGGGCATATAGATAGGTACTCTTTCTCTATTTTAACTATTAAAAGGTTTGAAAATTCAAAGGCATACTGAAAGGAGAAATCCAGTACTTGCTGTCCCCAATAAAGGAGTTGAGGAGTATTCTTCCAATAGGGTTTTTTTTTACAACTGGCAAAGGTAGTATTTTCCTTTACTTTGGGAACTCTAATGCCCCGTACACACGTCCGGTTTTCCTGTTGGAAAAAGTCTGATGAGAGCTGTTGGTCGGGAATCCCGTGTGTATGCTCCATCAGACTTTTTCCAACGGAAAAACTGCTGGAAAAAGATAGAGAGCAGGTTCTCTTTTTTCCCGTCAGGAAAAAAACTGATCGGAATTTCCGATCGTGTGTACAAATCCCGATGCGCTAAATTCAGATGCATGCTCGGAAACAAATCGACGCATGCTCGGAGGCATAGAACTTAATTTTCTCGGCTCGTCGTAGTCTTTTACGTCACTGCGTTTTTGGCAGTCAAAAGTTCACCAAACTTTTGTGTGACCGTGTGTATGCAAGGCAGGCTTGAGAGGAATTCCGTTGGAAAAACCATCCAACTTTTTTCCCACGGGAAAACCGGTCGTGTGTACGGGTCATTACTCATATTTATGGATTTATTTTCAGGACAAATAGTGATGGAACACTTCCGCAACAGACAGCAATAAAAAAATACTATCCACACTAAAACAAAATAGCTTGGCTGGAGTTCAACTTTAAAAAATGTATACAGGCAGTCCCTGAGTTACGAACATTTGGGTTACGAACGGAGGGAGAAACAGGAAGGGAGAGGAAATCTACCCCTAGGAAGGTAAATTCACTCCTGTAAGAGCTATCATGAGAAAAGGGTGTCTCCAGTGAAGATTTATCACCAAACCTTGTTTCCACGACAACCCAAATTTTTCAAAATCCAAAAGAAAGTGACGTGAAATCTTCTGAACAGGGGCACAGACAGCAAAACAAACTTTACAGGGGGTGTTAAGCCTTCCTTATGCTATCCAAAAAACGTTAAAATAATTTTTTGCCTGGAGTTACACTTAAAAAGTATACCTGTTCCAACTTACATACAAATTCAACTTAATAACAAACTTGCAGAGTCTATCTTGTTTGTAACACAATGGTGGTTAATTACGAAAGGCAAATCCACTTTTCACTACAAGTGCAAACTACAAGTGCAAAGTGCACTTGAAATTGCACTGAAAGAGCACTTGGAAGTGCAGTCACTGTAAATCTGAGGGGTATATTTGAAATGAGGGGAAGCTCTGCTGATTTTATTATCCAATCATGTGCGATCTTAAATGCTGTTTTTTATTGTCCTTGCTTGTCCCCCTCGGATCTACAGCGACTGCACTTCCAAGTGCATTTTCAGTACAATTTCAAGTGCACTTTGCACTTGTAGTTTGCACTTGTAGTGCAAAGTGGATTTGCCTTTCGTAAATAACCCCCAGTGTTCTTTGAAAGACATTACTTTGATAACAACAAATAGGTTGTTTACTTTGCAAGGGAATTTTCAAGTTTTAGGGGACATTTCTATTCACTTAGGGAATGTAGTGAAAATTCACTTTGCACAGAATACCCAATCACATACAAGGGAAATAAAAACATAAAAAAACAGGAATTTTTGCATGCACAATATTGGATGATAGATATCAGCAGAGCTTTATTTCATTCACTAAACAAGGGGGGGGCGTGGCCTGACGCAGCATGTGAGCAGACGTTCCTCTCTGCAGCTCCAAGATCCCTCTGCACAATCCTTCGCAATCCTGCTAACCTGCCAAACCAATCGGCCCAAAACTTTCTCCAGACACCCAAGAGGGACCCTGCTACTCATCCACGGAAGAATTTTGGTGGATGGGAGGAAGAAAAGGGAGAAAACAGCCCCCGGTCAGGATGAATATTACCACTCGGTCCTCCCAAGATGGCCGCCGCTCCACCATGCTACATGTGCCTCTCTCATCTACACCGGAACTCTTCGGTGACGATCTGGACCCCTCACTACCACCATCCCCTGGGGCTTCAGCCCCTTCAATACCCCTGGCCCACCCCGCTCCGAGTGATGACGGTCTCGAGGAGGGGCCGGAACCGGAGCCCACCTTGCTGGATGTTCTCAAAATCCTGAAGGTAAATCATTCTGATATTATGGGGAAGGTGGAGGAACTAAAGCTGGACATTACTATAATGCGCCAGGACATGCATAAGGTCA
The DNA here is from genome assembly GCA_029206835.1 of Rana muscosa. Classification (NCBI taxonomy): domain Eukaryota; kingdom Metazoa; phylum Chordata; class Amphibia; order Anura; family Ranidae; genus Rana; species Rana muscosa. The sequence goes on along the minus strand of CM055116.1, from coordinate 747,099,027 downwards.
GGGACCGGGTCGCTGAGACAGAACGCCGCATTAGTGACCTGGAAGACACTGTAGGCCCGGCCCTGCCTGTGCTGAAAACCCATGGCAACAGAATTCAATCGTTGGCAGATAAGATCGACGATTTGGAAAATCGTTTACGTAGGAATAACCTGCGCCTGGTGGGCCTCCCAGAACGGGTCGAGGGTGCAGACCCGGTATCCTTCCTTGAATGCTGGTTTACCCAGGAATTTGGCAAAGACTGCCTGTCCCCATGTTTTGTGATCGAACGGGCCCACAGGGTCCCTGGGAGACCGCTCCCTGCTGGAAACCCCCCTCGCACCATGGTTATCCGCCTCCTAAATTATAGGGACAGGGACGCTATCCTGAGGGCTGCCCGCATAAAGGGAAGCCTGAAAATCAACAACGCATCGGTCTCCCTCTACCCAGATTACTCCCCAGCAGTTCGTGCTGCGAGAGCCAAGTATCAACATGTTAAACAGAAGTTGAGAGAACAGACCATACAATACGCCATGCAATTTCCCGCGACGCTGAGAGTCGTCCACCAGGACCAAGTGCACTTTTTTCAGAACCCTGCTACTGCGCTTTCCTGGTATGAATCCCTGTCCACACCCGGCCGCGCATCTGACCGACCACCTGCAACCTGATCGGGGTATCCCCCCCGCACAGGCTACAAAGCCACTTCATTTTCTTTTTCTCGCCCCAATCGGGGGCTCTTTGTGCCTATGGCAGGTACCTTATTCTACAGCTCGACAAGAGGCTATGGATCTTTAAGGGGAAGATTGGGATGCTGCAGTTGTTTTCCTTTTTCTTTCCCCTTTGGTTTTCTTTTTTTTTTTTCTTTTTTTGTTCTCTGATCATTGACTGATCGAAATAGTTTGCTGACTTGCCTGTATTGGCCATGTTCCTAGTGTCTACTAGCAGTTTTGGGACAAAGCCGGCCCCTTGTTCTTGGGGTACGGCAGGGGTAGTAACGAAATCAATGTGGATTTCAACTGGTAATGTATGTGTAATGGTTTGTGTGTTTGCATGGATGGTGGTTGTGTGGATGTGTTCATGGGTACTCCTTTTCTCCTGGTCCCCCCCAGTGTTGGATAGCAGCCGCGCCGGTGACAAGTGTCTGATTTGTATTACCATATATGGGCCCCTTTTTAACCCCCCGCCATGTCTATAATCACATGCATCTCCTGGAATGTCCGGGGGTTAAATTCTAAATTTAAAAGAGCATCCTTATTTGAATTTCTCAAGCCACATAGGCCACAGATACTATGCCTACAGGAGACACATCTCCTAGGCTCCAAAATACTTGCTTTGAAAAAACACTGGGTGTCACAGGGGTATCATTCCACGTACTCAAATTATGCTAGGGGAGTCTCTGTCCTCATAAGGAAGGGACTCCCTTTCTCCTGTGACCAGGTAGTTATTGACCCAATGGGTCGGTACGTTTTTTTACTGTGTAAAATCCACGCCACCCCATTGCTCTTGGTGGTGGTGTATGCCCCCCCCCTGTCACGGCTGCAATCTTCACTGACTTAAGTTTACAGTTTTCTAAATTGCCGGGTCTGCCTACCCTTGTGCTGGGGGATTTCAATTCTGTCCTGGACCCAGGTCTGGACAGGTTGAGGCCCCTCCAATATGAATCCAAGCTATTTAGCCACTGGTGTGCCTCCTTTGGTTACGTCGACCTTTGGCGGCGTGGCCATCCACTGATAAAATAATACTCCTGTCAATCCAGAACATATGGTACTCTTTCCAGGCTGGATTATGCCCTGGGAACCTCTGATATGGTCCCTTATGTTAAGTCGGTCGCATACATCTCGCAGACAATCTCAGACCATTCGGCCCTTAAGATAGAGTTGGTGATGGGTCACCGACCCTCTTTTCGGCAGTGGAGGCTCAGCCCTTGCTGGATCTCCACCCCCGAAATACAGGACCCGGTGGGACAGGACATGTCCCACTTTTGGGCGGATAATGAAGGATCTGCCTCCCCTGGCCCCACATGGGACGCCTTTAAGGCGACTGTGCGGGGTTCATACATCTCTAACACTACCAGACATAAAAAAACCTCCAGGCCACTCTTTTAGCCCTAGAGTCCTCCTTGGAGATTGCGAGGGCCCAGTATTCTGCGTCCCCCACCCCGGACTCCCACGGGGTCCTGGTGGGGGCGCATAGGGCCCTGGACCTCCACAGGGTGGATGTAACGCAGAAACAACAGAGATATCTGACGGCCAGGCTGCTTGAACACAGTGGGAAAAATGGCAAGATGTTGGCATATCTCTCCCGCATGGACTGTGTTGATAGGACTATTCCGCAAATCCAGGTGCCGGATGGCTCCATCGCTTCAGACCCTAGGACCATTAATCTAACTTTTAAATCCTTCTATGAGGACCTATATTCGTCCCAGCCCTCTCCACCTGAATGGGAAACTATGGGTTTCTTCGAGTCTCTCCGGTTCCCTGTACTGGAGGACTCACACAGATCCATCTTAAATGAACCTTTGACGGTAGAAGAAATTACCACTGCCATATACTCACTCCCCCCGAACAAAACTCCTGGATTGGACGGTTTGCCCGCTGAATGGTACAAACACTATGCTGGGGACTTGGCACAGAGGTTGCACTCTCAGTTTGGGCAGGCAATGGAGGAGGGCGTTCTCCCCTCCTCCATGTGTGAGGCCCTGATTGTGGTGATCCCCAAGCCTGATAAAGATCCAACGCTATGTGGCTCATACCGTCCAATCTCCTTACTCAATAGCGATGTTAAGATACTGGCCAAGGTACTGGCAGTGAGACTACAAAAGATTATCCTACACCTTATCCATAGGGACCAAACTGGATTCATGCCTGGAAAGAGTACATATGACAACATTAGACGATTGTTCTTACATATCCATAGAGCTGACACTGAGCATAAAAGTGGCCTGGTGTTGTCCCTGGATGTGATGAAGGCCTTTGATACTGTGAAATGGACCTTTTTGTGGGAAGTCATGCACCGAATGGGTTTTAGTCACCAATTTATAAAATGGGTTCGCCTGCTATATATCAATCCCAGGGCAAGAATATGTACTAACAAGGATGTATCGGATGTCTTTTCTTTACACAGGGGAACACGGCAGGGCTGCCCGCTCTCGCCACTCCTGTTCGCACTTGCCATAGAGCCTTTGGCTCTGGCGGTGCGACAGACGGCGTCGGTGGGCGGCATATGTTATGGTAATCTTACAGAGAAGATCTCATTATATGCTGATGACGCATTAATATACCTTGATGGCACAGAACAGTCCTTTAAATCTTTAATGGAAGTGGTGGAGGAGTTCGGGAGGGTCTCGGGACTAAAGGTGGGCTGGGACAAGTCTGTTGCTTTTCCCATAGGCCCCAAACAGGATTATACTTACTTATCTCACTCTAACCTGTCAGTCAGATCCACATTTAAATATTTGGGCATTCACATTAATGCAGACCTGGCCCTCTTTGAATCTCTTAACATTGCCCCAGTTGTTACACACATGGAGACCAGGTTGCAAACTTGGGCCTCATTACCTTTGAATTTGATAGGGCGGGTGAACATATTTAAAATGATATACCTACCTAAATTTTTATATGCCTTTAGGGCATCCCCTATTTTTCTCTACAAAAAGCTCTTCAAAAGAATAGACTCGTTATTATCCTCCTTCCTATGGCAGGGGACCAATCCCAGAATAGCGAAGGCTTCCCTCCAGGCCTCTAAGGGTGATGGGGGACTGGCCTGCCCCAACTTGCGACACTATTTTATAGCAGCCCAATTAACCTATGTCTATGAATGGTTCCAGGGGGCCTCCGCATCCTGCTCTACCTATCTACTGCAGGCACTTGCTGGCCTAGAGACCCCATTGGTAGATATTATGCATAGATCTTTACCAAAACGATGCTCCCGCGGCTCCCCGATAGAAGTGAGTTGGTTGGCCTGGCATGAAGGGAATAAGACGATTTCAGAATTGGGGGGGTCTCACCGAAAACCCCCCTATGGCATAACCCCAATCTTCTGGAGCTCATGGGTCACCCCGATGCATTGTGGTGGACACGGCTGGGCATTACCCACGCTGCCCACATTTTTCTCAATGGTGAATTTATCTCTTTTGAAGTCCTAAAAGCTACAAGTGGATTATCAAATAAATTCTATTTTAAATATCTTCTCATACGACACGCTGTCCGTGCGCAGTTTCATGGCCTGACTCTTGAGCTCGCTGAATCCCCGCTTGAGGCATTGATGTCGTGTTCTGGCATTACGAAATTAGCCACGACCATTTACTCCCGACTGCAGACGGGTGGGAGTTCTCCCTTCCGTGCTGCACAGCGGAAGTGGATGGTCGACATCCCTGGGCTTTCAGAGGAGGGTAGGGAGGAGGCCTCTGGGGCCTGTTTCTTGGATATTGTTGGGTCTAACGACCAATATATACAGTTCAAATTTATTCATCAACTGCATTACACGCCGGCCCGTCTGGCTCGCATGGGTTATGTTTCAGGGGCCCTCTGCCCTAGATGTAAGTGCACCAATGCTGGTTATGTACACATGTTTTGGTCCTGCCCGGCCCTCTTGGGGTTCTGGGTGGACCTATTCTCTTTTTTTGAAAACAATCTATGCCTAGTGACCCCCCACACTGTTGAAGTGGGGCTCCTGGGCATCCTTAATGACCACATACCCAGAACCCACGAACGGACCCTAGTCCGCTTGATACTCTTTTATGCCAGAAAACTGATATTACTACAATGGAAGTGTGAATCTGCTCCCAACATCCAACTGCTGTACCGCATGATAAACAAAGTCGTACCAACCTTTAAACTAATCTATAAAGGAAGGGCCTGTATACAGAAATTCTACAAGATCTGGCAACCTTGGCTGGATATAGACAGCTCCTTTTGGAAGGATACCCCTCTGTCTCAGCAGTAGTGGGCCCTGATTCAGCCCCTCCTGTTTGATGGGGGGGGAGAACTACCTCCTATCCTAAATAAAGAAGCTGGGGACATGAAACATATCCCACATAAATGTGGGGGGGGAGTAGGAGGAGTGCCCCCACCCAGCTGTAGTTTCGGCTGGGGAAATGGGTGGAAGTGCTGGGTGAATGGGTATGAGTGTTGTGGGAGTGAATGCAAGCACTTAAGTATTACTGAATAAGGATAACCGAATGAGTCCTGTGAAAATCACAGTTAAATACTCTCGATACACCTTTGGTATTAGGGTTTTGTGTTTCTTTTTTTTTTTTTCTTCTCCTCCGTTGAGGAACTGGGACACCTATGTAGCCATGTGGCCACAAGCTGTAGGCCTTATTAGGCTTGAATGTTATTTCGAGACTATATTGTTTATGCTCCCGCTTCACGGTGTAATACTGGTATATTGCTACTGAATACAAGAAAATAATGTGTAAGCGTGTATGTTGATATGCTCTGTAATTTTTCTCTGTTCAATGGAAAAATCAATAAACATAAATTAAAAAAAAAAAAAAAAAAAAACAAGGGGAATATTCCCTTGCAAAGTGTGAATTCCTTTACAATGTGAATAGCTTATTTGCCTTTAGTGAATCAAACCCATTTAACCACCTTTTCCAGCTGCTCACATAAATAAAATGATTACAATTAACAGTTAATGATGCTGACCTTGCATATTATTTTATGATGCTATTTGTCAGTAATGCCGCGTACACACGACCGTTTTTAATGTCATTGAAAAAACCGACGTTTTTCTCAACGTGATTCTTCTGCCTACACACGATCATGAAAAAAAATGCTAGCGCAAAGCGCGGTGACGTACAAAATGTACAACGGCACTATAAAGGGGAAGTTCCATTCGGATGGCGCCACCCTTCATGTTAGTAAAGTTTGTTGAGAGACGATTCACGCTTTTCAGCCTCGTGCTCTTCAGTCCGTTACAGCGTGACGAATCTGCTATCTCCATTACGAACGCTAGTTTTACCAGAACGAGCGGCTCCCGTCTCATCACTTGCTTCTGAGCATAGGCGTTTTTTCACGTCGGTAAAGCCTACACACGGCCGTTTTTCATGACGAGAAAAACGACGATGTGAAAAACGACGAGAAAAATGAGAGCATGTTCCAAATTTTTCATGGCCATTTTTCATGTCGTGAAAAATGCTCTGAAGCCCACACACGGTCGTTTTTAATGACCATTTTAAAAAATTGCATTTTTCTCGTCATGAAAAACGGTCGTGTGTACGCGGCATAAGAGTCTATATAAATTTCAATCTTTGGCACTTCCAGACAGTCCTCACTGATCCCTGAACTTACTGCTGTTACTGGTAATGTTCAGGCACTTTCCCACACACAGCTAGAGGTGCTGGAATCTTCACAGGCAGCCAGCCTTGATGTCACAGCCAGTACTGGGCAAATGCATATTAAAATACTATAGCAAGGGCAGTATCTGTAAATTGCAATAATATACACATTATGTATGTAAGCTGCCTCAAATACATTACCCGATGACAGTGCTTATTTAAAGAGTAATAGTCACATGGCTTTATTCAGAAGAAAGTTCACTAGCAGTTTAATATTTGACTACACGCTGTCTACAATTCTCTGCCGCCCAGGCAGGCCTGTGATTATGATGTGCATCATAAATTGCTTATGACAGCTGAATAAAACAATAGGACTTAATAAGGGCATTAATGTCCTAGCACATTACCCAAACCTAATCTAGCAAAACAGCATGCACTGAATACACATTGTATTTTGGATATCCTGTCATTATTCACCCATCTGTTGCCACTAAAAAATGATTTTGTCTGGTAAATATTGGTAATCTTCTGTCTAGCTTTTGAGCTTTTCAGTACAAATGAACCTCTCTTGTAGCTAATGCAGATTAGACAATGTGGTTAATTTACTAAATTTACTGCATTTTACTGCATTCACAATCATTCAATGTGATACAAGTGCAATTCATATTTTTTTAATTCCTCTGCACATGATTTGATGTTCAAAAGGTTAGACTCTCTTTTAGGTTTTAAATGCTGTCTGTGTTTCCCCTCACTTCCTGTTCTTACACCCAAAACCCTGACAGAGATTGCAGAGATATCTCCCCCTCACACGCTCCCAGACAAGAATAGAGTCCTGACAATAGTTTCTATTCCTTATCTACTGAGGGTTCTTTAGGCTACAGGACATTTGGAGTTTGAACATATTGGCTGTCCATCCCTCCTAGTCAGAGGCGGCTCTAGGCTTTGTGAGGCCTTAGGCAAAACTTAGACATTATTATTATTATACAGGATTTATATAGCGCCAACAGTTTGCGCAGCGCTTTACAACATCAAGTACAATCACAATACAATTCAATACAGAGGGATCAGGGGGCCCTGCTCGTTAGAGCTTACAGTCCAGGGCCCCACTTAAGCCCATAATAGGGAAAATCGTTAAAGCGATAAAAATTAACTGAATAAATTGCATATATTAAGAGCCTAAAATCCTTTTAAACTATGAATTCATAGTCTCTAGAATTTTTCTCCTGATCGCAGCCCCATCATCTCTGTGTAGTTCTCTCCCTGATTGTACAGCTTACAGACTGGCCGGCAGTCGACACCAGAGCTGCTGTTAGAAATCATGGGGCCCTGTACAGCCTTTCTGATGGGGGACCCCCAGTCCCGCCTACATACCACCCCCCCCACTCCCAATTTATTGCCTACCCCCAACCTGGTCTTTTAGGGCCAGTTCACACTATTTTGTCTCTTTGACAAGCAATCTGCATCTAGATCGCTCTTCAAAGAGCATTGGGCAGGCAGTAATAAGGCATTGGGGTTGATTTACTAAAACTAGAGAGTGCAAAATCTGCTGCAGCTTTGAATATAAACCAATCAGCTTCCAGGTTTCATTGTCAAAGCTTAATTGAACAAACTGAAGTTAGAAGCTGATTGGCTACCATGCACTGTTGAACCAGATTTTTTACTCTCCAGTTTTAGTAAATCAGTCAAATTATTTCACTTCCTCAGCACTAGTGATGAGCCGAACACCCCCGGGTTCGGTTCGCACCAGAACCCGCGAACGGACCGAAAGTTCGCACGAAATTTAGAACCCTATTAAATACAATGGATGCGAACGTTCGAAATCTAAAGTGCTAATTATAACAACTATTATGCATGTTATTGTCCTAAAAAGGGTTTGGGAACCCGGGTTCTGCACCAGGGGACATGTATCAATGCAAAAATAAGTTTTAAAAACGGCTGTTTTTCTGGAGCAGTCATTTTAATGATGCATAAAGTGAAAAGAAAAAAGTCAAATATTACTTTAAATATCGTACCTGGGGGGTGTCTAAAGTATGCCTGTGAAGTGCCACGTGTTTCCCGTGTTTAGAACTGTCCCTGCACAAAATTACATTTCTAAAGGAAAAAAAGCCATTTAAAACAGCTTGCGGCTTTAATGTAATGTCTGGTCCCGGTAATATGGATGAAAATCTTTAAGAAAAATGACATAGCTACCCCATCACACCCCCCCCCCCCTTACCCCAGCCCATTACCAGCCCCTTTGGGTCTTGTATGGATATTAAGGGGAACCCCGCACACAAAATAAAAAAGGCCCTATATACTCTGAACAGTCGTATACAGGCGGTGCATACAAGACAGGGACTGTAGGTTTGTTCTTATGTAGAATCTGTTTGTAATTTTGAACAGGTACATTGTTTAAGTGTAGCTCCAGCCAAAAAATATATTTTTAAGCTTTTTGGAAAACATAGGGAAGGGTTATCACCCCCTGTAACACTTGTTTTGCTGTCTGTGCAGTGTGCACCTGTTCAGAACAGTTCACCTCACTTTCCGTCCTAATGACAAATGTTTTTTGAAAATTTGGGGTTTTTATTGAAACAAGAATTGGTGATAAAGAATCAGTGTAGAGGAGACACTTTTTTCCCATATTAAGTCTTACAGGAGAGAATTTGCCTTCCTAGGGGTAGATTTCCTCTCACTTCCTGTTGTATCCTTCCGTTTGCAAGGAGGAGTCGTTTGTAAGTTGGATGTTTGAAAGTAGGGGCCTGCCGTATATACCGTATTTATCGGCGTATAACACGCACTTTTTTCCCCTTAAAATCAGGGGAAAATCGTGGGTGCGTGTTATACGCCGATACTCCGAATTCCCCTGCTGAAAATGAGCGAGAGGAGCGAGCGGAGCCGAAGCCGAAGTACAATCGGCTTTACTCGGCTCCTCTCGCAGTCCCGCCCATCTCTGACTGCGCCGCTGACGGAGAAAGCCGAGTGTACTTCGCCTAGTCTCGGCTCCTCTCGCAGTCCTGCCTGTGACTGTGAGCAGACACGAGTCTAGGCGAAGTACACTCGGCTTTCTCCGTCAGCGGCGCAGTCAGTGGAGATGGGCGGAACTGCGAGGAGCCGAGTCCAGCCGAAGTACACTCGGCCCCGCTCGCTCCTCTCCACAGAAATCGGCGCCAAATTTTAAAAACCGCCGCGACTGACACGATCGCAAAGGCACTGGGCACGGCTGCAGATGGACAGATGAACACTGGGCACGGCTGCAGATGGACAGATGGACACTGGGCAAGGCTACAGATGAACACTGGGCACGGCTGCAGATGGACAGATGGACACTGGGCAAGGCTACAGATGGACACTGGGCACGGCTGCAGATGGACAGATGGACACTGGGCACGGCTGCAGATGGACAGATGGACACTGGGCACGGCTGCAGATGGACAGATGGACACTGGGCAAGGCTGCAGATGGACACTGGGCAAGGCTGCATGCTGCATTTAAATGTAAGTTTTTTTATTTTTTTTTATTTATTTTTTTTTCCTTGAATTTCCCTGCTAAAAGTTTTTTTCCTTTAAATTCCCTCCTAAACTTGGGGTGCGTGTTATACGCCGGTGCGTGTTATACGCCGATAAATACGGTACTCAGCTGAAATTTGCCCCTTACATGTTGGTGTTGCCACAACACTGTGAGCCCTCACAGTTACTCTTGGTGGGCGCATGAATGGGCCCTGCTGTGAATTATTAGATCAAGAATTGTAATTGCATGCCCCTGTTGAACAGGGGCTGAAAAATTGGGCTTTTGGTGGTGGTGGTGGTGGTGGTGTTGACACAACACTGTAAGGCCTCACAGTTAGTCTTGGTGGGCGCAGGAATGGGCCCTGCTGTGAATTATTAGATCAAGAATTGTAATTACATGCCCCTGTTAAACAGGGGCAGAAAAATTGAGCCTTAGGCACTGGTGCCACAACACTGCAACCCCTCACAGATACTGTACTTGAAGCACAGCAATGAGCCCTGTTGCAAAGTATTGCATCAAAAATTTTAATTACACGCCCCTGTTAAACAGGGGCTGAAAAATTGGGCCTTAGCCACTGGTGCTGGTGCCACGACACTGCAACCACTCCCAGATACTCTACTTGGAGTGCAGGAATGAGCCCTGCTGCAAAGCATTGCATAAAAAATTGTAATAACACACCCCTGTTAAACAGGGGCTGAAAAATTGGGCCTTAGCCACTGGTGGCGGCACCCAGAAACAAAAATGTTCTTCCAAGCTATCATCGTCAATTGGATCATTGAGGAGGAGGAGGATAGTCAGTCAACATAACAGGACAAACTCTCAGCATCAGCATCAGTCTTGAAGGGATGTGACATTTGAAAATAAATCAGTCTGTTATATCAGCTTCAGGTGTTTGGTAGCTGGTGGTGATCCAAGACTGGTTCATCTTTATGAAGGTCAGTCGATCAACAGAGTCGGTGGACAGGCGCACCCTGTGATCCGTGACAAATCCTCCAGCAGCACTGAATGTGCGTTCTGAAAGAACGCTGGATGCAGGACAGGCCAGTAGCTCAATTGCATACTGTGCAAGCTCTGGCCAGTGATCCATCCTCAAGACCCAGTAAGCCAGAGGATTTTCGGTGGGGAAGGTGTCCAAGTCTGACCTTGCCCCTAGGTATTCCTGCACCATGTATATCAGACGCTGGCGATGGTTGCTGGAACCGATCATACCTTGGGGCTGCGGACTAAAGAATTGTCTGAACGCTTCGGTCAGACGGCCACCTTCCCCACCGCTCCTTCTTTGACTGACCGAAGCCTCAGCAACTCATTGTCCAAGACCAGGAGTTTGTAACCTCCCAGTCTCTGGGAACGCGTTGCACAGACCTTTCTGCAAGGCCTCCCGGAGTTGTCTCATCCTCTGCTCCCTCTGCGATGGTAAGATAAGGTCCGCAACCTTACCCTTGTACCGTGGATCAAGGAGAGTGGCAAGCCAGTAATGGTCCCTCTCCTTGATCCGAAGAATACGAGGATCCTTCCGCAGACTTTGCAGGATCAGGGAGGCCATGCAGCGTAGGTTAGCTGAGGCATTCAGTCCGGAGTCCTCTGGGTCACTAAGGACGACATGATCCGCAGCCACCTCCTCCCAGCCACGTACAAGTCCACTGGTTTCTTGGGACTGTAAATCATCCCTAAAAGACTGCTGCTGATAATGCTGAGTGCCAGGCTCCACCTCCATGCTGACACAATCCTCCTCCTCCTCCTCTTCTTCCTGTGCGATGGGTGGGACAGAAGGAACACTGTCTGGGTAAAGGGGGCCTTGAGAGGCAAGGAAGTCCTCCTCTTCCAGCCTCTGTTCTGCCTCAAGTGCCCTGTCCATTATTCCACGCAGCGTATGTTCCAACAGGTGGACAAGAGGTACAGTGTCACTGATGCATGCACTGTCACTGCTCACCATCCTCGTGGCCTCCTCAAATGGTGCCAGGACAGTGCATGCATCCCTGATCATGCCCCACTGGCGTGGTGAAAAAAACCCGAGCTCCCCTGACCCTGTCCTGGTGCCGTAGTCGCACAGGTACTCATTGATTGCCCTCTGCTGCGTGTGCAGCTGCTGCAGCATGGCCAACGTTGAGTTCCACCTGGTGGGCATGTCACATATAAGGCGGTTCTTGGGCAGGTTCAACTCCTTTTGCAGCTCAGCCAGGCGAGCACTGGCATTATAAGATCTGCGGAAATGCACACAGACTTTCCTGGCCTGCCTCAGGACATCCTGTAAGCCCGGGTACCTGCCCAAGAACCGCTGCACCACCAGGTTAAGGACGTGAGCCACACAGGGCACATGGGTCAGTTGTCCCTGTCGGAGAGCGGAGAGGAGGTTGGTGCCATTGTCGCAAACTACCATTCCTGGCTTAAGCTGGCGTGGCGTCAACCACCTCTCATCCTGCCCCTGCAGAGCAGACAGAACCTCTGCCCCAGTGTGGCTCCTGTCCCCCAAACACACCAGCGCAAGCACGGCATGGCATCTTTTTGCCTGCGTACTTGCGTAGCCCCTTGAACGCCTACGGAGCACCACTGGTTCCGAGGACAAAGCACAGGAAGAGGCCACGGAGGAAGAAGAAGAGGAGGGGGTGGAGGACAGAGGTGTGTCACAACCAGTAGTAGCATTTTGGAGGCGTGGCGCGGTGGAACAACCTCCAACACTACTGCACCTTGTCCTGCATCCTTCCCAGCTGCCAAAAGAGTGACCCAATGGGCCGTGAAAGAAAGGTAACGTCCCTGTCCATGCCTGCTGGACCATGAGTCAGCGGTAATATGCACCTTACCGCTGACCGCCCTGTCCAGCGAGGCCAAGACATTGCCTTCCACATGCCGGTAGAGAGCCGGAATCGCCTTCCGTGAGAAAAAGTGGCGTTTGGGAACCTGCCACTGAGGAACCGCACATTGCACAAACTCACGGAAGGTCGCCGAGTCTACCAACTGAAAAGGCAGCAGTTGAAGCACTAGCAATTTAGCCAAGCTAGCATTCAACCGCTGGGCATGTGGATGGCTGGGAGTGAACTTCTTTCGACGGTCCAGCAGCTGGGGCAGGGAAATTTGCCTGCTAGAATCGGACGTCGGTGTACTGCTAGCAGAGTGCCCGCAAGTACTTGGCTGTGACACACCTAATTCTACACCTTCATTCCTCTCAGTGCAGGTTTCAGAGAGGACTGAAGGTATAGTGGGGTTGGAGATCCCAGCTGATGCGGTGCAAGGAGAGGTACGCTTTGTTCTTTGGTGTGGGTCTTTAAGGTAGGCTTGCCAACGAGCTGCATGGCAGATCAACATATGTCTGGTCAAGCATGTGGTGCTCAAGCGGCTGATGTTTTGGCCACGCGATATACGCTTGAGACATATGTTGCAAACAGCAGCTGTGCGATCTGATGCACTTGCCTCAAAAAAGGCCCACACCAAAGAACTTTTTGAATAACGGGCAGAGGCAGCGCCCTGCACAGGCGGAGCTCTGCGGTGTGATTCCGTCGTGTGCTGCCCTTACGCTGGCCACCCAAGGGCATCCTGCCTCGTTGGAGATGTGCCTCCTCCTCATCCTCCTCCTCCTCCTCTCTCCTATTAGGCACCCACGTGGAGTCAGTGACCTCATCATCCCCTCCCTCCTCATCACTGGAGCCAATCTGGCAGTATGCTGCAGCTGCTGGAACATGACTGCCAGATTGGTGTCCTTCTTGAGCATCCCCTCTCTCTGCTCTCACGCTACTGCCTTCCTCTAGCTGGGTATCATCATCAGACCCTTCAAAACGCTGGGCATCCTCCTGGAGCATGTACCCAACACTGTGCTCAAACAGTTCGGGGGACTCCTCAGGAGGAGGACATGGTGGGTCTAGGGAAGGAGTGACTGATGATGACATTGATACCAGGGAAGAGGACACTTTGGCAGCTGCTTTGCCAGTACCCTGAGCCTGGGTGAGAGAGGATGAGGAGGATGAGGAGGGCTTGGTCATCCACTCTACCAAGTCTTCGGCATGATGTGGCTCAACATGTCCAGCTGCCGAAAAGAAGGACAAGCGTGTCCCATGGCCATGTGCTGATGACAATGCACCGCGTCCACGACCAGCACTGTTGCCCCCAGACACAGAGCCTGCTTGCCCTCTTTTATTGGCTCCTGACTGTCTGCCTCTCCTTGTTTGCCTTCCAGACATTCTAATGGCCTGCAGGGAGATGGGAAAACCAGCAATAAGGGGTAGCTTCAGGTGTATACTGTGCAGGAGGCTTAGCAACAATGACACTGACACTGTCCCCTGCCTATCCTTCTCTCTCCCTGCAACACAAGGTTTAGCAAAGAATAGGACACTGACACTGTCGACTGCCTATCCTTGTCTGTCCCTACACACAAGGTTTAGCAATATGGCTCAGCACACTAGGTTTAGCAAAGAATATGACACTGACACTCTCCCTGCCTATCCTTGTCTGTCCCTACAAACAAGGTTTAGCAAAGAATATGACACTGACACTCTGCCTACCTATCCTTGTCTGTCCCTACACACAAGGTTTAGCAATATGGTTCAGCACACAAGGTTTAGCAAAGAATATGACACTGACACTCTCGACTGCCTATCCTTGTCTGTCCCTACACACACGGTTTAGCAATATGGTTCAGCACACTAGGTTTAGCAAAGATTATGACACTGACACTCTCGACTGCCTATCCTTGTCTGTCCCTACACACAAGGTTTAGCAATATGGTTCAGCGCACTAGGTTTAGCAAAGATTATGACACTGACACTCTCAACTGCCTATCATTGTCTGTCCCTACAAACAAGGTTTAGCAAAGAATATGACACTGACACTCTGCCTACCTATCCTTGTCTGTCCCTACACACAAGGTTTAGCAATATGGTTCAGCACACAAGGTTTAGCAAAGAATATGACACTGACACTCTCGACTGCCTATCCTTGTCTGTCCCTACACACAAGGTTTAGCAATATGGTTCAGCGCACTAGGTTTAGCAAAGATTATGACACTGACACTCTCGACTGCCTATCCTTGTCTGTCCCTACAAACAAGGTTTAGCAAAGAATATGACACTGACACTCTGCCTACCTATCCTTGTCTGTCCCTACACACAAGGTTTAGCAATATGGTTCAGCACACAAGGTTTAGCAAATAATATGACACTGACACTCTCGACTGCCTATCCTTGTCTGTCCCTACACACAAGGTTTAGCAATATGGTTCAGCACACTAGGTTTAGCAAAGATTATGACACTGACACTCTCGACTGCCTATCCTTGTCTGTCCCTACAAACAAGGTTTATCAAAGAATATGACACTGACACTCTGCCTACCTATCCTTGTCTGTCCCTACACACAAGGTTTAGCAATATGGTTCAGCACACAAGGTTTAGCAAAGAATATGACACTGACACTCTCGACTGCCTATCCTTGTCTGTCCCTACACACAAGGTTTAGCAATATGGTTCAGCGCACTAGGTTTAGCAAAGATTATGACACTGACACTCCCGACTGCCTATCCTTGTCTGTCCCTACAAACAAGGTTTAGCAAAGAATATGACACTGACACTCTGCCTACCTATCCTTGTCTGTCCCTACACACAAGGTTTAGCAATATGGTTCAGCACACAAGGTTTAGCAAAGAATATGACACTGACACTCTCGACTGCCTATCCTTGTCTGTCCCTACACACAAGGTTTAGCAATATGGTTCAGCGCACTAGGTTTAGCAAAGATTATGACACTGACACTCTCGACTGCCTATCCTTGTCTGTCCCTACAAACAAGGTTTAGCAAAGAATATGACACTGACACTCTGCCTACCTATCCTTGTCTGTCCCTACACACAAGGTTTAGCAATATGGTTCAGCACACAAGGTTTAGCAAAGAATATGACACTGACACTCTCCCTGCCGATCCTTGTCTGTCCCTACACACAAGGTTTAGCAATATGGTACAGCACACAAGGTTTAGCAAAGAATATGACACTGACACTCTCCCTGCCTATCCTTCTCTGTCCCTACAAACAAGGTTTAGCAAAGAATATGACACTGACAGTCTGCCTACCTATCCTTGTCTGTCCCTACACACAAGGTTTAGCAATATGGTTCAGCACACAAGGTTTAGCAAAGAATATGACACTGACACTCTCCCTGCCGATCCTTGTCTGTCCCTACACACAAGGTTTAGCAATATGGTTCAGCACACAAGGTTTAGCAAAGAATATGACACTGACACTCTCCCTGCCTATCCTTCTCTGTCCCTACAAACAAGGTTTAGCAAAGAATATGACACTGACACTCTGCCTACCTATCCTTGTCTGTCCCTACACACAAGGTTTAGCAATATGGTTCAGCACACAAGGTTTAGCAAAGAATATGACACTGACACTCTCCCTGCCGATCCTTGTCTGTCCCTACACACAAGGTTTAGCAAAGAATATGACACTGACACTCTCCCTACCTATCCTTCTCTGTCCCTACACACAAGTTTGAGGTACAAATAGCACTGACACTGTCCCTGCCTATGTAACTCTTTCCCTGCGCCGGAACACACTACACGAGGCCGCCGCGCTGGCGGCCTTTTATAGTGTGGGGCGTGTACTAAACCCCCTCAGCAATAATTGGCCACAGGCATCCTGCCTGTGGCCAATCATTGCTCTCCTCGCTGCCGGCGCTGTGATTGGCCAAGCATGCAGGGTCACAGTGCATGCTTGGCCAATCACAGCGCCGGGATTACACTGCAATGGCGCAGTGTATTGTGGGCCGTTCGCGTCACTCGAATTTGGCGCGAACGGCCCAAATCGTTCGTTGTTCGCCGAATGCGCGAACAGCCGATGTTCGAGTCGAACCTATGTTCGACTCAAACACCGAGCTCATCCCTACTCAGCACCTGTTTTAACCAATTAAATCCCTGATAGCAGTTAAATGGGATCACATGCATGGTGGGTGGTGACAGTGAGGATATTTTTTGCTGCATAAAAAGCATCACGATTTCAGCATATGTACTTTCCTCTCTGCTGCCTTTGCAGCATAAGGGCTCTTTTACACAGATCTGCTTAGCGGGGGGGATCTGTGAGTGGATTCCCTTTTGAACTGGAGCTGAACGGGACAGATGTCATTATCTGTACAGCCGACAGGAGTAGACTTGGACCTGCAGTGGACCTGCTCTATGGGTGGACAGATGTAAATTTGTCTTGTGTCCACTTACATCAGGCTACCTCTGATCCATCACATTTACAGTAGTTCTGGAAAAAATAAAGGATGCAGCCCTTTTTAAATTTTCTTTCTGGATTCAATCAGACTTGAAGGTAGGCAGGTGTAAGTGACACTAGTCTGTTTACATCTGGCCACCCGTAAACCTACTGTACATGGAGCTTTCAATTAGGGCTGCATGAAAAACTGACAGGTGGACCTAAATGGAAAGCTTGGATGAAAGGGTCTGAGGAGTGGAGCCATTTTTACTGCCCCCTAAACACGTGTAACTAGCATCTCACTGTGCTTATGATCATCATTATGATGATCACAGCAGGTGCTCTATGGTTCTGTCACAGTGTCCATGGCTGTTGGGTGCTCACTTTGTTATGACTGTACTGTGCTACAGTCTGTAACACACAGCACAGCCATAAGAAATTGATGATGATCATAAACACACAGCGGGGAGCCTGGGGACAGTACCGTCCGTCCTGAGTAGTTGTGCTGTGTCAGTGTCACTGTGCACCATCACCCACTGCTGGGATTTCAGACTGGTGCCCTCTTAGCTACCTCACATCAGCCTCTGCCTTGTACCTCCTTGGTACTTACTGAAGGAGTGGCTGTACAAAGAATTACTCCGCCAGGGAGGGCAGCCCGCCTGAACTAATTGTGCAGCGGGACATGTGGATTGGACTTTATGCGTATATGCCCCTAAAGCTGCCTGGGCTCCCCCGTTTAGCTGATGGCGAGGGGATCCTTTCTGCCAGACAGTTTTCCAGCTACTATTCACTCCAAAGAATCATCTGCTCCAGCCAGGACTGAATGAATACTTATCAAGTGGAGGGGATGTGATCTATACTGTATAGATGGTATGTGACTAGAGGTGGCCCTTCTAACATTACAGCACAAAGTATTTATATAGAACTATATAGTGTGTGTGTGTGTATATATATATATATATATATATATATATACACTATGTTCTGTGCTAGGAGTTCTTGGCACAGCAGTTGATCACATGTGTATAGTACATGAATAAAATGTTTGTCCTTTTTCTGTGAATGGCAGATGTACAAAGAGCAGACACTGAGCCTAGGTTCACATTGGAGCGATTTGTCATGCGATTTAATATCAAATCACATGACAAGTCGCAGCCTGATGGTGGCAATGGCACTATTCCAATTGGTGCGACACCGATTTTCCGGTGCCGCACCGATTTGCAAAACTAGTTCCTGCACTACTTTTGCCGATTTCAGGTGCGACTTCAACAGGCATCTGTATATGAAGGCACACAGATGTCTATCTATTAGCACCTGAAATCGCGCCGCTGACCTTGCTAATTTGAAATCGCTACTTCAAGTGAAGTAGCACGATTTCAAAGTAGCATCAATGTGAACCAAGGCTTAAGGAGAGGGGTAACAATGGTTGCAGTAAAAGTACTTGCACAATATTGCTGCTAGCTTCGTAAGAAGAACCATAAGGCAAGTCTAGATAACAATAAGTCACTTTTTATGGCGATGCACTGCAATAAAACCATATGTAATCACACTGAACAGGGTGCACTAGGGACCCCAGTCCCCGCCAGTATATTAATGCTAGCACTGAACAACACAGCAAAGATGAATGATACATTTCTACACATCCACAAGTCACAGTTTAGTATGGTCAGTGGACTGCTGTGCTTTGCTGATGGACCCTACAAGCAGAGCTCCCCCTCCCCATCCCCCTGCACTCAGCCCAGGTAGTATTAGTAGCCACTGTAATCCACATACCAACACTGACAACCATAACTCAGCAAGGTCCACTGCCAGTCTTTTTCCCGAACCCCCTACACCAGGCATGTCCAAAGTCCGACCCGCGGGCCAATTGCGGCCCGTGGGCCGGTTTTATACGGCCCCCACTTGCAATTTGTTTTTGTCACTTTTGTGGCCCCCCAAGCTCCGCACAGGGTAAGGATGAGCTCGGTTTAAAAAAATATATATATATATGTATATATATATATATTCTCTAATCCCTGAGCGCCTCTCACTAATAAGCTGGGCGTGTTGTTGGGTGTTGCTGGGGCATGTTCCAAAGCCCATTGGGAAGCGCGCATCGCCAATAACAGACACTGAGTCATTTCCCGGTCCACAGCTGCAGAGCTCTGTGTCTCAGTGCCTGTGATTGGCTACGGCGCTGCATGCTGTCAGCGTCCTAGCAGGCTCGCCAGAGGTAATCCAAGATTTTCACAGGGGACAAGATAAGTTTACTACTGTAACGGATATAAAGCGAATATTTCAATATATATAAGAATTTAAAAAAAATTAGCTCATCCTTGCCCTGATCAGAGCTTGGGGGCCACAGAAGAGATAAGGGCAAATACAGGGGGTCCCCGAGTTACGAACACCGAGTTACGAACGACTCCTACTTACGAACGGCCTCAAATGTCGGCCACTTGTGCTCTACGATACCTTTCGAGCAGCTCCGACACATTCCACACTGCCGTACTATGCCCCAGATAACATAACAAGCACCCGGAACATCCCGCATCCATGCACAGGCGGCAGTTACACTTACGAACACTTACGAATGCAGTGTTCCGACCGGAAGTTACACTTACAAATGCAGTGTTGCGATTTATGAACAACTTCGACTTACGAACAAACCTACAGTCCCTATTGTGTTCGTAACTCGGGGACCCCCTGTAAGGGCAAATTACAAGTGGGGGCCAGAGAGAATATAAAAAAAATGGTCGGCCCTCACGCACGTTCACTTTATCAAATCTGGACCTCTTTCAAAAAAGTTTGGACATCCCTGCCCTACACAGACCCAGCACCCAGAAGACACGCTGTTGCAGGGAATTTAAAGGCTCATATTGCCCCTCACTATGCATTCCTCACCGCACACAGTCAAAGAAATGCAATGTCCATTGGCAGGCACAGCTAAGAGAATACAGGACAGTACAGAATGACAAGCAATGGAAGCCAGGCATGACGTTCCTGTGTCAGGGGATAACATCTCCCTCACATTCAGAGCATTAGACACATCTCTTCTTTCTTTCCTCACAGACACTCCTGTCTGCAGCCACTCTCCCTTCCTGACCTGAGCATCGGCAGGTGTCAGGCAAGAGATGAGCTCTGAGCATTCATGCAGAAGGAGGGACTGGGAGACAACAGCGAAATGCCTCACATTCCTAAGAATCCCTGCTACTGACTACATGCATCCAGCTAGCTTACATTCGGCATTAGGTCCGTCCCAGCAGTACAGGTTCTGTGTCCTCTCCCTGCCGCCCTCAGTTTCAGACACCTCCTCCTCTAACAGTCAAATGTGCCGGGCTGAAGAAGGGGGCGGGTTACAGTGCCACTCTCATTGGCTGAGAAGGCAATGGAAAGGCGGAGCAACCGCATGGTCGGCACGGGCAGTGTTTTTGTAACACACATTCAGGGACAAGAATTGTAAGTCCGCCCCTGGGCACAAGTAACACACACTGCACTTCTCACCCGCTTCAGCTCCGGAGATGCATCTGCATCAGAGACGGCTGTTTAGTAACGCAAATTAGGCGGCCCCGAGGCCCCTGTGGGGGCGAGGCCTAAGGCGACCGCCTAATTTGCCTAATTAGAGAGCCGCCTCTGCTCCTAGTGACCCCATGTGCTCACTTATTGTTTTCATCACTTTGTGATCTATTCGATGGCCATCAAATAGACTGGAAGTAATGCAAAATCTCCCAAATGGGGATGCAGAATTTATAAAAAAGTTAAAAGGTACATATCTTAAGCTAAAAAAGGTTTTAGCTGGGTTCAGGCTCCCTTTCTATAGCCTAAGCAGCATCTTTCACTTTTTCAATTAATCACAAGCTTTGACCTTTGCATATAGGAACTTAAAGCAAAACTAAACTGCATCTGAGCACCACAAACTAAAAATAGTACTGTATTCAATTTATTTTTAATATTTAATGCAAACTCACCCATCCATCCATATTTACATGCTTTATTTTGTTGAAAAATCACTTTGAAAAACAGCCTCTTAGCATTTCTAACTGTGGTTATCTTGAGTCAGAGCAGATGATTTCTGTAGCATCCTAATATCCATCTGTCCTTAGCTCAGGTATGCAGATAGGAGGGTTCGCTTAACCGAGAAAGACCCTCCTTTGGATGAAAGAAAAAAAATGCATATGAAGACTCATGGGATGTATGACATTGTTTTGTCCTAGGCTGGATACCAGGAAGCAATTGAAAAAATGTAAAAAAAAAAGTTTTAAAACAAATGAATATACAACATAATATCAACCATCAGGTGAAAAAAATCTATAAATGCAAAAACATATATATAACATTTCCACAGGAGCGCTCAAAAAATATTTAGACTGAAATACAAATGATATCCAAATGTATGTAAATGTCTATAAATGAAAAAATCGTGAAAAAAGTCAAATTCCCCACATGTAAAAAAAACAATCCCTATGAAACGTGCAAAAAAATGCAGGAAAATATATATGAATATACCGTACACCGATATCCTCCACCAATGATGAATAGGGGACCAGCCCTCTTAAGAAAAGCGCTTACCGAATGCTGTTTCCATTCACTCTCATGTTTGGCAAAATACGTTTAGAATATATTGAAGAATCTCTTTCAAACGCCACACCTCGTTTAGATGACTGGCTATAAACAGAAAGCCTGTGACCCCCTTACGCAGGGCGGTCATACAACACAATATACCTTCCAATCTTTTTACTAATGCTAGCAGCGTAAGGATTAAAAATAGTTATTGTTGGCAGAGTTTAATTCCACTTGGTACACATCTGTAGCAAAAGTACAACTTAAGGCCCGTACACACGATCGGACTTTTTGACAACAAACCTCAGACGGACCTGTTTTTGCAGACAATCCGACCGTGTGTACGCTTCATCGGACAAACTTTTTAATCGGACAAATGTTCGCTGTGAGAACAGACAAACTTTCCGGCAACAAATGTCCGATGGAGCAAATCCGATCGTGTGTACACAAGTCCATTGGACTAAAAGTTCAAAGTACAAACACGCATGCTCAGAACCAATGCTAGAGATCAGACAACAATAGCAGAAGTTGCCCAAAGGGTGGCGTTAGAGAGCAGAAAAACCACATAGTACGTCTATTACGTCACTATGTTCGTTGGCCGTGTGTATGCACATCAAGTTAACGGACAACGCCCTTCGGAACAAAATCCACGGAAAAGTCAGTTGGAAGTCCGATCGCGTGTATGAGGCTTTACCATTACTTACAACTGAATCTGAACTGACCCTAAAGCCCCGTATACACGGTCGGACTTTTGGCCAACAAACTTAATTTTGAGCAAGTTGGACCAACAATCCGACCATGTGTACGCTCCATCAGACAAACTTTTTTTGCTTTTTTCTTGTTTTCATCGGACAAAAGTTGGGTCTGCAAACGGACAAACTTTTGCCCAACAAAAGTCCGATGGAGCAAAGTCCGATCGTGTGTACAGAAAACCATCTGACTTTTGTCCGATGGACAAAACAACTAATGTTAAAATCAACCAACAATAGCAGAAGTTGACCTAAGGGTGGCGGTAAAGAGCAGAAAAGAGCAGAAAAACCACGTGATGTTGGAAAAAGTTTTGGGAAAGTTTGCAGAAAAGTCCTGTGGTGTGTATGCTATGGGTGTGCCCGGCCAACTCCGTTCAGACAAAAAACCACGGAAAAGTCAGATGGAAGTCTGACCGTGTGTACGGGGCTTTAAGGGTTATTTACATGAGCTCATTAACCTGTACATGCTGTTTGTCTATTTGTTCTGAATAGTGTTGCGCTGTACACAGACAACCTGTTTTTGTCAGTGAAGACAGAGAGGACCCACCCCCAGCTCCTATTTTGACAGGTACACAGGAGTGGGTACACAGACCTGGACACAGACAGCTTGAATGCCTTTTGCTTTAGTACCAGCTTGGTCATTGAACCTGAACAGGCATGCAGATCAGAAAAGTAAGGTAAAGTCAGAACTCTTGGTTTCCATACTAGTTCTGGGTCGGTTGCTAAAGAAAGTGATAAAGCCAATAGATCATGATGACTGCCAGAAAACAAGCATTTTCAAAAAGAGGTCAGCAATGGCACCCTCTATAGTCACTTATTAAAGCCTTTTTTTAAATTATTTTAATAATATCTCTGTTATTAAAAACAAGACTTTTCTTTAGAAAAAAATCATCATTTAACATAATTTACCATTTCCAATACTTTTCCAATACTTTCTCAAAATTAGAGGTACCATTCAAATTCTTGAGTGCGGTAATGCATAGCTTCCAATCAGAATGTATTATGTATTGGTCTAGCTTTAGCTAGGGATAGAAAAATTAGCTTGGGCCCAATTCACCCAGAGCTTGGCGAATCTTGTTTTACATTTGGTGTACCTGGTAAAGGGGGTGAATCAAAATAAAGTCTATGGGGAGCAAATATTGTTAGTAAATTCTGCACATTTTTGGGGTGAAATAGATAAGCTATTGTCAAGCTGGGAACTGCCACTGGGGGACACGTGCCAATGCTAGAAATAATTAGTAAATATGCCAAACAGAAAGGAGACGGTGCTTTTCATGTGGCTTCAAGGGTGACATGGGACGAACACAAATGCTTTAAATGACAGGTTTAGGGGATGCTTTAAAACTATGTGATATTACAGAAAAGTGCAATTTTTACAAACAGACTATTTTGCAATAGCATATTCTGACATCAGATTGGCTGTGCAATTGTTTTTTTTTTTCTTGTACAGTTAAGCAGGCCATACACGGTTGACTTTCGAACAAATTTTCTTTTCAAAATCAGAAAGTTTTTTTTTTTTTGTAATCCGATGATGCCACCATTGATTTTCGAAATTCGGCCGGGAATATTCTTTTCTCTCCGGGAATATTCTTTTCTCTCCGGGAATATTCTTTTCTTGCACATGCGCATTTTTTTTTCTATTAAATTTCTCGCACAATTCTCCCATCATTGATTAGAAATTCGTTTGTTTTTCAAAAAATTTCCAACATGTCCGATTCCTCAAATTTGATTGCCGCACGAAAATCGGCTGTTGCTGCAGCCCACTAACGGTGCAAAATTCGTACGAAAATTCTTTGAAACCATTTTTTAAAGAAAATTCTTTTGATATTCGAACCGTGTATGGCCGGCTTTAGCTAATATATTTCAGTTTTAAACAAAACCTTTTTTCAGTAGTTTTAGCAGTGACATATTGACTAATGAATACAAAATAGCCAGTCTGTCCTTGCTCACATAAATGCAGAACTGTCCTATCTACAGTTTTAATGAGCAAGACTGAGCAAACTAAAATGAACCAGAGACACGGGACACAGGCGGGTGTTTTACTACAAGAATTAGGAGGAGACAAATGATAAAGCAGTGTAAATGTGTCTATTGGCAGGTCAGTTTAAATCAGCAAGACCAAAATAGAACAGTTTTAATTGCCAAGAACAGGCATAACCAGCTTTTGTGTAACTTATTTTTACTCTGGGGATAGTCAAGTGTGGTGAATTTGAGTGGTATAATATTGTTTAGATTTATACTTATTTTTATTCCTTTCAAACAATGCAGCAGCATGTTGAAAACAAGAGTCAGCTCCAAGAACACATTGGTCAACAATGAGTGAATGCTGCACTTTGAGCATCCCACACCTAAAAAGGTCCTAGCAACATAAAAGAAAGATTAATATACACTCAAATTAAATGACGACTCCAAAATACCACCCCTTGAAGATGAAACCTTTTAAAAAAAAACGAAAATCCTTGCCGCAAAAAATAAATAAATATATTAAAAAGCATTTTTTTATAGATGCGACAGCAGTTAAAAGTGACTTCTGCCCTCAAATCTCTAGATAGTTTTTTCTGCCTTCTCCCTACATCAGCTTTATAATACAAGGCCAGACACCCAGCTGCTCTGAACCCCTTATTTATAATGAAAAGGCTGGCTCATCCCAAAGCCCCTGTTATTGGACATTTTAAGCTTGCCGGCCATGGTTTAACTGTAGGGATTTGTGGTTGGAAAAAAGCACAGGCTAAGTGAATATGCACATGCATTTTCCAGAAACTGCCCAATTTCAAACCAAAAGGACTCACGGCATTTTTCACGGTTGCAGTTTATTTAAACCATATCTCTTGCTTCAACAAAGTGAGTTGTAATTGGAATTTTTAAAAGTATTACTACTTGAGTGTTAGGAAAATATTGATTAAGTCATTTTAAAGCTCATCTCTAGGAATGCCCCTCCTACACTAATACCTAACCAAAGGGTCCCCAAATTTTGTAAGTGAAGGGCCCGTCACTGTCCAACTTAAATTTGGGGGCTGAACTGTGATCAGTAAGGCTACTTTCACACTGAAGTACTATTTGAGCTGGCGGTATAGCGGCGCTATTTTTTGCGCCGCTATACAGTAATTTTTGCAGCGATTTGTGGGCGCTAAAAACGCCCGCTAAAACGCCTCTTTGCTGCGTTTTACAGCCATTTTGGAGGGGCTACCCCATTGATTTCAATAGGCTGGGACGCTATAGGAGCAGTATTTTTACCGCTTCTACCGCGCCTCAAAGATGCGGTTTGCAGGAGTTTTTTGACCCTCCTGCCAGCGCACCGCTCCAGTGTGAAAGCCCTCGGGCTTTCACACTGGATACAATGGAGTGGTTTTTTCGGGGCGCATTGCAGGCGCTATTTTTAGCGCAATAGCGCCTGCAAAGCGCCTCAGTGTGAAAGGGGCCTTTGGGTAAAAAGCATCAGAGGCTAGTGATAGTAAAAATGTTCCTATCTTGTTAATCAGTGGGAGTACAAAATGTTGTAGAATTGTTCATCCGTGGGAGTAGGTAATGCCCCTATGTCAGTGGTAAGTAAAAATGTGCTTATGTCGGTGGTCATTAGAGGGAATAAATGTCCTGGCATCAGTGGGAGTAAAAAATGCCTCAGTATTAGGGCCCTTTCAGATGTACGGATCCAATGAGGATTCGTACCTTTAACATCCACTTGCTCAGCGGGGATCGCTCCGTTGATCCCCGCTGAGCTAGCAGATGACAGGGCGGTCCCCGCACACTGTGTGAGACAGCCCTGTCAGATCTCCGCTCTCCTCTATGGGGGGATCGGATAAAGATGGACCGTCTGTCCGTGTTCATCCGATCCGCTCTGCAGACGGATGGAAAAATAGGATTTTCCTCCGTCTGCAGAAACGGACCATAGCGGAGACGGATGATATCGGGTGTCAGCGGATGTTCATCCGCTGACACCCGCTATCCCATAAGGTTACATGTATGTCTGTATTTTATCCGAAAACGGATGGATGAAAAACGGACATACGGTCTGCACGTGTGAAAGGGGCCTTAGTGGTCAGTGGGACTAATAAATGGCATGGCATCAGTGGTCAGTGTGAAACTGTGTTCCTTAAAGTAAAAAATACCCCTGGTCAACAGGAGTAAAAAATAGGCATTGGTCAATAAGAGTAATAAATGCCCCTGTTGCAGTGATAGGTGGAAGGAATAACGCCCCTTCTGTCAGTGGGGAGAATGGTGCCCATGTGCTAGATGGAAATAATGCCTCATCATTGGTATTCAGTGAGAATTACCTTAGAGGCTCTGTATCCTACACTGTTTCTCTTAATGATATCACAGCTGGAACTCTATGGGTATAATAGGGAAATAGATTAGTCTGCATGATGGTGCCTATTACATAGCCTTGTGCTGGAATGCTACATGTTCCAGTGCCTAGCACTCACTGCACTCTCCTTACAGCAGCTGTTATGCTGCTGCTGGCAATGAGGAAGCCCTGCATGCCATTGCTGTAAAACAAAATATTTTAGGGTTCAGACTCAAGCAGATAGAGGAAAATAATTAGGTGGTGCAGATCCCTCCCCTTCTACTAGAAAAAGTCCCCTTATACAAATCCCTCCCATCCCCCCCCCCCTCAATACAGCTCCACCAGTATAAGTTTTCGTCCAGTACATATCTCACCCAAGTATAGAAGTCCAGCCAGTACAGGTTCTCTCCAGTAAAATAGCAAAAAGCAACCAAGGGAAAATCCAAGGAAAAAATCCAAGCTCTACTTACCGACCAGATGGGTGTTCAGTGTGTCCCTGTACCTTTAAGGAGGGGTGGGCACCCTCCAGCCCATATGCCCTTCATCTATCCCATCAAAATGCATGTGCTTCCATTGTGGAGTCTCTCATTAGTCAGAGATATGAACTACAGGTAACAGGGTGCCTTGCCAGGGCCTATAGCTTACGCATGCATTTGCAAATGTGTGCAGACTAAACTCCTATTTTTAACGCATACTGTTAGACAGGTTTATTTGGTTGGTCCCAAGCTGGTCGGTAAGTAGAGCTTGGTTTTTTCCTTGGCTTTTTTCTTGGTTGCTTTTTGTCATTTTGCTGCTCTCGAATGCTCCTTGCTGTAAGGCCAGTTATAGATTTGGCAGTGGCTCACTTCTTGTATGTCCTCCCCAGTAAGCCTAACCCAGTAAAGATCTCTTACCAGTACAGACCCAACCCCTAAAAACAGATTCCTCCCATGTACAGTCCGCCCTCAGTACAGATCTCACTCCAGTACAGTTCCTCCCAGTGCAGATCTCCCCACTATAGATTCCCCAGTACAGATCTTCCTCCTAGTATCCCTTCCACTGGTAAAGTTCACAGCCCCCCCCCCATAATCAGACTTCCTTCCCAGTACAGATTCCCTACCCCAAGTTAAACTCATACTGCACATAGAGCATTCTCTTTACAGGGGCTGGTTTATAACAACCAATGGATTGTAGTTTGGCGACCACTGCTCTAACCTCACCTCCAACTAATTGCTGAGTTAAAAAAAAAGCTACCTAAAAACCACTTTTACTCAACTCAATCTTTGGTCCTGTGACATGGTAGGACTCGAACCTTCTCTCTGCAGAGACTGCAGAGTGGGAAAATCCTTCTTTAGGTGTCCAGGTCAGGGCAACGTAGACCGTTTCCATTGAATTTCCAGTGTCAGGGTACTTTCAGGTACCAAAAGACTGCAGAGACATTATGGTGTCACAACAAGAAGTAGCAGCAGGACCTGCGATGGATCTTCAGACACACCGATTGTCTAAAATTGGGCTTTAAAGAAAAACCTGCACTGAAAGGAATATGTGGGTTGCCACTGATCTGTCTTTCTAAAATCAGAAATTGCCTGGCTGTCATGATGCTCTTCTAGCTTCAGCTGTTTCTCACTGAAACAAGCATTTTAATCAGGAGTTTTGCCATCACTGAAAATGTACTTGTTGCATCCTTATTCTGGGCTGTCAGGTAGCAAGCATTTTTAGATGAAGGTCAGCAATGACAGCCTGTATATTTCCCTTCTCATAGGTTTCCTTTAATCTGCCAACCCAGTAAACATATGGTTTTCTTTTGAACACTGTGTGGTGCATATCACACAAGCCTGAAAGAAGACATTAGGCATGTACATCAAAGAATCATGGCTGGAAAATTATTAGGAAGCCAAATTAACATTTACATAGTAATTACATGCATATATTCATAAATGAACTTATGCAATGCATGAATAATCATTTAACTGATTTGTCCAAAGATACAGAAAAGTCTGTGTAAAGAAAAATATGAAATGAACAAGTGCCATAAGATTTTGCTCTAATCTTTTATATTCAGTGAGTATACAGTATATTTTATGAAATATATTTTGTTATGATTATGGAAGTGATACATTTAATGCAAAAAAATATATATAAATGTGAGAATTTTTCAATATCCAGGAAAAAAAAACTATACATTTTAGCATAAAAGATTTGCATTATAGGCACAGATATGGAGCCATACAAGGTGTGTCTTGTATGCCTACACAGCTTTAGATTGGAGAATATGCAATAAGAAAAGTTATAGTAATATTAAGTAATTTTAAAACATTTGCAAATTTCGATTTTTGCTCTAAAACAGCATATGATAATAATGGTCTATCTAGATCAGTGATGGCGAACCTTGGCACCCCAGATGTTTTGGAACTACATTTCCCATGATGCTCATGCACTCTGCAGTGTAGTTAAGCATCATGGGAAATGCAGTTCCAAAACATCTGGGGTGCCAAGGTTCGCCATCACTGGTCTAGATCCATGTTTCTCAATCAGGGTTCCTCTAGAGGTTGCTAGGGGATCCTTGAGCAAAATAAGCAATTTCTGCCTCTCAGATAAGTTCCCACTGACACCAATAATCTTTTTAGCTGTCTGTAAGGGGGTAATTCTTCCCAATGACCACAAGTGTAAGGAGCATTCTTCTTACTGGCCATCACAGTAGTGTATCATGAGTTGTAGATATAGTCATTTTTAGCAGGGGCTTCCTGAGACCGGCAAGTTATTTCAAAGGTTCCTCTGTGTTGAAATGGTTGAAAAAAATCTGGTCTAGATCATGATCTGCAAGGTCAGATTAATCTCAAGTTTTTTTATTAGAAGTGCTACTGTCAGGAATCAGCACAGAAATAACCATATACATGTAGCTACACAAGTAAACTAGGTCTAGACCATGTACACTATATTTCCAAAAGTATTGAGACACCTGCCTTTACACGCACATGAACTTTAATGACATCCCAGTCTTAGTCCATAGGGTTCAATATTGAGTTAGTCCACCCTTGGCAGCTATATCAGCTTCAACTCTTCTGGCAAGGCTGTCCACAAGGTTTAGGAGTGGGTCTATGGGAATGTTTGACCATTCTTCCAGAAGCGTATTCGTGAGGTCAGGCACTGATGTTTGACAAGAAAGCCTGGCTTGCAGTCTCCGCTCTAATTCATCCCAAAGGTGTTCTATCTCCTTGAGGTCAGGACTCTGTGCAAGCCAGTTAAGTTCCTCCACTCCAAACTTTCTCATCCATGTCTTTATGGCCCTTGCTCCCAACTTTGTGGAAACAGTTTGGGGATGGCCCCTTCCTGTTCCAACATGACTGCTCACTAATACACAAAGCAAGGTCCATAAAAACAAAGATGAGCGAGTTTGGGGTGGAGGAACTTGACTGGCCTGCACAGAGTCCTGATCTAAACCCGATAGTACACCTTTGGGATGAATTATAGTGGAGACCACGAGCCAGGCCTTCTCGTCCATCAGCAGTGCCTGACAGCACAAATGTGCTTCTGGAAGAATGGTCAAACATTCCCATAGACATACTCCTAAACCTTGTGGACAGCCTTCCCAGAAGAGTTGAAGCTGTTATAGATGCAAATAGTGGGCCAACTCAATATTAAACCCTATGGACTAAGACTGGGAAGCCATTTAAGTTCATGTGCATGTAAAGGCAGGCATCCCAAAGCTTTTGGCAATATAGTGTATGTATATCGTTGAAGTGAAATTTATTTAGCCTGACATGTTTCAGGCTATCATCAGAGGCGTTGAAACATGTCAGGCTGGCCGATGCAAGCACGCTGAGAGCCGCTGAGTTTTTATATGCCTTTTACTCTTGTTTGTCCTGTAAGTAGACTACAAATAAATGTTGTATGGTTTACCTTTATGTGCTTCACTATGATTGCTTCCTTTCTTATACTGGGTCTAATCTCCCGTTGATGACTGTGCAATCCATTCATCTGCCTGTTTGAGTCCTGGAGTCCCTGCATTTTGATGTTGATAATATCCACCATTCATCTATCAAGTTAGGAGTGTTGCCTTTTGTCACTGGCCACCTGCATCCTATGATCACATTGCCTGAGTATCATATATTTCTGGTAAGCAGACTGAGAGCACGTTGGTGTGGTGTGTTTTTCTTCCTGCACACTGAAGCTTGGTGGAGGTGTTCATACCAGTTTTTCATCTCATATTGATTCCATTAAATGGACTTTAACACATATATGTTTTTTCACTAAAGCGGTGCATTTTGGACTGCCATGGGCTAATGGGAGAAGCATTATATGTCCTGCTAACAGCTGAGACCATGTGGAATTGATTACTGGGAGACACCTGCTGGTGAACACAGGAACTGCAGCAATCAGCCCAGAGCACCACAGCGCCATCAGTAGGCAAACTCAGTCCTAACAGCTACAGAGGTGTCACAGATTACAGTATGTTGTTCAAATAGTCTGTTGATAAAAGGTATAGGTGCATAATGAAAACGCAGGAACAATATTGGAAGTTTGTGGGCGCATAAAACCATAACAAGTTTGTTGAATGACTTTCAATGAATTACTTCATTAACCTTAGAACAAAACTTCAGGCGAATAGTTAAATGCACAGTAAAGGCTCATGCATAGGGTGTTTTTTTGTGTTTGATATGCAAAGATAAAAGTACTGTAAAGGAAATCCAATAAGGCTTCTCAATCTAGTGTATGAAAACATTTTGCAGAGGATTCAAACATAGGTAAAACTGAACATACGGCAATGGTAATGATAGATAACATTTAATTAGCTCCAAGAGAAGGGGCAGCACAGCTTGCTCATAGTTCACTGTAAAGCCACTTGAATTTTTGTTGTAGTAAATTCCGATCAAAAGCTCACATCAAAGTTTTCTTGTCGGAATTTCCGATGGTGTGTACGCAGCATTAGTCATCAGTTATGTAAAGTCCAAAAAACATTGAATCAATTTGTGTTACTGGATGCAAGATGCTTTGCAAAATTGTATTGTCCATTAATGTAGTCAATCAGTGACTATCATAGTAAATATGAAAAATAAATATATTTAATACGTTTTTTAAATATACACCATTTTTTAAATATAACACCATAAAACATTTATTAAGTGGTCAATCCGTTTTAGGTTTTGTAAGAGGTGAAATGTTTTTGTTTTGCTTTGAAATTGTGAAGGACTTAAACCTTTTTCAGGTTTTTCTCTCTGCCTGTGCCCCTGTTGAGAAGACATCCCCTCAGTGGCGGCCCGTCCATAGGGGGCACCAGGGCGCCGCCCCCCCCCACCCCAGGCAGTCACAAAAAAAATTATATATATATATATTTTTTTAAATGTCCCTTTAAGAAAAAAAAATTTGAAAAAAGGTCATTAAGTGTACTGTGTCTGGGGCGTCGGGCGCAGTGCAACACGGGAACCGCCACGTCTATGCAATCACAAGATTGCAGACGAGGCGCTTTATTTGCGGGCTTTTAACCCGCCTTGCGGCGCAATCGATCCCGCCACAGCTTCCGCCCGCGACCGTAGTATGTATTACTACGGCCGGGTGCTTTGATTGACAGGCGAGTTAGTATGTCTCTTCCGGTTTTCCGTGTCACTGCCACGATGTGACAAACTGATCGTTGGTAAAGCCTGCACTCCAGAGGAAAGCACAGCAGCCCCCCTGAACAAGTAAGTGCCGGACACTTCTCCTTTCCTCTGCTCTGTACAGTACTCGGTCTGTGTTTAGAAGAGCTGGGTGACTTTATAAATAGTTGTGGATGGCAGTGTGTGTCTGGAGACTGGAGAGGACTCAGGAGTTTGTTTTCCAGGGCTATGTGAGGTTGGTGCAATACTTGTGTTCTGACTCTGGAGCAGCAAGGACAGCTGCAGTGTCTCTGCCTTTGCTGGGTCCTGATAATCCCCCCCCCCTTCCTGCATGTGGTCGGGAGTGGAGTCTCTGCCTTTGCTGTGCTGGGTCCTGATAATCTCCCCCCCCTTCCCCCTGCATGTGGTCGGGAGTGGAGTCTCTGCCTTTGCTGTGCTGGGTCCTGATAATCCCCCCCCCCCTTCCTGCAGGTGGTCGGGAGTGGAGTCTGTCTTGTCAGCAAGATGAAAGTGTGAGGAAGACATTCTGATTGTTTCACCTCCTTCCTGAATCCCCTGCTTTTCCTCCGTTCACACTGTGCTATGTGTGTGTACTGTAACCTCCAGTGTTGGCTACAGGGCTTGCATGGAGTAAAGCTTCTGCTGCAGGGGGTGAGTGGGGGGGGGGGGGTTGGTGCTGATGTCTGCCAAATGCTGGGTAGCTGAATGATCTACCAGATATTGTTTGTATTGTGCTGAGGTCCTTTTTCCTGACATTTGCTAGGTGCAATTGGGTTAGGAAACGCCATAGCTGTGTAACAGCCAGGAACTTGTTGATCTCCTTGAATTGAGATCTTCCATTCCAGTAAGAGTCAGTGGAGCACTGAGGTTGTGCACTATCACACAAGTTGAAGTTTGCAGTGGTGCACCCAAGCTGACCTGTATATTCTCACAGCGGAATAAAGAAAACTCAGGACTTGGTTATATACAAGCATTTATTGGCACATCGTTTTTCACCATTTTGATGAATTCACATTTGCTTTTGTGTATTTGGCGTCTTTGATGCTATAACACTAGAAGTAATAAGTGTATATGTATTTCCATTTAAATATCCTGACATTGTAGTGTTCTGCTATTTGGTATTCTTACACTCGGCACAGTGTTTTTATTTTTTATTTTTATTTGTGCACAAATTGATGGGACAGAGGCTGCAACTGATGGGATACAGGGCTTGATGTAAGGAGGGACTCCGCTGGGGGCACCTGATGTAAGGAGGGACTCCGCAGGGGGCACCTGATGTAAGGAGGGACTCCGCAGTGGGCACCTGATGTAAGGAGGGACTCCGCAGGGGGCACCTGATATAAGGAGGGACTCTGCAGGGGGCACCTGATGTAAGGAGGGACTCTGCAGGGGGCACCTAATGTAAGGAGGGACTCCGCAGGGGGGCACCTGATGGCATCTGGTGGCAGGCGACGCGCTCAGGG
Organism: Rana muscosa; assembly: GCA_029206835.1. Lineage (NCBI taxonomy): Eukaryota > Metazoa > Chordata > Amphibia > Anura > Ranidae > Rana > Rana muscosa. Next base: position 747,065,507 of record CM055116.1, on the reverse strand, counting down.
CTCCCACTGATTCTGCATTATGGAGTTGCATGATTTAATTTTATATTACAATGTAATAATAGAAATAATGTGCTTCAATCATCCTGACACCATAACAACCATGGTGCCGGGATGATTGAAGTATCTTTATCTGCTGATTGTAAAACTTTCTAGAATACACATTTCTATTGTTGTGTAGGATCTGGGCCTGCTGTCTCTCCCTCTCTCTCTCCCTCTCCCTCCCTCTCTCTCTCCCTCTCCCTCCATCCCTCGTTCATCTCAGATGCTAACCACACCACCTTAGAGCCACGCCCACTATTTTGATGAAACCACGCCCATTTCCACCAAGTGGGAGGGGTCAAAAAGGAAGGACGGGGTCTGGCGCCCCCCCCATCCTAAAACTTCACCAGCCGCCACTGCATCCCCTTGCTTACTGTCCCTTCATCACTGTGGAACTTAATCACTCAATGAGAATACCTTTTTTTTTAGCAGAGTGTAATACATGTAAATGTAAAAATTCTTGTTTTTTTTTTTCTTTTTGTTTTTGCATGCTGATTTGCTGATCAGCATCAGTGCTACAGTGTGTGTTCAGCTGCTTCTTGATTAGAACAGAAATCTGACAGCAAAAAACAACATTTGACACAACCCTCTCTGTATGAAACATGAAGAAAGACATTTTATTTTGACATTTTCTGTGTTTAGCACAATAAAACTCTTTTTTTCACTTCACGTGTGCTCCAGAGTCATTTACCTCTGCAAGCCCATCTCCCACAGTCTTCTTGTTACAAATCATGATAAGTAGCCTTTCCATGCCCCAGGCTGAGGTTACAAACCTATCCTGCTGGGAGAGAAGAAAAATGTATAATTATTAGGTGAAAGCTGAAGCAATACTGCTGCAAATATGTTTACATTTAATCTGTCCAGAGTTCAAATTAATATATATATGTATATATATGTATATATATATATATATATATATATATATATATATATATATATATGTAGTACACCTATACTTTAGCATTAATACAAAATCCCCCCCCAGGCTCTGCAATAGCTAAAGGAAAAACCTACACACCTACATAGTTGATAGCTCTGTTTCACTGTTTGAGGCCAGTGCACTTTTACTCTGGCTCTCTCCACACCTCATTAGATGCTGGGGGGAAGCACAGCAAAAAAAAAAAGGTGCTGTATTAGAAAGGTTGGCCAGTAATTCATATATTGTCAGACACAGAAAAAAGCCACCCTGTCTTCAGTAGAGATGAGCAAAATAAGTTGTTTTTTGTTTTTAAGCAAATGTTGCTTAAGCAGCAAAATTTGTGAAACTGAGAGCTTCTACTTTGGTGAAATCGCTAATTTCGCAGAAAAATCTTTTTCCCCTGAATTAACCCACTCATCTCTAGTCTTCAGGTCTGCACAAGCTACTGCTTCTAACAACAAAGTCAGAGCTCCAGAAACAGTAAATACTGCACTGGCCTTGGCCATTGGAGATTTCCTAGGACACATTACACCAAGTTGTATTATCACTTGTTTGTTATGACTTTTTTTTAGGACAGCAATACAAAATCCTTGCCCACATTCTGAATGTATCAATCAAGTCTCAGAGTGAAAGCTTCAGCTGCAGCCTCCGCACTTTTGCCCCATAAACCACTTTGACTGAGGCCAATCAGGGTGAAATGCATCAGTGGAGCATAGCAAATGGGAGGGGACTGCAGCTAAAGCTTTTACTTTCACTTTGAGAATCGGTTGATACATTCAGAGTGTGGCCCAGGTTTTGTATTGCTGTGGATAGACTGAGCAGGACATGCTCCTTGAGGGATCAGCATCTAGAGCTGAGAAAGAGCTGGCGTGATGGCATACAGAAGGCATTGAGCAGATGCATATCTATCATTGTCACTGGAACTACATTTATCTTTTCATTTAGAAATAACTTTTTTACATCTTGGCATTATTGTAGTTAAATGCACAGCATAAAACTGTGCTGGTGGAACAGAGACCAAAATTGTAACTTGACTGCACCCCCCAGACACCTTATCTATAGATTGATTTGCATACAGGCATACTCCGCTTTAAGTACACTCACTTTACATACACTCACGAGTAAGGACATACCCGCGAGTTTATGTAAAGTGCCTCACAAGTACTGTACAGACATTTTGCAGCCGCAGTAGAAGGAGCTGAAGCTTCGAGAGCATAGTCCGCCCTGTTCCAGTGTGCCCCTGACATCCCCACTACAGCCCCTGAGACCTCAACTACAGCTCCTGACACCCCCACTACAGCTCCTGACCCCCCCACTACATCCTAGAAGTGAAACAAGGTATTGTTTCACTTTAAGTACATTTTCATTTTACATACATGCTCTGGTCCCATTGTGTACTTAAAGCGGAGTTCCACACATGGTGGTCATGTAGTAAGGTTTGGAGCTTCTGGATCAGAGCCCACAACTTAAGATACTCTATGACAGGGATATGCAATTAGCAGACCTCCAGCTGTTGCAGAACTACAAGTCCCATAAGGCATAGCAAGACTCTGACAGACACAAGCATGATACCCAGTGGCAGAGGCATGATGGGACTTGTAGTTTTGCAACAGCTGGAGGTCCGCTAATTGCATATCCCTGCTCTATGACCATGGTAAATGTAGTCAAAGACCCCAAAATAGCTTTCCCTAATGAACCTGTGGAGGGGACACCCCGCCATTCACAGACTCCAATTTACTTCATGCTTTTGGCGTCCAAAATTGCTATTGCCACTACCTGGAAGAAACCTTTGGTTGAGTTGGCAGTAATGAAGCGTAAGCTTACCTGGATAATGATTAATGAAAAGCTAGTTAGTACACTTCTTAGTTAGTTCTTCTTTTGCTTTTATTTCTTTTTCATCTTTTTCCCCTTTTCTTCCTCTTTCTTGCCAGCTCTACCTGCTCTTTCCATCTACCCCTTGAGGATGGTTGGACTTGAGGAGCCTCCTCTCCCTGTTTCCCTTTTTAAAGCAAACTGTTTTTTTTATTAGTGTATGGTTGGAGGACCATGTTTTGTATTTATAGGTATTCGCTATTCTCTCCCTGCCCCTATGGGCTGGGCATGTGGAGGAGTGGTTTCCCTCTAGGGAATGCTCGTTTCTCCTCCTACTGTATAGTCTATATTGTCATTCTCAATTTGGGCTCCCCCTCGCCCCCCCCTCTTTTCTTTTCTTTTCTTTATCTTTAACGTTTGTAACGTTAATGCAAACTTCTACTGGTCTGTGTTAATCTTTACGGTTTACTATTGTAGTAATTTCTCTGCGTCGGGTTTTGCACTTTGTTTACTCTTGGATGATTCAAGCGTGGCCGACTGTAGGCCTTATTTTCATATGTTTCTGTCTACCACTTTACCTTTGTAAAACACTTTCAATGAAAAATGATTGAAACAGAATACAATGATCAGCACTGCCAGCTATAGCCTGCAAAACTGATTGAGCAGAAAAATACTTACAGGCTGGTTGTAAGAAGTCGATCAGTAGATCAACCGTACAACAAGATCACGTACCTCCTTTAAGACATAGTGGGGATAGGGTCCAGGGACTGAAACAGAAAGAGGTCCATAAATAGATACATAAATTGCATACATTGCAACCCCGGGGATTGAACACTGACTTTGATCCTAATTTTTTTAATGCATATGTGTTAGAAATAAAAACAATTTTTACTACATTATTGCTATTATGTTTTCAGGCCATCTGTAAAATGATCCACAAAAAAACAAAAGTTTCTCCTGCAGTCATTCTATTGGATGTGTGTTATAGTTTTTTTAATGTGAATTTTGACTCTGTATGATAATATTCTCTTAGGTCTCAGTTTGGGGAGGAATTAGAATAGTTCCTCTTGATTTGAATTGGGTGATCAGTTGTTGGGGTTTCTATAAGCAGTGACAAGAATTGGAAACATATAGCAAATTGACATGGAGATACAGTGGGGCGAACAAGTATTTGATACACTGCCGATTTTGCAAGTTTTCCTACTTACAAAGCATGTAGAGGTCTGTAATTTGTATCATATGTAGTCTTCAACCGCGAGAGACAGAATCTAAAAAAAAAATCCAGAAAATCACATTGTATGATTTTTAAATAATTAATTTGCATTTTATTGCATGACATACATATTTGATCACCTACCAACCAGTAAGAATTCCGTCTCTCACAGACCTGTTATTTTTTATTTTTTAGAAGCCCTCCTGTTCTCCACTCATTACCTGTATTAACTGCACCTGTTTGAACTTGTTACCTGTATAAAGGACACCTGTCCACACACTCAATCAAACAGACTCCAGCCTCTCAACAATGGCCAAGACCAGAGAGCTGTGTAAGGACATTGGGGATAAAATTGTAGACCTGCACAAGGCTGGGATGGGCTACAGGACAATAGGCAAGCAGCTTGGTGAGAAGTCAACAACTGTTGGCACAATTATTAGAAAATGAAAGAAGTTCAAGGTGACGGTCAATCTCCCTTGGTCTGGGGCTCCATGAAAGTTCTCACCTCATGGGGCATCAATGATCATGAGGAAGGTGAGGGATCAGCCCAGAACTACATGGCAGGACCTGGTCAATGACCTGAAGAGAGCTGGGACCACAGTCTCAAAGAAAACCATTAGTAACACACTACGCCGTCATGGATTAAAATCCTGCAGCGCACACTAGGTCCCCCTGCTCAAGCCAGCGCATGTCCAGGCCCATCTGAAGTTTGCCAATGACCATCTGGATGATCCAGAGGAGGAATGGGAGAAGGTCATGTGGTCTGATGAAACAAAAATAGAGATTTTTGGTCTAAACTCCACTCGCCGTGTTTGGAGGAAGAAGAAGAATGACTACAACGCCAAGAACACCATCCCAACCGTGAAGCATGGAGAGGTGGAAACATCATTCTTTGGCTATGCTTTTCTGCAAAGGGGACAGGACAACTGCACCGTATTGAGGAGAGGATGGATGGGGCCATGTATCACAAGATCTTGGCCAACAACCTCCTTCCCTCAGTAAGAGCATTGAAGATGGAACATGGCTGGGTCTTCCAGCATGACAACGACCCGAAACACACAGCCATGGTAACCAAGGAGTTGCTCCGTAAGAAGCATCTCAAGGTCCTGGAATGCCCTAGCCAGTCTCCAGACCTGACCCCAAATCTTTGGAGGGAGTTGAAAGTCCGTATTGCTGAGCAACAGTCCCAAAACCTGAAGGATCTGGGAAAGGTCTGTATGGAGGAGTGGGCCAAAATCCCTGCTGCAAGAACTAGAGGAAACGTATGATCTCTGTAATTGCAAACAAAGGTTTCTGTACCAAATATTAAGATCTGCTTTTCTGATGTATCAAATACTTATGTCATGCAATAAAATGCAAATTACTTACTTAAAAATCATACAATGTGATTTTCTGGATTTTTGTTGAAGAGTACCTATGATAAAAATTACAGACCTTTACATGCTTTGGAAGTAGGAAAACCTGCAAAATCGGCAGTGTATCAAATACTTGTTCGCCTCACTGTATATGCAACTGAATGATTAATACATGGTATGATGTCACATACAGACCCTGAAAGATTTAAAGGAGTTGTAAAGGTACATTTTTTATTTTCTAAATAGGTTCCTTTAAGCTAGTGCATTGTTGCTTCACTTACCTTTTCCTTAGATTTCCCTTCTAAATATTTTTTTTCTTTGTTTTCTTTGTCTGAATTTCTCACTTCCTGTTTATCCTCAGTAAGCTGTTCAGTAAGCTGTTCTGGATGACTCCACACCACTCGGATGATGGTGTGGAGTTTAGTGAGGAGAAACAGGAAGTGAGAAATTCTGACAAAGAAAACAAACCTTTAGAAGGTAAATCAAAGGAAAAGGTAAGTGAAGCAACAATGCACTAGCTTAAAGGAACCTATTTAGAAAATAAAAAATGTACCTTTACAACTCCTTTAAGGTAGATATTTTGTAACCATTGTTAGACAAATGATATACCTGAGGAAGGGCTGACATAAGCCCGAAACTGTTATATTCAAACACATGGCATGTATGTATTAAAAGCTGTCCAGAAACATAGGTGCGCATGAGGCCTTAATGAAATTTAATGTTTTATTTTTATAGTGTACTTTATAAAGCTATACTGACCACTAAGAAGGTTTGGGAACCTAGAATGCACTGGCTCAAACCTGGCTTCTGTAGGAAAAATGTATATGCATGTAGGCCACCTGCATTTATTGGCTTATATTTTTCATGCTTATGCATGTTCAGTGAGAATTTTTTAGGTTTGTAATTGGTTTTCTTTAAACAACAATTTGTGCATACAGGTTTGTTATGAAACATATTATTGTGTGTATCCTGTAATTGGCTTTGATAGCTTTGGGAATCATGTTACCTAAATGTGCCTCTGTGGTTTTTAGTTAATTTTCACTTTTTGAATTCGAGAATATAACTTAGCACCCATCTGTGAATATCATACAGTCAATCTGCTTCATATCGTTCAAAAAGATGACCGCAGTGATCTCTATACATATTGCTTTGCAGGCAATGATTGTAGACATTCATCCTTTGAGTAGAAAAATCGTTGTTGAAAGCCCTTAGGTAACATAAAGCTCCCTTTGCAAAATAATTAGTTTTTTTCCCCTATCTCCTCTGAAGCTGTTTCTTGGTTTTGGATTGAATAGATGGTAGGTTTTAAGTGTTATAGAAACTGTACGGAAGATCACTTGCTTGTTCTCAGGTGTATGGCAACTCTTCTATCCAGAAAGATAAAAATAAAAACCTTTTCCTCCAAATTCAAACTAATTAGAATGTGAGGTTTATTGAAAAATATGACATAAATTAGCCCAGCTTATGTTTTAACCATTTAAGCCCCAGACCATTTTGGCTGGTTAAGGACCAGGCCACTTTTTGCGATTCGGCACTGCGTCGCTTTAACTGACAATTGCGCAGTCGTGCGACGTGGCTCCCAAACAAAATTGATGTCCTTTTTTTCCCACAAATAGAGATTTCTTTTGGTGGTATTTGATCACCTCTGCTGTTTTTTCTTTTTTGCGCTATAAACAAAAATAGAGCGTCAATTTTGAAAAAATTCAATACTTTTTACTTTTTGCTATAATAAATATCCCCAAAAAATATATAAAAAAGTTTTTTTTTCCTCAGTTTAGGCTGATACGTATTCTACATATTTTTGGTAAAAAAAATTGCAATAAGCGTTTATTGATTGGTTTGCACAAAAGTTATAGCGTCTACAAAATAGGGGGTAGTTTTATAGCATTTTTATTAATAATTTTTTTTTTACTAGTAATGGCGGCGATCAGCGATTTTTATTGTGACTGCGACATTATGGCAGACACATCGGACACTTTTGACACCATTTTGGGACCATTGTCATTTTTACAGCGATCAGTGCTATAAAAATGCACTGGTTACTGTAAAAATGACACTGGCAGTGAAGGGGTTAACCACTAGGGGCGCTGAAGGGGTTAGGTGTGCCTAAGGGAGTGATTCTAACTGAGGGGGGGGGGCGTGGCTACGAGTGACACATCACCGATCTCTGCTCTGATTACACAGAGCGGAGATCGGTGACAGTGTCAGTAGGCGAGCGAGGAGATGTTGTGTTTACACTAACATCTCCCCGCTCCATCCCTCCGTGAGACGATCGTGGGGATCTCCACGGCGATCGAGTCCGCGGGACCCGCGGTCTTACTCACGGGGATGGCGGCAGGGTCGCGCGCGACCACACGGCAGGCAGTTAAAGGGGACGTACAGCTACGTGATTATGCCTGTATGTGCCATTCTGCCGACGTATATATGCCGTGGCCGGTCCTTAAGTGGTTAAAAAGGTTACTTTCAAGAGCTTTTCAAGTACGTACTTTTTTCCAAGATAGAAAAAAAATGATTAAATAGAAGAAAAACTGTCTGTATTGCCAAGAACAATCTATCAGGTCATCATTTTTACCATCCAACCAAAAATGTGAAAATAATTATTTCACGTACCTGGTACTTCATTTGACTTAAAGTGGTTGTACTAGGGTGATTCCTGCAGCTGCAGGCATCACCATGGTACCGTTGTTTAGAGCCAATGGTCGACTCTCTTGTAATAGCAATCAGAGCTGATAATTAGCCACTCAATTGCTATTACCAGCAGCGGGAGGGGACTTCCCCCCCTCCCGCCCCTTTCCGCTTTCTCTCTTGGGCTCTCCCGTCCCACCAGGAGGCCCGAGCTACTAGCTGGCACGTCCGCCAGCTAGTCGGAGAGCCCTACAAAGCTGGAATCGCCTTTGACTGGGTCTCCGCTATGGTAACCCAGAAGCGATGACATGGCATCACTTCTGGTTTACCTGGATGTTAATGACGCCCTGTTTTGAAAATTAAAATATCCAAGAATGCCTTGGCATTTTTTTAATGCTTTCAAGTGCAAAGGAGGGATTTGGGGTTTTATTGACTCCAGATCCCTCCTAAAGATAATCTGTCAAATGCTTATTGCTGTCACAAGGATGTTTACATTCAAAAAACATTACATAAAAACAGTGTAAATTTTTTTATTATAAAATAAATTAATAATAATAAAAAACATTGAGTCGGTCCCACATTCACACAAACAGCGATCGTCCCACACATGTGAGGTATTGCCATGAATGTCGGATCATGGGCAGTAATTCTAGCAGTAGACCTTGATAAATCTAAAGTGGTAACCTGTAAAGCCATTGGATAGTAAAATTTACGTTGTTTGTCGCCGTTGCGCTATTTTAAAGCGTGACATGTTTGGTATCTATTTACTCATCCTATTTTATACTTTACAAAGAAATTGAGTTGTGTATTGTGGGTTTTTTTGCATTACATTTTTTAAAAGTGTAACAGACATTTTTAGGCAAATAGGCACGGAATTGTCAAAAAAAAGGGCATGGGGAGCTGGACAAAGTCTTAATACAAAAAAATAAAAAATCCTGTTTGGCAGGAAGCAGCAATTTTAATACTGCTTAACCTCCCTGGCGGTATTCCTGAGTGTGGTAAAGCGCCACTGTTTTTAGCAGCGCTTTACCGTTGTTTTTGCAGCGCTTTTCGGCCGCTAGCGGGGTACTTTTAACCCCCCGCTAGTGGCCGAAAAAGAGTTAAAACCGCCCGCAAAGTGCCGCTGCAGCGGCACTGCCCATTGATTTCAATGGGCAGGTGCGCTTTCAGAGCAACTTGAGGGTGCAGGTCTTCTAACCAGTGTTGATTCAGAGTTGTAGAAAACTTGGCACAACATATTACATGTCCTTGGTAAACGTGAAAAGACTGGTTCATTTTCTGATTCCTTCCAAAAGTTTGAATATACCCAAAGTTAAGATATGAACTGTCAAGCAGTAAAGTTATGGGTGAAATAGAAACTACAGAAGTAATTGGGAATCACTCCTAACCTGCACATCATAGAAGATGAATAAAACTGTAAAAGGTCATGCAGAAAGAGGCAAGGCATAGCTGATGCTCCTGTGATCGAGATGTGCTAGACATGCTGCAAGCTGTGCTAGATTTACTATTGTGCTGTATAGGTATTTTCCTGAGGCTTAAAATATATTATTGCTTTCAATGAAACATTTGTCTCTATATTAAGTTGGTCTATTGGCCTAAATAAAATGTTTCATTCAATTTAGCTTTTCAGTGACATCACTGTAAAATACATCAGTCTACATTTTTTAATACATTCTATTCACTGTAGAAAAACAGTGGGGTCATAAATATCTTAATCTATATTTGTCTGTTCTGCTTCTTGGGATTTTCACTTATCACCCCTGAGGCGGTAATTTTGTGTTTTATCTTGGAAAGTAATCTTTCACGTCATTGTGATAAGCATATGATATACCACATTTATTATAATTTTCATTATTATTATTATTAGCCACACCTACGTCATAGCCATTCCATATTACACTCTCTGTTTGAATTCTGATCCTGCTACATGCTACATGCTACATGCTGCCAGGTAACCTATGGCCTTTTTTTATGGATGGACACCTTTCTTCATTCTTAATGCAACTTCAAGATATGCTGCCACATGCAGGAGCATATATACAAGACAGTCACCCCACCACATGTTAAGCAGGATCCTCTTTTCTCATCAAACAAGTGCTTTTTGGTGTCCCCTGATGTACATCTTATGCATTTGAGACTCTAATGCCCTGTACACACGATCGGATTTCCGATGGAATAAAATCCGATGGATTTTTCCATCGGAAATCCGATGAAGCTGACTTCCATCAGTCTTGCCTACACAACATCAGTCAAAAATCCGACCGTCCCAAACACCGTGACGTAAAACACTCCGAAGAGCCGAGAAAAATGAAGTTTAATGCTTCTGAGCATGCGTAGACTTGATTCTGAGCATGCGTGGGTTTTTTCTCCGATGGAGTTCCCCACCGACGATCGGAATTTGCTATCGTTTTTTTTTCCATCTGTAAAATTTAAAACATGTTCTATTTTTTTATACCGATGGAAAAAAGACCAATGGGGCCCACACACGATCGGTTTGTCCGATGAAAAAAGTCCATCGATCTTTTTTCATCAGAAAAACCGATCATGTGTACGCGGCATTAGACTACTAGAATAACAACTGGACAACTATCTGAGCCTTGACTTGCTTGCTAAATGATCAGTGTAAAAGATAGAAATTATGAAAATCGAATTATGCAGCCCCCTTTTCGTAAACCATATATACTGCATTTTCTTTCTTTACAAAAGTATTTTTTATATGTAGCACTTACCCTCGCAGGAACCACTGGTGTTGATTGGTTTTCTGTTCTGCCATGACTCTAAGCTGCTCGGTCTCCACTGACACACTTGGTTGTATGTTGGAGGTTGCTCATATGTGTGTAACTTAGGCCCCTTCTACATGTGGTGGGTTCCGTTGGAGTCCACCTGCTCAGGGGGGAACCTGTCTGCTGATCCCCACTGAGCAGGCGGATGGCTGGTTCTTTTCCACTTATGCAGAGTGAACACAGACACAACACACTCTCCTCTATGGGCGGTCGGATGTAAAAGGGGATACCCATCCATCTGTTTTTTATCAGATAGGGTGTGGGTGGGTGTAAATGGACACATGTCCGCTTATACCTGAATCTGCATAGAGGAGACTGGAGGGTACAGTCGGCTCCACTTGAAAAACTGACAGGCAGGCCCATTCGGTCCGCTAGTGTGAAAGGGGCCTTAAAGGATAAATTCTCCTTCTTGAACATGTTACATTTTACACCATAATAAATATACCTGTATTTAGGGCGTGACATGTAATATGTTCAGCAACCACCACCTTACCCCCGTTCCCCCCTCAGAGTTCTTTGAATGAATGTACAACTATTGTCAGCCATTGCGGTTGACAGCTTGTCATTCTCAATGAACCGCAAGGATGCTGGTGAGTGCTCTCTTAGTTCAATAATCTTCCTGGACTTCAGTAACTGCCTGCCCATATTGGAGGTACAAACAGACAGCTATACTGATGGTCTGCAGTATCCTGACATTACACCCACGATTTGCTGGTTGTGGATGCAATGCTTTACAGGTTCCTTAGAAAAAGAATAAGTAATACAGATTTTTTTACCTGCAAAAAATGTACTCTTATTTATTTTTATTTGTTTATGATGAACTTAGCATTTACGCATTAGTGTGTAGTGATGAGCCGAACACCCCCGGGTTCGGTTCGCACCAGAACCCGCGAACGGACCGAAAGTTCGTACGAACATTAGAACCCTATTAAATACAATGGATGCAAACGTTCGAATTCTAAAGTGCTAATTATAACAACTATTATGCATGTTATTGTCCTAAAAAGGGTTTGGGAACCCGGGTTCTGCACCAGGGGACATGTATCAATGCAAAAAGAAGTTTTAAAAACTGTTGTTTTTCGGGAGCAGTCATTTTAATGATGCATAAAGTGAAAAAAAAAAAGTCAAATATTCCTCTAAATATCGTACCTGGGGGGTGTCTAAAGTATGCCTGTGAAGTGCCACGTGTTTCCCGTGTTTAGAACTGTCCCTGCACAAAATGACACTTCTAAAGGAAAAAAAAGCCATTTAAAACTGCTTGCGGCTTTAATGTAATGTCTGGTCCCGGTAATATGGATGAAAATCTTTAAGAAAAATGGCATAGCTACCCCATGACCCCCCCCCCTACCCCAGCCCATTACCAGCCCCTTTGGGTCTTGTATGGATATTAAGGGGAACCCCGCACATAAAATAAAAAAGGCCCTATATACTCTGAACAGCCGTATACAGGCGGTGCATACAAGACAGGGACTGTAGGTTTGTTCTTATGTAGAATGTGTTTGTAATTTTGAACAGGTACATTGTTGAAGTGTAGCTCCAGCCCAAAAATCTATTTTTAAACTTTTTGGAAAACATAGGTAAGGGTTATCACCCCTGTAACATTTGTTTTGCTGTCTGTGCCCCTGTTCAGAACATTTCACCTCACTTTCCGTCCCAATGACAACTGTTTTTGAAATGTGGTGTTTTTCTTGAAACAAGGATTGCTGATAAAGCATCAGTACAGAGGAGACACCTTTCTCCCATATTTATTTTTACAGGAGAGAATTTTCCTTCCTAGTGGTAGATTTCCTCTCACTTCCTGTTGTCTTCTTGCGTTTGCAAGTAGGAGTCGTTTGTAAGTTGGATGTTTGAAAGTAGGGACCTGCCGTATATACTCTGCAGAAATAGGCCCCTTAGTTGTTGGTGTTGGCACAACACTGTAAGCACTCACAGTTACTCTTGGTTGGTGCTGGAACGCCCTGCTGTCAACTATTATATCAGGAATTTTAATTACATATAATTGTTGAACAGTGGTAGTAAAAATTGGGCCTTTGATGGTGGTGCTGGTGCCACAACACTGTAAGCCCTGACAGTTACTCTTGGTGGGTGCAGCAATGGGCCCTGCTGTGAATTATTAGATCAAGAATTGTAATTGCATGCCCCTGTTGAACAGGGGCTGAAAAATTGGGCCTTTCGTGGTGGTGGTGGTGGTGGTGGTGTTGCCACAACACTGTAAGCCCTCAGAGTTACTCTTGGTGGGTGCAGGAATGGGCCCTGCTGTGAATTATTAGATCAAGAATTGTAATTACATGCCCCTTTTGAACAGGGGCTGAAAAATTGGGCCTTTCGTGGTGGTGGTGGTGGTGGCGTTGCCACAACACTGTAAGCCCTCAGAGTTACTCTTGGTGGGTGCAGCAATGGGCCCTGCTGTGAATTATTAGATCAAGAATTGTAATTGCATGCCCCTGTTGAACAGGGGCTGAAAAATTGGGCCTTAGGCACTGGTGGCACAACACTACAACCCCTCACAGATACTGTACTTGGAGCACAGCAATGAGCCCTGTTGCAAAGTATTGCTTCAAAAATTGTAATGACACGCCCCTGTTAAACAGGGGCTGAAAAATTGGGCCTTAGGCACTGGTGGCACAACACTACAACCCCTCACAGATACTGTACTTGGAGCACAGCAATGAGCCCTGTTGCAAAGTATTGCTTCAAAAATTGTAATGACACGCCCCTGTTAAACAGGGGCTGAAAAATTGGGCCTTAGGCACTGGTGGCACAACACTACAACCCCTCACAGATACTGTACTTGGAGCACAGCAATGAGCCCTGTTGCAAAGTATTGCTTCAAAAATTGTAATGACACGCCCCTTTTAAACAGGGGCTGAAAAATTGGGCCTTAGGCACTGGTGCCACAACACTCCAACCCCTCACAGATACTGTACTTGGAGCACAGCAATGAGCCCTGTTGCAAAGTATTGCTTCAAAAATTGTAATGACACGCCCCTTTTAAACAGGGGCTGAAAAATTGGGCCTTAGGCACTGGTGCCACAACACTCCAACCCCTCACAGATACTGTACTTGGAGCACAGCAATGAGCCCTATGGCAAATTATTGCTAAAAAAATTGTAATTACACGCCCCTGTAAAACAGGGGCTGAAAAATTGGGCCTTAGCCACTGGTGGCGGCACCCATAAACAAAAATGATCTTCCAAGCTATCATCATCAATCGTATCATTGAGGAATCGGAGGAGGAGGATAGCCAGTCAACATAACAGCACAGGCACTCAGCATCAGCATCAGTCTTGAAGGGATGTGACATGTTAAAATCAATTAGTCTGTTATATCAGCATCAGGTGTGTGGTAGCTGGTGGTGATCCAAGACTGGTTCATCTTGATGAAAGTCAGTCGATCAACCGAGTCGGTGGACAGGCGCACCCTGTGATCCGTGACAAATCCTCCAGCAGCACTGAATGTGCGTTCCGAAAGAACGCTGGATGCAGGACAGGCCAGTAGCTCAATTGCATACTGTGCAAGCTCTGGCCAGTGATCCATCCTCAAGACCCAGTAAGCCAGAGGATTTTCGGTGGGGAAGGTGTCCAAGTCTGACCTTGCCCCTAGATATTCCTGCACCATGTTTATCAGACGCTGGCGATGGTTGCTGGAACCGATCATACTTTGGGGCTGCGGACTAAAGAATTGTCTGAACGCATCGGTCAGACGGCCACCTTCCCCACCGCTCCTTCTTTGACTGGCCGAAGCCTCAGCAACTCGTTGTCCAGGACCAGGAGTTTGTAACCTCCCAGTCTCTGGGAATGCGTTGCACAGACCTTTCTGCAAGGCCTCCCGGAGTTGTCTCATCCTCTGCTCCCTCTGCGAAGGTAACATAAGGTCCGCAACCTTACCCTTGTACCATGGATCAAGGAGAGTGGCCAGCCAGTAATGGTCCCTCTCCTTGATCCGAAGAATACGAGGATCCTTCCGCAGACTTTGCAGGATCAGGGAGGCCATGCAGCGTAGGTTTGCTGAGGCATTCGCTCCGGAGTCCTCTGGGTCACTAAGGACGACATGATCCGCAGCCACCTCCTCCCAGCCACGTACAAGTCCACTGGTTTCTTGGGACTGTAAATCATCCCTAAAAGACTGCTGCTGATGATGCTGAGTGCCAGCCTCCACCTCCATGCTGACACAATCCTCCTCCTCCTCCTCATCCTCCTCCTCCTCCTCTTCCTGTGCGATGGGTGGGACAGAAGGAACACTGTCTGGGTAAAGGGGGCCTTGAGAGGCAAGGAAGTCCTCCTCTTCCTGCCTCTGTTCTGCCTCAAGTGCCCTGTCCATTATTCCACGCAGCGTGTGCTCCAACAGGTGGACAAGAGGTACAGTGTCACTGATGCATGCACTGTCACTGCTCACCATCCTCGTGGCCTCCTCAAATGGTGCCAGGACAGTGCATGCATCCCTGATCATGCCCCACTGGCGTGGAGAAAAAAAAACAAGCTCCCCTGACCCTGTCCTGGTGCCGTAGTCGCACAGGTACTCATTGATGGCCCTCTGCTGCGTGTGCAGCCGCTGCAGCATGGCCAACGTTGAGTTCCACCTGGTGGGCATGTCACATATAAGGCGGTTCTTGGGCAGGTTCAACTCCTTTTGCAGCTCAGCCAGGCGAGCACTGGCATTATAAGATCTGCAGGAAATGCACACAGACTTTCCTGGCCTGCCTCAGGACATCCTGTAAGCCCGGGTACCTGCCCAAGAACCGCTGCACCACCAGGTTAAGGACGTGAGCCACACAGGGCACATGGGTCAGTTGTCCCTGTCGGAGGGCGGAGAGGAGGTTGGTGCCATTGTCGCAAACCACCATTCCTGGCTTAAGCTGGCGTGGCGTCAACCACCTCTCGGCCTGGCCCTGCAGAGCAGACAGGACCTCTGCCCCAGTGTGGCTTCTGTCCCCCAAACACACCAGCGCAAGCACGGCATGGCATCTTTTTGCCTGCGTACTTGCGTAGCCCCGTGAACGGCTACGGAGCACCGCTGGTTCATAGGACAAACCACAGGAAGAGGCCATGGAGGAAGAAGAAGAGGAGGGGGTGGAGGAGAGAGGTGTGTCACAACCAGTAGTAGCATTTTGGAGGCGTGGCGGTGGAACAACCTCCAACACTACTGCACCTTGTCCTGCATCCTTCCCAGCTGCCAAAAGAGTGACCCAATGGGCCGTGAAAGAAAGGTAACGTCCCTGTCCATGCCTGCTGGACCATGAGTCAGCGGTAATATGCACCTTACCGCTGACCGCCCTGTCCAGCGAGGCCAAGACATTGCCTTCCACATGCCGGTAGAGAGCCGGAATAGCCTTCCGTGAGAAAAAGTGGCGTTTGGGAACCTGCCACTGAGGAACCGCACATTGCACAAACTCACGGAAGGGGGCCGAGTCTACCAACTGAAAAGGCAGCAGTTGAAGCGCTAGCAATTTAGCCAAGCTAGCATTCAACCGCTGGGCATGTGGATGGCTGGGAGTGAACTTCTTTCGACGGTCCAGCAGCTGGGGCAGGGAAATTTGCCTGCTAGAATCGGACGTCGGTGTACTGCTAGCAGAGTGGCCGCAAGTACTTGGCTGTGACACACCTAATTCTACACCTTCATTCCTCTCAGTGCATGTTTCAGAAGTTATAGTGGGGTTGGAGATCCCAGCTGATGCGGTGCAAGGAGAGGTCCGCTTTGTTCTTTGGTGTGGGTCTTTGAGGTAGGCTTGCCAACGAGCTGCATGGCAGGTCAACATATGTCTGGTCAGGCATGTGGTACCCAAGCGGCTGATGTTTTGGCCACGCGATATACGCTTGAGACATATGTTGCAAACAGCAGCTGTGCGATCTGATGCACTAGCCTCAAAAAAGGCCCACACCAAGGAACTTTTTGAATGACGGGCAGAGGCAGCGCCCTGCACAGGCGGAGCTCTGCAGTGTGATTCCGTCGGTGTACTGCCCTTACGCTGGCCACCAAAGGGCATCCTGCCTCGTTGGAGATGTGCCTCCTCCTCATCCTCCTCCTCCTCCTCTCTCCTATTAGGCACCCACGTGGAGTCAGTGACCTCATCATCCCCTCCCTCCTCATCACTGGAGCCAATCTGGCAGTATGCTGCAGCTGCTGGAACATGACTGCCAGATTGGTGTCCTTCTTGAGCATCCCCTCTGTCTGCTCTCACGCTACTGCCTTCCTGTAGCTGGGTTTCATCATCAGACCCTTCGAAACGCTGGGCATCCTCCTGGAGCATGTACCCAACACTGTGCTCAAACAGTTCGGGGGACTCCTCAGGAGGAGGACATGGTGGGTCTAGGGAAGGAGTGACTGATGATGAGTCTGACATTGATACCAGGGAAGAGGACGCTTTGGCAGCTGCTTTGCCAGTACCCTGAGCCTGGGTGAGAGAGGATGAGGAGGAGGAGGAGGGCTTGGTCATCCACTCTACCAAGTCTTCGGCATGATGTGGCTCAACATGTCCAGCTGCCGAAAAGAAGGACAAGCGTGTCCCATGGCCATGTGCTGATGACAATGCACCGCGTCCACGACCAGCACTGTTGCCCCCAGACACAGAGCCTGCTTGCCCTCTTTTATTGCCTCCTGACTGTCTGCCTCTCCTTGTTTGCCTTCCAGACATTCTAATAGATGGCCTGCAGGGAGATGGGAAAAAAGCAATAAGGGCTACCTTCAGGTGTCCTTCTCTGTCCCTTTACTTAAGGATTTCTAAATATGGTTGAGGATGATTGCTTTTGCACAGAATAGCACAACGACAATTTCCCTGACTGTCCAAAAAACAAGGATTTCAAAGATGGTTGATGAGGAATGCTTTAGCACACTATAGCACAAGGAGAATTCCCCTCACTTTCCTTCTTTGTCCCTAGAAACAAGGACTCGCACAGTGAAAGAAACTGACACTCTCCCTACCTAGAGTTTTCTGTCCCTAGAAAAAATGTTTTTTTAAAGCACACTATAGCACAAGGAGAATTCCCCTCACTTTCCTTCTTTGTCCCTAGAAACAAGGACTCGCACGGTGAAAGAAACTGACACTCTCCCTACCTAGAGTTTTCTGTCCCTAGAAAAAATGTTTTTTTAAAGCACACTATAGCACAAGGAGAATTCCCCTCACTTTCCTTCTTTGTCCCTAGAAACAAGGACTCGCACAGTGAAAGAAACTGACACTCTCCCTACCTAGAGTTTTCTGTCCCTAGAAAAAATGTTTTTTTAAAGCACACTATAGCACAAGGAGAATTCCCCTCACTTTCCTTCTTTGTCCCTAGAAACAAGGACTCGCACAGTGAAAGAAACTGACACTCTCCCTACCTAGAGTTTTCTGTCCCTAGAAAAAATGTTTTTTTAAAGCACACTATAGCACAAGGAGAATTCCCCTCACTTTCCTTCTTTGTCCCTAGAAACAAGGACTCACACAGTGAAAGAAACTGACACTCTCCCTACCTAGAGTTTTCTGTCCCTAGAAAAAATGTTTTTTTAAAGCACCCTATAGCACAAGGAGAATTCCCCTCACTTTCCTTCTTTGTCCCTAGAAACAAGGACTCGCACAGTGAAAGAAACTGACACTCTCCCTACCTAGAGTTTTCTGTCCCTAGAAAAAATGTTTTTTTAAAGCACACTATAGCACAAGGAGAATTCCCCTCACTTTCCTTCTTTGTCCCTAGAAACAAGGACTCGCACAGTGAAAGAAACTGACACTCTCCCTACCTAGAGTTTTCTGTCCCTAGAAAAAATGTTTTTTTAAAGCACACTATAGCACAAGGAGAATTCCCCTCACTTTCCTTCTTTGTCCCTAGAAACAAGGACTCGCACAGTGAAAGAAACTGACACTCTCCCTACCTAGAGTTTTCTGTCCCTAGAAATTTTTTTTTTTTAAAGCACACTATAGCACAAGGAGAATTCCCCTCACTTTCCTTCTTTGTCCCTAGAAACAAGGACTCGCACAGTGAAAGAAACTGACACTCTCCCTACCTAGAATTTTCGGTCCCTAGAAAAAATGTTTTTTTAAAGCACACTATAGCACAAGGAGAATTCCCCTCACTTTCCTTCTTTGTCCCTAGAAACAAGGACTCGCACAGTGAAAGAAACTGACACTCTCCCTACCTCGAGTTTTCTGTCCCTAGAAAAAATGTTTTTTTAAAGCACACTATAGCACAAGGAGAATTCCCCTCACTTTCCTTCTTTGTCCCTAGAAACAAGGACTCGCACAGTGAAAGAAACTGACACTCTCCCTACCTAGAGTTTTCTGTCCCTAGAAAAAATTTTTTTTAAAGCACACTATAGCACAAGGAGAATTCCCCTCACTTTCCTTCTTTGTCCCTAGAAACAAGGACTCGCACAGTGAAAGAAACTGACACTCTCCCTACCTAGAGTTTTCTGTCCCTAGAAAAAATGTTTTTTTAAAGCACACTATAGCACAAGGAGAATTCCCCTCACTTTCCTTCTTTGTCCCTAGAAACAAGGACTCGCACAGTGAAAGAAACTGACACTCTCCCTACCTAGAGTTTTCTGTCCCTAGAAAAAATGTTTTTTTAAAGCACACTATAGCACAAGGAGAATTCCCCTCACTTTCCTTCTTTGTTCCTAGAAACAAGGACTCGCACAGTGAAAGAAACTGACACTCTCCCTACCTAGAGTTTTCGGTCCCTAGAAAAAATGTTTTTTTAAAGCACACTATAGCACAAGGAGAATTCCCCTCACTTTCCTTCTTTGTCCCTAGAAACAAGGACTCGCACAGTGAAAGAAACTGACACTCTCCCTACCTAGAGTTTTCTGTCCCTAGAAAAAATGTTTTTTTAAAGCACACTATAGCACAAGGAGAATTCCCCTCACTTTCCTTCTTTGTCCCTAGAAACAAGGACTCGCACAGTGAAAGAAACTGACACTCTCCCTACCTAGAGTTTTCTGTCCCTAGAAAAAATGTTTTTTTAAAGCACACTATAGCACAAGGAGAATTCCCCTCACTTTCCTTCTTTGTCCCTAGAAACAAGGACTCGCACAGTGAAAGAAACTGACACTCTCCCTACCTAGAGTTTTCTGTCCCTAGAAAAAATGTTTTTTTAAAGCACACTATAGCACAAGGAGAATTCCCCTCACTTTCCTTCTTTGTCCCTAGAAACAAGGACTCGCACAGTGAAAGAAACTGACACTCTCCCTACCTAGAGTTTTCTGTCCCTAGAAAAAATGTTTTTTTAAAGCACACTATAGCACAAGGAGAATTCCCCTCACATTCCTTCTTTGTCCCTAGAAACAAGGACTTGCACAGTGAAAGAAACTGACACTCTCCCTACCTAGAGTTTTCTGTCCCTAGAAAAAATGTTTTTTTAAAGCACACTATAGCACAAGGAGAATTCCCCTCACTTTCCTTCTTTGTCCCTAGAAACAAGGACTCGCACAGTGAAAGAAACTGACACTCTCCCTACCTAGAGTTTTCTGTCCCTAGAAAAAATGTTTTTTTAAAGCACACTATAGCACAAGGAGAATTCCCCTCACTTTCCTTCTTTGTCCCTAGAAACAAGGACTCGCACAGTGAAAGAAACTGACACTCTCCCTACCTAGAGTTTTCTGTCCCTAGAAAAAATGTTTTTTTAAAGCACACTATAGCACAAGGAGAATTCCCCTCACTTTCCTTCTTTGTCCCTAGAAACAAGGACTCGCACAGTGAAAGAAACTGACACTCTCCCTACCTAGAGTTTTCTGTCCCTAGAAAAAATGTTTTTTTAAAGCACACTATAGCACAAGGAGAATTCCCCTCACTTTCCTTCTTTGTCCCTAGAAACAAGGACTCGCACAGTGAAAGAAACTGACACTCTCCCTACCTAGAGTTTTCTGTCCCTAGAAAAAATGTTTTTTTAAAGCACACTATAGCACAAGGAGAATTCCCCTCACATTCCTTCTTTGTCCCTAGAAACAAGGACTTGCACAGTGAAAGAAACTGACACTCTCCCTACCTAGAGTTTTCTGTCCCTAGAAAAAATGTTTTTTTAAAGCACACTATAGCACAAGGAGAATTCCCCTCACTTTCCTTCTTTGTCCCTAGAAACAAGGACTCGCACAGTGAAAGAAACTGACACTCTCCCTACCTAGAGTTTTCTGTCCCTAGAAAAAATGTTTTTTTAAAGCACACTATAGCGCAAGGAGAATTCCCCTCACTTTCCTTCTTTGTCCCTAGAAACAAGGATTCGCACAGTAAAACACACTGACACTCTCCCTACCTATCCTTCTCTTTCCCTAAACTAAAGGAATCCAGGTTAAGCAAGAAAGAAATAAATGTCACTGTCCCTGCCTATGCTTGTCTTTCCCTGCTCCGGAACACACTACACTAGGCCGCCGTGCTGGCGGCCTTTTATAGTGTGGGGCGTGTACTAAACACCCTCAGCAATAATTGGCCACAGGCATCCTGCCTGTGGCCAATCATTGCTCTCCTCGCTGCCGGCGCTGTGATTGGCCAAGCATGCGGGGTCACAGTGCATGCTTGGCCAATCACAGCGCCTGGATGACACTGCGATGGCGTAGTGCATTGTGGGCCGTTCGCGTCCCTCGAATTTGGCGCGAACGGCCCAAATCGTTCGATCTTCGTCGAACGATCGAACAGCCGATGTTCGAGTCGAACGTATATTCGACTCGAACACGAAGCTCATCCCTATTAGTGTGCTACTTACACATATAACCTTACATAGAAAATAGGCCACAAGCAACTGGATGGTAGATTAAATGGGGCCCTTCTGTAAGGTGTTGCACATGAAGCTGTTCCTTAACAGTTGATGGTTGATGGGCTACTAAGAAGGGATCAGTCTCTATTAGCATTAACTTTGGGCAGTGAGGGGATAAGCATGGTTGTCTGCTCACCACTCCTGGCAACGGATCTTATCCAGTGTTCTTGACAGTCTGTTGTCCCAGTTGTCTCAGTCACCGCAATCAGGTCTTCATGGTCAAGTCCGCAGAAGGTTCAGCCACTCAGCTCTGGTGTAGGCATCCACGGTAATGGGTCTCTGCTAGACATGTGCATAATGAAAAAATGTGTTTAGTTTTGTTTAGTTTCGTTTAGATTCATAATATAGTTATTTAGTTTAGTTAAATTATGGTTGATTCATTCAATTCGTAATCGGGATTTGTATTCGGAATTCCTTCTATGTATTTTTTGTATTTCTTTTGAATTTACAGATCTTTTCTCGATTCAAAATGCTCCCATCAATAAATTTCAAATCTGTCAAATCAAACATTTTCAATGTTTTTCGATACAAATGCGGCAGCCGAGTAACCAAACATCTGATTGTTATTTATACACATTGATCTTGTTTGTATTAATAATAAGTTTATTCAAAATATGTAAAAAGTGTTCTAATAATAAAAGTAGTATCTTTCTTTCAACATTTTACTATGTACAATACTGTGCAGACGTTTTTGCCAGCTGAGAAAACGTAATGTCAAGTACAAATGCTTTTAAATATTTATATTTTACTGGTTTCTTTTTATCAATTTTACACTTGCAAAGTGAACAAACAAAAGAAAAATCTTTATTAAATTACTCTTTAAATCACCTTTGGCTTAACAATAACAGCATTATGTTGAAACGATACACTAATTAACCACACAAAGTGTTTGATTTCAACAATATGTTTACAGTTCGAATTCTAATGGAATTTTATGTAAAATTTGAGTCGAATTTCAATTAGAATTTCGAAAATTTGGACGAGTTTCATTATTCAGAGAATTTGGTAAAATTTGTTTGTACTGTCATTCAGGGATTTGGATATATCCGAATCTCAGAATAATGAAAAATGGGTCTGAATATTTGGAACAAAACAAACCTAACATGTCTAGTCCCTGCAGCCTTGATCCAAGCACAACAAAAGCCCTTTCAATGACTCAATGTCCCCATGCTCTTGGTTGTGGAACCAGACACCCCAGCAACAGGCTTTGTCTTTTCTTGGGTAGTGCACAGATTCAAGCAGCAGGTCTGCACTCTCTGTCCCTTCGCAACACAAGAGGCTTTCAGTGGCTCAGTCATCAACGTCTATGGATGTGCACCAGCCCTCTGTGGCTGTCTCTCTGATGCAGACACTCACAACAACAGGTCCACATTTTCTGGCTCACTGCACTGTTCTGCCCAGATCTCCACAGAATTGTCCAGGAAAAGTTCTGTCCTCCCCTTCTCATTGTGAAGGGAATCCTGGGTATTAAAGTCCACAGTCCTTCAATTCTAAATTACACAGTGCTGATTGTGGACTACATGCCCCATGATCCCAGACTCAGCAATGTCATCCAGGAGGGGGGGAGTTAGCGGCTGCATAGCAAGTTATCTCTTCCTAATTGGCTGAGAGCTGCTGCTGCAGAAAACCTTCATTGGGGGAGGGGTGAAAAAGTAGGGACAGACACAGTGCCGCTCTGTCACAGCCTGTTCTCTGATGCTGCCGGGAAGGGAAGAGGGGCGAGCGGTTGAATTCGCACAGAACACACTCCTCACACATGCAGCCAGTAACACAGCTGGCTATGTACTGGGGGTGGGAGAGAAAGGAGGAGAGCGGGTGCACACACACACAGACCTTTCTTCCAGCAGCCAGCTGAGCTCCCGATTGTACATACAATTAAAAGTCATTGAAATTCAGTAAGACACCAAAAACCATTAAGTTGTTTCACTGGGG
This sequence comes from Rana muscosa, assembly GCA_029206835.1. Classification (NCBI taxonomy): domain Eukaryota; kingdom Metazoa; phylum Chordata; class Amphibia; order Anura; family Ranidae; genus Rana; species Rana muscosa. Next base: position 747,042,114 of record CM055116.1, on the reverse strand, counting down.
GAATTAATATTGAATTTTATTTGCAAAATGTTTTTCTCTGGTCTCTCTTCACTTTAGCTGGGGGACACTTTGACAGATGACAGTTGCGAGGAAAATAAGGCATTATTTTTAAATTTAACTTGTAAGTCACTGTAGCCAGAAGTGAAATGCATAATGTGTGGCACAGATTAGTTCCCATGACAGCAACATCGTATATGAGATTATCAGATCTGTAAATGATGAAAGCTATAAGCAGAGATATGGATAAGCAATTGATTCCTGTTTATCAGTGAAATTCAAAGCAATTACTTGTCTCAGCGCATTTCTGAAAATAAAACAATTTATCAAGGCATTTTAACTATTTAATTACCGCTGCCCCAATGGTAAAGCCATGCTTCAAGAAACACACACACATGTTTTAAAAAGACAGATTAAGCCTTTTTGTAAATAATAATAATAATACATTTTATTTATAATGCCCTTTTCATCAAAAAGATCTCAAAGTGCTACAGGTTAAAAAAAAAAAGAAAAAAAAAAAAAAAAAAGAGCAGTCTATACAATAGAAACATCTAAATGGGGAAAAAAGCTTTGCAAAAAAAAAAAAAATGTCTTTGGACCCTTTTTAAAACAGTCAATTGATTGAGGAGCCCTCAGGGTGTTAGGTAGGGCATTCCACAGACGCGGGGCAGCTGCACAAAAGGCCCTGTCTGCCATTGACTTAAGTCTAGTTCTGGGTACATGCAAAAGGTTTGAGTCAGTGGAGCGGAGGGAACGTTTTGCGTGTTGTAATTTAACAAGTTCTTTGAGGTGGGGGGGGGGGGGGGCATGTCCATAGATACATTGATGTGTGAGGAGGGAAACCTTATACTCAATTCTGATGGAAACAGGAAGCCAGTGAAGTGAGTGAAGAATGGGGGTAATGTGCTCATGTTTCCGCACTCTCATCAGGATCCTTGCTGCAGAATTTTGGATGTACTGAAGCCTCTGAAGACTCTTTCTAGGAATCCCAATGAGATGTGCGTTACAATAATCCAGTCTGGAGGTGACAAAGGCATGAACCAGCCTTTAATGTCATGGGCCTTACAATAAAATTAGGGCTGAACTTGACGGTAAATATAAAAGTGTGTCTAAACCCAAGAACAAACATAATGTACAGTATGTTGCAGCTTGGCATATGTGCTATAAGGTTGCACTTGGCCCAACAAAAAGTTATAAAGACAAAAAATCTAAAGTGAAACTGCTGCACCTAAAAAATCTCCTTGAATACTTGGAAATATCAAATATGTGCAATCACGTGTTAGTGCGCTGTTTCTTCCAATTAATGAGTATGAGTTAACATCAACTGCAAAATGAATCTAACAGTCATAAAATGATTATACATTGTATCTGTAAAAACAACACAGTATAAATAAAGTGCTTATTGCAACCTTTGAAAGTGAATATATGAATAATACAATAATTCATTTATTAAATCTTGTGTTCCACAACATATATAATGAATAATGAATTCAAACAGTTCCTAATCTTGATTTGTGGTTCCAACTTTCCCACATGCAATAGAACAAATACAAAGTTCATGTGCAAAATCAGTAGATTATAGGTGCATTGTGTTTCACCACTGTGCTCCAAGACAAAGGCTGGATTCACACCTATGCAGTTTGAGTGCTTTTTGCATTTTGTAGATTTGCAATACAGCCCATTTAACATGGTTTCCTATGGAACATGTTCTGTAGTTACATAGTTACATAGTTAGCCAGGTTTAAAAAAGACACAAGTCCATCCAGTTCAACCATAAAAAAATAAAATAATAATATCATACAATCCCATATACCTAATTCTATACCCACAGTTGATCCAGAGGAAGGCAAAAAACCTCAGCAGAGCATGATCCAATTTGCTACAGCAGGGGAAAAAATTCCTTCCTGATCCCCCGAGAGGCAATCGGATATTCCCCGGATCAACTTTACCTTTAAATGTTAGTACCCAGTTATATTATGTACATTTAAGAAAGAATCCAGGCCTTTCTTAAAGCAATCTACTGAGCTGGCCAGAACCACCTCTGCAGGTAGTATATTCCACATGTTCACAGCTCTTACTGTGAAGAAACCTTTCTGTATTGCAGTGCAAATCTGCAAAGTGAAAAAAGCACTAAAACTGCATAGGTGTGAATCCAGCCAAAAGGGATGGCCGCCATTCCCAGGCGATGTCTTTTTAGAGGAAACGCATTGGATAGGAGCCAGTAGTGTGACGTCAGCCTGTACGGACTGTTCTGCAGGCAGCTGTGCAACATATATCTGCTCTTTACAAGCAACTGTCTTGTAAGTGCACTAAGTTTTCTTATTAAATCATTTTTAAACGTTGATGCGCTATGAGTCTTCTCTATGGCTTTTTATCATACTGCATTGCAGGTAGAGAGAACCTAGATTTACCTTAAACCCTTGAGGCTGGCCGGCAATCAGCATTTGGCTGTGTCCATGATTGAGCACATATGATCTCTTTATGGGATCTTGGTATCTGGTAAGTGGCCATCCCTTTTGTCTTGGAGCACGGTGGTGAAACACAATGCACTTATAATCTACTGATTTTTCACATGGACTTTTTATTTGTTCTTTTGCATGTGGGAAAGTTAGAACCACAAATCAAGGTTAAGAACTGTTTGAATTCATTGTTCATTATATAATTTGTGGAACACCAGATTTAATGAATTAATTATTGTATTATTCATATATGTACTTTCAAAGGTTTCACAGCACTTTATTTATACAGTTTTGTTTTTACAGATACAATGTACAGTCATTTTGTGACTGTTAGGCCTCGTACACACGACCGATTTTCTCGTCGTAAAAAACACGTCGTTTTTTTCGACGAGATTCTTGTTAAGCTTGTCGATTTTCTCGTCAAGCTTTCTATGCGTACACACTGTCATTTTCCAATTTCCTCGTGGTTCTCTGCGCTCACGTCCAGCACGTACGACGGCACTATAAAGGGGAAGATCTTTTTTCTTGGCGCCACCCCTTGGGCTGCTTTTGCTGATCTCGTGTTACCGCGTGTGAAGTAAAAGTTTGGGAAGAGACGATTCGCGCTTTTCAGTCTTCGTACTTTTCAGATCGTTTTCTGCGGTTCAGTTTGTGCTTGTGGGTTCGTATCTTGACTTTCAGGGCGTCTAGGCAGGTCGTATCTGTTTTACAGTGCGTTATTGCCTGTTCGTTTCTGAATTTCAGTTCGTTATTCATAGGCCTTGCTGTTCTAAAGTGCGTTCTGTTCTGTACGTTCTGATTAGACGACCGTTTCCTAGCCATGTCGCCTGGACATTCTCGTCGTCGAGTTCGTGCTGTGCGTGCGCTTGGTGTTGGTCTGCTTGTTTTGGACCAAGACCAGTCCATGAATGGTGTGAGGAGGAGTTCATGGACCAAGAATTGGTTGCTCCAGCGGGACCAATTCTGCCACATGCCTCTGCTGCGGGAGATCGTCGAGAATAATCCTGAGGACTACAGGAATTTTCTGAGGATGTCTGACCCCGTTTTTCAGGAACTGTTGGCTTTGGTGTCCCCCTATATTACCAGGAAGGACACCGTTATGCGGGAAGCCATCAGTGCTGAGCAGAGGCTCATCGCCACGTTGCGTTACCTGGCGACAGGGAGAAGTCTTCAGGACTTGAAGTTCACCACAGGCATCTCCCCCCAGGCTCTGGGCCTCATAATCCCAGACACCTGTTCTGCTATTATACAAGTCCTGCAGGAGGACTATATTAGGGTAAGTTTTCTCCCTTAACATCACATTTTATGTATTACATGTATGCTAATGTATTGTATTTCTTTCATCCTTCCCTAATTACCATGATTGTAATATGCTGAGAATGTCCCCTTTGTCCCCATGCATGTTGGAAGCTTTAGATTGCCCCTTTTTTATCCTCCCTAAATATTTCCCCTCACTAACTTTTCCAGCAGGGGCGCCTGTTGCTCCAAATGTTGGGGGGTTCCAACCCCAATTTCGGAAATAAACTTCATGTTGCATCAGCCAATCATGTTACCATTAAACAGACTTGGTGAACATGATTGCCAGAGCAGCCTGTCAGTGTTTACACAAGGAATGCCCCCTCCTTGCGTCCCCGATTTTTCTTTGAGGAAGCCAATTACATCCCTCAGGTTGTAATTTGCAAGACTTTTTTAATACCTGTTTCTGCTCTGCAATTTTAACCCCCTAAATGACGCAATTATTCATATGTCGGTCGCTTTACAAGAGGCCATCCACCTGAATAGTGTGCGGCATAGACAATACATAGGTTCATGCAACGCATGAACCTATGTATTGTTCTGAGTGATGGGCACAGGAGAGAGGGGACAGTGCTCCAGCGCCCACTCTGGACGCACCGCCACTGCAATGCTATCCTGTGGCCAAACACATCTCCCCCCCCCCAAAATAATTTAGTAATGGCCCATCAGAGGTGGTGATGAATATGATAAATGAGCCTTCCATTATACTTTTTTTACACACCTTAATAAACGTATAATTAGATTGATGTTGGTCTCTAATTTTTTGGTTTAGAATTTGCTTGTAATGTATGCCTTTGTTTTTCTAATATTATTTCATCTTGTTTCACTCCACAGCTTCCTTCCACGCCACAGGAATGGCAGACTGTGGCATCTGAGTTTGCCACGCGGTGGGACTTCCCCAACTGCGGTGGTGCCATAGACGGGAAGCACGTCCGCATCGTGCCGCCACCCCGTTCTGGGTCCTACTACTACAACTACAAGGGGTTTCATAGCATTGTGCTGATGGCGGTGGTGTCAGCACGGTATGAATTCCTCTATGTTGATGTAGGGAAGAATGGCCGGATGTCCGATGGGGGATCCTTCATCCAGACGGAGTTTGCCCTCCGTCTCCAGAGTGACGACCTTGCATTGCCACCGGATGCAGGGAATATTGAAGGACTCCCCTTTGTTTTCTTGGCTGATGAAGCCTTCGGACTCGGACGGCATCTATGAGGCCATTTCCACAGAGGACCCTGACCCCAGAGAAGAGTGTGTTCAATTACCGGCTGGCCAGGGCCCGAAGAGTCGTTGAAAATGCCTTCGGCATAATGGCCAGCCGGTTCCGCCTTTTTATGACTTCCATCCACTTGGCGGACTACAAAATAAACTATGTAGTGTTATGCTGCTGTGTGCTACACAACTTTCTGAGCCAAAAATCTAATTCGTATATGGCCTCAGTTTTGCCAGAGGCTGGACTTTCCCCTGCAAATCCCCTTCCGGGCCTGGAATCTGCCCGTCTTGGCTTGCCCCCCCAAAATGCCCGTGTGGTTCGGGACAAATACATGGAGTATTTCACGGGTAGGGGGGCAATTCCTATGCCAGCCTATGTCTAAGTATCCCAATAAAAATCTTGTTTAAAACTTTAATTATTTGTTCTTTCCTGTCTCCTAGTTTGTCTTTGTGCATTTGTAGTGGCAAGTGTATTTTACTTTAGTAAATAACAACCAATTTCACTATGTTACCTTACAAAAGAACCAAATAAGCTTAGAGAGTATTATAAAAAGAAGCTACACGTTGTTTGTGGTCAAATATTTTACTCTCTGCACTTTTTTTTTTTTTTTTACTTTGGGGTTGGCCTGGCCACAACCCGGCAAATTTTGGCTTATGAAAATACAAAAAATAGGATTTTTATAACAGCTTACCTGTAAAATCCTTTTCTTGGAGTACATCACGGGACACAGAGCGACATAGTCATTACTAATGGGTTATATAGTTACCGTCAGGTGCTGGCACTGGCAACTTCCAAAACCGGAAGTACCCTCCCCTATATAAGCCCCTCCCATCCGGGAGCACCTCAGTTTTGTAGCAAAGCAATAAGTGTCCCCAAAGAGGGGCGGGAGCTCTGTGTCCCGTGATGTACTCCAAGAAAAGGATTTTACAGGTAAGCTGTTATAAAAATCCTATTTTCTTTTTCGTACATCACGGGACACAGAGCGACATAGTCATTACTAATGGGATGTCCTAAAGCAATGCCCAATGAGGGGGGGGATACACCATATATAAGCTGAGCGCTATCAGACATGAGGATCTTTTGCGGCCTGCAACACACTGCGCCCAAAGGCGACATCCTCCTGACTTCTAACGTCCACCTGGTAGAACCTAGTAAACGTGTGTACTGAAGACCATGTTGCGGCCTTACAGACTTGAGCCAGGGAGGCCTGGTGATGCACTGCCCATGAAGTTCCAACTGCTCTCGTGGAGTGCGCCCTAACTTTGAACGGAGGCGGTCTACTTCTCAAGCTATAGGCTTGTATTATGACCTGTCGAATCCACTTGGCTAAAGTAGATTTTGACGCTGCCTGACCCTTTCTGGGGCCTTCCGGCAGAATGAACAAAGTATCCGTTCTGCGAATCTGAGCAGTGGCTTTTAGATAAGCTTTAACTGCTCTTACTACATCCAAAGAATGCAATAACTTTTCCTCTACCGAAGTAGGCTTGGGGAAAAAAGAAGGAAGAACCACATCTTGGTTCAAATGAAAACTCGATACCACCTTAGGAAGAAAGGCTGGATGAGGACGTAACACTACTCTGTCCTTATGGATAACCAGATATGGCTCCTTACAGGACATAGCTGCTAATTCCGATACTCTTTTAGCCGAACAAATGGCTACTAGAAAAATCAATTTCCTGGTGAGAAGCACTAAGGAAATATGCTGTAATGGTTCAAATGGTTGTTTCTGTAAAACCAACAGAACCAAGTTTAGATCCCATGGACATATGGGAATATTAACCGGAGGACTAATACGCATCACTCCTTGTATAAAGGCTTTGACTAGTGAATGCGAAGCCAAGGGCCTTTGAAAAAATATTGACAAGGCCGAAATCTGACCTTTGATAGTACTCAAGGCAAGCTTCCTATCTACAGCCCATTGTAGGAAGTCCAGAATTCTACCTATTACGTATTTACGTGGATGCCATTTCCTGGCCTCACACCAGGCGATGTACGCCTTCCAGATTCTATAGTAGATCTGCCTGGATACCGGTTTCCTGGCATTGATCATGGTAGACACCACAGCATTAGAGAGCCCTCTCCTTTTTAGAATGTGGGCTTCAATAGCCAGGCCGTCAAACCTAGGGCTGGTAAGGAAGGGTGGTATATCGGTCCCTGCGAAAGCAGGTCCGGACGATGTGGGAGGGTCCAAGGACTCCCCACAGACATTTTTACAATCTCCGCGTACCATGCTCTTCGGGGCCACGCTGGAGCCACCAGAATCACTGGTTTCTTTTCTACCCTGATTCTGCGGAGTAATCGAGGTAACAATTGTGGCGGTGGGAATGCATATATCAGCTTGAACTGATCCCAAGGGAACACTAGGGCATCCGAGCCGCACGCTAGGGGATCCCTTGTCCAAGAGACAAACCTGTCCACTTTCGTGTTGAACCTGGATGCTAGCAGATCTACATCCGGTGTTCCCCACCGCTGACATATTGTCCGGAAAACCTCGGGATGAAGGGACCATTCCCCTGGGCATAATTGTTGGCGACTTAGAAAGTCCGCCTTCCAATTCTCCACCCCTGGAATGAATACCGCAGATATGGCTGGGACATATCTTTCTGCCCATCTCAGGATGTAATTTACTTCCCTTTGGGCTGCACGACTCCTGGTGCCCCCCTGACGATTGATATATGCCACTGCTGTGGCATTGTCTGACTGAACTCTGACAGGGGACCCTTGGAGTTTGGATGTCCATGCTACTAGGGCATACCGGGCTGCTCGTATCTCTAAGAGATTGATGGGCAGGGCCTTTTCCGCATCCGACCATCTGCCCTGGAGAGACCATTGCTCCAGTACTGCTCCCCAGCCTAAAAGGCTGGCATCTGTAGTGACCACCTTCCAAGAAATCGGACTGAAGGATTTCCCTCTTTCCAGATTCCGGGGAACCAACCACCAACGGAGGCTTCTGCGAACGGAAGGGGACAAGGACATTGGTACGTCCAGAGCCTGAACTTTTTTGTTCCAGGCTGACAGTATGGCCCTTTGCAACTTCCTTGAATGGAATTGACCGTAGGGTACTGCTTCGAATGATGCCACCATTTTTCCCAGCAGCCTCATGCATAGGCGTATGGATGGCTGTCTTTTTGAACCCACTAAGTGGATCAAATCTCTCAAAGACGACCCCTTTTCTTGAGGCAAGAAAATTTTTCTCTGGTCTGAATCCAGCCTTAGCCCCAAGTATTCCAGACTTTTGACTGGTTTTAGGGCTGACTTGTCTCGGTTGATAATCCAACCGTGATATTCCAGATACTTGATTGTCTCGTGAACAACCACTTCTAGTTTTTCCACTGAGTGGTCTATCAGCAACAAGTCGTCTAGATATGCCATTATCGTTACACCTCGTGTTCTTAGATTGGCCAATAATGGGGCCAGAATTTTTGTGAACACTCTTGGTGCTGTGGCCAGACCGAAGGGTAAGGCTCTGAACTGAAAATGGCGCCCTTCTATCGCAAAGCGTAGAAATTTCTGGTGGGCTGGAAAGATGGGGATGTGCAAATACGCATCTTTGATGTCGATCGAGGCTAACCATTCCTCCCCTTGTAGGGCAGTGGCTACCGATCGGATCGACTCCATCCGGAAAGTCCTGATATGCAGGAATTTGTTTAGCCCTTTTAGATTTAATATGGGCCTCATGTCCCCGTTTGGCTTCGGAACTGTAAAGAGGTTTGAGTAAAACCCGAACCCCCATTCTTCCAGGGGGACCTCTATAATTACTGCTTGAAGCAATAATTGTTCCAGTGCCAACAGGAGGGATCCTCTCTTCTGGGGATCCCTTGGCACGTTCGACCTTATAAAGCGGGAAGGAGGGGAGTTTTTTAACTCCAATTTGTATCCCAGATTTACTGCGGAGAGCACCCATCTGTCTCGGATCGTGTCCCGCCAGGTCTCTGTGAACAACTGAAGTCTTCCCCCCACCCGATTGGGTGGGGGCAACCCTTCATGCATTTGACTTTGGGGGAGGTTTTGTACCTCTCCTGCTCCAGGGCTTCTTGTTACCCTGCAACTGTCCCTGATTTTTACCTCCGGGATTTGACCGGGGAGGCCGTCGGAACTGTTTCACAGCCGATGTCCTAGGGACTGGAGAAGCCGGCCTCTTAAAAGAGGGACCTCTAACTCTATTTTTGACCGGCAAGAGTGTACTTTTACCGCTGGAAATTCTCTGGATATACTTGTCCAGGTCTTCCCCGAATAAACGCTCCCCATGAAATGGGAAGCTGACCAGCAATTTTTTACAGGGAGCTTCAGCAGACCAGTTTTTGAGCCATAGAAGCCTGCGCATATGTACTATAGACAGCGTAAGGCGGGAGGCCTGATGGATTGAATCCTTTATAGCGTCCACCGCAAAGCATAAGGCTCTAGGTAGATCAGCTAGAGCAAGAGCCTGCTGATCTGGCACGTCCCTTAAGACCTGTTTCAACTGATCCTTTACTGCTTGGCAGACCCCTATAGCTGCCACTGCTGGTTGTGTCACCAATCCTGCTGTAGAAAAAGCAGATTTCAATAAGGACTCCAATTTTTTATCTATTGGGTCCTTGAACATTTGGACATTTTCCACCGGACATGTCAGTGATTTATTCACACAAGAGATGGCTGCGTCCACTGTAGGGACCTTCCATTTTCTGACGAACTTATCCTCCATAGGATAGACCACCGGAAATCTCTTGGGGGGAGTAAATATTTTGTCAGGATGCTCCCAATCCTGGTAAATGAGCCCCTCCAATAAAGGATGGATCGGGAAAGAACAAACAGTCTGGGGAGCTTTTAGCGACCCCAACGAGGAGACAGAAGAGGAGGATGGCTCCGCAAGTGGCATTTTAAATGCTGATCGGACCATATTAGTCAGGGACTGAACCCATAACCTCTCAGCATGTGATGCTGAGAACGGCTCCTCCACTGTTGATTCCTCTACAACCGAATCAACCTCATCCTGATCCCCCTCAGGTAGGTCGACCTCTGTATGGGACTGTTGCTCTGTTAACAGGCACTCTGAGGGAGGAGACGGAGATCGAGCGCTTTTCTCCTGTGACAGGGAAGCAGCAATTAGTGCTGACAATCTCTCTTCCAGCCCTCCCAGAGCTGAGGAAAAAACCTCCTCTGTTACATACACAGGAGCAGGTGAACTGGGGACAGCCACAGTACCAGGTACTCCTGGGGGTGCCCTACGGTCACTAACCTCTGATTCTTCAGGGGAGACTGGTGCAGCCAAAGCATGCCCAAGATCCTCAGAGCCCGATGGAGACCCCCTATTCCTCCTGGAATTTCTAGTCCCGGAGTTTTTAGACGGCATATTCCTAAGCCACAAAGCTGAGGTATTCCAGCCGAAAATACACCAGTTACTGAGAATAGTCTAGCATAAATGCTGCTATAATAAACAGTTGGTGTCTACTAATGTGCCTTTCTAGGGGATGCCTGTATCAACCGCTTGCTGTATGCCTTTAAATGTTGTCAGCTCTGTCTCTGTACTTCATAGCCAGCTTACTGCAATAATGTGGCTTTTTAAAACCTGCTGGGACGCCCGCACATGCGCAGAAGCGCTGCGGCGCGCACAGAGCGTCATCCCCCAGGCCCCGCCCCTTTTTCCGGCCACCTCTATATATAGAGGCGCGTGCACGCGCGCGGCCACGTGCGCCTCGGCGCTAATTTCAAACATGGAAACCAGGGACAGGAGCCAGGGCCCCCTTTGCCGCAGGCCGGGGGATAGACGAACACTGCAACATGGCAGAGGAAACAGTTTCCTGTAGGAGAACTCACCAGCTGCCTGGACTTTGCTCTCTGAGAAGAAACTAGTCCATATGACAAGAAAAACATTCCACAGCGGCCTCTAGTGGACAAACACAGGTACCGCAGTTTAATATACTAAACATATATAAAAAAACATTCTTTTTTTTTTTTTTTTTTTTCTTGACCACCATTAAAAATTATTACATTTTTTTAGTAGTTACAGGCATGCACAGATATTAGCGGGAATACCGTTAGGTAACAGACAGAAAGACAAATTAGGCTTGGGGGTCCCCCAATAGAACCAAGTTCCTGGGGGCCCCCACTTACCTGTTCCCCGCCGCAGGACTTTGTTTGGTCCACAAAAGCCCAAACTTCACCTATCACGGCAGGCATTGTAATCAAACCTTCAGGGACCGGGTTCCCAAGGATTCCACTCCCCTGGACCTGTATAGCACCCTGCACAGAAAACATCTTGGTCGTGGGTATGACCAGAGCTCTGGATCCCAGGGTCCAGCTCTCCTAAGAGAAGCATTACAGGCAGAACCTTGCTCTTCTCTGCAAGGCCCGGGTACCGACCGTTTAGCTATGAAGCTTTTTTGGTCGGATCCGGAATAGCTTACTGAGGCCCAAAAGAACCTGTACGCAAGCTCAGTGAAAAACACATGTTTCTTCTTGGCCAACACCTTAGACACTGGCAAAAAACTGAGGTGCTCCCGGATGGGAGGGGCTTATATAGGGGAGGGTACTTCCGGTTTTGGAAGTTGCCAGTGCCAGCACCTGACGGTAACTATATAACCCATTAGTAATGACTATGTCGCTCTGTGTCCCGTGATGTACGAAAAAGAAATACCACTTGCATTTCTAAAATGACAACATTGGATACCTCTGAGCAATCTGAGACATTCAGTTACACAAACTATGTCTCTATGTGCCCGTCCTAATATGGGGTCCTGCCACCCCTTGCCCAGCCAAAAATTCAATATGCACACATTTTTAATTTTTTGCAAATAGGAAGTTTACAATCCTGATCCCTATTGTCAACATGTGCTATCTGCCATCAGGGGTGATCAATGGACGTGTTTTGGGGGTGCATCCCCTTCCTCAGTTCACCGACTTTTGATACGAGGAAGGGGTTGCACCCACAAAAGACGTACATGGATATCCCCTGATGGCAGATAGCACATGTTCACACACTGTGTGCATATTCAATTTTTGGCTGCTTTGTTACTCAAAAAATTAGTAAAAATATAAAAACAAACATGTAAAAACAAATGTGTTTGGATGGCTTATTGAATTCTCCCCAAAACATCGAGAATGTCTTTAAATGTTTGTTCCATCACATGGATTCTTTGTTTAATTAGGTCCAGTTCCGTGCTACATTCCATCACTTGCTGGATGAGGCGGAGGGCACTGTCAGCAGAGAACGGTGTGCTATCCTTCACAACATTTCCATCCCCTAAAAACCATTAAAAAAAATTAATAAAACTCTGCAGGCCTACCTCGCTTACCTTAAGCTGTGGTGTCAGATACTGACTGACCTGTTGTGGTGACCAGATCCACAACGTCATCCACCTCTCCTTCCTGCACTTCTCCTTCCTCCACCTCAACTTCCTGCACATCTTTCGGTTGTGGATCTTTGGGAGTTTGGGGTTGCTTGGAAGTTGTGGGGTGCATGTGCTCCCTGGAGTGTCCTCCTCCCAGTCTTCTCTCCCCTATGAGAATAAAACCAAAGGTCTATTTATCACACTGTAAAAATCTCATTTTTAAACTTAAAACAGGCTAAATTGTTTGGAAGTGGGGTACAAGTGTGTGTTTGTGCGGAATTTAAAGAAAAATGCATTATTTATGACCCCAAATATGTTTAGTATTCACATTTGGATGTAATTTTTTGGACATGGAGGCACCACAAATAAACTCTGATGCACCTGTGTGGGACACCCAAAAAAGGCGGGTCTGGTGGCCCACACTATAGTGCTCCAAAGTACAGATGTGGAAGCAGCTGCTGAGTGTCCTCTCCTTTACACTGATTAAAGTTTGCATTTCATTCTCCTTACAAACACATCATCTAGACTTAAAAATTAGCCACAATACTTGATCAAAAATGGCAGATGTCTAATTACTTTTGGGGGTCTTAAATAAGCCAAAACCGCGGATAGTGGCCGAACGAAGTGTCGGTAACGTAACGAACGATTACTGTGCCCAACCTAGTTCAAAATATTACATTTTGGAAGGGAGTCCAATATGAAAAAAAAAAAAAAAAGGTCAGTTTCTAAAAAGATTAATAGCAGAAAGGTCGTCATTTTACTTACTTTTAGCGAGCATCCTCTTTATGCTCCTCAACTGGTCTGGCTCCCTCAGTTTGAGGTCTGACCACCTCTTTCTGAGCTGCTCATTTGAGCGTTTCACCCCGAACTTCGCCCTCAGACTCTTCACAACTTTAGTGAGGATTTTGGCCTTCCTTCTATTTGGTTTGCTATACGGCCCATGCTTGGCATCATAATCAGCCTTGACCAAGATGTCCACCATCTCCGCCATCTCCGCCAAAGACATATTCGATGCCTTGAATCTCCTCCTTGATCGTGACGTGTCCTCAGTCTCCGGGCTTGTCTCCTCGCTAGTTGCGGAATTATCAGACACCTGCTGTAACTCCGCCATATCTGTCTGCGCGCCGAAAGAGAAGGGGCGGGGAAAAGATGTTAGTTAGAACGTCATGGGCGGGCGACGTGTGCGGAGCGACGTGTTCGAATTTGGACGCATGCGTGGTGTGTATATAGCAAACACACATGTGACTATAGTACGTTCGGTGTGCGGAGAGAGGAGTTCAAGTGACGGACGTGCGAACGAAGGTATGTGATTTTGTGAGACTTGTAAAAATTGTGGGCCTATACTGTCTTGAGATTGGTGGAGGATATATATGGTGACTAGGATGTGAAGGAGGTTAGACTGTTTGCCTCACATTATTTAAATATAAATTATTTTACTTGCAGATACAATATGAATGTCTTTATTAGCGACAAAGAGTTCCTGGCGGAATTTATTGACCGGGTAAGGGAGCTGCCGGCTCTGTGGGAGACCAAAAACCCCATCCATAAAAAAAAAGGGGTGAGAAAAGCAGCGCTGGAGAAGTTGCTCCCATTTGTGCATACCAAGGTGCCCACAGCCACAGCAAAACAAGTGGACACTAAAATTGGGAGCTTGAGAGGTACCTACAGGACTGAACGCTCTAAGGTGCTGGCTTCTCAGAGGTCAGGAGCAGCAGCAGATGATGTTTATGTCCCGGTTTTGTGATACTACAGCAGGATGTCCTTCCTGGATGACCACATTGAGCCAAGGCCATCACTCTCCACTCTTCCCCCCAGACTTCCCTGCAGCCAACCTGAGCCTTCTCTGGAGCAAGAGGAGGCAGCCATCCTGGATGATCCTGATTTGTCCATCTGGAGCCAGGTATAGTATTAACTGAAAATGTAGTGGGATAAAATTAATGTTTCCCAAATATGTCAGGATGAGAAACATACATTATTTTGTATTCCACAAGTGAAATCATGATCTGTAGACATTATTCTGCACTTAATTGTGTGGTAAATAGTCAAGCTGATGTAGTGGTAAATTTAAAGCAAGGATTTATGCATTTACATTCTAATTGCTTCCATCAGGATTACAAAGTTTGAGGCAAAGATTAAACCAACATATTAAACTATGTTTCTTTTTCATACACAGGATGAAATCAGCCAGGAGGAGGGTCTGGAAACTGTCAGGCAGGAGGAGGAAGGGCCCAGTGGCAGCCAGGAGGTGGCAGGGCCCAGTACCAGCCAGGAGGTGGCAGGGCCCAGTGGCAGCCAGGAGGTGGCAGGGCCCAGTACCAGCCAGGAGGTGGCAGGGCCCAGTGGCAGCCAGGAGGTGGCAGGGCCCAGTGGCAGACAGGAGGTGGCAGGGCAAAGGAGAAGCACCAGATCCCAGGTGCCTCCCATCAGGCTTCACAAAAGAGGCAGGAGGGACAGGACCACCAGTGACGCAGCAATGGCCCTTATTAAAGAGGCCCATGCCACCCTCAAGGAGCCCACATCCCCTGAAGAGGCCATTGCCGGCCTAGTGGAGGCTAAGTTCAAGGTGATGAGCATGGAGCAACGCCTCCTATGCGAACTCCTGCTCATCACCTTGCTCAACAAGGGGGTGATGGAGCAAATTACCCCCAATACCGCCATATGTGAGGTGGCCCAACTGACCCAACCTCAACCTCCACCTCCACCTTCCTCTTCTGCCCCACCCCCTTCTGCTACCCCTCCACCTTCTGCCCCACTCCCTTCTGCTACACCTCCACCTTCTGCCCCACCCCCTTCTGCTACACCTCCACCTTCTGCCCCACCCCCTTCTGCTACACCTCCACCTTCTGCCCCACCCCCTTCTGCTACACCTCCACCTTCTGCCCCACCCCCTTCTGCTACACCTCCACCTTCTGCCCCACCCCCTTCTGCTACACCTCCACCTTCTTCTTCTGCCCCACCCCCTTCTGCTACACCTCCACCTCCTCCTCCTGACAGGAGTACCCCTCCAGTGGGCCAGCCTCCAGCTAAACGAAGAAGGAAGGCTGCAGGAAAGGCTGCAGGAAAGGCTTCAGGAAAGGCTTCAGGAAAGGCTGCAGGGAAGGTTGCCAGGAAGAAGAGGAAGTGATGGCCTTGCTTCATTGTGGTCGCACTGGTCGGACAGAAGGCAGCCTGTTGTAGTACCACACACTTGGGACATATATCTCACCTGCTGCTGTTCCTGACCTCTGGGAGGCCAGCATCAGATTGTGTTCTGAAATGTGGGCCTTCTCAAGCTCCCAATTTTAGTGTCCACACAGGGTTGGTGTGTGCTCTGGGGTCCCTGGGATGCACAAATGGCAGCAGCTTCTCCAGCGCTGCCTTCTCTTTATTTAATTTATAAACATGAATAAATGTGTTTTTTGTTTAAGTTCATACTTAACTATGTGTATTTTTAAATAAAAAAAAAAAAGCTTTGGAGTAAGCAGATACATTTGACTGACAATAAAAGGCACAGATATCACCCCCCCCCCAAAAGAATAACTAAATCTGATTAGCTCAAAAACATGGTGTGAAATTTTAAAAATATAGATTAGAAAATTAAATGTGAGATCGCTATCAAAACATTGAGAAATTATAATTAACATCATTTTGAAAAATCTAACCATTTAAATTATTCCTAAAAACTTGCACGATATAATACACATAAATCTTATAAAGAGCAGCATGAAAAAGGTTAAAAATAAGGCAGAACTCTGTGTGAATATCAGCAGCAAAAGAAGGTCTCTCGTTTTGATTAATGTAACATTCTAACGAAGAATTCAATGCAGAACATTTAAACGATGAAATATTTATGAGCGTGACGAATGTGCTCTCTCCATTATGAAGGCTTGTTTTACCAGAAGATGCGCTCCCGTCTCATAGTTGCTTGTGAGCATGCGCGCTTTTGGAAGAGTCGTAAAAGCATACACACGAACCATTTTCTCGTCACAAAACAGGCCGACGAGAAACACGACGAGGAAATCTGGAATCCTGACGAGAAAATAGAGAGCAGGTTCTCTATTTTCTCGTCGAGATTCTCGTCAAGTTTCTCGTCGTAAAACCATACACACGAACGTTTTTCTAGACAAAAAAACTCTCGCGGCACTTTTCTTGACTGTTTACGACGAGAAAATCGGTCGTGTGTACGAGGCCTGAGATTCATTTTGAGGTTGATGTTATCTCATACTCATTAATTAGAAAAAACATGTTAGCAGTCTTTGATGCACTCTCATAACATTTTCGGCAATCTGTAATGTTTCCTTGTAAGTCAGATAGCCTCAACAAGTTCTGATTGTCTCTTATTTTAGCAGTCTTGTAACATGTAGACAGTCTTTGATGGTCTCTTTCCCCATGTTGACAAAACTCTGGTGGTCACTAGGGATTTATCAAGCCAATTGTGGTTAAGTTTGATAGGAATATGGTGTTACTGAAAACATGAGTAAAACTACAAGGGTCCTCCCTGGAGGGGTAGGTGAGGGATCGCACCAGAAAGCCCTGAAAGGAGCATCACAGAGTCTGTGACAGGGACTGGACAAAACTGAGTGGAGGATACATGTCAACACTTTCACCTTTGCCGCTAGAGGATTTTTTTCTTGGTGCTTTGTAATGCTTTTTTTTAGGGATTGTATTTGACTATATCATCCCTCTTGATTGTATGCATCAAAATGCTTCTAGGTACAATGGGGACTAGAAGAGCAATGCAAAGATCATGAAATAACCTGAAAAATGTCATAAAGCTGGAGGCAAAATAGGTACAGAATAGACTTGTGCACAACGGAAAAATTTGTTTAGTTTCGGTTCGTTTCTTGTGCACAACGGAAAAATTTGTTTAGTTTCGGTTTGTTTCTTTTCGGTCCTGTTGATTCGTAATCGTTCGTAATTTTGCTAGACGGGATTTTTCGTGTTTGGACTAATTCGTATTTTCGCAAGCAACATTTTTCGTTGAATCGGAATGATTCGTATTAATGTAAGCCTTGGTTTTAGTTGATTTATAATTCGTACTTTCGGTAGAGTACATTGTTTTTCGTTGATTCTGGACACAACTCCTACTTTCGTAACTTTTTTTGGGTTCGTTGATTCGTAATTTTCCGTGTCTCTCTCACAACGACGCTGCCTATTATGCCTAATGGGCTTCGAATGGATTTGTACTTTTCTAAATGCATAGCGGTTATTTGTAATGATTCGAAATCTCGTATTTTACTTTCGTTTTTTTACATGCGGCTATAGCCTCCGCCCCTGTACACCATTTTGAGAGGGAGTTCAGCACAGTGAGGGAGAAGCAGAGAGCAGAGCAGAGTGTTATTGTGCTTCAAATGGATTCGTACATTCGTAAATTTTTTCATAACGAATTATGCCGAAGA
The DNA here is from genome assembly GCA_029206835.1 of Rana muscosa. Classification (NCBI taxonomy): domain Eukaryota; kingdom Metazoa; phylum Chordata; class Amphibia; order Anura; family Ranidae; genus Rana; species Rana muscosa. The sequence continues at coordinate 747,024,464 of CM055116.1, read as the reverse complement.
CTTTCGTGCAATCGCTATTTGCGATATAATTTATTTGGATTCGGTTTTATTCGTAATTGCTTTGTTCGGAAATTCGAATGCTTCCGAATGTCGAAAAGTTGCTAAATTCGGACGAATTTCGATTCCTTACGAAACGAATTGCACAAGCCTAGTACAGAATATTAGATACAAACCAATAAAAAACTCACATATACTGTATATCCTTTAAATTGATCCATTTGGAGTCAAATCTCTGTTTTACTATATCTCATTCCTACTTTTTCATCACCTCTTTTAAATTGTTTTATCCATAATCCAAAAATTAGGTTTGATAACTTGGAACTGTATTAACAAAAGATGAAAATAGGGATCACTATAGTGACAGAGTAATGTTCTAAAACTTGAAAACATGATAATCTACCATTAAACAAATTCTAGGGCTAAAGTAGTTAAAAGGTTAGTTTAGTTTAAGAGATATTAAAACTTACAATCATAATTTTGTTTCTCTATGACATTTACAGTGGTGATACTTTAGATAGTTTTACTACATGACTCAGGCTATAATTCCCCAATGTGGAAAAAAGCAATTCCTTAGTGATGGCTAATTCTGTTACCTGCGTTTCCTCTGTCTCAGATATATTTAACACATTGCTTGGTAATTCTTACATCTGTGAATTGCTTCTAGCTTGTCAGCTGTCAGTACCGTGTGGCACACACACCTAAAGACTTAATGGATTCTTCTTGGTTAATGCACGAAAATAGACTAACACCCAGCACTCTGACACCTCATTAATGACTAAGGAACATATACTTGCCAGATAGAGCTTACGTTTGCAGTCTGACCAAATGACAGATATAATTTCTGAAGCAGATTGAGAAGTTTTAAAGTAGCTTGAACAATAGGAATTGAACAGTGTTGATTCACTTCATGTCAACTTCATGCTGATTGCAGTAGAGCATGTGCACCCTCTACGTCTCCTATTCTCACCATCCTTTAACAAAGACCAGGTAAGAACTTTCATCCAAGGATCATACCTGTTCCTTTTTAATAATAAAATTAATTGACTTTTAGGAGAATGCAAATGGCAGCTATGTACAGTAAGCAGAAGTTCACCCTTTATGTATTTAGATCAGTATAATGGGCACTTAGCCTAATCAAGAATAAAGTTCCAATTTCCTGGATTTATGACTGTAACAAAATTCCTAGTAATTATATTTAATTCTGTTTGGTTTATTGGTTGGATGTGGTATCATGTTGGCTATACCATGATACACTGTTATAGAAAACTACCCAAGCTGTTTATAGAAAATCTATATGTTTATCTCTTCAGTTAACTCCATAATACTTGATTGCTACATACTGTATTGGCCAACACAGTACAGTGTTCTGATATTAGTAACAGACAATGTAGGTATCTTCAGAACAAACAAATAGTTACATGAACACTATCATGAAAGAAATATGGGGCTGCTGTTTTGACTACCAGTTACCTGCCATTTGTTCTGCCTTCTGGCTCAAATACAAACAAACTTGTACATTCAAAAAGCCTTAATATACTCAGAACTCATAAAACAGGCAGCCTACATATTTCTCTTTGAAACTTAATATAAGTAACTGCTGCATAACAGTGTGAATACTTTTTAAATAGGAATGCCACTTTTATGGCAAAATGTGATGTCACATTCAAGTTTAAAATAATACACAGCATATAGGTATATTCACTTACTATCCACTGTCCATTAATTATCCATTAAGTATAATTTATGTAAACAATATCTAAATAGTTTTAAACAGCCAGTTGCTGGTCCTCTGTTTTGCAACTTGGATAAAAAAAAGGCATATGAGAAATATAGATATCATTACTGATAAGTAAAAAAAAAAAGGAGTATTTAATATAAATTAAACAATATTCAAAAACTAAAAATCAACAAACACATCAAAATTGAATGGGCTGAATAAACAAATTGTAATAAATAGGAATGTTTGATAATGAGTTGAGTGGTATACTCAGCAAGTAGCTGATTTTAGCAATTTATTTTAAATAAAATGTGGAACTTTTGTTATATATGACAGGTTAATTACCCTTTTTAAATCTATAAACTGCTTATCTCAGTGTGAAGCAAAACACAGTGTACTTTTATTGGATTACTAATCTCTAGTGCACTCTCTGGTATTTAGCTGGTTATTAATAGTTTATTCTATTAATTACTGTATGTCAGGATTTTAGTTTTAAACATAACTAGAACTAGGCCAGTTTGGGCTTTTGTAAGAACTGAAATATTCAGTTTGAACTTAATATTTTTTTAAGCATACAAAACCTTTCTATATTTTTTATTCCATAAAGTATTATTGAGTTTTTCATTATATTGTATTAAAGTACAGATTTAAGAAAACAAACCAAGATATCCTGTTTTTTTACTTGTGATTTTTGTAAATAATATAGATTCTATGTACATATATTAGTGAATCATCATTAGTGAAATCTTGAGGCCCATACACACGGGCTGACTTTTCGACAACAACGGTCCGACGGACGTGTTTTATCGGACAATCCGACCATGTGAATGCTACATCAGACAATTGTTTTTGGTTTTTCAACAAATGTTCGCTGTGCATGCTCTCAAACTTTCTGATAACAAATGTCCGATGGAGCATCATCTGATCGTGTGTACACAAGTCCATCGGACTAAAGTCCAAAGTACATACACACATGCTCCGAACCAATGCTAAAGATCAGACAACAATAGCAGAAGTTACCCACAGGGTGGCGGTAAAGAGCTGAAAAACCACGTGATTTTGTGAATGTTGGCTGAAAAAGTTCTGCCGTGTGTATGCATACCAAGTTCATGGCCAACGCCCCTTCGGACAAAAATCCACGGAAAAGTCAGATGGAAGTTTGATCGTGTGTATGAGGCTTTAGCCTGATAAAAGAAGAGCAGCAAATTGTTTGTCTTTTAAATATAAGAAGCATGAATTGTATTTTTCCAGTGGCTTAAGTATAAGCACATGCACGTGTTATATATTTATGTTGGTAAAGATGTTTTAACACACAGCATGTCTGGGTATTGAGCTGATTTCAGTCTTTTATATACTTTGTCTTTTTTAAAGTATGACTACAAGTAAAACATTTTTTTCTTGTTTTGGATAGAGTTGAGAGGGGTTAGAACACCGGGCAGGTGTTTTTGCTGTCTTTGCCCCTTTAGGGGGAATTTATCAGTGCCCATCAATGCAGCCTATCAATGCCCATCAGTGCAGCGTATCAGTGCAGCCTCATCAGCAAGCTTATCAGTGCCGCCCCATCAGTGCCGCCTCATCAGTGTCCCTCAATGCAGTCTCATCATTCCCATCATTGCAGCCTCATCAGTGGCCATCAGTGCAGCCTCATCAGTACCCATCAATACAGCCTCATCAGTGCCCTTCAGTGCAGCCTCATCAGTGCCCATCAATGCAGCCTATCAGTGTCCATCAGTGCAGCCTCATCAGTGCCCATCAATGCAGCCTATCTGTGTCCATCAATGCAGCCTATCTGTGCCCATCAACATAGCCTCATCAGTGCCCATCAACACAGCCTCATCAGTGCCCATAAGTGCAGACTCATAAGTTCACATCAATGCAGCCTATCAGTGCCCATCGGTGCAGCCTCATCAGAGCCCATCAATACAGCCTCATCAGTGCCCATCAATGCAGCCTCTTTAGTGCCCATCAGTGTCTATCAATGCAACCTATTAGTGCCCAACAGCACAGCCTATCAGTGCCCATCAATGCAGCCTCATCAGTGCCCATCAATGAAGCCTATGTTACACATCACACTACTTCATTTTCCCGGCATTGGACCAGTGTGCTGTCTTTCATAGGAGCCAGTCCAGGAGGTGGGGCTTTGTTTCACAGCAGAGTTCCCTCTCTGTTTAAGAGAGGCTCTCCTCTTCCTCTCCTCTCCCTTCCCCACAGTTTCCTGGCCAATAGCTGGGAGGAGAATTGGCTCCTATTCAACCCCGCCTGCCGGCTGTACCCAAACTCCCCCCCCCCCCCACAACTCCAGTGTGGCTCCATACTTGCCCTCGGCTAATTTTGAGGGCTGATATTAGTATTAGTATAAAATAACTTTGTAGAGAGGTATTTTGACAAACAAGAATCTGCTTTGGCCTCCACTCACCAGGTCAACAACAGTACATGGGAGATTGTGGAAAATTTGGAAAACTATGAAAATCTCTGGTATTTAGATTTAGGCTTAGGGCAATGGACAAACAGGGGGACAGGGGGTAGTATTCATTTTGAAAAGTAAGGGGGCCCATACCTATGAAGTGAGTCTCTTGTAAAAGTAATAGATTGGCTTTATTTTTATTTTTATTTTTTTGTAGGCTATACAGAATTTTAGGATTTTTCCAAGTGTATTTAGATCATTTACATTAAGCGAAAGGGGTTTAATTAATGCTGCTATTAAATCAAAAGGAAATTAGGATGAAAATGATAGGATAAGGGAGGTGATGTATTTAGTTGTAAAAATTACAGCTACGATAGGAAATATTTGCGAGAACAGGTAGTAAAATAGATCTTGGAAATAGTAAAGCTTTGTTCAGTCTAGAGAACTGTAATATGTCAGACAGCTCCAGACAAGGGCACTTGGCAGACTGGTCTGCAATGTGATGCTATTTCTAATGCATTTTATTTCCTTTAAAATATGTGTCAAAGTCCACTCGCTATTCTGATATATTTTATTGCAGACATATTTTAATTAAAGCTGCTATCTAGTCATGGCTTTTGATGTCTATATTTAATGTCCATATCATCATTAAATTTTTAGCACTGTATATAGGATCGCTGAATCTTGCAATGCAAGTGTGAGTGATGTTAATAACAAATATCTCTAAGGGCAGTGCTCCAGTAGACCCTAGAGGCTGCGTGTTGACATAAAGTCAAAATGTCATTAGAAAGGTATTCAAGCACTGTGACATGACAGCATGATCTATAATTTAAATTGGGCACCACAGCACAGTATTCATTATAAACTATTATTAAAAAGACTTTAGTGAAGATGTGGAATTTGGTTGTACTCACTAATGCCAAATAGGGATACATATTATTAGTGAAATGATTGTGCAGGAAACATCAGAACATTTCCCTGCTCTGCTTCTGCATGAGCTAAGCTGTAAGTTAGCAGAAAGTCATGCAGAAGATGGGCACAGATACATAACTTTTGAGGATATCTTACTGGAGAGGTCTGCATAGTAGTTGTGAGTACACAAATAATCTACAATTACATTACTTATGAATTATTATGTAATTTACATTTATTTATTTTCTTCTTTAAAGCTGAACTCCAGCCTTACCTTCAGTCCTGTATAGTTATTCGGGCTCCTGTCCTGTAACTAAATTGCTTATTCTGATTCCACTGCTTACTGTGAGCTAGATACAGTCCAGGTTCACATTGAGGCGGGATTGAAATCGTGCGAGTTCAGCTGAACTCGCATGATTTCATACCCGCACATCAGTCCAAATTCGGGGGATATTTCAGAGACATCTGTGTGGGTTCCTGCACAGATGTCTATTGAAATCGCACCTGAAGTCGCCAAAAATAGTACAGAAACTACTTTTGGTAATTGGTGCGACGCCGCAAAGTCTGTGTCGCACCGATTCAGATGGTGCCATTTCCAAATTGCATCAATGTGAACCTAGGCACAGTGTGCACGAAAAGCTGCAGCTGAAGTCAGCTAAGGCCCACCTATGCTTATATTTCCTTGCAGGAGGACAACTGACATCATCTAACACTTTTCTCCCTGGAGCACCCTAGCTCAGCATCATTTGTGGTTGTTACCTAGGGGGGTCTGCATGCAGATGCAGTCTGCCTAAGAACTTCCACTTCTTTAGACTGACACCCATCTATCAAGGCATTTTGATATTTGCATAATTTCTCCCAAGAACAAACCCACCGCTTTCATCAAGGCTGAGGACTTTTGAAAGGAGTACTGTAGCATGGTGCTGTCATGTTGTCGGGAAGCCATGCACAGCACCCTGCTGAATCCTACAGGCATCATTCAGATCATTCAGATATCCCCGCACAAAGTCAAGGAAGTCATATGGCGGCCAGTGGGCGGGAAGTGGTTAAAACACATTTTTTTTTAATACAAAGTTGTCCATTTATACAATATTTCTAACACATAGCATGTACATACAAAAAAATGACACCCCAAAATAGATTCTCCTACTTCTCCTGAGTACCGCCATACCACATGTGTGAGACTTCCACAGCCTGGCCACATACAGAGGTGGAGTACAGCCAAGTATGGCTGAGCATGGCCGAGCATAGCCGAGTATGGCTGAGCATGGCCAAGTATGGCTGAGCATGGCTGAGTATGGCTGGGTATGGCCAGGTATGACTGAGTATGGCTGAGTACAGCTGGGTTTTACCGAGTATGGCTGGGTATCGCAGAGTATGGCTGGGTATTTCAGAGTATGGCTGGGTAAGGCTGGGTATCGCAGAGTATGGCTGGGTATTGCAGAGTATGGCTGGGTATCACCAAGTATGGCCGGTTATTGCAGAGCATGGCAGGGTATTGCAGAGTATGGCAGAGTATGGCAGGGTATGGCTGGGTATTGCAGAGTATGACTGGGTATTGCAGAGTATGGCAGGGTATTGCAGAGTATGGCTGGGTATTGCAGAGTATGGATGGGTATTGCAGAGTATGGCAGGGTATGGCTGGGTATTGCAGAGTATGGCTGGGTATTGCAGAGTATGGCAGGGTATTGCAGAGTATGGCTGGGTATTGCAGAGTATGGCTGGGTATTGCAGAGTATGGCAGGGTATTGCAGAGCATGGCTGGGTATTGCAGAGTATGGCTGGGTATTGCAGAGTATGGCAGGGTATTGCAGAGTATGGCAGAGTATGGAAGGGTATGGCTGGGTGTTGAAGAGTATGGCTGGGTATGGCTGGGTATTGCAGGGTATTTCAGAGTATGGCTGGGTATTGCAGAGTATGGCAGGGTATTGCAGAGTATGGCTGGGTATTGCAGAGTATAGCAGGGTATTGCAGAGTATGGCTGGGTATTGCAGGGTATTGTAGAGTATGGCAGGGTATTGCAGAGTATGGCTGGGTATTGCAGAGTATGGCTGGGTATTGCAGAGTATGGCAGGGTATTGCAGAGTATGGCAGGGTATTGCAGAGTATGGCTGGGTATTGCAGAGTATGGCTGGGTATTGCAGAGTATGACTGGGTATTGCAGAGTATGGCAGGGTATTGCAGAGTATGGCTGGGTATTGCAGAGTATGGCAGGGTATTGCAGAGTATGGCTGGGTATTGCAGAGTATGGCAGGGTATTGCAGAGTATGGCTGGGTATTGCAGGGTATTGCAGAGTATGGCAGGGTATTTCAGAGTATGGCAGGGTATTGCAGAGTATGGCTGGATATTGCCGAGTATGGCAGGGTATTGCAGAGTATGGCTGGGTATTGCAGAGTATGGCTGGGTATTGCAGAGTATGACTGGGTATTGCAGAGTATGGCAGGGTATTGCAGAGTATGGCTGGGTATTGCAGAGTATGGCTGGGTATTGCAGAGTATGGCAGGGTATTGCAGAGTATGGCTGGGTATTGCAGAGTATGGCTGGGTATTGCAGAGTATGGATGGGTATTGCAGAGTATGGCAGGGTATGGCTGGGTATTGCAGAGTATGGCAGGGTATGGCTGGGTATTGCAGAGTATGGCTGGGTATGGCTGGGTATTGCAGGGTATTGCAGAGTATGGCTGGGTATTGCAGAGTATGGCTGGGTATTGCAGAGTATGGCTGGGTATTGCAGGGTATTGCAGAGTATGGCAGGGTATTTCAGAGTATGGCAGGGTATTGCAGAGTATGGCTGGATATTGCCGAGTATGGCAGGGTATTGCAGAGTATGGCTGGGTATTGCAGAGTATGGCTGGGTATTGCAGAGTATGACTGGGTATTGCAGAGTATGGCAGGGTATTGCAGAGTATGGCTGGGTATTGCAGAGTATGGCTGGGTATTGCAGAGTATGGCAGGGTATTGCAGAGTATGGCTGGGTATTGCAGAGTATGGCTGGGTATTGCAGAGTATGGATGGGTATTGCAGAGTATGGCAGGGTATGGCTGGGTATTGCAGAGTATGGCAGGGTATGGCTGGGTATTGCAGAGTATGGCTGGGTATGGCTGGGTATTGCAGGGTATTGCAGAGTATGGCTGGGTATTGCAGAGTATGGCTGGGTATTGCAGAGTATGGCTGGGTATTGCAGAGTTTGGCAGGGTATTGCAGAGTATGGCTGGGTATTGCAGAGTATGGCTGGGTATTGCAGAGTATGGCAGGGTATTGCAGAGTATGGCAGGGTATTGCAGAGTATGGCTGGGTATTACAGAGTATGGCTGGGTATTGCAGAGTATGGCAGGGTATTGCAGAGTAGAGTATGGCAGGGTATTGCAGAGTATGGCAGAGCATGGAGGGATTGTTGAGCATGGATGGATGGATGGCTGGGATGAGTGCTGCAATTGTCACAGAGCAGCGCTGTGGGCACTACAGATCCAGCCCACAGTGCTACTGCCACCGATTCCTCCCCCTCTCCTCTCACAATGTACCGATCGGTACACAGAGGGGAGAGAGGAACCAGCGTCATGACATGACGCCGGTTTGTTTACAAGTGATCGCTACGTCATTTGACAGAGCGATCACGTGGTAAACGGCTGCTATCAGTGGCCATTTACCGTGATCCGTGATGCGCCGGGTCCTCTGAACCCAGCGGTCACGGACACTCCCGTGTGCGCGCCCCACGGAGCGCAATTCTGGGAGGACGTCAATGTACGCCCTCCCAGAATTAGCGAACCGCCTTGTAGCCGTCATTCGGCTATGGGTGGGTTGTCAAGTGGTAAACGGTTCTCTATGGAGCCAGTTCACATTTCTCTGCAGCAGGTCCGGTACGTTTTGCAGAAAAACACTGTGTCTTTTGGTCCATTTCAGGTCCAAATTCAGCCCAAAATTCAGGCTGAAATCGGACTTGAAACTGTGAATGCACCAGACCCCTGCTGTGAGACGCATGCAGCTCATATGTGAACCCAGCCTAAACGTATTAGGATTTAATATTTGCTTGTATTATCTCATGGGACAATTCAATTTCTGTTTTATTTGATTTATCTTTTTCTTTATAAGAGAAACATAGTTTTAATCCTATTATTTTTGGTCCAGAGTACAAAGTTCAACATAATGAACACTCAGAAACAAGAATTTAAACACCTTTCCCCTGGAGTCATTAAATTCAAGCCTGACTGAATCCTGACCTTTTTTTTTATATGCTGTAGGTTCCTTATAATGTAACATAATAAAATGTATTAAAGTCAGTGTTGCTACTATTACAAGACTTTTACAATGCGCAATACAAACTTTTATTCTTAGTTGGATATTTAATGAAAAGCTTTACATTATCCGTTAGTGTATCCAGGCAGTCATTTATTGGTTATAATCTATTATTTGAGTAACTGTATTAGATCTTATGCCCAGCGAGAAATATTTGTGAAATAAATGGGAAACCTGACCAACTTTATTTTATATAGTGGTCACAATTAAAATAGGAGATGTTAAATAATAAATAATGTGGGATTTAATGCGATGTCAAAATGGATTTCCAATGTTCAGGCAGCAGCTTGATTGTATCTATTATATTCTGTCCAAATTAAATTCAACTATACAAGTTTTAGGTCCCCATTTGTTACTTTTGCTATCCATAAGGATAATGGGTCAACTCACAAAACTTTAACACAAGTATAAAGATTATATTGGCCATGTGATTGTAATTTTCAGATCATATTGGCCTCAGCTAAAAATAATTGTCAACTTTGAAAATAGGCATCCTTATGCTGGAAAGTAAGCTTTGTGAATAAAGTCGAATAATATATATAATTTTCTAGGTTAATAGGCAAGTTATTGTCATACAAAAGGCTAGGGTGGCTTGGCACTGCCCTGGGTGATGAATGATGCCCACCAAGCTTTAACTCTGCTGCTACTTCACCATAGCCTTTTGAGGTTTGTAATGTGTTAGTGGAGCATTTGCATTGTTTTGATCATGTGTTTATCATTAAATCACAGTGACTTTATAAATAGAAGGAAATAATTAAAGCAAAGCACAAACTGATCTTAAACTGACCTTAAATGATCCCAAAAGCCAATGTACACTGGTCCTAAGACTGTTGATGTTGTTGCATGTAGCACACATTGGAAACACATAAGTGCAGGTTTGAATGGGCCCTAGTTTCTTTTGTCCTCCACACTAAATTGGATATAGATTTGAACCAGCCACATAGGAAAGAATGGGAGCTTTACTTGATATTAATTTTTATGCAGCAAATTTGCTGCCTCAAAAGTGTGAATAGGCCAGTTATGAAATCTATTTTCTAAGCACATAGCAATTATTTTAGTGAGCAATGAAACAAGAAAAAAAATTGGCCTCTATAATGAGATAAATTAAATTGCCAAGCAATAATCATTGTATGGTAATATAGCGAATATTATTACTAGGTGCATTTCTGTAGTGCTATTTTTAAACAGTGCTTTAGAAATTATACTCGGATAAACAGCATGCCTATAAATGGCTGGTATCTGAGATTTCATCAGGTGGCTTAGATCATAGTCACAATGTATAGAGCAAATCAGTGTGGCTCTATACCTTGTGATGACTGTGAAGGCCAATTGCAGTGCTCATAAATGTCAACACATCTGTTTTACATTTGAGAAGGGAGGATTTGGCAACAGCTTCAAGGTGGTTGGTTAAATTATTGCAATTGTGGGATTAATCATTTTTAACTTTCCACTCTTCCCTCCTCTCTCTCCTCTAATTGTGTGTCATTTCCATCCTGCCTCTGCCTTGTGTATCAACACCTTCACCTCCCAAATCTTGCATATTAATCTCCTTATCTACAACCTCCCACTGTAAATTTGCTGCATAAAAATGTATATCAAGTAAAGGACAAAAGAAACTAGGGCCCATTCAAACCTGCACTTATGTGTTTCAAATGTGTGCTACATGCAACAACATCAACAGTCTTAGGACCAGTGTACATTGGCTTTTGGGATCATTTAAGGTCAGTTTAAGATCAGTTTGTGCTTTGCTTTAATTATTTCCTTCTATTTATAAAGTCACTGTGATTTAATGATGAACACATGATCAAAACAATACAAATGCTCCACTAACACATTACAAACCTCAAAAGGCTATGGTGAAGTAGCAGCAGTGTTAAAGTTGGTGGGCATCATTCATCACCCAGGGCAGTGCCAAGCCACCCTAGCCTTTTGTATGACAATCACTTGCCTAATAACCTAGAAAATTACCAAAAACCGAGTCCTACAATTTGACAACTATTCATTTCAATGTGATTCAGATTCAGCATTTGAACTTCAGTAAGGGCTGGTTTACACTATTAATCACACAGGAACAGGATGTGTGCCAATGTGCGATTCACATGCAACCTGGGTGCAGTGTGATTTAAGCCCATTAATTTGAATGGGTTAAATTCACAGTACATCCACTACTTTAAAAAACACACAGCAACTAGATTGCATCATACTTCCCCCAGATGGCAAGGATAACTTGCCACAAATTTGTGTCAGTGTTCAATTGTAAGTCTGTTAACTGGCTTTACATTGTACACTTGCAGAGCGCTTGAAGCACAAGTTCTAGTTGACAGTTTTCCAATTTGTAGCAAATGTGCGTGGCAAGTCTCTAGCAAGAGCAAAATTACATAGTTACATACAGTAGTTGGTAAGGTTGAAAAAGGACAATAGTTCATCCAGTTCAACCTATGTTGGTGTGTGTGTGTTCATGTAGATAATTATTTCCCATATCCCTGTATATTGTGTTCGATAAAATGCACGTCCAAGAGTCTTTTGAAGCTATCAATACTTCCTGTTGACACCACCAGTTGTGGAAGATAGTTCCACATCATTACTCCCCTGACAGTGAAAAAACCCCTACACAGCTTAAGGTTAAACCAATTCTCTTCAAATCTCATTGTGTGGCCCTGTGTCCTCTTACACTCCCTGAGACTGAATAGTTTCCTACCTACACATGAATTACCATTGAGATATTTGTATATTGCTATCAGCCCTCAAAAATTCCACTCGCCTGCTCGCATTTGGCGAGTGGATATTTAGGTAGGGCGAGTGAAGCAGGCAGAAGCAGACAGGATGCTGCTGAGGGAGGAGAAGAGCCGCCCGGTGGATGCTGAGGGGATACCCCCCAACCGTCCTGGCTTGCTGGCAATCTCTGCTCTTCCCCTCCTCAATGCAGACTCCGATCGCACGATTTTCGGCCAGCTCCGCCCTCCGCTTCTGGTTTTTGCCTTGGTCTCAGCGGCTCCCCTGGCAGTGGTGAAGAATCCTGCAGCCCCATCATGAAATTGTTTGGAGAGACAGCTTTATTGTGAGCGCCAGGCACCCAGGGCATATGCCTCACATTTGCTGGTGGGTGTCCCCGCGCCACAACCGCCTGTATTGCTTTTGTTCCAGTCCAAGGCACCTTCTTTCTCTGACTGTCGGGACTATAGCATAGAGCTGAGTAAAGTGCAGTGAAACTTCTCATCGGCTCTATGCTACAGTCCCGACAGTCGGAGCTCTGTCAGCGGCACTGTGTTTTTTTTTTTCTTCAGCACAGTGCCGCTGACAGAGCTCCGACTGTCGGGACTGTAGCATAGAGCCGATGAGAAGTTTCACTGCACTTTACTCGGCTCTATGCTATAGTCCCGACAGTCAGAGAAAGAAGGTGCCTTGGACTGGAACAAATGCCGGCTGCATCCTACATTTCTAAGAGGTGACAGAGCTGCTGGGGGTGGGATTTGTGAGAGAACTGGGGTGAGGGGGATTTGTGAAAGAGCTGGGGTCGGGGGATTTGTGAGCGGGGTGGGGGGGATTTGTGAGAGAGCTGGGGTGGGGGGGGATTTGTGAGAGAGCTGGGAGGGGGGATTTGTGAGAGGGCTGGGAGAGGGGATTTGTGAGAGAGCTGGGGTGTATTTGTGAGAGGGGTGGGGGGGGGGATTTGTGAGAGAGCTGGGGTGGGGGGGGGGTTTGTGAGAGAGCTGGGGTGGGGGGAGGATTTGTGAGAGAGCTGGGAGGGGGATTTGTGAGAGAGCTGGGGTGGGGGGGATTTGTAAGAGATCTGGTGTGGGGGGGATTTGTGAAAGAGCTGGGGTGGGGGGGATTTGTGAGAGAGCTGGGGTGGGGGGTTTGTGAGAGAGCTGGGGTGGGGGGATTTGTGATACAGCTGGGGTGGGGGGGATTTGTGAGAGAGCTGGGGTGGGGGGGATTTGTGAGAGAGCTGGGTGGGGGGATTTGTGAGAGAGCTGGGGTGGATTTGTGAGAGAGCAGGGGTGGGGGGATTTGTGAGAGGGCTGGGGGGGGAATTTGTGAGAAAGCTGGGAGGGGGGATTTGTGAGAGATCTGGGGGGGTAGTGAGAGAGCTGAGGGGGAGATTTGTGAGAGAGCTGGGAGGTGGGATTTGTGAGAGATCTGTGGGGGATTAGTGAGAGAGCTGGGGGGGTTAGTGAGAGAGCTGGGGGGTAATTAGTGAGAGAGCTGGGGGGTAATAGTGAGAGAGCTGGGGGGGTAATAGTGAGAGAGCTTGGGGGTAATAGTGAGAGAGCTGGGGGGTAATAGTAAGAGAGCTGGGGGAGATGAGAGAGAGCTAGGGGGGATAGTGAGAGAGCAAGGGGGTAGTGAGAGAGCTAGGGGGGATAGTGAGAGAGCTAGGGGGGATAGTGAGAGAGCTAGGGGGGATAGTGAGAGAGCTAGGGGGGATAGTGAGAGAGCTGAGGGGGAATAGTGAGAGAGCTGAGGGGGAATAGTGAGAGAGCTGGGTGGGCATTATTGAGAGAGTTGGGAGGGTGGTATTGGTGAGAGAACTGGGGGGCATTGGTGAGAGAACTGGGGGGGCATTGGTGAGAGAGCTGGGGGGGCATTGGTGAGAGATGGGAGAACTGGGGGAATTTGTGAGAGGTAAGAGACCTGGGGGGCATTTGCAATCATGGTATACCTATGTATAAGCTGGATAAAATATGATAATTTACGAGGGCATTTAGGGGCGGGATTAGGGGCGGGGCAACTGGTGGCGAGTAACTCTTAAGGCCTGGCGAGCAGCTCAGGACCTGAAATTTTGAGCCCTGTTGCTATCATATCTCCTCTCAAGCGTCTCTTCTCCAGGGAGAATAAATTGAGTGCTTATAGTCGTTCCTCGTATTTGAGGTCCTCCAGACCCCATATTAATTTTGTTGCCCATCTCTTGACTCTCTCCAGCTCCAGCAAATCCTTTCTTGGGATTGGTGACCAGAACTGGACGTAATACTAAAGATGTGGCCTAACCAGAGTTTTATAAAGTGGTAGAATTATCGTTTTATCTCTGGAGTAAATCCCTTTTTTAATGCATGCTAATATTCTGCTGGCTTTGCTTGCCACAGCTTGACAATGCATGCTATTGCTAAGTTTGCCATCTACAGTTGCAGTGGTAAGTCAAAAGCAAGAGCTCTGTAAGTCTACAGCATGAAAATTCAGCCACAGTGACCCCTGTGGTGGGAGGACTATTGCACAACATAACTGAACCAGAACTTGCAGCAGACTTGCAGAATGTTTGCAAAGTAAATTGATCTGAAGTCATGCAATGCGGACTTACTGCAATTGTTCAACAAACTTGTGAAGCCTGGAAAGTCTAGCAATAGCTTTGCAAGTCATTTTCAAACTTGCAGCACAATTGCTTGCTATCTGAGACTGTACCATGCGTTCCAGTCCAGTGGTCCAGACTAGGCATGTTAGCTTCTGTCTACACATTTTATAAAATTCTCTGGCAGTGTCTTACATCACATATGTCCTTGCAAATTTCTCTGCTTCTTCAGGACATTTAGTGAAGCTGTTCTCATGTATAGAAAGACACTAATCTCTAAATGAGTTAATAAACATTAACCAATGTATAATAAAGTCTAAAAAAATGAATAAACATTAACCAACATATAACTGTATCCAGCCTTGATTGGGAGAAACAAACCCCACACCACATAACACCCACCTGATCCTTATAAGGATTTTTTTGGTGTGGGTTTTTTTATTTTATCAAGCCCGGGTAGCACTATATGTTGGTTAATTTTTAATAATTTATTTACAGATAAAAAGAAGCAGAGAAATTTGTGAAATGCGTAAACATAAGCTTACATGTATATTCTGTACCAATAGACCCAAGTATTTTGGGATTACAATGTTAAACATTGAATTTCATGTAGTTTATTGTATTGTTATGACATTTGGTGATATAACATTGTTTATATAAGACTGGTGAGATCTATTCAAAGTCCCAGTTTTTTAATTTGTTTGATCCTTGACCTACCATGTTGTTAACACTGACACCCTCTTCAGATCACAGGTGCAGTGTGTTTTGAATGTGGTGCGTGAAACACGCACAGAATGCGGGTCTCTCGCACTGCATTTTGGTGTGAACTAAAGCTCACTAAACCCACCCTAAACCGAATCCAGGTATTTTTGTCTCATTACTATTAAAAAGAAGATGATTTGGAGTGGTTAAGAAGAATCAACAGTGTCAAAGGCTCAAGAATGGTTAATAATAGTGATGAGCTTCGAGTTCGAGTCAAACTCATGTTCGACTCGAACATTGCCTGTTCGCCGAACAGCGAACAATTTGGGGTTTTCACAGCAAATTCGAAAAGCCACGGAACACCCAGTAAAAGTCTATGGGAGAAATCTAAAGTGCTCATTTTAAAGGCTTATATGCAAGTTATTGTCATAAAAAGTGTTTGGGGACCCGGGTCCTGCCCCAGGGGACATGTATCAATGCAAAAAAAAGTTTTAAAAGCGGACGTTTTTTTGGGAGCAGTGATTTTAATAATGCTTAAAGTGAAACAATGAAAGTGAAATATTCCTTTAAATTTCGTACCTGGGGGGAGTGTATAGTATGCCTGTTTTCCGTGCTTAGAACTGTCCCTGCACAAAGTGTCATTTCTGAAGGAAAAAAAGTCATTTAAAAGCACTCGCGGCTGTAATGAATTGTCGGCTCCCGGCAATACAGAGAAAAGTCATTGAAAGTCATTGATAAAAAAAAAAAATGCGTGGGGGGACCCTTCAGGTCTGGTATGGATATTAAGGGGAACCCTGCGTCAAATTTAAAAAAAAATGACGTGGGGTTCCCCCCAAATATCCATACCAGACTCTTCAGGTCTGGTATGGATTTTAAGGGGAACTCCACCCCAAATAAAAGAAAATGGCGTTGAGTTCCCCACAAAAATCCATACCAGACCCTTTATCCGAGCATGCAACCTGGCAGGCCGCAGGAAAAGAGGGGGTGACGAGAGAGCGGTCTCCCCCCCTGAACCGTACTAGGCCACATGCCCTCAACATGGGGAGGATGCTTTGCGGGTCTGTGATCCCTCAAAGCACCATGTCCCCACGTCAAATAAAAAAATAAAAATAAAAAAAATATTCCAGCGGTGGTAATCCACTCTCGGTCTCCACTTCAACGCTGTTGGTATCCTGCGATGGATGCTCTCCTCTCTGGGGTCCAGCGGTGGATGATCGCCTCTCCATCCAGGTCCAGGCTCCAGCGATGAGATGTCCAGCGCAGCGCATCCCCACGGAAACCTGCGTTACATCACAGGGGGGCGGGGTCACCCGCACGTCACTGGGTAAGCCCGTGTTTCCCTTTTGCGTCAGAGGGGGACGAGGTCACGTGACGGATGGCCCCATCCTCAGCTACATACAAGACCTGTCAGGCTGCGCCGACGATATTCCCGGGGTGTCTCTGGTGGAGACAGGATGCGCTGCGCTGGACATTTCATCACTGGAGCCTGGACCTGGATGGAGAGGAGATCATCCACCACTGGACCCCGGAGAGGAGAGCATCCATCGCTGGATACCAACAGCATTGGAGTGGAGACCGAGAGTGGATTACAACCGCTGGAATCTTTTTTTTATTTTTATTTTTTTATTTTTAATAAAGGACTTATCCCAATAGTGTCTGTGTGTTTTTTTTTAAATTCTTTACACTTTCTTTGTGAAATGGTAGGGGTACAATGTACCCCTTACCAATTCACATGGGGGGGCGGGATCTGGGGGTTTCCTTTGTTAAAGGGGTCTTCCAGATTCCAATAAGCCCCCCGCCCGCAGACCCCCACAAACCCCATAAGCATCCTTCCCATGTTGAGGGCATGTGGCCTGGTATGGTTCAGGAGGGGGGGTGCTCTCTCGTCCCTTTTCCTGTGGCCTGCCAGGTTGCGTGCTTGGATAAAGGGTCTAGTATGGATTTTTTGGGGGAACTCCACGCCATTTTTTTTTATTTGTGGTGGAGTTCCCCTTAAAATCCATACCAGACTAGTGACCAGACTAGGGAGACTAGTGCTCTATATTTGGTACCATAAGGAAGATCAGTGCTCAATTATTTATGTCAGTGGGATAAATGGTGCCCCATTGTTGGTGTCAGTTGGCCGGAATATGTCTCATATCAGGGGGAGGAATGGTGCCCCAAGGGCTGGATAAAGGCAAGCAAAAGGCCACATCCAACTCCTGGGCTGCAGTTTGGAGACCACCAGACTAGAGGAAGGTGTTTAGCAGGTGCACTTTTTTGTCTATTAGTTGTCTATTTTCTAAGTGAAATATAAGACTGATTCTTTAAATAATATGTGAGAAGTGGAGTGAGAAGTACAGAGAAGGGAATTAAAGTTATAGGAAAGCTGCTTTTGATTGTTTGACTAAAGGAGAGGAAATGTATGACTTCTTAAGAGATCAGAGAGCACTCCTCTTCTACAGTATGTTTGTAAGTCTTCATTAGTGATGAGCCGAACACCCCCGGGTTCGGTTCGCACCAGAACCCGCGAACGGACCGAAAGTTCGCACGAACATTAGAACCCTATTAAATACAATGGATGCGAACGTTCGGATTCTAAAGTGCTAATTATAACGACTATTATCCATGTTATTGTCCGAAACAGAGTTTGGGAACCCGGCTTCTGCACCAGGGGACATGTATCAATGCAAAACGAAGTTTTAAAAATGGACGTTTTCCGGAAGCAGTCATTTTAATGATGCATAAAGTGAAAAAAAAAAATTATTGATCTAATAATTCACAGCAGGGACCATTGCTGCGCCCACCAAGAGTAACTGTCAGGCCTTACAGTGAAAAAAAAAAGTCAAATATTCCTTTAAATATTGTACCTGGGGGGTGTCTAAAGTATGCCTGTGAAGTGCCACATGTTTCCCGTGATTAGAACTGTCCCTGCACAAAATAACATTTCTAAAGGGAAAAAAGTCATTTAAAACTGCTTGCGGCTTTAATGCAATGTCTGGTCCCGGTAATATGGATGAAAATCTTTAGGAAAAATGGCATAGCTACCCCATCAACCCCCCCCCCTACCCCAGCCCATTACCAGCCCCTTTGGGTCTTGTATGGATATTAAGGGGAACCCCGCACACAAAATAAAAAAGGACCTATATACTCTGAACAGCCGTATACAGGCGGTGCATACAAGACAGGGACTGTAGGTTTGTTCTTATGTAGCATCTGTTTATAATTTTGAACAGCTGCATTGTTTAAGTGGAGCTCCATGGCAAATTCCTTTTTTTTAGCTTTTTGTAAAACATAGGGAACGGTTATCACCCCTGTCACATTTTTTTTGCTGTCTGTGCCCCTGTTCAGAACATTTCACCTCACTTTGCGTCCCAATGACAACTGTTTTTGAAATGTGGTGTTTTTATTGAAACAAGGATTGGTGATAAAGCATCAGTAGAGAGTAGGGATGAGCTTCGAGTTCGAGTCGAACTCATGTTCGACTCGAACATTGCCTGTTCGCCCGTTCGCCGAACAGCGAACAAATTGGGGTGTTCGCGGCAAATTCGAAAAATCTATGGGAGAAATCTAAAGTGCTAATTATAAAGGCTTATATGCAAGTTATTGTCCTAAAAAGTGTTTGGGGACCGGGGTCCTGCCCCAGGGGACATGTATCAATGCAAAAAGAAGTTTTAAAAACGGCCGTTTTTTCGGGAGCAGTGATTTTAATAATGCTTAAAATGAAAAAATAAAAGTGAAATATTCCTTTAAATTTCGTACCTGGGGGGTGTGTATGATATGCATGTAAAGTGGCGCATGTTTCCCGTGCTTAGAACTGTCCCTGCAAAAAGTGTCATTTTTGAAAGAAAAAAATGCATTTAAAACTGACTCGCGGCTATTAATGAATTGTCGGCTCCCGGCAATACATACAAAAGTCATTGAGAAAAAAAAAAAAAAAAAGCGTGGGGGTTCCCCAGAATTCAATTACCAGGCCCTTCAGGTCTGGAATGGATATTAAGGGGAACCCCGCCGCAAATAAAAAAAAAATTGACGTGGGGTTCCCCCAAATATCCATTCCAGGCCCTTCAGATCTGGCATGGATTTTAAGGGGAACTCCACCCCAAATTAAAAAAAAAATAGCGTGGAGTCCCCCTAAAAATCCATACCAGACCCCTTATCCGAGCATGCAACCTGGCCGGCCGCAGGGGAAAAGGGGGGGACGAGAGAGCGCCCCCCCCTCCCTCCTGAACCGTACCAAGCCACATGCCCTCAACATGGGGAGGATGTCCCCATGTTGATGGGGACAAGGGCCTCATCCCCACAACCCTTGCCCGGTGGTTGTGGGGGTCTGCGGGCGGGGGGCTTATCGGAATCTGGAAGACCCCTTTAACAAAGAGGACCCCCAGATCCCGGCCCCCCCCCATGTGAATTGGTAAGGGGTACATTGTACCCCTACCATTTCACGAAGAAAGCGTAAAAAAATGTTTAAAAAAACACACACAAACACCTTGAAAAAGTCCTTTATTTAAAAAAAAAAAAAAAAAACATTCCAGCGGTGAAATCCAGTGTCCCGCGGCGATCCCGATGTCCAGCGCTGTCCGTCATTGGTTGTGCCTGAGCGGACCTGATGGGGAACTCCCTCTCAGTATTTTAAATGTATAGACCCGCCCCTTCTAAAGTTCCCCATCAGGTCCGCTCAGCGGACCAGATGCGGAACATGAGAAGGGGCGGGTCTATACATGTATTACCAAAGTGAGAGCAGTTCCCCATCAGGTCCGCCTCCTCGGTATGTCAGACCCGCCTACGTCATTGGCTTGAGCGGGGAACTTCCTTCACTATGTAAATTTAAATTACACAGTGAAGGAAGTTCCCCGCTCAAGCCAATGACGTAGGCGGGTCTGACATACCGAGGGGGCGGACCTGATGGGGAACTGCTGTCACTTTGGTAATACATGTATAGACCCGCCCCTTCTCATGTTCCGCATCTCGTCCGCTGAGCGGACCTGATGGGGAACTTTAGAAGGGGCGGGTCTATACATTTAAAATACTGAGAGGGAGTTCCCCATCAGGTCCGCTCAGGCACAACCAATGAAGGACAGCGCTGGACATCGGGATCGCCGCGGGACACTGGATTTCACCGCTGGAATGTTTTTTTTTTTTTTTTTTAAATAAAGGACTTTTTCAAGGTGTTTGTGTGTTTTTTTAAACATTTTTTTACGCTTTCTTCGTGAAATGGTAGGGGTACAATGTACCCCTTACCAATTCACATAGGGGGGGCCGGGATCTGGGGGTCCCCTTTGTTAAAGGGGTCTTCCAGATTCCGATAAGCCCCCCGCCCGCAGACCCCCACAACCACCAGGCAAGGGTTGTGGGGATGAGGCCCTTGTCCCCATCAACATGGGGACATCCTCCCCATGTTGAGGGCATGTGGCTTGGTACGGTTCAGGAGGGAGGGGGGGCAGCTCTCTCGTCCCCCCCTTTTCCCCTGCGGCCGGCCAGGTTGCATGCTCGGATAAGGGGTCTGGTATGGATTTTTAGGGGGACTCCACGCCATTTTTTTTTAATTTGGGGTGGAGTTCCCCTTAAAATCCATGCCAGATCTGAAGGGCCTGGAATGGATATTTGGGGGAACCCCACGTCAATTTTTTTTTTATTTGCGGCGGGGTTCCCCTTAATATCCATTCCAGACCTGAAGGGCCTGGTAATTGAATTCTGGGGAACCCCCACGCTTTTTTTTTTTTTTTTCTCAATGACTTTTGTATGTATTGCCGGGAGCCGACAATTCATTAATAGCCGCGAGTCAGTTTTAAATGCATTTTTTTCTTTCAAAAATGACATTTTTTGCAGGGACAGTTCTAAGCACGGGAAACATGCGCCACTTTACATGCAAATCATACACACCCCCCAGGTACGAAATTTAAAGGAATATTTCACTTTTATTTTTTCATTTTAAGCATTATTAAAATCACTGCTCCCGAAAAAACGGCCGTTTTTAAAACTTATTTTTGCATTGATACATGTCCCCTGGGGCAGGACCCAAGTCCCCAAACACTTTTTAGGACAATAACTTGCATATTAGCCTTTATAATTAACACTTTAGATTTCGAACGTTCGAGTCCATTGTATTTAATAGGGTTCTAAAGTTTACACGAACATTTTGTCTGTTCGCAGGTTCTGGTGCGAACCGAACAGGGGGGTGTTCGGCTCATCCCTGGTAGAGAGGAAACACCTTTCTCCCATATTAATTCTTAAAGGAGAGAATTTTCCTTCCAAGGGGTAGATTTCCTCTCACTTCCTGTTGTCTTCTTCCGTTTGCAAGTAGTAGTAGTTTGTAAGTTGGATGTTTGAAAGTAGGGACCTTCCGTATATACTCTGCAGAAATTGGCCCCTTAGGTGTTGGTGTTGGCACAACACTGAAAGCACTCACAGTTATTCTTGGTGGGTGCTGGAACGCCCTGCTGTCAAGTATAATATCAGGAATTGTAATAACATATAATTGTTGATCAGTGGTAGTAAAAATTGGGCCTTTGATGGTGGTGCTGGTGCCACAACACTGTAAGGCCTGACAGTTACTCTTGGTGGGCGCAGCAATGGTCCCTGCTGTGAATTATTAGATCAATAATTATAATTGCATGCCCCTGTTGAACAGGGGCTGAAAAATTGGGCCTTTGGTGGTGGTGGTGGTGGTGGTGGTGATGGTGGTGCTGGTGCCACAACACTGTAAGGCCTGACAGTTACTCTTGGTGGGCGCAGCAATGGGCCCTGCTGTGAATTATTAGATCAATAATTATAATTGCATGCCCCTGTTGAACAGGGGCTGAAAAATTGGGCCTTAGGCACTGGTGGCACAACACTGCAACCCCTCACAGATACTGTACTTGGAGCACAGCAATGAGGCCTGTTGCAAAGTATTGCATCAAAAATTTTAATTACACGCCCCTGTTAAACAGGGGCTGAAAAATTGGGCCTTAGCCACTGGTGGCGTCACCCATAAACCAAAATGATCTTCCAAGCTATCATCGTTAATCGTATCATTGAGGAGGAGGAGGAGGATAGCCAGTCAACATAACAGCACAGGCACTCAGCATCAGCATCAGTCTTGAAGGGATGTGACATTTTAAAATCAATTAGTCTGTTATATCAGCATCTGGTGTGTGGTAGCTGGTGGTGATCCAAGACTGGTTCATCTTGATGAAAGTCAGTCGATCAACCGAGTCGGTGGACAGTGCGCACCCTGTGATCCGTGACAAATCCTCCAGCAGCACTGAATGTGCTTTCTGAAAGAACGCTGGATGCAGGACAGGCCAGTAGCTCAATTGCATACTGTGCAAGCTCTGGCCAGTGATCCATCCTCAAGACCCAGTAAGCCAGAGGATTTTCGGTGGGGAAGGTGTCCAAGTCTGACCTTGCCCCTAGGTATTCCTGGACCATGTATATCAGACGCTGGCGATGGTTGCTGGAACCGATCATACTTTGGGCTGCGGACCAAAGAATTGTCTGAACGCATCGGTCAGACGGCCACCTTCCCCACCGCTCCTTCTTTGACTGCCCGAAGCCTCAGCAACTCGTTGTCCAGGACCAGGAGTTTGTAACCTCACAGTCTCTGGGAACGCGTTGCACAGACCTTTCTGCAAGGCCTCCCGGAGTTGTCTCATCCTCTGCTCCCTCTGCGACGGTACGATAAGGTCCACAACCTTACCCTTGTACCGTGGATCAAGGAGAGTGGCCAGCCAGTAATGGTCCCTCTCCTTGATCCGAAGAATACGAGGATCCTTCCGCAGACTTTGCAGGATCAGGGAGGCCATGCAGCGTAGGTTAGCTGAGGCATTCAGTCCGGAGTCCTCTGGGTCACTAAGGACGACATGATCCGCAGCCACCTCCTCCCAACCACGTACAAGTCCACTGGTTTCTTGGGACTGTAAATCATCCCTAAAAGACTGCTGCTGATGATGCTGAGTGCCAGCCTCCACCTCCATGCTGACACAATCCTCCTCCTCCTCCTCCTCCTCCTCCTCTTCCTCTGCGATGGGTGGGACAGAAGGAACACTGTCTGGGTAAAGGGGGCCTTGAGAGGCAAGGAAGTCCTCCTCTTCCTGCCTCTGTTCTGCCTCAAGTGCCCTGTCCATTATTCCACGCAGCGTGTGCTCCAACAGGTGGACAAGAGGTACAGTGTCACTGATGCATGCACTGTCACTGCTCACCATCCTCGTGGCCTCCTCAAATGGTGCCAGGACAGTGCATGCATCCCTGATCATGCCCCACTGGCGTGGTGAAAAAAACCCGAGCTCCCCTGACCATGTCCTGGTGCCGTAGTCGCACAGGTACTCATTGATGACCCTCTGCTGCGTGTGCAGCTGCTGCAGCATGGCCAACGTTGAGTTCCACCTGGTGGGCATGTCACATATAAGGCGGTTCTTGGGCAGGTTCAACTCCTTTTGAAGCTCAGCCAGGCGAGCACTGGCATTATAAGATCTGCGGAAATGCACACAGACTTTCCTGGCCTGCCTCAGGACATCCTGTAAGCCCGGGTACCTGCCCAAGAACCGCTGCACCACCAGGTTAAGGACGTGAGCCATACAGGGCACATGGGTCAGTTGTCCCTGTCGGAGGGCGGAGAGGAGGTTGGTGCCATTGTCGCAAACCACCATTCCTGGCTTAAGCTGGCGTGGCGTCAACCACCTCTCGGCCTGCCCCTGCAGAGCAGACAGGACCTCTGCCCCAGTGTGGCTCCTGTCCCCCAAACACACCAGCGCAAGCACGGCATGGCATCTTTTTGCCTGCGTACTTGCGTAGCCCCTTGAACGCCTACGGAGCACCGCTGGTTCCGAGGAAAAACCACAGGAAGAGGCCATGGAGGAAGAAGAAGAGGAGGGGGTGGAGGAGAGAGGTGTGTCACAACCAGTAGTAGAATTTTGGAGGCGTGGCGGTGGAACAACCTCCAACACTACTGCACTTTGTCCTGCATCCTTCCCAGCTGCCAAAAGAGTGACCCAATGGGCCGTGAAAGAAAGGTAACGTCCCTGTCCATGCCTGCTGGACCATGAGTCAGCGGTAATATGCACCTTACCGCTGACCGCCCTGTCCAGCGAGGCCAAGACATTGCCTTCCACATGCCTGTAGAGAGCCGGAATAGCCTTCCGTGCGAAAAAGTGGCGTTTGGGAACCTGCCACTGAGGAACCGCACATTGCACAAACTCACGGAAGGGGGCCGAGTCTACCAACTGAAAAGGCAGCAGTTGAAGCGCTAGCAATTTAGCCAAGCTAGCATTCAACCGCTGGGCATGTGGATGGCTGGGAGTGAACTTCTTTCGACGGTCCAGCAGCTGGGGCAGGGAAATTTGCCTGCTAGAATCGGACGTCGGTGTACTGCTAGCAGAGTGCCCGCAAGTACTTGGCTGTGACACACCTAATTCTACACCTTCATTCCTCTCAGAGCAGGTTTCAGAGAGGACTGAAGGTATACTTGGGTTGGAGATCCCAGCTGATGCGGTGCAAGAAGAGGTCAGCTTTGTTCTTTGGTGTGGGTCTTTAAGGTAGGATTGCCAACGAGCTGCATGGCAGGTCAACATATGTCTGATCAAGCATGTGGTGCCCAAGCGGCTGATGTTTTGGCCACACGATATACGCTTGAGACATATGTTGCAAACAGCAGCTGTGCGATCTGATGCACTCGCCTCAAAAAAGGCCCACACCAAAGAACTTTTTGAATGACGGGCAGAGGCAGCGCCCTGCACAGGCGGAGCTCTGCGGTGTGATTCCGTTGGTGTGCTGCCCATACGCTGGCCACTCAAGGGCATCCTGCCTCTTTGGAGATGTGCCTCCTCCTCATCCTCCTCCTCCTCCTCTCTCCTATTAGGCACCCACGTGGAGTCAGTGACCTCATCATCCCCTCCCTCCTCATCACTGGAGCCAATCTGGCAGTATGCTGCAGCTGCTGGAGCATGACTGCCAGATTGGTGTCCTTCTTGAGCATCCCCTCTCTCTGCTCTCACGCTGCTGCCTTCCTCTAGCTGGGTATCATCATCAGATCCTTCCAAACGCTGGGCATCCTCCTGGAGCATGTACCCAACACTGTGCTCAAACAGTTCGGGGGACTCCTCAGGAGGAGGGCATGGTGGGTCTAGGGAAGGATTGACTAATGAAGATAATGATACCAGAGAAGAGGACGCTTTGGCAGCTGCTTTGCCAGTACCCTGAGCCTGGGTGAGAGAGGATGAGGAGGATGAGGTGGGCTTGGTCATCCACTCTACCAAGTCTTCGGCATGATGTGGCTCAACATGTCCAGCTGCCGAAAACAAGGACAAGCGTGTCCCATGGCCATGTGCTGATGACAATGCACCGCGTACACGACCAGCACTGTTGCCCCCAGACACAGAGCCTGCTTGCCCTCTTTTTTTGCCTCCTGACTGTCTGCCTCTCCTTGGTTGCCTTCCAGACATTTTAATGGATGGCCTGCAGGGAGATGGGAAAAACAGCAATAAGGGCTACCTTCAGGTGTATATTGTGCAGGAGGCTTAGCAACAATGACACTGACACTGTCCCCTGCCTATCCTTCTCTGTCCCTAAACACAAGGATTGAAAATATGGTTCAGCAAAAAAGTTTTAGAACAGAATAGCACACTGACACTTTCCCTCACTGTCCTACTCTGTCCCTCCCTACAAACAAGATTTAGCACAGAATAGCACACTGATAATTTCTACGAGTGTCCTTCTCTGTCCCTCAACTCAAGGATTGAAAATATGGAACAGCAAAATTGGTTTAGAACAGAATAGCACACTGTCAGTTTCACTCACTGTACCTCTCTGTCCCTCAACTCAAGGATTGAAAATATGGAACAGCAAAATTGGTTTAGAACAGAATAGCACACTGTCAGTTTCACTCACTGTACCTCTCTGTCCCTCAACTCAAGGATTGAAAATATGGAACAGCAAAATTGGTTTAGAACAGAATAGCACACTGTCAGTTTCACTCACTGTACCTCTCTGTCCCTCAACTCAAGGATTGAAAATATGGTTCAGCAAAATAGTTTTAGAACACAATAGCACACTGACACTTTCCCTCACTGTACCTCTCTGTCCCTCAACTCAAGGATTGAAAATATGGAACAGCAAAATTGGTTTAGAACAGAATAGCACACTGTCAGTTTCACTCACTGTACCTCTCTGTCCCTCAACTCAAGGATTGAAAATATGGAACAGCAAAATTGGTTTAGAACAGAATAGCACACTGTCAGTTTCACTCACTGTACCTCTCTGTCCCTCAACTCAAGGATTGAAAATATGGTTCAGCAAAATAGTTTTAGAACACAATAGCACACTGACACTTTCCCTCACTGTACCTCTCTGTCCCTCAACTCAAGGATTGAAAATATGGAACAGCAAAATTGGTTTAGAACAGAATAGCACACTGTCAGTTTCACTCACTGTACCTCTCTGTCCCTCAACTCAAGGATTGAAAATATGGAACAGCAAAATTGGTTTAGAACAGAATAGCACACTGTCAGTTTCACTCACTGTACCTCTCTGTCCCTCAACTCAAGGATTGAAAATATGGTTCAGCAAAATAGTTTTAGAACACAATAGCACACTGACACTTTCCCTCACTGTACCTCTCTGTCCCTCAACTCAAGGATTGAAAATATGGAACAGCAAAATTGGTTTAGAACAGAATAGCACACTGTCAGTTTCACTCACTGTACCTCTCTGTCCCTCAACTCAAGGATTGAAAATATGGAACAGCAAAATTGGTTTAGAACAGAATAGCACACTGTCAGTTTCACTCACTGTACCTCTCTGTCCCTCAACTCAAGGATTGAAAATATGGTTCAGCAAAATAGTTTTAGAACACAATAGCACACTGACACTTTCCCTCACTGTACCTCTCTGTCCCTCAACTCAAGGATTGAAAATATGGAACAGCAAAATTGGTTTAGAACAGAATAGCACACTGTCAGTTTCACTCACTGTACCTCTCTGTCCCTCAACTCAAGGATTGAAAATATGGTTCAGCAAAATAGTTTTAGAACACAATAGCACACTGACACTTTCCCTCACTGTACCTCTCTGTCCCTCAACTCAAGGATTGAAAATATGGAACAGCAAAATTGGTTTAGAACAGAAAAGCACACTGTCAGTTTCACTCACTGTACCTCTCTGTCCCTCAACTCAAGGATTGAAAATATGGAACAGCAAAATAGTTTTAGAACACAATAGCACACTGACACTTTCCCTCACTGTACCTCTCTGTCCCTCAACTCAAGGATTGAAAATATGGAACAGCAAAATTGGTTTAGAACAGAATAGCACACTGTCAGTTTCACTCACTGTACCTCTCTGTCCCTCAACTCAAGGATTGAAAATATGGAACAGCAAAATTGGTTTAGAACAGAATAGCACACTGACACTTTCCCTCACTGTACCTCTCTGTCCCTCAACTCAAGGATTGAAAATATGGAACAGCAAAATTGGTTTAGAACAGAATAGCACACTGTCAGTTTCACTCACTGTACCTCTCTGTCCCTCAACTCAAGGATTGAAAATATGGTTCAGCAAAATAGTTTTAGAACACAATAGCACACTGACACTTTCCCTCACTGTACCTCTCTGTCCCTCAACTCAAGGATTGAAAATATGGAACAGCAAAATTGGTTTAGAACAGAATAGCACACTGTCAGTTTCACTCACTGTACCTCTCTGTCCCTCAACTCAAGGATTGAAAATATGGTTCAGCAAAATAGTTTTAGAACACAATAGCACACTGACACTTTCCCTCACTGTACCTCTCTGTCCCTCAACTCAAGGATTGAAAATATGGAACAGCAAAATTGGTTTAGAACAGAATAGCACACTGTCAGTTTCACTCACTGTACCTCTCTGTCCCTCAACTCAAGGATTGAAAATATGGAACAGCAAAATTGGTTTAGAACAGAATAGCACACTGTCAGTTTCACTCACTGTACCTCTCTGTCCCTCAACTCAAGGATTGAAAATATGGAACAGCAAAATTGGTTTAGAACAGAATAGCACACTGTCAGTTTCACTCACTGTACCTCTCTGTCCCTCAACTCAAGGATTGAAAATATGGTTCAGCAAAATAGTTTTAGAACACAATAGCACACTGACACTTTCCCTCACTGTACCTCTCTGTCCCTCAACTCAAGGATTGAAAATATGGAACAGCAAAATTGGTTTAGAACAGAATAGCACACTGTCAGTTTCACTCACTGTATCTCTCTGTCCCTCAACTCAAGGATTGAAAATATGGAACAGCAAAATTGGTTTAGAACAGAATAGCACACTGTCAGTTTCACTCACTGTACCTCTCTGTCCCTCAACTCAAGGATTGAAAATATGGTTCAGCAAAATAGTTTTAGAACACAATAGCACACTGACACTTTCCCTCACTGTACCTCTCTGTCCCTCAACTCAAGGATTGAAAATATGGAACAGCAAAATTGGTTTAGAACAGAATAGCACACTGTCAGTTTCACTCACTGTACCTCTCTGTCCCTCAACTCAAGGATTGAAAATATGGAACAGCAAAATTGGTTTAGAACAGAATAGCACACTGTCAGTTTCACTCACTGTACCTCTCTGTCCCTCAACTCAAGGATTGAAAATATGGTTCAGCAAAATAGTTTTAGAACACAATAGCACACTGACACTTTCCCTCACTGTACCTCTCTGTCCCTCAACTCAAGGATTGAATATATGGAACAGCAAAATTGGTTTAGAACAGAATAGCACACTGTCAGTTTCACTCACTGTACCTCTCTGTCCCTCAACTCAAGGATTGAAAATATGGTTCAGCAAAATAGTTTTAGAACACAATAGCACACTGACACTTTCCCTCACTGTACCTCTCTGTCCCTCAACTCAAGGATTGAAAATATGGAACAGCAAAATTGGTTTAGAACAGAATAGCACACTGTCAGTTTCACTCACTGTACCTCTCTGTCCCTCAACTCAAGGATTGAAAATATGGAACAGCAAAATTGGTTTAGAACAGAATAGCACACTGTCAGTTTCACTCACTGTACCTCTCTGTCCCTCAACTCAAGGATTGAAAATATGGTTCAGCAAAATAGTTTTAGAACACAATAGCACACTGACACTTTCCCTCACTGTACCTCTCTGTCCCTCAACTCAAGGATTGAAAATATGGAACAGCAAAATTGGTTTAGAACAGAATAGCACACTGTCAGCTTCACTCACTGTACCTCTCTGTCCCTCAACTCAAGGATTGAAAATATGGTTCAGCAAAATAGTTTTAGAACACAATAGCACACTGACACTTTCCCTCACTGTAGCTCTCTGTCCCTCAACTCAAGGATTGAAAATATGGTTCAGCAAAATAGTTTTAGAACACAACAGCACACTGACACTTTCCCTCACTGTACCTCTCTGTCCCTCAACTCAAGGATTGAAAATATGGAACAGCAAAATTGGTTTAGAACAGAATAGCACACTGTCAGTTTCACTCACTGTACCTCTCTGTCCCTCAACTCAAGGATTGAAAATATGGTTCAGCAAAATAGTTTTAGAACACAATAGCACACTGACACTTTCCCTCACTGTACCTCTCTGTCCCTCAACTCAAGGATTGAAAATATGGAACAGCAAAATTGGTTTAGAACAGAATAGCACACTGTCAGTTTCACTCACTGTACCTCTCTGTCCCTCAACTCAAGGATTGAAAATATGGTTCAGCAAAATAGTTTTAGAACAGAATAGCACACTGACACTTTCCCTCACTGTACCTCTCTGTCCCTAAACTCAAGGATTGAAAATATGGTTCAGCAAAATAGTTTTAGAACAGAATAGCACACTGACACTTTCCCTCACTGTACCTCTTTGTCCCTACAAACAAGGATTAGCACAGAATAGCACACTGTCACTGACACTCTCCCTACCTATCCTTATTTGTCCCTAAACACAAGGAATCCAGGATTAGTAAAGGAAAAAAAATGACACTGTCCCTGCCTATGCTTCTCTTTCCCTGCTCCGGAACACACTACACAAGGCCGCCGCGCTGGCGGCCTTTTATAGTGTGGGGCGTGTACTAAACCCCATCAGCAATAATTGGCCACAGGCATCCTGCCTGTGGCCAATCATTGCTCTCCTCGCTGCCGGCGCTGTGATTGGCCAAGCATGCGGGGTCACAGTGCATGCTTGGCCAATCACAGCGCCTGGATGACACTGCGATGGCGTAGTGCATTGTGGGCCGTTCGCGTCACTCGAATTTGGCGGGAACGGCCCAAATCGTTCGATCTTCGTCGAACGATCGAACAGCCGATGTTCGAGTCGAACGTATGTTCGACTCGAACACGAAGCTCATCCCTAGTCTTCATTAATAACAAATATTTTTTCCCTAGTGTTCAGCCACCTACAGTAGTTTATATGTAATGGGTGGGTATTGGCAAGTGAGGCTACTGAAGCTATGGTATGAGGTGACTGTGTTAATGCAGTCAGGGTCGTCTTTAATATTGATTTGACCCTGGGCAAACATTTTCTTGCCACCCCCCAGCCCAGCACCAAACCACTACCCCCCCCTAATGCAATTTGGCTCTCCACCTGGTCTGAGGCTTACAATAAGTGTCACCTAAACTCAAAATCAGTTTATAGCACACATTATGTCTCACTGATTAGTTGCTAGAGGTTCCTGCACATCCTTACCACTCACCCATTCGTTTCTAGAGGTTACTACACATCATTAGCTATCATCCTTTGGATGCCAGAGATTATGCACATTCTAACTACTCACCAATTGGTTGCTAGAGGCTGCTACACATCATTACTAATCACACATTGTTGCTAGGGGTTACTTCACATTTTTACCGCTCCCTCTCACTGATTGGTTGCTAGAGGTTACTGCACATCGTTACCACTCTTTAATTGGCTGCTCGGGTTACTGCACATGATTATTGCTCACCCATTGGTTGCTATAGGTTACAGAAAATCCTTATTTCTCCTGCTAACTGATTGGTTGCTAGAGGTTACTACACATCAATACTGTTCACTGATGGGTTCCTAGAGGTTACTGCACACAATTACTGCTCATCCATTGATTGCTAGAGGTTAATTCACATTATTACCACTCACTGATTGGTTGCTAGAGGTTACTGCACATAATTACTGCTCACTAATTAATTTCTAGATATATTATGCTACAAACTCACACAGCAGCCCCCTTGCCAGGGTAAAAGTGTTGTCTTACATTGCAGCAGAATTTATTATGTGGCATAAATTCCCTAGTGTTCAGTGTTAGTGTTCATAAATTCTTTACGAGCAAACATTTTTAAAATGGGTTTAATGAATTCTTAACACATATTGATTCACTTGTTAATGTGCATTGTGTTAGATATGGTAAAGTATGTGGACTTTGTGTATGTATGTGTGCATTGTGTTAGGGCATCCCATTAATTTGAGTGAGCTGCCTAATGCAACACAACAGACAAAAATTGTGCATGCAGCATTTTTGGCAGTGCACTGCAATGCATTTTAGTGAATGAATGAATGGCACAGCACCAACACACATAATGCACGTTAAAGTGAATTACTGTAATGCACACTTTACTGCAGTGCAATGGTGTGAATGGGTCCTAAGTGCAAACTACAGTAAAGGAGCATTGTGTGAGACTATAGGAGGAAGTTAGCGAGTGTTGTAGCAGCAGGGATGTTCGTTTCAATAGGGTTATTAAAATCACACATAACTACTGTATGTTGTCTCTCCTCATATCAGCATGTTCTTTGTAAGCAAATGAACACTGCAGCACTCCTTATTGATTCTTCCAGTCTGAGACCTGTTTTCAGGAGGCTGACACAGTCAAAGTCAGATACTTACACAAGTTGCTTTAACCACTTGCCGCCCGGACTCGATGTCCGCTGGTGTCCCGCGATCGTGTCACGGAGCTGCAGAACGGGGAGATGCCTATGTAAACAAGGCATTTTCCTGTTCTGCCTAGTGACAGGACAGTGATCTACTGCTCCCTATCCACGGGAGCAGTGATCACTGTCGTGTCACTTGTAGTCCAGCCCCCCCACAGCTAGAATCACTCTCTAGGACACATTTAACCCCTTCATCGCCCCTAGTGTTTAACCCCTTCCCTGCCAATGTCATTTACACAGTAATCAGTGCATTTTTATAGCACTGATCGCTGTATAAATTACAATGGTCCCAAAATAGTGTCAAAAGTGTCCGATGTGTCCGCCATAATGTCGCAGTCATGATAAGAAAAAAAAATTGACGATCGCCGCTTGTGTATTAGTAATTGACGATTACTAATAAAAAAAAATTATAATAAAAATGCCATAAAACTATGCCCTATTTTGTAGACGCTATAACTTTTGCGCAAACCAATCAATATACGCTTATTGCGATTTTTTATCAAAAATATGTTGAAAAATACATATTGGCCTAAACTGAGAAAGAGTTTTTTTGTTTTTTATACAGTGGGTACGGAAAGTTTTCAGACCCCCTTAAATTTTTCACTCTTTTTATATTGCAGCCATTTGCTAAAATCATTTAAGTTATTTTTTTTTTCCTCATTAATGTACACGCAGCACCCCATATTGACAGAAAACACAGAATTGTTGACATTTTTGCAGATTTATTAAAAAAGAAAAACTGAAATATCACATAGTTCTAAGTATTCAGACCCTTTGCTGTTACACTCATATATTTAACTTAGGTGCTGTCCATTTCTTCTGATCATCCTTGAGATGGTTCTACACCTTAATTTGAGTCCAGCTGTGTTTGATTATACTGATTGGACTTTAGGAAAGCCACACACCTGTCTATATAAGACCTTACAGCTCACAGTGCATGTCAGAGCAAATGAGAATCATGATGTCAAAGGAACTGCCTGAAGAGCTCAGAGACAGAATTGTGGCAAGGCACCGATCTGGCCAAGGTTACAAAAAAATTCTGCTGCACTTAAGGTTCCTAACAGTGGCCTCCATAATCCATAAATGGAAGACGTTTAGGATGACCAGAACCCTTCCTAGAGCTGGCCCTCCAGCCAAACTGAGCTATCGGGGGAGAAGAGCCTTGGTGAGAGAGGTAAAGAAGAACCCAAAGATCACTGTGTCTGAGCTCCAGAGATGCAGTTGGGAGATGGGAGAAAGTTGTAGAAAATCAACCATCACTGCAGCCCTCCACCAGTCAGTGCTTTATGGCAGAGTGGCCCGACAGAAGCCTCTTCTCAGTGCAAGACACATGAAAGCCTGCATGTAGTTTGCTAAAAAACACCCGAAGGACTCCAAGATGGTGAGAAATAAGATTCTCTGGTCTGATGAGACCAAGATAGAACTTTTTGGCCTTAATTCTAAGTGGTATGTGTGGAGAAAACCAGGCACTGCTCATCACCTGTCCAATACAGTCCCAACAGTGAAGCATGGTGGTGGCAGCATCATGCTGTGGGGGTGTTTTTCAGCTGCAGGGACAGGACGACTGGTTGCAATCGAGGGAAAGATGAATGCGGCCAAGTACAGGGATATCCTGGATGAAAACCTTCTCCAGAGTGCTCAGGACCTCAGACTGGGCCGAAGGTTTACCTTCCAACAAGGCAATGACCCTAAGCACACAGCTAAAATAACAAAGGAGTGGCTTCACAACAACTCCGTGACTGTTCTTAAATGGCCCAGCCAGAGCCCTGACTTAAACCCAATTGAGCATCTCTGGAGAGACTTAAAAATGGCTGTCCACCAACGTTTACCATCCAACCTGACAGAACTGGAGAGGATCTGCAAGGAGGAATGGCAGAGGATCCCCAAATCCAGGTGTGAAAAACTTGTTGCATCTTTCCCAAAAAGACTCATGGCTGTATTAGATCAAAAGGGTGCAAATACTAAATACTGAGCAAAGGGTCTGAATACTTAGGACCATGTGATATTTCAGTTTTTCTTTTTTAATAAATATGCAAAAATATCAACAATTCTGTGTTTTTCTGTCAATATGGGGTGCTAGCAGTGTGTACATTATTGAGGAAAAAAAATGAACTTGAATGATTTTAGCAAATGGCTGCAATTTAACAAAGAGTGAACATTTTAAGGGGGTCTGAATACTTTCCCTACCCACTGTACATTTTTTGGGGATATTTATTATAGCAAAAAGTAAAAAATATAGCTCTTTTTTAAAATTGACGCTCTTTTTTTGTTTATAGCGCAAAAAAGAAAAACCGCAGAGGTGATCAAATACCACCAAAAGAAAGCTCCATTTATGGGAAAAAAAAGGACGTCAATTTTGTTTGGGTGCAACGTTGCACGACCGCGCAATTGTCAGTTAAAGCAACGCCAATTCTTCCGGGGCTGAAGTGTTTAAAAAATAAAATTATTGGTTTATGGACAGACAGCTGCATAAATTGGTGTTTTTTAATCTGTGTGGAGATCAACTTTAAAGGGTTTGTTTATTATATTTTTATTTTTTACTCTTTTTATTAGTTATGCAAAGAAAATACAAATCAGAGCCTCTGGGCATACCCGGCTCAAAACAAACAAAACAACAATAAGAAAACATAAGATTACATAACCTAATCTAACAAAACAGCTGCTCAGCTCTAGATACAGGATTGTTGCAGAGAATAACCTATGGTATCGGTCATCTTTGATGTTCCATCAGTTAGGATTATATGCACCTTCGAGCTACAGGGCGCACAGTTAGGTCATAATGTCACTATAGAGCGTAAGTCCACAAACACATAT
Source organism: Rana muscosa (assembly GCA_029206835.1). Lineage (NCBI taxonomy): Eukaryota > Metazoa > Chordata > Amphibia > Anura > Ranidae > Rana > Rana muscosa. Next base: position 746,989,490 of record CM055116.1, on the reverse strand, counting down.
CCAAAAGAGCTTAATATCTCAGGCAGAAGCCGTCGAGGGGGATTCAAGTCAGATATCCCATACTTTCTAGAGAATTTATTAGGACATCCATGGGAGAGGTATGTGGCTTCATATAATGGCAATACAGCATTCACTAAGGACTGCCAGAAAGCTATAGTGGGGGGCCTCCCTGGATTTCCATTTCAACAAAATTGGCTTTGCGAGCGTAGAATATCCTCCCACATATCGGTTTAATGAGGAAACTCAGAAAGCAAATGAACAGCTACTGCAAGGCAGAAAGGAATAGAGCTCTACAGAAAAAAAACATATTCAGTTAGCTAAAAGAAAAAATTCAGCATTTTGTAGTTTAATATATTTTATAATTAGGTAAGGACATAGGCACTAAAGCTAGCTCCATTTTCTGTTCATGCTTTGTGATGTTACTTAGCCATCTGTGCACATCCAAGTTGATTTTTCTGCATAAAGAGGTTTAATTATTAAGATAGTACAAAATGCAATAATAGCATTTAGAATATCCTACCACAGATGGTCAGATCTGGTTCACTATAATAAGATCTGATAAAATTAGATTTTTGGATTTGTTGATAGGGGCTGTTGCAATTGTAGCTCTACCTCCTAAGGAGTCACCAGATAGATGGGTCCTTCTGCCATCCTTTGGTGGTGACTCGTCATGAAACAGGTCCAAACTCACTGACACCAGTAGCCTAAAGCCATAAAGTTTATTAAAAAGAGAATAACGGCCCTGCAGAAAATGTTTAAGGCAATGCAGCAATACCAAAACAACCTAATAACAATTTCAGGAGATAAACACAGTAACAAACTGCTTTAAATAACAACTGTGTTGCCTTTCTGTGTTTTTAAGGCCCTAACTATGCCATTGGCAGTAGAAAGTGGAGGTTTAAACACAGTCTGCCGGCATTAGGGCCATAGGACTCCTATTGAAGAGCTCTCTCTTTCAAGAATGTTTATAATCCAAGGGGTTGTGCTGCTAAATTTATGAACAGTTTCTTCATGCAAGGGCTTTAAGTAACAGGCAGAATAAATAGGTTACCTCATTATATATATGCTATATGTTCACTAAATGTTTTATTTTCTAAAACTGGAAAGTACAAAATCAGGTGCAGCTGTGCATGGTAGTGAATCAGCTTCTAACTTCAGCTTGTTCTATTAAGCTTTCACAAAAAAAAAAAATGGATGCTGATTGGTAGGGTTGTCCCGATACCACTTTTTTAAGACCAAGTACAAGTACCGATACTTTTTCCAAGTACTCGCCGATACCGAATACCGATACTTTTTTTTTTATCTCTTTTAAAAAAAAAAAAATTTTTTTTTTTTACAATTTTTTTTTTTTTTTACAATTTTTTTTATTTATTTATTGATTGATTTTTTATAATGTTTTCTTTTTTTAAGGGGTGGGGGGTGGACAGTGTCAGTGTGTTTTTTCTTCTATTTTATTTTATTTATTTTTTACAATTCATTTCTTTATTATTTATTTTTTTATTAAATTTTTTATTTTTTTATCAGCCCTGTTGGGGGGCTTTGGTGAGATATCAGGGGTCTTAACAGACCTCTGACATCTCCCCTTTGAGACAGAGAAAGGGACTAGGGACAGATTCCCCAGTCCCTTTCTCAGCAGCCTCTGCTGCGCTGAAAATGAATGGAGAGAAGACCGCGGCTTCTCTTCATTCATAAACTAAAACATTGTAAACACAGTTTACGATGTTTCAGTTATGTGAATGGACAGAGCCAGTGATCACTGACTCTGTACATTCCGAACGGTAAGGAGCCAGAGTTACCGGCTCCTACCTCCGCTCTCCATCCTGACAGATCGAGGGGGTGGAGGAGGAGAACAGAGGGGGATGGCAGCACGGAGGGGGACACGGATTGGGACGGCAGCACGGAGGGGGACACCTATTGGGACGGCGGCACGGAGGAGGACACTGATTGGGATGGCAGCACGGAGGGGGACACCTATTGGGACGGCGGCACGGAGGAGGACACTGATTGGGATGGCAGCACGGAGGGGGACACCTATTGGGACGGCGGCACGGAGGAGGACACTGATTGGGATGGCAGCACGGAGGGGGACACCTATTGGGACGGCGGCACGGAGGAGGACACTGATTGGGATGGCAAGTATCGGGTGAAGCATCGGGAGCATTTGCCCGAGTACAAGTACTCAGGCAAATGCTCGGTATCGGTGCCGATACCGATACTAGTATCGGTATCGGGACATCCCTACTGATTGGTTTCTATGCAGAGCTGCATCAGGTTTTGCACTCTTCAGTTTTGGTAAACCAACCTCTAAGTTTACTTAAAAAATATATATACCCATAGAAAGAAATGATCTGTCTTATAGATGGGGTTTCCACAGAGAAAAGGCAAGTTAAGGTGGCTGCTCAACCTCTTGTGGAGTAAGTGTTGAAGGATGTGGAAAAATTAGTCGATATAATATCATTTTGCAAGCCACTTTTTTTCCTATAATAATCAAGCATTGTTTGATCATTTCTGGTGCAGATATTTGTTAAGATTAGTTAGTTCATTTCTCATTTTTACAGGATCCTTCATTTTGCTGCCAATTGGGGCAATCGGAATTGTCAGATGGAAACATTTGGGTGGCTACGCTGGCGCTTGATTGCTTCCACACCCCTGAGCGTATGTTTCCGCCATGTGTTGCGGGCTCTGCTTGCCCATCTGCGGCCCAGGGACCAACATAGCAGGTGCCAACGGGTAGAGGGGACAGAGCAGAGTGAACTCACATCCACTTTCTTCCCCTCCTTGTTGCTGACCTGGAAAGCGACGTGTTTGACGTCACTTCCGGGTCCGCCTCTCGGTTTCCCTGGCCAGCATACCAGGGAAAGAATGTAATGCAATGTGATCTGCATTGCATTACACTCAGTGGAGCACAGGGGATACATACATTTAGACCTTGGATGTCTCAATAAAGAGAACTTGTCACCAAAAGACTTTTTGTCCCCTATGTGATGAAAAAAAAAGTTTAGGAAAATCCTTTTTTTTTTTAAATTGTAAAGACTTAAAGCTACACACAAGCATATAATATCCCCCCCCCAAAAAAAGTTTTAGGCCCCCCACCCCCACATATATGCACGTACAAACCTAAACACGTGCATTGGGGGGGAAATGCTGATTGCGATACACATGTGACACATCAATACACATGCCAGAGTGAGAGCAATATTTCTACCACCAGACCTCCTTTTAAGTATCTCCGATTGAAAATATTGGCTATTAAAGTTTGTTGCTGTTTCATGGCCATATGCCCATTTATCTATTTACTAGGTGTAACCTCATCTTTTATATTTAATCAAAAAATTGGGTAATTTATTGCATTTGTGTGCCCTAAAATTAACTTTAGTGTATTTTTTTATTTTTACTGAAATTTTGTGGTAATATCATGAGACATAAAAAAATTGGACTTGAAAAAAAAAAAAAAAAAATTGGAACTACCACTATTTTCTTTAACCAAAGTTTTATTGATAAACAATCCAACATATACCGACAGCATTAGGATGGTTACCATTTGTAATAAACAGACATAAAGTCAAAAGAACAAATAATAACAAATAATTAAACAAATAAATAATAAATTTGAACAAAACAAAAAAAAGTAAAATAAAAATAAAAAGAGGGATTCAAAGATGACAAGAAGAGCAATATTACAAAAATAACCATCTGAACCAGGCCAATATCTGTCAGCCCGATATCCACATCAACTGACTACATAAAATATATTGAACGGAAAAGATAAAAAATAAAAAATTAAGGGAAGGAAAGGAACAATAAGAAGAAAAAGAGAGGGAAAAAAGAAAGGGGAAAGAGAAGAGTCCACGGGGAATGTGTCGGGGAGTGCTAAATTGAGAGGAGCGCACTGTCGAAATGGGAAGGATCTACCACTATTTTATTCTCTAACGCAGGGGTCTCCAAACTTTCTAAACAAAGGGCCAGTTTAATGTCCTTCAGACTTTAGGAGGGCCGGACTAGGGCCATTGGGAGTAGAAAATGTCGAGAGGGGGTAAACAATACCATTCCTTTGGTGTCAGTGGGAGGACTAGTGCCCCATTGTTGGTGTCAATAGAAGGAATTGTACCCATTTGATAGTGCAAGTTGGATGAATAGTGCCCCATTGGTGGTTTCAGCAATAAAAATGATTCGCCATTGTTGGTGTCAGTGGATGAAATAGTGCCCCAAGGGCCAGATAAAGGCAAGCAAAGGGCCGCATCCGGCCCCAGGGCTGCAGTTTGGAGACCCCTGCTCTAGGGTGTCTGCTTTCAGAAAATATATAATGTTTTGGGGGATTTATGTAATATTTAGGCCTAATTTTTATTTTATTTTTTACATGTGTGCAAAAAGTACAAAAATGGCTCTGGCATCGAAAAGGTTAAAGCTTCCAAATGGAATGAGAGCATATATCCCCACCATAAGCTACAGTGTTGTAAAAGATATTGACATAACTGATTACTGAATTCTCCTATACATTAGACAGATATAAAGACTCAGAACACGTCACTTAAAATAGCAGGTGTATTCTGAAAACCGTACATGTGGTTAAACATTTTCAATAGTGCTCATACTGCTAAACAAATACATGCACTCATTTAAAATAAAATGCGTCAGCATCTGTATCTAATAAGTATTAATGTATCTATTATAGCAGCTAGCAGTAGAAAATATCAGTGCAGCCAAGGCACAGAATAAAATGTATGTAACTCACTTCTCAAAAGTACTGTATGAATTAGGGATAAGAAGCAGTAAAGTTTGCATAAAATAATTTTTGCTAATTTGCAAGTGACCCCTAACACTGCTTTGCAATTATTATTGTTAATTTTATCATATGTGGACAGGTCACCAGTCACTACAAGTTATGTAACTCATTATCAACTTATAGGGCTTGATTTTCTAAAGGGGTAACATGGTGCTTGCACTTATGCCTTGTACACACGACCGGACTGTCCGTCGGAATAAAGTCAGACGGATTTTCCGACGGCGTTCCAAAGGAATTCCGCTCAAGCTGTCTTGCATACATACGGTCACACAAAAGTCAGATCGTCAAAAACGCAGTGACGTACAACACGTACGATGAGCCGAGATTAATGAAGTTCAACAGGCAGTTCGACTCTTCTGCTTGATTCTGAGCATGTGTGGTTTTTAGTCTTTTTCCAGCGGAAATCCGGTCGTGTGTACAAGGCAATACTGTATCTGGATGACTGAAGTAAACACACCTTCATCTTATTTACTAAGCCAGTGATTTCAAAAGTGGCCAATACCACCCTTTGGGGGTACTACAACAATCTAGGTGGGTGGTAGTAGTCTCAAATGCAATGGGGGGGGGGGGGGGGGTTGTAAAAATAAGGCATTGGATGCATAAGGAAAGAAGATAAGAGCATTTTGAAAAAACAGGTTTCATCTGTTGTGCATCATAGAATTATAATCATAGTGATTACTTTATCTTCCAAAAAAACACACAGAATGCAAGTTATTTTTTTTTTTTTTTTTTATTCTTTATTTTATTTTATCAAAATTCCAATCATGTTACACCGTTACATTTCCATAAAAAAAAAAACCAAGTCTATATCCTTATATAAACATTCAAAGAATGTGGTGGGGTGGTTGTGTGCTGGGGTTGAGGGTGCATGACAAACTGCTGCAAAGAGACCGCTGCTTACACATAGATAGCAGTGGCATTCTATGCAGCTTGGAATTTAACATATGGTACACTTGGGATTTAAAGCCATATACCAAAAATATAGTCAGGATTTTTTCAGCAAATGATAATGTTTTCTATGAAGGATGAAGACCCAGACATAGTCAGTAAGTATTCTGCCAAATGTGGGGAGAACTCAGAAATAAAATAAAAAAATTATGCTTTCAAAAGACTACCGCATGCCATTTATGTCCATTTTGAGGTAGAATTTTAAGCAACAAGCTAATTACCTGCCAAAAGGATTAGTCTTTTTTTTTTTTTGTTTTTTTTTTTAGCCACGGTTGTAATTGACAATTTTCCTGTCACAATGTGCAGCCAGGAAGATCACTATACTAGAAAAGAAAATGAATAAGTATGAAGATAAAACTCACAAATAATCAATCTGATGCAAATAGATACCAACTGTCAGTGCATTGCAATAATACACTCAAGGCAGTGTCTGTGAATATATAGTGATATAAAAATTGTGATATTGTTTCAATACATACATAAAAAACATCAGTGTTTTACCGTATATATTCGAGTATAAGCCGACCCGAGTATAAGCCGAGGTACATAATTTTACCACAAAAAAATGGGAAAACGTATTGACTCGAGTATAAGTCTAGGGTGAGAATGCAGCAGCTACTGTAAGCGGAAAAGAGGGTCAACAATGCCCATTTGCAGCTTCACTGTGCCCATTGCAACCTCACTGTGCCCATTGCAGTCTCACTGTGCCATACCTCACTGTGCCCATTGCAGTCTCACTGTACCATACCTCACTGTGCCCATTGCAGTCTCACTGTGCCATACGGTACTCATTGTGCCCATTGCAGTCTCACTGTGCCCGAGTACCTGCATTCTTGACAGGCGTCCATTTTTTAAAAGTTGCGGCTTCCTCCTGGCGTTCGGTTCCGTAATAGGCATTTGACACTGTTTTCTGCCTATCACGGAGGTCCGCTCATCCTCGGACTCAGTTTCTCAGCAGACACTGTGTTCAGCGGGCAAGAATTCAGGTACTGACTCGAGTATAAGCCAAGGGGGGTATTTTCAGCCCTGAAAAAAGGGCTGAAAAACTCGGCTTCTACTCGAGTATATACGGTAACCACAATGATGTATAACTGTTCTTAAATAATCCAATTCCAACATTGGTGTCCAAAAAAATATTGTTCAAATTCCAAGCACCATAAAATGTAATGTACTGTAATGTACTGGCATGTTTAACTGTGTCTCGGCTTCCAGAATTTACACGTGATATGCGCAAACACCTTGTGACACTCCAAGCTGCTCAACTTAAAGCTAAAATAAAATAAAATAATAGATTATAGAAGGTCTGTATTTGATTGCACACACTATAACCATCTGGCTCAGTACATCAGAGCAAGCTGGACTCCAAAGAGTTACCCATCATCCAGTTTCATGGATCACCAGAGCTCAGAAAAAAACAAATATGCTTTCTTTCAGTACAACTTTATCAATATTTCCCCAAAGTCAAATAATTAAAATGATAAAAATATTGAGGTTCAGAACATCTCCAAAAAATAATGGATATTCATGTGCCTAGCCCACCATAGATCCTGGACTCAAATATGACACTCTGCTGTTCCCTATTTACTTTTTTTATATCTTTTCTGTTCCCTATTAACGTATTATGATTAGGTACATAGTTGCACAGCCTATACTTCCTGATATTAAGTTCATTATACTATTTCCTGGTTTTGCTTTGCTGCATCCTGCAGGCATCATCCTGTTATTCAATCTGAAGATGTACTGGCAACGCTGTATCCTGGCCTAGGCCAACACGACCCAGGCCTAGGGCAGCACTTTGCAGGGGGGCAGCACGGAAAGAGTCCCCGCTGGCTTGTGCTACACTGTTAGCGTAACGCAAGCTGCTGCTGATTTTGACTGTCCTATCAGCCTGGACCACAAACCTTCCTCACTGTGCTATATGTTTTCTGCTGCACCATTGGCATGGTTATATCTTCTTAGTCCTCTCCATAAAATTATGAGAAATTTGTACCTCCAGTAGAACTATAGGCAACATGTTTTTTTTTTCATTTTGGATAGAGTGAGGGAGGGTTATAGCCCCTGCCAGTTTATTTTTTACCATCCCTGTCCCATTGCAGAGATTTCCCTTCACGTCCTGCCCCATAACCAAACAGGAAGTGAGAGGAAATCTATGCAAATTAAGGGAATCCAATGCCCTCCAGGCCCTAGGAACTAGTGTCCCCACTCGAAAATTTCAGGGCGGGTCTTAAACAGAAAGGGGTGTGGCATTGACAAAAAGGGTGGGTCATATTTAAAATGGGGGGTGCACGAGTTTATTCAGGCCTAGGGCAGCACAAAACCTAAATACACTACTGTGTACTGGTATGTTGCAGAGGCTGAAATGGTTAATTCTTGAACTTCTCTTTTAAAATCCAATTTTTGATTTTTAAAATACCTGTTTCCAGGCACAACGTGGAATCTTTACTTCTTCTCATCTACCAGCTGCCTGTAGCCATTGAGGCAAATAGTGGAATGCATAACCCTGCCCCCTCATTACAAACTGCCATTTAGAGGCAGCTCAAATTTTCAATGTTGCAAGATGTCCTTTACGTTGTACCCCATTACTAGTGAGGGGATTAGGGGAGTGAATAAACCCACCCTCTCATTACATATACCATTCAGATGCAGTTTTAGGGGGGGGGGCTTTTGTGATGTCACTACTGGCATGCCCTATGTTCTCCTTGTTGGATCCTCTACTTTAAAGAAGTAAAGTTCTTCTTCTACCATGATTGCCACATTTACATGGAGACAGTGCAGAAAAAAGCATGGTAAGTTAGTAATGGGGAAGCTGCACGGAGCCTACAGGCAAAACTGGTAACTAGAACTTTTATCCTCTGCCTGCCTTTTTTCGGGAACAGCTTCTAGTGTTCAGTTCCTCTTTAAATAAGATGTAAAGTAGATGTACATTCTAATTAAGACTTATGTTGGCAGCAGCAAGGGACTGTCTTTACCCTTTTTAAGCTGACTCTAAGTTTTCTGCTGAATCAATCACTTTCACACACCCTGTAATGTGCTGTCCCTCCCACACCTGACCATCATCTGCCATGTATCCTGGGTTCCACTGCCCCCCTGTTAACTGGCTGTGCTGCCCCTCATTCTAGTTGTGAATGAACCTGAAAGTGACAAGCATTTTGCCACTTCAGGTTTTAGAGTTGTCATTCCCTGGTCAGAGAAGTAGTTGATCAAGCACGATTTGTGCTAGATCAGCTTTAATGAGGTGCAAAGGTGACTTTAGGGTTCCATAATTATATTACACAGGGTGCTTTTCAGCCCCCTATGTGACAGTAATACAATTAAGTAATGGAAATAAAATTACACAGCCAATTAAAAAACAAAACAAATACAAACATTAACATGTGCATTGGGCACGCCACATATGGTCAACTGGAAAAAAATTACCTCTAAAGTGGTACCTATGTAAAATATTGGGTATTGACGTTTGTTGCTTTTTCAGGGGCATTCACAGTTTTAAGGCTTTTTATTGAGCACTTTTTATTCACTTTTCAGCTTATTTAGAATTGTGACAGGATGGATTAATCTTTATGTGCCATACACTTGGTTACTGGAGTTTGTACAGTGGTGCTCATTTGATTTAACGCACATTTTATGTTTGCAGCGCTTTTTTTATTGCTATATTGTGTTTTTCTGTATATTTTGGGTATATTGAATTGAAGGCCGCTGAGTTGGGTAATTATAAATATATTATGTTTGCCATTGCTACCTGGTTTGGTGCCTATTTTCTTTGACATACCGCTACTTCTGGGTTCCTAAGTATCACCTTCAGTGATTTCCCCAGATATTGTATGTTTGTAAACTCAACTTGGTGTTTTATAGGGGCTGAGGATTTTTGGACAAGGTCAAGGCAAAGAACAGATTATCCACCCTAATCAGCGGTTCCTGTGGGGGTAGCGCTATACAACCTCATGGGAGAGAGAGAGAATCTAGAAAGAGAGGGAGAGAGAGAGAGAGAGAAAGAGAGATAGAAAAAGTATATTTTTTGTCCTGGTGATCACCGACTAACAGTGATTGGAGAATCCAAAATCTTCCCTGTTTAACCACTTGCCGACCTGCCGCCGTCATTATACCGCGACAGGTCAGCAGGATCCCGTGAACCGTCGTAGCTGTACATCGGTTCCTTTAAGCGGGATAGTGGGGGCGCACACGCCACCGGAGGCATGCTCACTGCACTGCGGGGGTGCCAATGCTCGTGAACGGCAGTCATGATGACCGCCGACCACGAGTGATCGCGGGCATGAGAGGCAGAACAGGGACGTGTGTGTGTAAACACACACATCCCAGTTCTGTGAGGAGAGAGAGATTGTGAGTTCCTACAAGCTGGGAACCACGATCTCTCATCTCCTATAGTCAGTCCCATGCTCCCCCACAGTTAGAACACACACTAGGGAACACAGTTAACCCCTTGATCACCCCCTAGTGTTAACCCCTTCCCTGCCAGTGACATGTACACAGTAATCAGTGCATTTTTATAGCACTAATCGCTGTATAAATGCCAATGGTCCCAAAAATGTGTCCAATTTGTCCGCCATAATGTCGCAGTACCAATAAAAATCACAGATCGCCGCCATTACTAGTAAAAAAAATAATAATAATAAAAATGGCATAAATCTATCCCCTATTTTGTGGACGCTATAACTTTTGCGCAAACCAATCAATATACGCTTATTGCGATTTTTATTACTAAAAATATTTAGAAGAATACGTATCGGCCTAAACTGAGGAATTTTTTTTTTTTTTTTTTTAATTGGGGATATTTATTATAGCAAAAAGTACAAAATATTGTGTTGATTAAAAAATTGGCGATTTTTTTTCTTTGTAGCGCAAAAAATAAAGACCGCAGAGGTAAACAAATACCACCAAAAGAAAGCTCAATTTTGTTTGGGTACAGCGTCACACGACCGCGCAATTGTCAGTTAAAGCGACGCAGTGTCATATCGCAAAAAATGGCCTGGTCATTGGCAGCCAAATCTTCCAGGCCTGAAGTGGTTAATGAAATAAACACAGCATTTTCTGTGATGTTCCAACAAATCCAGTTGTATCTTACGGTGTAACTATAAATGACTGATTCATTTATGAGCAAGGGAAGGAAGCTGTCATGATGTACATATGTATGTGGGATGGTCCATGGGTTTTAGACCTGCTTTGAAATCACAAAGGGGAATGTCCAATTGGCATAAGAGACAACTAGATGTATTCTGATATAGACAGAAATGTTCAATTGGAACAGCTGAGGAAGGGATATAGTCTAATGACCACCAAAATACAGACAAAAAAAACAATTAACATTCCCATAACCAGAGTCTACAGCATTAACGGAATCAAAAGAGACTTGCGCCCCACTGATCCTATAATCTATGCCTGGACGTTCTAAGAAAGATCACAAAAAAACTCCAGCCCCTCCTGCATAGGGATGAAAGACTTGTTGTGGAAATATCCCCGAAACCACCTCTTTTAGCATATTAACAGTTACCCAATCTAAAAGAAGTCCATTAAAGATCTCAGTGTTCTATCCATCAGATGTCTATATTCTGATTATCTGCATTTGTGTTGATTAAAATGACATTTAAGGTTGTAATTTCTATAGAAATCATTTGCAGAGCAGAGGCGCCATCTAGCGTCCCATTTTGGTATTGTTTCAGTAGAATCATTATTAAATGCATTAAATGTATAACCCAGGAAGTGATTAGAAAGCAAAGTATTCTGGGTAAAATCTTACAGGAAGAGACACATTCTCCATGCTTTTTCAAGACACTGCAGGAGGCAGGATGTGTCTTATTTCAATCTCTTACCATCATCCCTTAGAGAACTTAAAAAGTAAGTTTTTACTGTCCCATATTGTACTGTATATCTTTGTCTCTGCAATGTATGCTAAATGTATGGGGTACTTATCAAGGTTTATTCTTGTTATTTGTAGGTTCACCTAGCTTGTTCTAATAAACTGCGATCAAATAAATATGGTATCAAGTTTATGGGATAAGAATGGTTTAGCTGAATGTCCTTGAGACAGAACACTCAGTACTAAATGTATTATCTTCCTGCATACAGAAAAGGATCACAAAGATCTCTATGCTGGTGAGATATTCCAACCCCTGTTCCATCAAATGAATCTGCACACATTCTCTATAAACAACAACTAAGCAGATATAACTGTGACCCACATCTGCAGCAGCGGTAACAATTATCTTAAGATCATGGTACTGATGGGGAACTTCAAATCACAGAAATAAAGATTGGAATGGAAATGTAAATTCATTAGGGCTGTGGAAATTAACTATTATTTCCTCGATTAATCGATTAATTTTTTTTGATCGATCAAAATTCTTTTGATCGGTACTCACCTCTCCGCCGGCTTCCGGGTCTTCTGGGAGTTCTGTCGGAGATCCGGTGATGTCACGGACACCGGTGGGGCTTGCTGTGTCCATCTGAAGGGCTTCTTTGCTGTGCCTTCATATCTGCATGCCAGCGGGATCTTACTATCTGCCACACGCAAGGGCTGTTACACTTCCCTCTATCAACCTGGGATTCTACAGCCATTCACTGGGAGTTGTGATAGTTCCCTTCACGGGACATCTACATGCCAACGGACTGATGTTAACCCCTCCTCATCTGGATTCAGCAGTGGTATCGTTGTACACATTTTTATACCAGTATCATACTTAGTTACATGTTTTTATGACTGCCTTTGCTACCGTTTGGTATTACTAGCACCATTTTTACAGTTTATGTAGCTACATGGATTTTATCTCCAGTGCAATATTTATTTTGTTACCTACTTGAAGACTATAAAAGTTTTAATGCTATTCCCATCGAGTGCTGCCTTTGTGTGTTTTTTGTATCCTGCTATCCATTTTTCCAGTGGTTGGTAGCTGCACTGGGAATCGGCCTGCAAGGAGATCAGCTTAAAGTAGTTGGATCTGTATGTGCGTTATAATTAATCAAAATTAGTCGATTAATCGATTAAAAAAAATTGATTAATCGAACACGAACATTTTAATCAGTAACAGCCCTAAAATTCATAAATCACTCCCTAAATAGCAACATGATTTTCTGGTGCCACTGTGATTATGTAAATGCCCCAGATTTGCCATCTGTCTTAGATGTCACTGGTCCCAATGATACTCTGTCCCCGGGTGCATGCTGAAATCACAGCATCACTCTCTTTTGAGTCTCTGAGCATGCACAGTAACCAAAAAAAAAATATATTAACTGAGGGTATTTTGGCTGCGAATGGGCAGTTCCTGCATAATTAGAGGTGAGATGAACCAGAAGAAGGCGATATCTGGGCTGGACCACCTGAAAAGTGTGTATGTGGTCAGGACACAACTTTACAGAAGGTCGGCACGTTAAATGTGGGTGGAAGAGATGGTGTCCCAGGGACTTGGAACGGATACAACTATAAAAGCTGACCTCTGACAACAAAGCTTGTTTTTCTTTTAGGCTTCTGATCAAATGTTAATGGATTTTCCAAATGGATTCTCACTCTCACCACACTAATGCAAGAAGTGTGCTCGGACACTTATTTCCAGAATATCAAAAAAACTGTATTTGTAAGCTACAATCATCATTTGTTGTGAACGGCAAAACAGTGAATGCAAAGGCAGAGGAGAATAAACAAATCAACATATAACACATAACCACTGACTACAGGGTTGTATTTACCATTAATTCTAATGTTAAGGTTTACAAACAAAGGACTGCCACTTTGATTACAAAATACATTCAGTTCTAATAATTCAGCATTTTCAGGGAATGTCTGCCTTGGAGTAAACAGTGTCAGTGTTGATAAGGTTTTCATTTGAAAGGTTATTACAGTTTGAAGAGATCGCAAGCATATATGAAATATTACTAAGGAAAGTGACCTTTGCAGAAAATCCTCAAGTAGATAGTATATTTTTGATTCTAAGAAATATGTGTAGATATGCAGTATACTACATAGATAAATTCATTTTTATATATAAATGTTTCATTGGAAAAAAAAAAACCTTTGCCTCCAAATTAGTATTCATTTTATATTTATTTTGGCATATATAGCCTAATGATGCAAACAAGCACAATTTTATGCTCCAGCACTATAATAAATAGCTACGAGATCTAGTATAATCAAAACATCAAACAGCTTTGTTCTTTTAAATTCAATTGAATTGATTTTTAATGAAAACAAGACCAAGCTCAGGATAGGGAATTTTTTGGGTATCACTTTTAAGCACTTCTTTTTATATAAATTGGGATTGGGGTGCATTGATATTTTGGAATCATATTTATTAAAGAATGTACCAAATGAAAAATTCCAAAGTAGTGACCAGGTGAGCTGCACAAAAAAAACATTCAGTTAACATAGGTGGAACCACATGAGCTGATGGTCTGGTGTCCATAAACACCTAGCTAGTAAGAATAGAAAAAGAAGAGTTGGGACTTTACAAGTGCTGAAACCTCTTCTCAGAATAATTCTCCATACACAATCATACATTGAAAAACTGAAGTTGTATTGTACAATTCATTCTAAATGTGTCTAATATTGGTAATAGACACCCCTTAAAAACATGAAAAATCATCACAACTCTTAAAATACCAGAATCCCCCCCCCCTATATATATATATATATATATATATATATATATATACACACACACACACACACTGTACTGTACATTAATATATATCTATATAGATATATATCTATATAGATAGATCTATCTATCTATATAGATAGATATAATATCTATATATACACACAAAGATTGCCAAGGACCATTTTGATCAAAATGGGTAAACCTTATAAAAAAATTATTATTATATCATTACAACATAATCTTTTTTTAAGTTTACCATTGAAATTGTGATTTTAATATGTGTCCAAACCACTTTATACAGTGGATCAGAAAATCAGTTTAAACATTCCTTATAAATTAACACATTCCCCGTTTTCCAGTATTCTGCCTTGGATACAGTCTAATTTGTTTTTGGCTACTCATTCTGAAATAAGGAGTTTTATAATGGTAAAAAAAAAAATGCTTTGCCCAACACAGCAGCCATATTATAGCTTCCTAATTTCCTTCTTCCAACCTCATTAACAGTGCAGTGAACCTGGGACACTAAGCATATTAAAACAGTGAGGTAACCCTAAGACACAAGAATATTAAACTACTTATTGCACTTGGTGTGGCTTACTGCTTTGTGTCATTCATCTATTGGGTGTTGTTTGTCTGCAAGACATTTTATGCCTGAAAATACACTTCTGTGATAAGAAATTAAACGTAAATGTAATTAGACAATGCATTTTAGCAGTGCAAAATATATTCAGTTGTATGATAATATATTTATTCTGTATTTACAAACCTAAGTGTTAGTCTACCCAAAAGTGTAATTTTAGATGTAGGTGGAGCCTGGATTTTTTAAATACTATATACTCCAACATCAAGATCTTCCAGTCATAATTTCTGACTATGTTACTGTACATTTGGGAAATTTGAGTGTTCCTGCCAACTTCAGTGTATGCAAACAACAATTAGGAGTGAAATTGGGAACTCCTCATAATGGTGGCAGCAGGTTTGCAAACCGAGAAAATTAAAGCTAAACTCTGGGCTGCTTTTAAATGTACCCATGCAGTGGGGTCCCTTTAATACTGCACAGGTTAAATATCTGTTTGGCTAGTAGAAATACTTAATTTTTCTAATCAAATCAAATCAATTTTTTCCAATTTGACTATTGTAGAGTGCCCAATTTGAGGGACAAATTGGTACAAACCGTACCTGATCCTCCGAAAAGACTGGGAACATTTTTTGACCATAAATGATTCTATACTTGTGGGAGATGTAAGATGTGTGGGACGGTTAAAGAGAGACCGAGAAAAACCACCACATTTACATATTTTGTTACTAAGAAAGAATATAAGATAAATAAACTTATAATGTGTCAAAGTACACACGTCACATACTTGTTGGCCTGTCCTTGTGGCCTCCAATATGTATGCCGGATAAGCAGGCAATTATTTATAAGGATTAGGGAACATCTGGACAATATAAGAAAGGGCTATAAGCATCATAGTCTAGCCCAACATTTTAGAACACACCATAACAGGGATCCTAGTCTGATAAAAGTATGTGGGATAGACAAAACTCACACTGGAGGGGAATCAATATGACACAAGCTTTGTCCCAAAACGAGACCCGTTGGATACACAAATTGGGTAGTCCAGCAGTCCTAAATATAGATATCAATTGTTTTATTTCCAATTTTTTATTAAATACCTACAGCTATTAGTATTACCACAATATTGTAAAGAATAATCCACCATGCTGTTCCCACAGTAGAGGGGAGGCCCATTCATTCACATTGCACAGAAGGGAGGCAAACCTAGTTTAATTAAAACACAGAAAACCACCCATTTTTAAAGTCTTCATTAAGCTTATTTTAATTTAATTTTAATTTTATTCTTATTTTTATGTTATGTATTATTTTTAATTTAATGTTAATTAGTATTTATTTTTTCATTATTATTGATTTTAATTTTTATATTTATTTTTTAAGTTTATTATTATTATTTTTATTTTTACTTTATTTTTAATTGTATATTTATTTTCATTAAGCACTGATTAAGCACTGAATAGCAGTGCGAAACGCGTCAGCTCCCATCTGCTGTTTTCCTTGCTGTGATATGTATTCTGTGTTTTTGTTATAATAAACAACCATTTTTTGGAGTGCGGCTGTCCAAGCGCCTTTTTCAATTTTCTGCATATTTATTTTCATGTTTAGTTTTATTTTATTTTATTCATAGTTTCATTCTCCCTTTTTTTCCCCGCATTTTTTAAGTTTCACTTTATTTCACACAATTTTTCTGCACACACACAATACCAATAAGATTGTTTAGACAAACAATACATAGTGTTAACAGCATAAACATGACATTGGGGTGCAATTAGTAACATTAAACACAAGATGTCCTTATTGAGTTGACGTCAGTACACAAGAAATTCAACAGAAGGGGTAACAATACAGAAACCAAACGAGTGATTGGATGGGGTGGAGTGCAATTTGTTGCGAGAAGTTTACATAAGCGACTGGCACACAAGGGAGCTTCCTGCTTTTGACAACATCGCACATAGATGATGAAACGCGTCAAGATAAATCTCCCGTGTGTCTCATTTCCGGCCCAGAGAGTGGAATGCATGCCAGGTAACTGGCAGCGACCATTGCTCTCACACACCATGAGGAGTTTTTTCTTTCCATTCATTGCATACCTACACAATTTGAATTTGGAGCCCTGGAGCCATCATTGGAGGTAATCTCCACCAATGGGAGTCACCAGAGGATATTGAGGTGGGATAGGTCCTCCAAAAGGACCTACAAGCTCAGCAGACTCTCCTTGCTATACGGTAAGGGAGTCCATCATATCTGGTGAGTGCGGAGTTTTTACAGTCTTTTGCGAGGTTGATGCACAGATATCTATTTGGAAACGGAGCACAACAGCACTTTTTTGTACAGAAAAAATACCTTGTTTTGCACAGTCATCACTTCATGCACTGTATTTGTCACTTTAAACCATGAATTGATTATGCTCAATATTTTTTAGCACACAATATAATATTGGTTCATGTTTTTGTTAATATGTAACTATATTGATTGGTATAATAATATATTCACAGTATATACCATCATAGTAGTGGTATTTGTGTTAGTCTAAGGTCGAGCAAGCGCTGTCTACATTTCATTTAAGTAGAAATACTTACCTTGCTTTTACAGACTTCTTCCTATTTGTGCAACTGGTCCCCACAATGCTGCTTTACTTCACCCCTTGACCAGCTGCAGCACTCTGACGTCATCAAATACAATGCAGAACCAGCAGTCCTCCATTGTAAGGGACAGAGGTGAAGGGCCTGGCAAGGACATCGGAATGCAGAAGAGAGGATTTAGGTAAGTATTTCTACTCCCCCCATAGCTAAACCAGTATTTAACCTATGCATTGCATTGAAGAGCCCTGTGCATGAGTACATTTAAATGCAGCCTGGAGTTGGTGTTTAGGAGATGAGCTCTTGTCCTCATGTTTGATAGGGACAAATGGCTCTTTCTCATATCCCTGGTCTTTTGGATGCAGTGGTCTGGGGGTCTTAATGGAATCTGGAAGCCCTCTTAAAACTAAATAGGCCCCCAGATATGCAGCCCCCCCTCCTATGTGAATGAACAAGGGAGTAAGGCCTCGTACACACGACCGATTTTCTCGGCAAGAACCAGCAAGAAACTTGCTGGCAGAGATGTCTTGCCGAGTAAATCGGTCGTGTGTACGCGGCTATCGGGTTTCTCGTCGAGAAAACCGACAAGTAACCTCGACGAGAAAATAGAGAACCTGCTCTCTATTTTCTCGTCGAGATTCTCGTCGGCATGTTTCTCGACGAGAAAAGTGAGTGTGTGTACACTTACCTGTCCTCCCGGAAGCCCGCGCATGTTCGAAATGAATTCGACGCATGCGCGGTAGCTTCCTAGGCATAGGTAGGGTATACCAAGATGGCGGCGACGGCATCGAATGTGACGAGCGCATGCTCGTCGTAGTCGATGACGTCACCGCGTTCGCTCGATTTAAAGAACCGCGGGTTCTTTGAATCGAGCGTGTGTACACTCAGCCGGGACAAGTTTCTTGTCCAAGAATCTCGTCGAAAAAAACGACATGTTTTGTTCGACGAGAATCTCTGCCGTGTGTACGAGGCCAAAGGGGTACATAGTAGTAAATAAAAAACAGAAAGAAACCCTCTGGTGGGACTTTGAAGGGCAATGACTCCAAAAGAAAGTGTATACGAATTAAATAAAATATCATTTTTAATATTACAAAGTATAAAATAGAATAAAGCATTGACTGTGTTAGACACAATACAAAATTACATGCAATATGTGTAACATAGTGTTCATCATGTGATCATAACCACTAATTGAAATCATAAAATGAAACCATAAAATGAACCATAAAATGAAACAAATGAAAGAAAATGATCACAATATACATGAATACAAATTAGACATGAGCAGATAAAAATATGTTGATATTGGCATACTGTAACAAGCCAAAAAAGGAAAAATCACAGTCCACTAGTATGCTAATGTGTATTTTGACCGACTGATTTTTCCTTTTTGGACTTGTTACAGTATGCCAATATCAACATATTTTTATCTGCTCACTTCTAATTTGTATTCATGTATATTGTGATCATTTTCTATCATTTGTTTCATTTTATGGTTCTGCTCTCTGTTCTTCATGCTCTTTGCTCTTCATCATGAGATCATAACCACTAATTTAAATCACTTTTGTAATAATAGACAGAGTGATATTGATGCGTTTCGTGGTCATGCATGTATTGCTCTTCATCAGGATAAAGTGTTAAGCCCTGTACACACGATCGGATTTCCGATGGAATAAAATCCGATGTAATTTTCCATCGGATTTCCGATGAAGCTGACTTCCATCAGTCTTGCCTACACACCATCAGTCAAAAATCCGACCGTCCCAAATTCCGTGACGTAAAACACTCCGACGAGCTGAGAAAAATTAAGTTCAATGCTTCTGAGCATGCGTCGACTTAATTCTGAGCATGCATGGGTTTTTTCTCCGATGGAGTTCCACACAGACAATCGGAATTTGCTATCGTTTTTTTTCCATCGGATAAATTTAAAACATGTTCTATTTTTAATCACCGATGGAAAAAAGACAGATGGGGCCCATACATGATCGGTTTGTCCGATGAAAAAAGTCCATCGGACTGTTTTCAGTGGTAAAACCGATCGTGTGTACAGGGCTTAAGAAGTATCTATGATATCTACAGTTTATAAAGCAAAAAATAAAACAATAAGTAAAAAGTATATATATGCATATAATTGGTACACAAGTAATCAATCATAACATTGAGTAAAGCCAGTATCTACTGACCATGCAACAGCAGGTATCTTGCCACATCAAGAATTAAAAAAACAGGGAAATATGGCTGCGCTGGCTCTGCAGCGTCCCGGAGTAATGGAGATGAGATCGGCCACCCCGGATGATGACCAAAAGGGGGGGGGGGCAGAAGGAGAAAACCCGACCCAGCAGGTGAACCCACACCAAGGGTTAAGATGACAAGGATCTAGCAATAAACAAAAATAGTTTATTACACCGCTCCTAAAGCGCCCCAAAGATGCTGCTTACAGGACTTTTTTTAATGTCCCGAAAGCGCACCGCTCCAGTGTGAAAGCACTCGGGCTTTCACGCTGAGTGACAGGAGAGGCGATTTACAGGCGCTATTTTTAGCACTAAAATGCCTGTAAAGCGACTGTGAATCTAGCCTTAATGGTAACAGGAAGCTTCTATTCCCTCAAACCTTTTTGACAACAATAATATTAATCATTTTGGAGAAAATGCACTTTGTTGGGCAATATTCTTCATAATGGGTACAATGTCATGGGTAGAACAGTTGTCTTAAAACAAAAAAAATTCTATATAAAGGAATTTGTTTGGTGATAGTAACGTAATTTTTGTGATCATAAAATGTATTTAGTGTTCAAAAGCTAATGCCTTAGTAAAAATAACTACTTTGTGTTTATAAAAGGCAAGTTTGTTAGAAAATATTCTACTTACAATCAGCATCCCATATTTATCCAAGTGCAGTTTTGTGGCCTTGGGAATCACAAGTGAGCAGCTGCATTATTTAACACAAAGATGAAGAGTATTCAATGGGATATGTTACTCTTTACCACCTACTGAAGCAAGTAGTCATTCTTCTCTGCAGGCTGAGTTATAAGCCATTTCCCTCAAGGCAAAAATAACACATTATCGATCCCTTCTGGAAGAAGAGATTTATTAACATTGAATGTTTGTCACTGGATGGAAGCAGCCCAAGGGTAGACACCAGGCTTATGCAGTAAACAAAACTTTGGATGCAATCTAATTTCAAACTGTTGACACTATATTTGCTGGGAGTTTTGATCAGGGAAACTTTATAAAGCTATCTTTCTTAATAAAGCCAATAAAAATATGAAAAACTGTGAAAGAAAAATTACACTACGGGGTAATTTATAAGTGGGCAGTATACTTGTGAGTGTCCATTACTTAAAGTGGAACTTTACCCTATTAACTTGATAAAAAAATAATGTTCTTTACCAAGGAACATATATTCCACATAAATAATTATGCTACCAAAAAGTGTGTGCTGTAACTTGCCTCCAGCATTGCTCCTGTTTCTTCTTGCATCATTTTTCTAAAGCCCTGAGCCCCAGCAGTAAATCATAAAGCAGAACTAAACCCAATAATTTAACTGTTTCAAGAAACAGTTACATTCCTAGAATGCCGGGATTGCTAGCAGCCACATTTGCTTGTGTTCTCAACCAGACTGTCAAACCATCAGATGGCGGGTGTCATAACTGATCGTATGTGCAGCACCATAGCAGTTGCAGGTCAAACAGAAGCAGCTTCCTTGGCTGTAAAGCAGATCAGCTTCTACAAACTTGGCAGTGCCTAAAAATGGAGAGCAACTGAGCATGTGCAGAGCAGGGTGAAACAGTGTGTTACTGGATTTTAAACAGTATAGACACTCATTTTTAATGGGGTCAGCCTGAAGTGGTCTAGCAGAACTTACTTTTCTGACTAAAGTTCCATTTTGAG
Organism: Rana muscosa; assembly: GCA_029206835.1. Taxonomy (NCBI): domain Eukaryota; kingdom Metazoa; phylum Chordata; class Amphibia; order Anura; family Ranidae; genus Rana; species Rana muscosa. The sequence goes on along the minus strand of CM055116.1, from coordinate 746,968,107 downwards.
GCAGCATTAAACCCAAAAGCAAACGTTTGTTTTCATAGCACAAACTCTCCAGCGGAATGTATCAGTTTACATGGATGAGACAAACCAATTAACAATGACAGGGGTGATTAATATTATCAGCTTTTATTTATTATATTATATTTATTATATATGTAAAACCTTTATCTCAAGAGGAAATGTATAAAAAAGGTTTGCTGTAACTGATTATAAAGTGAGAGCTGAAATTTGGCTTCCATTTGTTAGTGGTTCTAAATCTGCTAATAAAAGTTACACCGCCAACCCCCCAAGGTGTAATACTGGCCAGATCACCAGGTGAAAACAGAGACAAAAAAGCCAAAGAAAATAAAACTGATGCAGCCACCACATCTAATGATTAGTAAGCTGCAATATATTAATTTTTGGAGTTAGATTTAAAGGGGTTGTAAAGGTTAATTTTTTATTTTCTAAATAGGTTCCTCTAAGCTAGTGCATTGTTGGTTCACTTACCTTTTCCTTAGATTTCCCTTCTAAATATTTTTTTTCTTTGTTTTCTTTGTCTGAATTTCTCACTTCCTGTTCCTCCTCAGTAAGCTGTTCACTAAGCTGTTCTGGCTGACTCCACACCACTCGGATGATGGTGTGAAGTTTAGTGAGGAGAAACAGGAAGTGAGAAATTCAGACAAAGAAAAAAAACATTTACAAGGGAAATCTAAGGAAAAGGTAAGTGAACCAACAATGCACTAGCTTAAAGGAACCTATTTAGAAAATAAAAAACAAACCTTTACAACCCCTTTAATATCTAGCCCAACTTCAGCCAGATTTTTGGTGAAGGGTCTCTCTCTCTTTCTCTCTCTCTCTCTCTCTCTCTCCTTGGAATGGGGGTCGCTAAGACAGGAAGCCACATAAACCTGACTTTGGGGCCCAACCTTTCTTCAACATACTACAAATTTTCAAACACTTCCTATCTTTTTGACTGCTTGTCATAGGGGAATATTGGGTAGCGGGTAGGGGGTGGAATCAAGGGACATTTCTTGGAGATTAGTAAGGGGGGGGGGTGACTCAGAAATGGGGAGTATCTGCACCTATTCTCTGAGAAAAAAAAGGCCCGTGCAACATAATAAGCTCTTTATAATTAGATAACTATTAAAAAAAAAAAAAGGATTTGGCTAGATTGTCTATCATGTTGTCTGGATTTGGCTAGATTGTCTATCACGTTGTCTGGATTTGGATAGTTGTCTATCATATTGTCTCATATGTACCAGAGTTTAAACTGGATTAGGGTATTTGCTTAGTTAAGTGGAATGAGATTAAGATCCGGGCGTTCTCCCTCTCAGCAATCCCAATGGCCTGGTTAAGATCCTCTGAGCAAGAATTTGTAACATTCTCCTAAAACTGGTTTATTGACTCAAATAATTAACGTGTATTTAAAAAAAATATTGATGAAAAACAAAATTTGTTCCCACACTACACCAGGACAGTGATAGCCTGGTGTGCCAGAATGTGGGTTGGTATCTCATGTTAAAAGAGCAGTGAGTTCTTGCTGAGGTCCAATGCTGATGGGTACTACGCATTTTTTTTTTATCAGATCCAGTATACAAGAGAGTGTGGTATTGAGGACTAGGATGGTGGGGCAAGCAAATGGCATCCCCTCCCTGCATGTAGAGTATAAAACAGTACAGTAACAAAATAAAAATTCTCCTAATCTAAGCGATACTTGCTTGTGAGGCTCCAGCAGCATCTTACTCTCTACTATAAAACATTTACAGGCAAATGTGCCAGAGTATGTTTTATATACATGCCACCCTTGATATTCTGTAACCTCACAATGGTTTTCATCTTAACTGAAAATGTTCTCTGCACGGCACAGATACAAGACAGCTTGCATGTTGTACAGGCAGGCTTCTTAGCTGTTCTGAGTGTTTATGTGCGAGAGCTCAATAATAAATAATACATTGTGCAAGGAAGCTGGGAACTTTCCAGAAGCGAATTAGCCAATGACCTAAAAACAGGATTCCTTCTCTTGTTTTTTTGTTGCTTTATTAGTCAATAGTGTTGTGACTCTACAGCTGGGCATGTTTTATTCTGCATAGAAAAGTTCAGCTGCTACACATGGCACATCATTTATCAGCAGATGTTTGAATGGTTGGCAGTGTTGTAAATGTCTGATCATACATAACGCAATGTGCTAACAATGTGCTCTACTACAAGGGGGAACAATATGTGCAAGAAATGCAGGCATGTCCCTGATTGTGAAATTATATACTCATTGATATGTCAATGTATACAGCTTGATGACTGCTTAGAAGCAAAGTAGTATTCATCTTTTGCAAAGGAAAATAATACAAAGCTAAAGCATAAGCAGACATGCAGAATCTCCCTGCCCACACCAAGATTCAAGATGTTTGTGCCCCCTTTGCCAGGAATCACACTACTGATATGAGGCTGTGACAGTAACAACAAGAGCTATACAGCAATTTTTAAAATTCCACCACCCTGAACCATACCACCAGAGTGTGCTAACAGGGAAATTTAAAGAAACTTTAGATCCATTAAAGCGTTCCCTATTAAAAAGAGAAATGCTGCACTGCTACAGTACATCTTTCATTAGAATATAAACTATCACACTTCTAACCGAGGAGGAAAAACTTGGATAAAGAAATACCAAGATAAAAATAACTCCAAAGGGAAACACACAGCGATGTAAAAATACCACAAAATAGAAAATATTTATTAATACAATAGAAGTTCCACAACAAAAAGAGCAACCTTCACCACACCATAGAAAAAACTATTTAAGATAACGTTGTCTTCAATTGTCTTTACTATGGTGTGGTGAAGGTTACTCTTTTTTGTTTTTGTTTGTGTGTTTCCCTTTGGAGATATTTTCATCTTGGTATTTCTATATCCAAGTTTTTCCTCCTCTGTCAGATTGGTACCCAACTCCGTGATCCCCACCCCTTAACAGGGGTGAGTCAGGTAATCTTCACACTATTTTTACCTGTTCAAGAGTTGATTCTCCCTTTTTACACCCAATTCTACCATACTTCTAACCCATAAAATATTTAAAAGCAGGAGCAGCCCATTCAAAATTATACTCGGAAGTATCGTCCTAATTATAAATATTTATAGCATTATATCCACAATAGTAAATGATCAAATAAAGATACTAAATAATCTGGCCTCCCTTCTTAGTATCACTCTGCGCTAGTAAAAAAACTACTAAGATAAAAGCACTAGAATAAAATGCACTAGATTGCAATATGTAAAATGACAGCAGCTGCTTAAAATCAAACGTAAATGGAATATAAAACAGTATTAAAAAACTTATGTGAAAAGTTCCGAATAAAACTGCAGCAGCGCTACGGACAAATGTTCATATGTGCGTCTTCTATATATTTATATCATATAGGTAGTGTAGATAGTGAACGGTGAGTCTGGTTGTAATTGGTTCAAATCCTAGTTCCAGTGTTCCTTTCACCAAGTGTATTTCACCACGTGGGGGGATTGAAGGTCCCCTAATGGGGATGCACTCACCAGATGTTAAATCAATATGGGCATAAATAAACCATCCTCCTCTAGTGTATTGTGTCTTCTTTACCTCAATACTACATCAATGGTGCCGCTGGCATATGTGAGGAAAAAGAACAAATCCACATAGGGTAGTACTGTTTGGAAAATTTATTGTATAACAATCCCCCAAGTACCCCCTTTACATATGCGCGTACCACATAAATAAAATAAACAGGTGATATGGTAAACTGAGCGCTTCAGCGCTTGAGACTTGCCCCTGATTAACGCCGCTATGAAGTTCCTTTGGCGTCTTCCTGGTTCGGCAGGTCCTGGAGCGCAGAAGCGTCACTTCCGGTTTGCTTGGTTTGCTGGTCATGCCCTGACATTTCGTCACTTCCTGACTTCTTCTGAGGGCGTAAATGATCAGTCATTAATATGAGGAAAAGACCTAGCTTTTAACCAACATCAATTTAGCAAAATAAAAATTTACAAAAAAAACAATGAAGAAAGTGTGCATACATAATATTATAATATCTATCTCCCCTATTATCTTCACAACTTCAGAAACCCACTGTGTAACAATAAATATAAAGGCTGGAATAGATACTGTATATAAAAATAACTGATGTGAAAGAACAATTGGCAGACAGAAATAAGAAGAGTGTAAATGCTGCCTCCAGGGTAGTGAGGATATTACCTAACTGCAGGGGAAAGATGCTCCAGTAAAGTTTAACTTGCCAACTGATTTTTACTTTTCCGTACTAGTGAAGGACTATTTACTACTGCCGATGTGTTGTAGATATTTATAGATTCTTCTTTGTATTTAATACGGGATGTTGCTGCTTTTGAATGTTTTAATGAGTAAGGGTTTGTGATGGATAATTTGTATATAATATAGGATGTTTTATCTTTACTGCCATTATTGTCACCTGACATCTAAATTTAAAAAAAAAACCTACATGCATGGACATGCAGTGGGTATTACATACAAAAAGTCTTTGCAGCTTTTAACAGTCCCAAATGCTGATGTAAGTTATGGCTGGCTCAGGTGGGCAGTAGCTTGGCAAGTTCCTGTTAGACATCCAATAGGCTACTGTAGACCATGCTTCAATTAACATGCATAGGATTATTAGTACTTGACAGCCCCAAATGCTTCACATTTCAAGATCGTTAAGATAGGTAGCAGAATGGGGCACTAAGCTAATTGTTCTCAGCTCAGTCAAAAACCTGCTAATTGATAGACTGCTTGTAGACTCTGTGATGTGATGTGTGAATGCTTTGTGCAGTCACTATTTAACGTGTAGCATGCTCTTCCTCATCCACTTCACATGTTATCAAACACTTATCTGTTAAAAAATATCTAATATCATTTCTTTAAAGGGGTTGTAAAGGAAAACATTTTTTAACCTTAATGCATCCTATGGTGAAGGTGAAAAAACATCCGACAATACCGCCCCTCCCCCGAGCCCTCGTTTTACTTACCTGAGCCCTCGAAAGTCCCACGCTCGCCCCGTCATCCTCTTCGCTGCTCAGCCTGGCCGTTGATTGGCTAGAATAGATGGATTGAAAGCAGCGCAGCCATTGGCTTGGCCAATGACGTGGTGCGCCGGGGGGCGGGCCAAATGATACAGTGAGCGGCAAATGCCGCTGGCTGTATCACGGGAGCTCGCTCACATGAAGGTGGTGAGTGCTTGTGGGGAGAAGCAGAGACAGCCGCCGAGGGACCCCAGAAGACCAGGTTCGGGGCCACTCTGTGCAAAACAAGCTGCACAGTGGAGGTAAGTATAACATGTTTGTTATTTAAAAAAAATAAAATAAATCTTTACAACCCCTTTAAGGCCTGTCAAATACTGCTGCATACAATCACTCAGCACAGAAGTGCTTCTCCCTGTAGCAACTGCTCCAGTTGACCTCTGTGTCTTTTCCTTCATTGGAAATATTTCCCAATCAAGACACTGGCTTTCGCGTGCCCTTGTCACTGATTCATATCTAAACATAAAGGGGAGCCCTTACACTGGCTTAAATTGTTATTGCTAATATTTCCACCAAGCGTTGTCGATAACATGGACCATATTAAATGTTCAGTCTCTTTCTACTTATAACGTTAAATATATATAATTATTATTAGTAGTATTTTTGGTTATAATATATCTGCAAAGTCTAATGCATGTGCACTAGAGACTATAATTATCATTTAAAATATATGAATACGTTTGTGGAACTATCAGGAAGGGAAGTGAAGGTGAAAGATCAGAAAAGGAACTTTCTTCAATTTTTTTTTATTGAATAAAAGAAGGAAAACAAATAAGAGTACATAATAGTAACATGACAACAACATGTAAACATTTATGTGCGAAAACAGTTTCCCAAAACTACAGAATGTATTAGAAAATTTGAATGCAATATAGAGAAAAGGGTATACAATGATAAAGGAATACATGTGGAATGCAGAATATCAAAAGCAGGTTTTAGTCATTGTGTTAACACATTTGTACTTAGCACAAAGAAGACAGGGTAAGGAACCATAATGTCAAGATAGTACTATCTTGGTATACCAAAAGTAAGTAGAGAGACTGAATAAACCAAAGGTTAGATGACTCACAGCTACTAAACGATATGGTCAGATGTGTTCCTCAGTACAGTCACTACTTATACAATATTAAAAAAAGATGAAGAAAGAAAGCTTAAGAAGTTATAAGCTTATAACTTTTGAGGAAAAATCTGAAGCTTCTGTAGTTAATGTTGAGGTCTGATAGGAGAAAAAGAAAGAAAGAGGGAAAGTTGAAGCTGAAAAGAAAGGAATAGAAAGAGAAGGGGGTGGGGGGGCAAATAGGGTGAGGAGCAGCCGGAGAAAGAAGAAGGGAACAAGAAGCCGGAGCAAGATGCGGACGAGAACACTGAAAGAAGAAAGAAGATGAAGGTGAAGATGAAGATGGAGGAAGAAACCCCAATGGAGAAAAGAAGAAGATGGAAGAAGGTGGAAGAAGAAGAAGGAAGAAGATGGAAGAAAGGAGAAGACATTAATAAAGGAATTGTCAAAAACCGGCTATTGTAATTTTTAATTTTTTTTACCCCATTACCATTTCCCACAGGGGGGGCAGGATCTGGGGGTCCCCTTTGTTAAAGGGGGCTTCCAGATTCCGATAAGCCCCCCGCCCGCAGACCCCCACAACCACCGGCAAGGGTTGTGGGGATGAGGCCCTTGTCCCCATCAACATGGGGACATCCTCCCCATGTTCAGGGCATGTGGCCTGGAACGGTTCAGGAGGGAGGGGGGCCGCTCTCTCGCCCCCCCCTCTTTTCCTGCGGCCTGCCAGGTTGCGTGCTTGGATAAAGGGTCTGGTGTGGATTTTTAGGGGGACTCCACGCCATTTTTTTTTTAAGTTTGGCGCGGGGGTTCCCCTTAAAATCCATACCAGACCTGAAGGGCCTGGTACGGATTTTGAGGGGGACCCGCACGTCATTTAAAAAAAAAAATATCCATACCAGACCTGAAGGGCCTGGTAATGGAATTTCTGGGGTACCCCACGCATTTTTTTTTTTAAAACACTTTCAATGACTTTTCTCTATATTGCCGGGAGCCGACAATTCATTACAGCCGCGAGTGATTTTAAATGCCTTTTTTTTCCTTTAGAAATGTAATTTTGCTGTCGGACTGTTATATAACGGCAAGTTTAAGAGCTGCGCCTGTTCAACTTATGCAAATTTATTTAGGTGACTTGACATTTACTAAGATTTTGCCGGCGCAGTGAACTGGCGCATTTGAACGAATAAAATTCCCACGCAGAGCACAAAAAGATCCCTCGCAGTTATAAACGTACTTGCCGGCGCAGCAGGCTGGTTCAGAAAAAGTTACTTTCTCATTCTATTTTGGGCATATTTGTTACTTGGGCAGTTGTCACTAAACTTCCTCACATCACCCCACATCACCCCATTATATTGGCACTTCCAGCTTCTTTATATTTTTATTTGAAGATGCCGTGCGCCAGGTCCATAGTGGTGCACTGAGCGCCTCCTCCCGTGCGCCGAGAACACTATAGTAAATGGGGAATAGCGCTGCGTTACCGGCACAAATGTTTCGTAAATACCAAAACTGCCCTTGCGCAAGCAGATGCGCCGATACTCATGGTGCAAACGTTTCGTAAATCAGCCCCATTGTGTAGTTGTACATCTCAATATAATTAAAATAAAAACGTTTTAGTTTAAAATAAAAACTAAGTCCATGGTTGCTTATGTGTTTATCATTTCACCAGGCTTGCAACCCCATGCAAGTGAGCTTTATTCTATCATAACTAAATCCATATTCTATGCAAGATTATATGTGAGGGTGCTAGACCCAGGTATTCCAATCACTTCTTTCAATGTTTTATACATTTATTTGGGCATCCTCTATGCTGGTATGTTTTTCTCTCGGGTATATTAATGATAAACTATTGTCATTGAATGAGAGTGGAGATGCTGGGGAGATCCATTTTTTTGTGCTATAAGATTTCTATTGATAAATAACACACCAATCATTGTATATGTGTGGGGAGTGTATTTCAACTAGTAAGCATAGGATGTACATTTTTGGATCAGCAAATAAGTTTATTTAAAATACATCATTAACAGTGTCAATAATGTTCTTCCAATAACAATCTAGTTTTGGGCACTTCCAAAGTATGCGCAACAAGGTGTCTGGTTCTGTCTCACACCTGGCACACAGTGGAGAATCCCTGCAACATCAGTGATGGAATGTTGAGGCACGTGGTAAAAACAATGCAGAATGAAAAGCTGTGTGAGTTTTTGGGTTTGAAGAGGTAGATACTAAAGGAATAACAAATATGATCTTTGACCATTCAGTGTCCAACAGTGATCCTGTTTGCATTCCCCATCCTTTTCTACATAGTAGGGAAAGAAGGCTCACGCTCCTTTCATTAACTTTACTGAGACCTCAAAGCATGGTGCAGTTACGGGTGCTGCAAGAACTGTTAGTTTGGGATCCAATATGCTTTTTTAAAGCATGGTATTATTTAGGAACTAGGGCATGGTAAAGTTGATGAACATATATTGTACTATGTATAGCACACCCCCGTAGGAGCTTCTGGTTTAGATTTGGGCCTTGCACGTTACCTCAATGTCCGTTGTCTAGGGAATGAGAGTCTTTAGAAAGTTCAATGTCCACACAAGTTATGAATCCTTTTCGTCAGGCTTTATTTCCGAACAAACTTGCATAGGTAGAGGAATGGAGGGTTAGGGGAAGGTTCAGGCACACACAGCAGATCACTGGGGAAACTCCTCAGCTTCTAAAGTCACACTCACCACTCTCCTTCAAATGGGTATTGCTCACCTGGATAGGCCCCTCTCACTTGACCTAGTAGCCGGGATGATACACGAACAAATAAAGAAATAACAGTCTCTGCCACAGACCTTTAGGACGATTAAGTTGAACTGTTCAATGATCCTCTGCCACAGGATTTTTAATACCCAGATATCCAGCCTTACAGTTTAAGAGCCTTTAAGCTGACCCAGCACACTGTAATGTAACATTAGCTACGGTGCATCCTCCAATAAGGTCACCAGGCCTTCCTCAAGATACCAGCCTTCCACTTGGTCGTCTCCAGGACAGGTCCTCCCCTGGTTTCCTCCATTGAGTGGCTTCCTCCCACAGGACAGACAGCACAGGATCACCTTCAAAGTGTAGGTCCCAGCCAGGACAACTGGGCCTACCTGGCAGAGATGCAGCCTCGGGCCAACATGGCTCCGCAGCTGAAATTCCAGTATCACATACCTCAAACCAGGAGGGCCACGAGGCGAAGAGAGCCCAGAGAAATGGCATCTGCCCCTTAAGTACCCTTCCCCAGCATTTTCAGCAGGGAGACCACTCCCACTGATCTGTTCCCAGAGAAAAATACCCAATACACTTTGGCCTGCTTGTGTTCCAACATTGGTCTGGGGTGGTAACGCCACCTACAGGCAAACAGTGGGAAGTCCTTCCAAACACAGCCATAGCCGGAACAGAGGCTGATTTATCCTTAATCATTACAAAGTCTGAGCTAACTACCAGCTCAGACTCCCACTAAATTTAACATAGCGCCTGATCATCAGGAGCAGGGTGCTACATGCTACATACTCCCCCCACTACAACAAGACACTGTCCCCAGTGTCTGGAAGAAAAATATGGCCCTCAATCCTGAGGACCAGTACCTGAACCAAAAAAACTTGGATGGGAAGGGAAAAAAAGGAAAAGGAGCTATAGATATAAAACATTAACATAAAAATTTCAATAAAATCAGAATTAGTATACACAGGATGACCCCTCTCACTAACTGTGTAGACCACCCACTCTCCAGCAGTCTTGACAGAAGATCTGGCTCACCTGAAAAAAAAAAGAAAAGAGATACAGCCAAATAACATAACGACATTAAGGCACTTCAAAAGAAGCAAAGCTGCATTTCCTAGGAGATGGAACTTTCCTTCTAGTTTTTAAAGATGCACAATTAATTCGAAAAGTCTCTCCCTACTCTACTGATCACTGCCACCTAGTGTCAGAAGTAACACACAAGAGTCTTTTAAATACAAGGGCTGAAGTAGATGAACATCTTGATCCCAAATTTTTCAGCAACCCTAATGCCGCGTACACACGGCCGTTTTTAATGACGAGAAAAATGAATTTTTTTTAAAATGGTCATTAAAAATGATCGTGTGTGGGCTTTCCGGCAGTTTTCCCGAAGAGAAAAATGCAGAGAATCACGACGAGAAAAATTGGAACATGCTCTAATTTTTCACGTCGTTTTTTACATCGTCGTTTTTCTCATCATGAAAAACGGCCGTGTGTGGGCTTCAACGACGTGAAAAAAATGCGCATGCTCAGAATCAAGTATGAGATGGGAGCGCTCGTTCTGGTAAAACTAGGGTTCGTAATGGAGATAGCACATTCGTCACGCTGTAACGGACTGAAAAGCACGAGGCTGAAAAGCGCGAATCATCGCTCAACAAACTTTACTAACATGAAGGGTGGCGCCATCCGAATGGAACTTCCCCTTTATAGTGCCGTCGTACGTGTTGGACGTCTCCGCGCTTTACTCGAACATTTTTTTCCACGATAGTGTGTAGGCAAGGCAGGCTTGAGAGGAAACACGAAAAATCACATCGAGAAAAATGACGTTTTTTTCAATGACATTAAAAACGGTTGTGTGTACGCGGCAATCCTAACTGACTAATTTCCCCAGAGTCCAGTTAGCACAGCAAAAGATGAGAAGGTAAACAAAAATCCTCCTCTCCGTTGAAAAATGTCTTTCTTGCATGAAAAAGAAAAAAATAGAAAATGAGGACAAATGGTCACTTTGAATGATCACAGGTAAAACCTGGGATCTGGCAGGGTCAGTGGTTTTCCTTGCTTGACCAGGGTAGTGATAAAATACACAATGTCCTCTTTTCCTGGTCTGCAAATAATCACCCGATCAGCGTGAATGTGTCGGTCATAGCTCCAGTGCAGCCAACATCCTTTAAATCGTTCAGCCATAATAAAAGAGTAGTCAAGTTTTCTAAATGGCTTTGGCACGGACAAATAGTCCCAAATGGCCTCACCGTACCACTGCTCTCTATTGGCCTCAATCTCCTGCATTATTTTCTTTAAGACGTAGGGGAATTCCAGGCCGTACTCTGTGGCTACCCTTGTTATAAGTACTCTCTGTAGATGGGCGAGTTTGGGTAACGATCGGGAGCTTCCCATCCCAGGTAACACACACAAGTCCAGTGATTTCTTTACCATGGACTTGGCAGGTTTAGGCGAAACCTCTTTATCGGGCAAAGTCCCTTTATCAATGTCCAGGGTTTCCACCCTGGGTGTAGTCTCCCCGGAGTCCATAGCTGTCCACTCCGAACAACTACGTGCTGAGGAAACATCTTCCATGTGGGCTCAAACAAGTAATCGTCTCCAATATCCGACAGAGAGTCTAACTCAGAGTCTTCCCACTCTTCTGCCAGCAAATAGTTGCGCACAGTCCCGAATACTTTTTCCCCAGATATCTTACCAGTTCCTGATGTGGACTTCCCTGGAATATCATCTCTCTCGGGGTCCGGTTCCGGTTGTATCTGGGGTAGGCCTCTACCGCGGCCACGGGAAGCCTTCACATATCCCACCTTTCTCCGAGTGGGTGCAATGGGAACAAGTGCAGTAGAGGTGGTATCCGGAACAATGTCCGCGGATGGTTCTGCAACAAATGCAGCAACGACATTCCCTCCAGGGTCACTCACCGCAGCAGGCGCGACAAGTACAGGTTCGGCCACAGGCCCGAGGGCAACATCCTCCAACAAAGTGATGCCTGCGGTCAAGTCCACCCGGTAGGCACGGGCGACTCAGTAGGTTGGTCCACTCCGAACAAGTACTCCCCGCAGTGTAAGCATTGGGCGAACAGGCGTAGTTGAACAGCCAGTCCCTCACACTTAGGGCACAGCATGCCCAGCGCTTCCACATCTCCACTGGTGTACAGAATGAAACGCCCATGCGGCTTCATTCGGATGCCTGTATCCATCAACAGGGTTCCTGGCCGTGTAACGCTCGCCCCAGCATTAGTAGATAACATCCTAGGCCCTGACACGGACTGTGCCAACAAATACAACAACATGGCTGCTCTCCGATCCTCTCACTGTGATCTCGCAGCTTCTTCCCTTTGGAGCCAGACACACACACGTGTCTCACGCAGGAAGCGGGAACTTCTCCCCTTTGGTCTTTTTGGCACGTAGCTCGTTGGCTTTCTTGGCTCTGCCCACAGCCTACGCAGTTACCAAAGCGATCTGCACATTTAACCCTTTCTTTCAAGAACACAATCCAGCACCCTCTTAATTGTAGACTCTCGGTGAAACAATAAAATCTTTCAGTCCAGTTGCGAGAGGTAACGGCAAATCCCGGACGAGCCCCCACGTGTAGCAAACCCCTGTAGGAGCTGCTGGTTTAGATTTGGGCCTTGCACATTACCTCAATGTTCGTTGTCTAGTGGATGAGAGTCTATAGAAAGTTCAATGTCCACACAAGTTATGAATCCTTTTCGTCAGGCTTTATTTCCAAACAAACTTGCATAGGTAGAGGGATGGAGGGTTAGGGGAAGGTTCAGGCACACACAGTAGATCACTGGGGAAGCTTCTCAGATTCCAAAGTCACACTAACCACTCTCCTTCAAGTGGGCATTGCTCACCCGGATAGGCCCCTCTCACTTGACCTAGCAGTCGGGATGATACACGAACAAATAAAGAAATAACAGTCTCTGCCACAGACCTTTAGGACAATTAAGTTGAACTGTTCAATGATCCTCTGACACAGGATTTTTAATACCCGGATATCCAGCCTTACAGTTTAAGAGCCTTTAAGCCGACCGGGATACTGTAAGGTAACATTAGCTACGGTGCATCCTCCAATAAGGTCACCAGGCCTTCCTCAAGATATCAGCCTTCCGCTTGGTCCTCTCCAGGACAGGTCCCCCCCTGGTTTCCTCCATTAAGTGGCTTCCTCCCGCAGGACAGACAACACAGGATCACCTTCAAAGTGTAGGCCCCAGTCAGGACAACTGGGCCTACCTGGCAGAGATGCAGCCTCGGGCCAACATGGCTCCGCGGCTAAAATTCCAGTATCACATTCCTCGAGCCGAGAAATGACGTCTGCCCCTTAAGTACCCTTCCCCAGCATGCTCAGCGGGGAGACCACTCCCACTGAGCTGTTCCCGGGGAAAAATACCCAATACACTTTGGCCTGCTTGTGTTCCAACATTGGCCTGGGGTGGTAAGGCCACATACAGGCAAACAGTGGGAAGTCCTTCCAAACACAGCCATAGCCGGAACAGAGGCTGATTTAGCCTTAATCATTACAAAGTCTGAGCTAAATACCAGCTCAGACTCCCACTAAATTTAACATATTATGACATAACTCGAACACCTAACGTTTCTGAAGTTTGGGGTAATTAGAATCATCCCATATGGGTGAGCGGCCCTCATAAAGCATGAGTTTTTAACTTTCATTCAGACTCTGTCAATCATATGCAGGGTGGAAGTATTGTATAATGACCAGTGATCCAGGAGGCAGTAAAACTGAACCAAAAAGTAGTAAAGTCATCCAGGGAGTAGCAATGCGATCTTCCTGGCTGTGCAGTTCGGCAGAGGTGTGTTTTGTTTGTGTCTATATAGTAAGTTTACTTTGCGGTATAAGCAAATAAGCTCTGAGCTCTGCAGTGTATAAATGTGCTTTTACTAAACAAAAATGCTGTACATACAAAACTATAAAAATATTAGGAATACAATACAAGACTGACAGATATAACAAGCAAGATGCCTAGAAAATAAGCAGCCTATGGTCTGTAAACAGTAGAAATACGCTTAAAAGTTTCTAAACTCAGGTTAGAGTGGGTTCATGATCTGGGCAGCAATGAGGACTTAATCTTTAAGCAGTTGCTGGAGATCAAGCGAAAGCGTCTTCAGGTATCTTCTGGCTGGTACCGCCCTTATTGATATTAATGCATTATGGATTCCTCCCTATCAGTCTCTGCTGCTGGCTTTTATTTTGGAAGTTTTCAGGTTGTCAAGCTTTAAAAATCATTGTTAATATTAAACGCAACACAAGATGTAAACATCACACAAGGCTGGAGTGCAGGGTTCGGCCCATCAATGCACGTGATTAATTCATGTGCACCCAGTCTGTGGACATTTTAACCCCGGTTGGCTTCCTTGGGATAACAACCTTCTGAGGTTCGCCCAGTCTCTCCCATCCCACCGGGGGGACTTGAGCGACCAGCCAGCACGTCCGCCGGCTGGCCAGAGACCCGAACGAAGCCGTAATCGGCTTCGATGAGGGGCTGAGATCTAGTGACCCGGAAACAATGTCATGACATCACTTCCGGTTTACAGAAGTCTTAAAGGCGACAAATTTAAAAAAAGACAGAATTAAAAACAGCCAAATTTGGCGTTTTAAAGTGGTTGTAAACCCACTTTATAAACAAAGACCTACAGGTAAGCCTAGATTAAGGCTTACCTGTAGGTGCATGAAATATCTCCTTAACCTACACGGTTAAGGAGATATTTGCATTTAAATGCGGCGACGCTGACGTCACGCGCATGCGCATGGGGTTAACCCCATTCACAAATTCGGCTAGGTCGCAACATTCGACGACGTAGCCGAATTTGACGGCTCACGCGCGCATGCGCATAGTGACGTCTTCGCCGCTCCGGCCAATCACAGCGCCGGAGCGGTGCTGTGATTGGCTGGAGCGGCGATACCCGGAAGTAACCTTCCGGCTATCGCCGCAGCGATGGATGCGGCTGAAGAGGGAGACGAGGACGGCTTCGGGGGCCCCGATCTAAGGTAAGTGATGCATAATGAGCTATTATGCTAGTCATATTAGCTCATTATGCCTTTCTCTTACAGGTCGTTTGGCGAAAAAAAAATAGTGGGTTTACAACCACTTTAAATGCTTTTAAGTGCAAAGGAGTGATTTGGGGTCTTATAGACCCAAGATCCCTCCATAAAGAGTACCTGTCACTGGCTATTACTGTCACAAGGGATTTTTACATTCCTTCTGACAGCAATAAAAGTGGTCAGAATTTTTTTAAAAGGATAGTGTAAAAATAATAAAAATTAAATAAAATCAAGAAAAATAAATACCGTAAATAAAAAAAGCGCCCCATTCTTCCGTGCTTGAGCGCAGAAGGGAACGCATATGTAAGTTGCGACCGCAAATCTAAACAGTGTTCAAACCACACATGTGAGGTAACGCCACGATCGTTAGAGCCAGAGCAATAATTCTAGCACAAGAAAATGTTAAAGTATGGCCTATAGAGATTTTTAAGTACTGTAGTTTGTTGCTATTCCACAGGTGTGCACAATTTTAAAGCATAACATGTATAATACAGGGGGATCTGGGTGGGGGGGGGGGGATGTGTGATGTGCAGGCCGGCTGTGTAATATTCAGGGGGGCTGTGTAATATAAAGGGGTCCAGAAGTTCGGGGGCTGTATAATGTAAAGGGGTCCAGATTATTATCTTAATTTATTAGCAGGTGAATGTGGCCCTCCATGCATTCACATACATTGAATCTGGCCCTTAAGTGGAAAAGGGTTGCGGACCCCTGCTGTAGAGAAACCCCTTGATGGGTAAAATAGTAAACATAAAACATAAATGTATTTCATCTATTCTCTTGGTAGTTTAAAATGTTTTTGTCACTATTCTGTTAAGTTTAGTAGCCCTTTAAGAAGCCAGTGTTTTCAGCTACTGCTATCATATTCCACAGCGCAATTAGGAAAATCCAGACTAATAGTTTTCTATTAAGTAGGGAAGGCAAAAGAGGAAGCGATCACATTTAATTCTGGAGTTAGGCAATTTTAGAAATAATAAGTAAGTCTCAGAGGATAAATTGTACTTCACTAATGAGAAGCCATGCTGCTCACTGACCTCAGAGTCTTTCTGCTACATGCTACTTCTCTTGCACACATCTAGAAAGGACACTGACATCAGTTTTATGATTACTCAAGCTCTTGTTGGCATCTGACTCAGTCTATGAAACCAACATATATTAAAATTGATGAGGTTTGGCTATGCATGCAAAGTTCCTCCTGCGTAATGTTGCTTTCCACCTGTGTAGTGGATTAATCAGAATCTGGTTGTTGTTCTTTTCTTCTCTTAATGCTGTTTTATATTTAAGAGGGGAACACAAAGCTTATATTAACAGGCTTACATCTTTTTAGTTGTGTAAGCTGCAATGCATATCTAAATATATGTGTTATTTTTAAATACATAATATGTGTTGCAGGTTTTAAACTTACCTCTGCTCTGAATAGTGCCAGATGGTAGTGCTGGCGGGCAGCTGTACGGGTTACCTTAGAGTTGCCTACTTTTTTGGTGCTAACAGAGTCAATTTTTAACTAATAAGTAATAGGTTGGAATAACTGATTATGTGTATTTCATATGTATTAGTTTGCATTTGTACTGTAGTAGTTGTTTGCTTAGTATAGGAAGATGGTAGTGTAGCTGCACAAATATAGAGTGGGTAGAATTGGTAACCATATGCAGACACAGCAACAATGGTATCTATGCTACCTTTACTGTACTCTTGGTCCCCATGGTATGGATGGCCTTTTCCATAATGTTATAACAAGAACTTGCTGACTATAATGATGCAATACCAAACTACAAAATCAGTGCAAGATATTGATTCCAATGTGTAAGCACAAATTGCATCCATCCTTGCCCATTTTTATCATCCCTGCTTTCCATTACTACCATTACTATTCTTACCATTGCTACATTTTCTTAATGTCACTGTCCATTATTAACCTCCCTGCCTCTTATTACCATCCTTGCCCATTTTTACTATTGCTGACAATTCTTACCATTGCTCTCCATTCTTAGCATCCCTACCTGTTCTTACCACCCTTGCCCATTCTTAAAGGATAAGTTCACATTCTTTTTCTTCTACATTCCAGCTCCCCAATGTATCAACATACCATTAATGTACTTCTTTTTCAGAAATATAACAGCTTTCTATTTATCTTTCAAACCCCTTACCTATGTGCCCAGCTGGCCATATGAAAAAAAAACATCGTTATTACTTCCTGGACAGACCTTGGGACTTGACACAGGAAGGAGTTTACCAGGCGATCTCATTAGCACACACCATGCATCATCTATCCTCCTACTCCAGCACATCACTAATCACTACTGCCCCTCATCAGGTGCATATGAATGGTCCATTCACCGTCACCCCTGCCGTGTCTGCCGCCTGGCGTCCCCCCTGGGGGTATCCGTGTCTGTCTTCTCCCCCTCAGCTCATACTCTGGCTGCTGCCGTCCATTTGGGGGTTCAGCAATGGAAACTCTGGTTTCTTTCATTGGTAAGTATTGGGCCGTTTTGCTCTGGCCCATTCTGCCATTGTTCTTACATTTAAAAACAAAAAAACAAAAATCTCCTGCGCTCTCGGTGTAATGTCAAAACACGGGTAGTGTGGTTCCGTCCAAAGGCAAAGTCTAAGGTCTTGCAGCCCTCCTCAGAACAATGGGTGTTCATATAGCTAGAGAAAAGAAAAAAGAAAGGAGGGTGCACCAACCTCGTGCATTACCGCTTAAAAGTTTTATTAAAATATGAATAAAAATGCAATAATCCTACTCACAGACGGAGCTTAGGTATAAGCTTATCGGACAATTGAGCTGGACGTTCTTGGCACCCACCGACTGAACTTGACGACGGAAGAGGTCAGACAGCACCTCAAACATCTAAATAGCTGACCCGTTTCGGGGGCGCACCCCTTTCCTCAGAGCTAAGATGGTCCATGATCATGGACCATTTTAAGCGGTAATGCACGAGGTTGGTGCGCCCTCCTTTCTTTTTTTTTTTTTTTTCTTTTTTCATTGTTCTTACATTTACCACTGTGACGCATCTTTTTGTCTATTTAGATACATCCCATCCGCATCCACCCCTGATGAGCGAGCAATGATCTCGCGAAATGCTCGTCTGGTTTTCTGTGCGTGCATTTGTATATAATGCATTGTATAATGTTTGTATCAATTTTTTTTCTCTTTATTATTTGCAAATCCATTGGCTGAGCTATTATGCTATATTATTCATGTATATAAACATTTATACTGCTACTACTTTTGTTACTCAGTGGCAAACTGTGACCACCTCATTTAAAGTCCCAAAGGGCGACTCTTTTTCTGTATATGTATATAGGGATGGAGGTGCATCACTGGTGTAGCGCCCTGCTCCTGTTGACCAGGCGCTGTTGTGTAAATTGAGTGGGTCATCTGAATTGTACATAGTTCAGAATGCAATGTTTATGGCTAAATTAGCCTCTGTTCCAGCTTTGGCTGTGTTGGAGGTGTTTCCCACTGTCGCCGGTAGGTGTCGTTGTCACCGCCGGCCAGTGTTTGAAATACAACAGGCTGGAGTGTATTGGGTGTCCCTTCCCCAGAAACAGCCCAGTGGGAGTGTTTACCGCTGTGCATTGTGGAAGAGGATACTTAACCACTTAAGCCCCGGACCATTTGGTAGCTAAAGGACCAGAGGTGAATTCAGAATTTTGCACTGCGCTGCTTTAACTGTAAATTGTGCGGACATGCAATGTTGTACCCAAACGAAATTTGCGTCCTTTTCTTCCCACAAATAGAGCTTTCTTTTAATGGTATTTGATTGCCTCTGCGATTTTTATTTTTTGCGATATAAACGGAAAAAGACCGGAAATTTTGAAAAAAAATGATATTTTCTACTTTTTGTTATAAGAAAAATCGAATAAACTCAATTTTAGTCATACATTTAGGCCAAAATGTATTCAGCCACATGTCTTTAGTAAAAAAAATGTCAATAAGCGTATATTTATTGGTTTGCGCAAAAGTTATAGCGTTTACAAACTAGGGTACATTTTCTGGAATTTACACAGCTTTTAATTTATGACTGCCTATCTTATTTCTTGAGGTGCTAAAATGACAGGGCAGTACAAAACCCCCCCAAATGACCCCATTTTAGAAAGTAGACACCCCAAGGAAATTGCTGAGAGGCATGTTGAGCCCATTGAATATTTTTTTTTTGTCCCAAGTGATTGAATAATGACAAAAAAAATAAAAAATTACAAAAAGTTGTCACTAAATGATATATTGCTCACACATGCCATGGTTATATGTGGAATTGCACCCCAAAATACATTCTGCTGCTTCTCCTGAGTACGGGGATACCACATGTGTGGGACTTTTTAGGAGCCTAGCCACGTACGGGACCCCGGAAACCAAGCAC